>OY728141.1:1626428570-1627628570 GCA_963277665.1 Viscum album
TGTTATCAAATCCACCTCTATTATTATTGGGTTTAATTATCATAGGATGAAGAAACTAGAAATATGTTTTTTGAGATGCCATGGGATAAACTAATCCGAAACGACTATTTTTTTGATGCTGGTGGTAGACTGCAACATGTAGATCGATGAAAATGAGCATGTTATTAAAATATAGAAGGCCATGGTATAGTGGATTTGAAATTAACATTACATGTATTGATCAAAAAATCATGGGAAAGAATACCATTGTTGGAAGATTTCTAAGTTTTGGTTATCCATGCGCTATGGTGCAGTGACTTCTACAATGAGGACCACCCAATCCATTTTGGACTTATGAAGTATTGCATGAAATGGAATTATCCCAATAATGATGGGGCTAAAAGGTATTGCAGAACACCCTAGATTGAATAATAAGACCCACCAAAATGATCACAACACACAATGTTTTAAAGGAACAAAACAGATTTCATTATGCTGTGGTATAAACCATTTTAAGAATAATTTTTAATGAAAATTATATTTTGGTTAAAATTATCAAAAAAATTCACCGGTGTTTTCTTGGAATGCCTACAATGTATCTGAGGAGGGATTTAAAACTAACAAAAAATGTTTTGATAGATATAATCTTGGTTTAAAATAAATTTACACACTATAAGAAAAATGGTATGTGGCAGCAGTTTAAACTAACACCAAATGATTCGTGACACTTTTTATAAATTGTTGTGAATTCATGTGTTAGGAATATTTTCAAGAAAGTTTTTATTCATAATTTTATTATTATCCTAGGTGAACCAAGACCAAGACTCACCACTTTATAACCCATAAAGACTAGTCTTTTAGAATTAAACATATATATGTGTAGGATGAGATATGTACATCTCACCTCTTGGTTATTCTGCAAAGCCCTTACTGCTCTAACCAATCCCTTTGTGTGGTGACTAAACAAACTTTAATATACTTATATATATATATATATATATCTGTGTCTGTGTGTGTGTGTGCACGCGCGTGTGTACTAATTAATACAAGTACATATATATGTACACCTATATTTATTTATAATTTATAGATACATACATATAAAAATACAATTACATATAAATATATGTGTATATATATACCAACATAATATATATAAATGTATATAAATATACATAAATATATATAAATGTCTATATATATATGTACCCACAAGATATATATAAATGTATATGAATATAAATATATTTAAATATCTATAAATATATGTAATTATAGATAAATATATATAAAAATATAAATACATACATGCATATATTTTTGTGTGTGTGAGCGGGTTTTTATCCATTTTTTAATATAAAAGTACTATAATAGTGGTACTATTCACTCTACATGATCTTTTGGGCCATGTATTTAGGCCTTTAAGCTATATGTAACAACTTTGGTTTTGATTTTTGGACCATTTAGATATTTATATATTTTAATATGGGGTTTTCTTCAGAGTTGATGTGTTGTTACAAGTATCACATGACCCCAAAACTGATATATTAAAAACATTAAATATATTAAACCACACACACACACACACATTTTTGGAAATAATGTAATTTCTATTGATCATAATATTAGATGGGAAATTAATGACTCTTGTAGGTTTTAGAATATAAAGTTTACCCTAAGTGTGATATAAAGTTCATTCACTTCGGAACTCTGATCAATGTGCTATCATAGGAGGATGTTAGATAAAATAAATATTTTATTTTATTTTATATTGTAATTTAATTTTCTTGAACCTATTTCTCCTTAGAAATGAAAATGGGTACCAATTAACTGAGTACCCCACACTATCCTACCCAATTAAATAGGGTTAGGGTAGTGGTTAACATGTATTTATTGGCTTAGGGTAGCAAAATGAAAAACCGATTAATAATCAGATAGGGTTAGATTATTAATCATAGGGTACTATAAACCCAAACTTGATTATACAAATAATTAATAACTAATCAATAATAAATTTTTAAATTACATTAAAATTAAAAAAAATCTATATTTATTTTGAGTTTGGTTCATATTATAATTTTATTTATTTATTGTAATATATGATATAACATAAGCTTAGTATTCTCCTACCCTGATATCATACACCGGTTACAATCATTATAAGATAATGAATATATTGATTTTAAACATTCAATGTATTCATTTAAAAATTATAAAAATTGATAGATGATAAGGTTGAATGTTCCAAAGAGATTCTATGTTAAGATATGTTTGGTCATAAATATAGGTCGACTGTTTGAGGTTCTTGGGTTCCTTTATATATTGGATTAATCCTCATTAAACATGTTGGTATCATTAAAACTTCCCATAGGTGAAAATTTCAAGATCTAATTTCTCTCCCACATTTAAATAAGGTTCTAGAAGGTCATGGTGTTGAGAGATGTCCTTTATAAGTGTTATAGAGATTCTCACGATCTGTGGATACCTTAAGAGCGAGGGATCCATTTTTTTTATCCTCAATGATTTCAACCAATCTCCTGTGATAATATTGTACAACTTGGATAAGCTGGTTCAAGGTAAACCATTCTTCATTTCATTATTTTGTTCAATCCTATTTTTATGTACCATTCTATTGTTTTTGGGTTTGGTATTTGTTTCCACTACCTTTTGGATAAGTTTTATCCTCACTGAAACCTAACAGTTCTTTAAAATACACCTCTATTATGATTGGGTTGAATTATCATAGAGTGAAGAAGCTATAAAAATGAGTTTTTTCAAGCGCCATGGGATAACCTAATCCAAAACGACTTTTTTTGTTGATGATGGCGGTATACTGAAATATGAAGGACAAAAAAAGAGTGCATGTTATTGAAATCTCGAAGGCCATGCCATAGTGGATTTGAAATGAATATTATAGGAATTTCTCAAAAAATCATGCAAAATCATAGAATCATTGGATGATGTTCTATGTTGCGGCTAGCCATGCACTATGGTGTGGTGATTTCCACAATGAGGACCACCCATGACATTTTTCAATCCATTTTTGAATTATGAAGTATTACATGAAATAGAATGCTCCCCATAATGAATTGGAAAATGGTATTGAAAAATTCCCTGGATAGACCAGTACCACCCACCAAAATGATCATGACACATGAAATTTCAAAGGACCAAAGAAGATTTCCTTATGATGTTGTGTAAAACCTTTTAAGCCTAAATTTTTAAGTAAAATTATATTCTGATTAAAATTCTCAAAAAAAATCACCGGTGTGGGTCAAAAGGGATTTAAATTTAACAAAAATAGTTTTGATAGATGTAATATAGGTTTAAAGTGGATTTACAAACTATAAGAAAAATAGTATTTAAAAATGGTTTAAACCACCGATAAATGATTTGTGACACTTTGTATAAATTGTTGTGAATTTTTGTGTTGGGAATATTTTCAATGTGGTTTTATTATTAATTTATTTTTTATTATCATGGGTGGGATAGGACCAATGCTCATCACATCGTGGTCCACTCAGACCAACCTTGTCAAATTAAATATATATATGTGTAGGCTGATATATGAATCTATTACCACTTGGTTATTCTGCAAAGCTCTTACCACACCACCAAACCCTTCATGTAGTGAATAAACAAACTTTAATATACTTATATATGTATAAAAATAAATTCAAGTAAATACATATATATGTGCACACATATTTATTTAGAATTTATATATACATACGTATACAAATATAATTACATATAAATATACATGTATATATATACTGACATAATATATATAAATATATATAAATGTATATAAATTTATTTAACTAGATTTAAATATATATATATATATACCCACATATTATATATAAATATATATGAATATTAATACATATAAATATATATAAATAAATTTAATTTTAAATAAAAATACTTAAAAATATAGAAATACATATAGATGTGTGTGTGTATTAAAGATATTTGTAGTTGGTTTCATGGTCGAGTGGTAAATCATCTCCATAATATTGCATCAACTAGGGTTTCAATCCTAGTAGAGGAAGGATTTTTTAGGTAATATAGCATTATTTTAGTAGTGGTACTATTCACCCGATATGGGTTTTTGGTCATTCAGTCTACATGTAATAACTTTGGTTTTGATGTTTAGAGCATTTGGATATGTATATATATTAATCTGGGTTTTCTTTGGAGTTACACGTTACGGGTGTCGTATGACCCCACGATCGATAGACTAAATATATTAAACCACACACACACATCCTTTTGGAAATAATGGAATCTCCATCGATCAGAACCTCATATAGGAAATCTGAGACTACCTTTGGTTTCAAAATATGAGGTTTACCATATGCACAAAATAAAGATTCATTTACATCAGAACTCTAATCGATTCTCTCTTGTGGGTGATGTTAGAGAAAATAAATAATTTGATTTAACTTTTTAATTTATTTTTATAATTTAATATTACTAATCTTATTTGTCCTTAGGAAAGACTATGGTTGCCCATTATTCAGGTACCTAACATTATGTAACTTGATTAAATAGGGTTAGTTTAGTGGTTAAATGTGTATTTATACGTTTATGGTAGCAAAATGAAAACCTAATTAATAAATGGGTAGGGTTAGAGTAGTGATCTTGGGGTATTATAAACCTGAACCCGATTATGCAAATTATTAATAATTAATCAATAATAAAATTTTAAATGACATTATAATTATAGAAAATATTTATTTATTTTGAGTCTAGTTAATATTATATTTATAAGTATATTTTAAATTTGAATTTGTTAACTATATTTTATTAAATAAAGTAAAATTATAAAATATATTTACTTAATTTTTCAATATGATTACTCTTAGTTTATTAATAAAATTTAAATATTTGAATTTATAATTGGGTAATTAAAAGGGTTAGAGTAGTTAAATGCATATTTTAAAATATGATAGGGAAGATTTAGAGTAATAAATTTAAAAAATAAATGGGTTAGAGATTTTTAAAAATATACGGGTTTAGGTTCAGATAATCTAAATTTCATGGGTACCTAGATTGTTTTCTTCCTCTATTATCTTTTTAAACCCTGTTATGACAAATCCTCAGGGTTAGCCACATAACCCAGAGATATTTTCAGCGGATATGGAATTCTCTCATTTGGAGGATCTTCAACATCAAACATGGGGATTCAAGGATCATAAATAAGGTTCCAAAGGACTCATCATCAATTCTGAAATTCTTGTAGATCACCAATGACATCATTGTAGAATTTTTCTTCACTAATGATCAATCCGAAAATGAGGTATAGATTATTGTTTATGGATTCTTTCCATGTTATTATCATATTTCCTACATGGATTATGATTTTGGATTGAAATCCACAATTTCTTCCCCTTTAAAATGATCTTGTTTATTATTTCTCCTTGGAACTAAAATAATCATTATGTTTGATTTTTATTTTGTTTTACTTTTTTCACTCACGATTGATGATCGGGTTCACAACAACCATCGATGAATTCACTTTGTTGCACCTCTCTCTACTCATTCTTTGCATGTTTATCATCGACATATAGTAAAATAGTGATTTGAATATTAGTATGGTTTTAAGAATGATCGAACATTAGAATCACATTGTTTTGTGATATTAATGTCTAATATGGTGATTTGAAGAATCAATGCCAATCTATGGTGGATTTCATATGGAAGGAAAATGGTTAAATCTGTGCCTAACAACAGACTACATGATAAAATTCTCATGGGTCAACAAGATTATTAATTTCTTTCCATCAGAGGATGAATATAGATAACCAAAGGATCCTCCTTCAATTTTGAGTCCATGAATGAAACAACCAATCATATATGTGGATAGATCAATGGACGTAGTGATGCTTCAGGAGGAAGATGGAATTTCTAAAAAAAATCTGACTAAACAAGATTTCTTTTAAAGGATCATGTAACATACACATTTTCTCTTTATAAGACTTTTTAATATATTAATAAATATTTTCCAGGCCATATTCTAAGAAGATACAAGATTACGAGGCATAGTGAGCCTCAATGTTGATATAATACAAATATTAAATTTATTATATCACACATGTTTAGTTTTTTAGAGATAATGAAATAACTCTCAAATAGAGTCTCAGATCAAAAATTTGAGATCTATATTGAATCCAAAATGAATGTTTTACCCTAGGAATGATATAACATTTTTCGGCGTTGGGTGTTTTTGGAAAGTGCAGTTATAGAAAAATTAATAATGTAATAAATAAATAAATTACTTTATTACTTTTTATATCTTTACAACCTAGACTCCTCTATCTAATATTGTTTATGTAAAATCCTTAGGGTTAGTTTCATAACCCTGATATTGATAGAGGATCCATTGAAAGAGCATTCATGGACAACTAATATCAAATCATGATTTGGCGATCAGTGTTCCAACAATGTTTTCGGATCTTGCCAACAATGACGTTACATAACTATTCTTCACCAATGATTGACCCAAACTTAAGGTAGGATGTTTCTTTGTGGATTTTATCCCATTTTTGATTATACTTCTTCATATTCAAATCAATTCTTCTAAAATTTTGATTTTTGGAACAATGAATAATTTTTGGTTGATGTTTTATCTTCCTAGAATATTATTAATTGACATTATTTCATTTTTCTTTGTAAATAATCTTCATTTATCATTCCTATGATAAAAAATTGAGTCCAATATAGACATTGTCCAATTTCTATTCCTCATAGTTTTTAATGTATTTTTATCCCTATTCTTTATGTGATCATCATCGATATTCAGTTTGGCCAGCAGTTTGAAAAATACCCAATAATCAATCATTACACAACCGTTCTTTGGCTCAATGGATTGATATCACAGGTTCGGGTTCAAGATCGATGATGTGATTGGGGTGCGATGGATATGATAATGTATTGGGATCATATCAATGTTATTCGTAAGCATTTGGGTGTGTGATGGTGGTGTGTTTCTATAGGATTGATTCTCGAGCGGATTGGGTGGCCGAAATCTGGCTACCGATGATGGAGAATCTCTATCAACCAAGATCCATGTTTTTTTTTGTTGAGAATAGTGGTGGAAATTGTGAAGGAATTGGTGTGAACGGATTCATGAAGAACATGATGGTTATGGAAATTCCTAACTACATGACATATAGTCCTAAAAACACATGCTGTGTAGTCCCCCTTTTGTAGCGCTATGGTTTCAATATAGGGATAAATATCACACAATGTGTGAAACATATCGCATGCCATGTGACATGAACCAATGATTCTACATGTTCCCTCAGGGGAACATGGTAATAGACACATCAAAGTACACATACACAACCTAAAATACATAGACATGGGTTGGAGTACACGATCAGACCCAGGTCAGGCAGGACATGTTGCGTACTACCAATATGTGTCATGTACTTTATCTAGGATAACTTGAGGCCCTTGATCTATTAGGCATGTGTTGTAATAGTGGGTTCCCTAGAACTAAATTTTATAGTAATTTTTATTACCAGACTACATATATATAAGTAGTTATGCATGAGGTACACTTACCATTATAGTATATATATTTCTGTATCCCCTATTTAAATGATAATGTCCATAGACTATTTGTCATATAAAAAAGTTATAGTCGTTCCCATGATATAATGAGATCCTAGACATAATATGAAATTAATATTAAAAAAATTTCCTATGGTAAAGATACATCATACTAACTGCACACAGTTGATGTCTGACTATCATGTGCTAGGGGCTCATAATCATTGAGACTTCTTCTCATGAAGTTCACACATGGGGATTTATAGTAGGTAAGATTATGAAGAAAAACCACCAAAAGTAACACTACATGTTTCAGGTTTCATTAGTTTTTCCTATCTATGAACATGTGTATTGAATTTTTAAATTGATATCATTATCAATGTGTGTCATTTGATCACATACTTTAATGCAATGAAGAAACATTGATAATGAAATCAGGGTGAGGTTTCTTGTGTTGGGAGCATCATTGGTGGTATGACATTGGTTTAATGGTAAATATAGAATTTGTTACTTTTATGTTGAGGAGGAAATATCTTGAGCCTATTTGATTCGTATGCAGTACCTTCATAAATCCTTGGAAAAGGTAGTCGAAGGTAATTATGTTTTATTAGATTAAAAAATAATATAGCAGGAAAGGATGATGCCAAAAGTGTGCATCCTACTTTATGAGATATTGTGGGACAAAGAGATTATATTACACAATTCATGTTCATAGGATGAGTGTTGTTGTTATAATTATTCCTTATCTATTTAGGGTAATTTATGGGTTGTTACTGCTATCGAGATAAGGGCCTAGAAGGTCACACACAATAATGTATTCATGAATCTTCCATATTAGGGTAAATACGAATATTGGACATGGTGGGATCCACCATGGGGTCCAAGAGTTGTCCAAGTAATCGATCACTTTGAGTATAGAATAATTGGTTTGAATTTATTTATTAAAATTATTCACAATTTATTAAGTGAATACATAAAATATGTTATAAAAACAAATATTATTTTAATATTCAATGTTTGTTTAATATAATGGGGAATTACAAGTCATGTTAATAACATAGGTTTATCATATAATATATATAATATATATTATAAAAATGTGATAAAATATAAATAATATTTATGACGTATTTAGTTTGTTATGACTATTTATTTATTTTTTATTTAGTGAACATTAAATATATGGGGGTTGGGGAACCATATCCGAAAATTTTGTCCACCCACTATATAAGAAGGAGATAAACTCTATTCCATGGAATATTTATTCACTTGTAATGATAGATTCTCCCTTCACTCACTTACCTGAAGGATAAATTATACCTCAGAGTGATCGATCTAGGAATGACTCTGACGAATCGAAGGGATGAGATCATGGTGATCATTGAGACACCAAAGGATTCATTGGAGCTTCATGCTAGCACCCAGAATTTGACGAATGATGATTGTGCGGATTCTTGAAGTGTGTGTGGGAGATCTAGAGTGGATCTATTTCAGATCCTCTGAGAAATGGTTTCTGGAAATGAGCTATAGTCATTCATGCTTTATTTTTGAACAAGGTATTTTTTTAGTTTAATTTTTGTGGAGATTAAATTCACATGTGATCCTCAAACCTCTATCGGGGCTCGGATCACCAAAAATGAAAAGTTTCATCACTTTGGTGATGAAAAACTTTAAATCCCTAGAAAACCGGCTTCTGTAGTTCCAAAAATACCATCAATTAGTATATTATGGATCAAATGAATTTTTGATCCAAGAAAAAATTAATTTACATTAAATTAATTATAGGGATTTAATTCAGTTCCAACAGATCCAACCATAAATTGATATGATCTTGGATGACCTAGTTATTTTCACTTGAAAAAATTTTATGGATAGTTTTTGGTTTTATTTTAGGTATTAAAATTTTAAATATATATATATATATATATATATATTTTAAATTTTATCAAGTTTAAGTTTCTAGTTACACTGAATTTCTAACTAGGTTCGGACTGTAAACTAGTCACCAGAATAGTTTTTCCGACTGGGGAAATGCTTCCACCGATAATATATATTTTAATTAAAAAAATTATTATTTTATGTAAGAAAGATTATTTCAACAGCCTTCAGAAAAAAAATTTAGAAGCCTTGTGGGGGGGGGGAGGGTATGTGACCTCATAGACAATGAGTAAAAAAACAAATTGCCTTTTGAATTTTCATCCAATAGGATAATTATTGTTTAGAAAAACTTATTTTCTATGAACCCGCAAAAATCGACAAAGAAAATGAGGGGGTGGGAAATGAGCTTCCTGTGGAATCCATCCCTTAGCTTCCACCTCCTCCCCATGTTCCATCATCTCCCTCCCTCCCTTACCGATGTCCAAACACGTTGGCAGCCAAACCCCTAGCTGTGGCCTCCTAGTCTCACTCCTGAGCACCACCTCCTCCCATATCTGGAAACACACACTATAGAATCCTCCTCATAGACATGCCATTTCCAATCTCACTGTAATCCTGGTTTCCATCACATACCTGGGAAACCACAACCCTGCTGACACCATCATAACCTGCACAGTCTTTCCCTCCTCCCAGAAGAACTAAAAACTAACCACCAACCATCCAACATGAATCAACCTCCTCAATCACCCTTTTTCCATATCTGGATAAATCCCAACCCATCGTGAGCCCTGCCAAAATTTGGATTTTCTTACTGCTCTTTCATTTTTCCTTTTTTCCTCTGTGGCTTACCCATTATTGGCTGGCCCAACCCCATTACATGCTGCCCCTAGAACCGACAACCCATGAGGTACCCCTACCAGTTAGGTCAACTAGAAGATGTTTATGAGTATTCATTGACCAAATCCTCTTGACCTAAAATGCATCAGGGCAGGTCTTTATGGCCCATAACACCCCTGTACAGGGTTTTCCCAGCTAGATATGGGCATGTGCAGTTACGACCCGACCCAGATTGGCCCTGTATGATGTTTATAGAGCCTGAGACATTTTCTAATTTAATTGAAAATCAATTTAAATAATTTTTGGTTTAAAAATAATATTGAATTTATTATTTGACCAATTAATTTAGTTTGGGGTATAAAATTAAATTAATTAATTATTTTAATTTTTGGAATAAAAGTTAAATTAATCTACATACTGAATTAAATTAAACTATTTGAATTTACATAATTTATTTAAATTCTCTCGTACTTAAATTTATTGTATTTAATTTTCTATCATTATTTAATTTTATCCATTGATAGGTTTTGAGTAGTGACCAACCTTGCATGTCTAGTTTATTTAATTATTTATTACTTTCATGAGATGTATGTAATACGTAGATAATTTTATGACGGTCTATGCATCACCCTCTTTTAATTAAACATGTATAAGTTCTCTTATATCAATCATTATCTATTTGTATATTCTGCTTCCCAATACCCCCAACTATGTGAGATTATTAATATACTATTGACGATGATGTTTTAAGTCATGGACCATGCCAAGTCCAGGAAAAATCTAGATGTGAAGTGGGCACACTGGATCGGGGACTAGCTGCGTCATGAGTTAAGACCCAAATTAGGTATGATAACCCTAATTCATGGTTGATCCATTTAGTTTGAATAGATCAATTAATACTAGATTCTAAAGACTAATTTGGTAATTTTATTTCCTTCATCCATTTTTTATTATTTTATGTATTTGTATAACATCAAAAAACACATAAAACATTAAACAAAAAATATATAAAGAAATAATGAATTTATTTCTATTAATGTCCAGTTGTGAGTGTGATAATATAGTATGAACATATTAATATAAATATATTACATTCTTCAAAAATATTTAAAAAAACCTCAAAGAAAAATTAAGCCTAAAATTCCTTTCAACGTATGAATTTGAACAAAACTAGGTGTACATGGTGCTTATTAGATAAAGTTGAGGGTGCCTCCTACTACCAGGGTGTTCTTATGAGAGTGATGAGTTGACTTAACTGGAGTTGGAAAAAATGAGTATCCAAATCTATTTTTTTTTCAACTTTAGAGGCGATCATTGAGTAAATCATATTTATGATTTTAGAATATGAGACCTCACCCAAAATATCAATGAGTCATGAGTTAATATGGTTGACCAATCTAGTTCCTACCTAGAAACACTCCTTTTAATGGAATATCCCAAGTTTTTAGACTTTTAGGAGAGGTTTTTAGGATCCTTTCCACTAGAATACTCAAGTTAAATAGATTTCTGATTATAGTATAGAGGGTTTCTAGAGTTTGATAAAATTGTGGGAGGAATTTAATTATTTAAATAATCAATAATATCTAAATGAGTAATAAAGATAAATGTACTAATATAATGGATTTTGTTTTTGTAGTAAATAAACAGAAATATCATAGGTAAACAAATATAATTATGGGAAAAATAACATATCCAAAATGGCAAAAGTTTCCAAGAGTAGTATAAGTGCTTTCACAAAGTACAATATAGAAAATTCAAGTTATTGGTGTCCCCAATATCTGTTAAGAGTCCTCTAGAAGTGAGGGTGAGAAAAATAATTACAGGAGACTCATGTATGATGCATATAATGATAATTTAATAATGTTATAATCAAATTATGATGTGATTTTGTGATACAACATGAAAAAAATGGATGGTTTTACATGTTGTCTTATCTCAGAGAATCTTGTAAGGGGAAAGTGAAGTGAGATATGAATGAGCTATCATTACACTGGATATGTGTAAATTTAAAGATGGATCATGAAACTTAAATACATTGCATTATTATATCATTTTGATCCATCTACTCTAGTTTCATTTAAGACCACAAAACAAACAGTATGGAGAAAATGATTTGTTAACTTTTGGGAAAGGTTCACTAAGAGAATAAGCACTTAAATAAAGAATAATCTATAGTTCTTATAGTGTACAAGTTAAAAGATAAGGAGAAAAGGAAAATAGAAATAGTGATGCAAAAGGAATCATCACAACGTACTTAAAATAAGAGTTATTAACTAGGATGTTATTTACTTCACAAATAATGAAATAAATCTATGGAATTTTAAATGCAATGTACTAAATCATAGAAGCAAATAGTCACTTATTCTTTAGGAATTTTCATCAATTATAAGTAATGTTTCTATTATAATTATTGGGTATTAAATAAAATATTCCTATTAAATATGTGTATTTAAATATAGTTTCCAAGTATAGGAACGTTTCTATAGGTAAGGTGGGTTCTCCAAGAAGTTGAGAAAGGGTGGTTCCTAAGTTGACAGTGAGAAGCACACAACTTTTAATTTCCATGTTAATGATTCTAGTTGAAATTTTTGTTAAGTATCATCAAAAAAATTTATCTCACTTGTCTATTGGAGATAAGGATACATAATTATGGGTTTGTAATTGATGTTTTTTGTGGTGTTTTATACTCAATTAATTGTTCAGTAAATATTGAATCATCATAAATAACCGATGAATATAAAATGTAAGAATTATATAGCCAGTTGTAGTAAGATAATAATTTTTTATGAAAAACTAAGTATTTTTCAAGGATAAACTAAGTATGGTTTTTTAATATTCAGAGTTAAAGACATTAGGTATTATTTACACACTTATATACTTAGTTTTGGAAAAAGAAATCTTTAGAAATAAAGGTAAGCCACAAAACATTCAGAACTAGTTCAGGTAGAGAGCATAAACTATTACAAGGGTAAGTTAGTGGTAAATACACTTCATAAGATTTATTTAAGTGTTTATTAAAAAATTTAAGGGTTAATTATGGTATATTAATGGTCAAAAGGTATGAGTTTCTTTTGGATGGTGTCTTGAAGAATATCTTGACCAAGCATTCATTGATCAATGTAGCGTGGAGTAATTAGTAAACACACATCACCATATCCACATCAAATCTATGATGCTAATAAGGAAGATTAATTATGAGTCTTACATGTTAAAATTAATTATTATAATGTATCATAGAGTAATTACTAAACAAAAATTTTCTTATACACATCAGAGTCATGATGAAAGTAAATTGAGTATCAATGTTAAACATTACAGAACTTCCATTTTCTTGAGACATGTTTCACAAATAATGGGGTTATCCCATAACCATATACAAACTATAATTAAAAATGGATATAATATGAGTTATTATATGATATAAATCCATAAAAAAATGTTCTTGTATACAAAGTGTTTGTTAAGGATATAAATAAACTTACATCAAGTAAAACATAATGTACATCTAAAGTAATTATACTAAAAGTTTCTAACAATATTACATAGATCCTTAAGATAGAAAATGAAAGTTAAATTAATAAACTATATTTATTTATAAGGGTTCACATCTCTATCTAAGATAGTGGGAGAAAGATTGACTTGGGTTTACCCAATGATAGATATTCACAAATAGTTGACATAGGAACAAGTTCCACAAGACCTTGTGGAAAGATAATTTTCTAGAGACACATACTACGTATGAAGGATGAAACCATAGTGGTGGTTTTAAATTCATCACAACCAGTGATGCATTATTCATTGAGAATAGTAATTACTACAAGTAATCAATATATAGAAAATAACTATGATTGGAAAGATCAATTAAAATTAAATAATGGATTCCATGTATCAAAGTGTTGGGGCTTATTATTTTTGAATACTGTTGTGGGTATTCAAATAAAACTATACATGGATGGAACAAGAGTGGTGCCAATAAGGATCAATTGGTTATACCAAGTCATTATGACTAAATTCAATAGAATTTTAGTTATCATAGATACATTCTATGATCATTTTAATTGAGCATTGGATGTCAAGACCACCAATCCTGGAAGGTGTCTATACGATGCAACCCAAAAGGGATGGTGGAACAATGAAAAACCAGTAAGGTGTAAAAGTAAATAAAATCTAATTTATGATTAAATTAAGAAATAATATCATATAATATTTATTTGGAATAAATATTTTCAATTTTTATACTAGATGTTAGTGGGAGTGTCACCGTTTTCAAAGTAAAATATGTTTGATAACATATAGAAAATGGTTATTGGTATTATAGTTAGTCAAGACCAGAATGGATGTAAATATTCAAAGATCGACTTAAATTAGAAACCTAGGTTCTAGGGAATATGATATAATTAGTAAGATATATAGGTTTACTAGACCTGGTCAATCATTAAAATATTAATAAGGAATTGAAAAATACAAGTTAGAACAATTCGAGAGAGTATTATTCCTAATGTCACATGCTATGAATCTACCCAAGGAGACATATACATGCCATAAGATAATATTAATGGGGAGATTTGATTTCCCTATGCTTTTGTGATGAATTAATCACATATTACATGGTATGTACAAGAAATGATATAGCTAACAGTTACTTTATGGTAGAAAAATATCAGTTATATATAGGAGAACTACAAGGTATATAGTCAGAACTGTCTAATTTCATTTGAATAAACACAAATGATTTGTACCTGGTATGTGGAGAGTAAAGGATAATAGTTTTAAGGGTACATAAACTAGTCTTCCTTTGATCAATGTGATCTAATATAACATTCAGGCAAAGGTAATGACCAATACAAGATCGTACAAGCTAGTCCTAGCCATATATACAAATACTTAGTTCGTTGCATCTTCTAAGGTAGCTATATAAGTAGCTCAAAAAATGAAACTATTTATTATATTTCTTGGAATCACACATAGTATATAAATTTTTATCATTAGGATAATTCTATTACCAATAATAGCCAAGATGTCAAGTTATGATAGTGGAAAGAAAAGAATACACTCAGGGATTATATCACTTGAGGATTCTTACTCAAGGAGGTGAGGTCGAACATAATAGAATAGACACACAAAGAAGATGTGGTAGAACCAATAAATAAATCCATCACTCAATAGAGACATGATATTAATCATGTGATAGATAACATGGATTGTTATAAAGTTCTCTCTAGTGCATGTAGAAGTGTTGTAATAGTGGGTGTCCGAGACCCAACTTATACAGTACTTTTTGTTACCATACCATGTATACAATGAGTTATTCATGAGGTGCACTTACCATTATAGTTTAGATATTTATATGTATACTATTTAAATAGTAATGTCTATAGATTATTTATCATATCAAAAGGTTATAGAAGTTCCCAGACTATAATAAAAACCTAGAGATACTATAAAATTAATCTTAAACAAATGTAATATGCTCTAAATATATCATACTGACTAGACACAGTTGATGTCTGACTATCATGTGTTGATGGAACATAGAAATTGAGACATATTCTCATAAATATCACATGTGGTGATATCTACTAGGTGAGATCATGAGTAAATACCCTCCAATAGGAACACCACATGATTTATGTGTCATTAGTTGTTCTTATCTATAAACAGGTGTATTGGTATCCTGACTTGAGACCATTATCAATGTGTGTTATTTGATCACACACTTTGATGCAAGTAAAAAACCATGAAAATGAAGTCTTGGCAAGGTAACTTGTGTTGGGAATGTCATTGGTGGTATGACATTGGTTGAATGGTCAAGATAGAATTTATCACTTCTGAGTTGAGGAAGTAATATATCGGGTTTAGTTGATCAGGATGATAGTACCATCATAAATCCTTTCCCAAGGTAGTCAAAGGTATGTTCATATAGTTATATAAAAAAATAATTAATCAAGAAAGGACGATGACAAAAGTGTGTTTCCTACTTTATGAGATATCATGAGACAAAGGGAATATATTACAAAATTCATGTTCGTAGGATTGTAACAACCCAAAGTTTCATTAATGGAAATCCCTATTGATCTAATTAAATGTCTCTTTATGTAAAATGTTTATATAAAATGTCAAATTATTTGGTTTTATGTTAAGAATTATGACCATTGCTTTTATAGCCGTTGAACAGTGATCACATGATTAGTATAAATATAGGACTTCAACAAACCCAATTTACTCAGACAAAGGAAGCGATGAACTCATCCAGTAGAATTGCTCCATACGAAGCCCATTTGTCGGAGCTCGGAAAAGAGGTGGCGTCTTTGGGCTTCTCTCTTGAACAAGACCAAACTTAGCTTCATCATGTCAAGCTCGAACGGGACCGTCTACAGGAAAAGTGGAAGTTGATAGAGATTACCACTCGAACGATGTTATCTGAGCCACCCCAAGAGTCTGTCACCATCGCACACCTTACACTTAGGTCTTATGCAGCTGTTTTAAGGGGTTATGTAACAAATCACTAGTACTATGTTCATGGACATTATTTTTGTATATAATAATGAATATAATTTCTTGTTATTATTGATACATTGTAAATAGTTTTTAAAGTACAAATAGTGTTTTTAGTTATTATTTAATTAAGAATTCTATTCTATTAAATTAAGTGATTTTTGAATTAAATAATATTTTAATAAAATATTATTATTATTATTAAATTAATTTTTATTAAATATAAATGATCTTATAATTTTATGAATTCAATTGTAATTTTTATTAAGGTTTGAAAGCCATTTTTGTCAAAACCCGTGAATTTTTGATAAATGTAGGTTTTTATTTTAAAAGTGAAAATTAACATATTTAGAAAATTATTTAGATAAAATAAATGTTATTTCTGGAATCAAGACATTGAAATTATCCAACGGTGAATTTTTTCATAATTTTCTGAGACAGTCAATTTTTTGGGTAAAAATTAAATACCGTTTAAATATATAATGTGTTTTATGACATCATAATGACCCAATAGTGATGTAATAAAATACTATAAGATTTATGTTTGGCCAATATATGTTTTACCATTAAAATAATGCAATTTTGGGTTTTTTTGACTTTTTTACAAAGCATTAATGGACCCCTCAAGACTTATTAAACATCTTGTCTTTCTAAATTATTTTCCATGGGAGTGTGACTCACCTCCACATAAGCAACCCCATTATTTTAAGAAGATAGGACTTTGGACTTATAAAATATTGTTTTCCTCTCCCCTTTTCCAAAAACCATGGGCAAAAACCATGAGCTGATTTCTGGTTTGGATTAGTTTAACGTAAGGGGTCCCAAACCTAAATAATAAAGAATTCACTCACCTTTCCTATATAAACCCACCCAAGATCCCACATCCTCCTTACTCAAATCCTTTGGAGTTCATCTGACCTCTGCCCTACTCTCTCTATAATCCTCCAAAGGTGCCCCAAGCTCCCAATAAACCTCTCTCAAGCCTCTCTCAAGCCTTTGGAAGCACACTTCCAAGTAAGGGTTTTTTCTTCCTTTCACCTTTTTGCCAATTTTCTTAATATTTTTATGCCCTGTTAATTTCAATTATAAATTCTGGGGTATAGTTTCTCACCTCCCCCATACTGCCATCTTATTTTTTTAATTATGGGAGACCCCTTTATCTCTCATTAAATGCCTCCCATATACACCCATTACTATGCTGAAATTCCGAAAGGAACTTCTCTCTCCTCATTTACATTCAAGCAATACTTTTGTATCATGAATCTAAATTCCATTAAATTTTTTGGGACATGTATCTATATGACCCCCTTACTTTCCATTTCATGTAGATATGATGAGACACCCCTTTCTCTCTCATCAACCATTTTTTATGAATTCTTATATCACGCCGTTACGCTGCCGAAATTGCACCGATTTTCTAAGCCAATGCCATTGTGTAGTGAATACCATGCCCATTTATCCATCAAGGGTATTCAACTTCATTCAAATTTACTTATTGATTATAAAGTTTCATTCCACATTCATTTTTCGTGGAATAAATGATTTTGTTTTATGAATCCATGTTTTATGATCCATGTGGCACACTTATGCATGAAATGAAATGTTTAAGAAGGGTGCACCCTTACAGCGCTCCAATGCATTGGGTAAAGTATAGTATCATGATACGTCATGTGAAATGAGTGTTGACTCATGCTAATTTAAGTGCAATGATGGTTTACTCATGCTTCATGTGCAATGAGGATTTACTCATGCTCCTTGTGTAATGATCCTTAGCTCATGCTAATTCCATGTTAAGTGTTGTTGCCACATTTCATTGTTATGATTATCATGCTTTATCATGCCTTTATGTTCATGTTTCTATTATTCTCTATTGATATTCCTATTGTCTAACATATATTGTACTCCTCATGTATTCCATGTTTATTCCCTTACTGGGCTTTATAGCTCACCCCTTTTCTTATGAATGTCCTCAGGTTATCCCATGAAATGCTAAGTACGAGGGAATGTAGTGGTCATGTAAAGGAAGTTTTCAATAAAGATGTTGTATTTCATGTTTTAAGTTGTTATGTAATGATCCTAAGCCCCAAATACACTATACCTCTTGATCATCCATGTTGTATCAAGTGAATAGTTTATGTAATAAATCATGTTTAAGTTTGTAATAAAAGCAGGGTTGTCATAGTTGGTATCAGAGGATAGGTTTAGTTATTTTTGGTATTAGTATTAGAAAACCCTAGTAAAGTCTTAGAGACAAGACTACGTATAATAAAAACATCCCTAAGTTTTGGTAAGTACTGAGTAAGTGGTTTATCAAACAAATACGTCCCTGTCTGGATATGAGTAGGTAGAGGCGGCTCTGGCACATATGTATCCTAGGGGTAAAATCCGAAAACACAGCTTTGAGCTAGACTCGAACGGGAACTGGTGCACGACAATGGGCCTTTCTGCACTCTTGGTTACGACACTCCTAGGGGATATGTTTTGATAAATTCAAAAGCTTAGTATGAACCCTTATTATGGGAATATAAAAAAAATTCCCCTAAGAATATATGTTAGAAAGTAGATCATGAAAAGCCTAGATTGAATCCTATAGACTCATGAGTTAAGGAAATAAAATTTTATTTATAAGTCATCAAATTTTGTCTTTGGATTACCCTTTATGTGTTACTTCCATAACTTTCCTTTTATTCTATCTAATGGCCGGTAATAGGAGGACTCGGGCTAACAACCGATGTGAAGATCAGTGTGATGACTGTACTAATGAGATTCCCAATCTAATGGGAGCAGGAATAGCGAAATTTGTCACACATCTCTCTCAGATAACTCAAGATTTGATTAGATACACAGGTCAAGAGGAACGTCCAAACCCCCCCAAGAAGGAACAAGTCGCTATCGAGAGCTTCATGAGACAAAGGCCTCATACTTTTAGTGGATCATCCGATCCCACAGTCGCTGAACAATGGATCAACTCCATTGAAAAGATCTTCTCAATCCTTCAATGTTCTGAACAAGAGAAGGTTCTCCTAGTAGCTTACCGTATGGAGGGTGAAGCTGATCAATGGTGGATGTTGATAAAAAATACGAAGCCTGAGGAGGAGATCGAGGCGTTGTAATGGAAGGATTTCCAGAAGATGTTTTTCGATAAATATTTTCCGTGCACCCTCCGGCTTAAGATAGAAAGGGACTTCCTTTCCCTCAAGAAAAAAGAAGAAGAATCTATTGAAGCATACGAGGAAAAATTCACAAGGCTTGTACGATAATCTTTCGTCTTTGTCGTTACCCCTGAATGCAAGGTTGACCGCTTCTTTGGTGGGATGAAGCCTAGCTTGCAGAAAGCATTAGCGATCCGTGACTTCGACAGCTATGAGGAAATTGTCCGATGTGCCCTCAAGGTCGAAATGGAGATCAGGGAATCACATGGGTATCATGGGGACAAGAAGCGTAAGGTGGACTTCAATGCTGGCGGTCCGATGGATAAATCCAACGGTGCTAAGAAGATCCAGCACCCCACTTGACAAAAGTGCAGAAAGAATCACCCTTGAAATTGCCTCAAGGGGAAGAGGAAATGCTTTAGGTGTGGAAGAGAATGGAACCTAGCTGTTAACTGTTGGCAAGAAAGACCCACGGCTGCGAAAGAGGAGAGGAACACTTCATTCAAACCACAACGCGTTGTTTATTGCTACAACTGCAAAGAACCGGGGCATCTTGCAAATCAGTTCCCTAATCGAAAGTTTTTCGGAGGCAACCAACAACCTACAAGGCAGCAAGGAAGAGATTTTGCCACCACTTTTGTCGAAGTGAACCTTGAAAACGAAGTGGTGACAGGTATGCTAGTTATTCATTCAAGAACACCGAACGTACTTTTTGATTCAGGTTCTATGCATTCTTTTATATCTCGAAATTTTAGCAGAACAATCCCAGCACCACCACAAATCATGGAAGTGAAGATATCTATGAGTACGGAAAATGGGGAAATCATTGCATCCCATGAATATAACTCCACCCCTGTCATAATCTGTGTATTGAATTTCCCGACGAACCTCATCATACTCCCTCTAGTGGAATTTGATGCAATTCTTGGCATGGTTTGGATTTCCTTATATAGAGCCAACATAAATTGTTGTGAGAGGGAAATCAAACTCTATATGGAGAATCGACCCCCAATTATTTACAAGTGTAAGGAGGAAGATGAATCTCCTTTAGCACCATCATCTCAAGCATGGATATTACTGCCCTATGAGCACGTGTATCTGGCTCAGATGATTGAGTCCAAGGAAGAAACCATCCTTGAAGAAATGCCTATTGTGAGGGAATTCTCTGAAGTGTTTCCTAAGGAACTGCCTGGTCTTCCTCATAGAAGAGACGTTGAATTCTCAATTGAACTTATACCTGGGAACTACTAATATCCAAGACTCTATATAAAATGGCTGTCGTTGAGCTTGAAGAGCTGAAGAAACAACTATAGGAGAATCTGGATAAAGGGTTTATACGCCCAAGTGCTTCACCATGGGGTGCACCAGTCCTCTTCGTCAAGAAGAAGGATGGGTCAATGCGGCTTTGCATCGATTATCGTGAACTTAAAAAAATCACTATAAAGAACAAGTATCCTCTACCATGGATCGATGACTTGTTCGATCAGCTACGTGGAGCACAATACTTCTCCAAGGTAGATTTGCGGTCGGGATACTATCAAGTAATGGTGAAGAAGGAAGATGTCCCCAAGACTGCTTTTCGTACAAGACACGGAAACTATGAATTCATAGTAATGCCTTTCGGACTCACCAATGCTCCAGAAATATTCATCAACTTAATGAATAGAGTCTTTAGAGATTACCTAGAAATTTTTTGGTAGTCTTTATAGATGATATTCTAATATACTCCAAAACCAAGGAGCATCATGAGGAGCATTTGAGAACTGTACTGGAGACTTTGCGCAAGGAGAAGATCTATGAAAAGTACAACAAATGTGAGTTCTGGTTGAAGGAAGTCTCATTCTTGGGCCATATCACCACAAAAAATGGGATATCTATGGATCCCTCCAAAACAGATGCAATTGAGGGATGGCCGAGGCCAACATCGGTAGTTGATATCCGTAGCTTCTTGGGGTTAGCTGGATATTATTGACGATTTGTGAGAAATTTCTTACAATTATCCAACCCTCTTACCAAGCTAACTCGAAAGGGAGTAAAATTTTCTTGGAGTGATGAATGTGAAGAAAGCTTCAAGGAGTTGAAAAGGAGGGTTATCACTGCGCCCGTGCTCACTTTACCCACAAGTGGGGAAATTTTTTTGGTATTCAGTGATGCTTCGAAGAAGGGCTTAGGCTGTGTGCTAATGCAGAATGATAAAGTGATATCCTATGCCTCAAGGAATTTGAAAATCCATGAGCGAAACTATCCAACGCATGATCTGGAGTTGGCGGTTGTGATCTTTTCCTTGAAAATATGAGGACATTATCTCTATGGGGAGAAATATGAGATATATACTGACCACAAGAGTCTTAAATATATATTCACACAGAAAGAGATTAATATACGCCATAGAAGATGGATAGAGCTCATCAAGGATTATGACTGTTCAATACATTACCACCCTGGGAAAGCGAACAAGGTGGCAGATGCCCTAAGTAGAAAGGACCCAGCGATTCTATCAATGATGATAATTGAGAAGGATCCAATCTTCTTAGACTTGATGAAGATAGACATGGGAATCATAAAGAAGGGAACATCATCAATCCTTTCACAAATGATTGCTCAACCATCTCTTTTGGAAAGGTTAAAGGATGCTCAAAAGGATGATATGGGAATTCAAGAAAAAGTGGAAGCTATCGAAAAAGGGGAATCCTCGTAGTTTAATGTTAATGAAGAAGGAATTGTGCAATTTGGGAAAAGACTATGTGTTCCATCACGTCCGGAGCTGAAGAAGGAACTTTTGGATGATGCAAATAGTTCAAATTTCTCTATTCACCCAGGGAGAACAAAGATGTATCAAGATCTCCGAGAAAACTTTTGGTGGGATAATATGAAGAAGGAGATCTCTGAATATACATCAAAGTGCCTGGTGTGCTAGCAAGTGAAGGCAGAGAGGCATAAGTCTAAGGGGATGATGCAACCATTTCCCATACCATAATGGAAATGGGAGAACATCACCATGGATTTTGTCACCGGACTTCCGAGGACATCTAAAGGAAACAATGAAATTTGGGTTGTTATGGATCGTCTTATAAAGACTGCACACTTCATTGCTGTTCAGGAGGATTTATCATTGGATCAACTGGCACAAATATATATGAGGGAAGTGGTAAGGATGCATGGAGTACCACTATCTATTATGTCTGCCAGAGATCCAAGATTCACCTCTAAGTTTTGGAAGAGTCTTCAACATGATCTGAATACTTAACTGAACTTCATTACGACCTATCATCCTCAAACTGATGGCCAATCCGAGCGGACTATCCAAAAATTTGAGGACATGTTGAGAGCATGCTCAATGGACTTTAAAGTAGGATGGGATCAACATCTTCCTCTGTTTGAGTTCTCTTATAATAACAGTTTCCACTCGAGCATCCAAATGACACCATATGAAGCCCTGTATGGGAAAAGGTGAAGAACACTGACATGTTGGGATGAGGTCAATGAACGTAAGCTGCTTGGACCAGAAATGGTCGAGGAAATGGTGGAGAAGGTGAAAACCATTCAACAACATTTCAAGGTAGCCCAGAGTCGACATAAGAGTTATGTAGATAATTGTCGACGAGACCTTGATTTTAAAGTTGTAGACTTGGTTTTTCTACGCATATCTCTATGTAAGAAGGTCACGAGGTTTGGAAAGAAATGGAAGTTAAGTCCAAGGTACATCGGCCCCTTATAGATTCTTGATCGTGTCAGGGCTGTGGCCTATCGACTAGCACTTCCACCTACCATGGCCAAAGTACATGATGTCTTTCATGTATCCCTCTTAAGGAAGTACATAATGGACCTTTCACATGTACTCTCTTCTAAGGTGGTATAGTTGGAGGATGATCTTTCTTATGATGAGCAACCAGTGAAGATCTTAGATCGTAGAGAAAAATTTCTACGAAAAAAGACAATGCCCCTCGTCAAGGTGTTGTGGTGAAACCACAAGTTTGAAGAAGTGACTTGGGAATCAGAGGAAATGATGAAGCTGAGTTACCCACATCTATTTTAGTGTGGGAAAAGGAAATTTCAATGGCGAAATTTCTTAAGGGGGGAATATTGTAATGACCCAAAGTTTCATTAATGGAAATCCCTCTTGATATAATTAAATGTCTCTTTATATAAAATGTTTATATAAAATGTCAACTTCTTTGGTTTTATGTTAAGAATTGTGACCGTTTCTTTTATAGCTATTGAACAGTGATCACATGATTAGTATAAATATAGGGCTTTAACAAACCCAATTTACTCAGACAAAGGAAGCGATGGACTCATCCAGTAGAATTGCTCCATACGAAGCCCATTTTTCAGAGCTCAGAAAAGAGGTGGCGTCTTTGGGATTTTCTCTTGACCAAGATCAAGCTGAGCTTCATCATGTCAAGCTCGAACGAGACCGCCTATGGGAAAAGTGGAAGTTGATAGAGATTACCACTCAAGTGATGTTATCTGAGTCACCCCAAGAGTCTGTCACCATCGCACACCTTACCCTTAGGTCTTATGCGGCTGTTTTAAGGGGTTATGTAACAAATCGCTAGTCTTATGTTCATGTACATTATTTTTTTATATAATAATGAATATACTTTCTTATCATTATTGATATATTGTAAATAGTTTTTAAAGTACAAATAGTGTTTTTAGTTATTATTTAATTAAGAATTATATTCTATTAAATTAAGGTATTTTTGAATTAAATAATATTTTAATAAAATATTATTATTATTATTAAATTAATTTTTATTAAATATAAATGATCTTATAATTTTATGAATGCAATTGTAATTTTTATTAAGGTTTGAAATCCATTTTTGTCAAAACCCGTGAATTTTTGATAAATGCCGTTTTTTATTTTAAAAGTGAAAATTAACATATTTAGAAAATTATTTATATAAAATAAATGTTATTTCTAGAATCAGGATGTCGAAATTATCCAACGGTGAATTTTTCATAATTTTCTGAGACAGTCAAATTTTTGGGTAAAAATGAAATACCGTTTAAATATATAATGTGTTTTATGACATCATAATGACCCAATAGTGATGTAATAAAATACTATAAGTATTATGTTCGGCCAATATATGTTTTACCATTAAAATAATGTGATTTTGGGTTTATTTGAATTATTTTACAAATAATTAATGGACCCCTCAAGACTTATTAAACATCTTGTCTTTTTAAATTATTTTCCATGGGAGTGTGACTCACCTCCACAGAAGCAACCCCATTATTTTAAGAAGTTAGGACTTTGGACTTATAAAATATTGTTTTCCTCTCCCCTTTTCCAAAAACCATGGGCAAAAACCATGATCTTATTTGTGGTTTGGATTAGTTTAATGTAAGGGGTCCCAAACCTAAATAATAAAGAATTCACTCACCTTTCCTATATAAACCCGCCCAAGCTCCCACTTCCTCCTCACTCAAAGAGTTTGGAGTTCGTCCGAACTCTGATCTAATCTCTCTAGAATCCTACCAAGGTTCCCTAATCTCCCAAGAAGTCTCTCTCAAGCCTCTCTCAAGCCTCTCTCAAGCCTTTGGAAGCACACTTCCAAGTAAGGGTTTTTTCTTTCTTTCACCTTCTTGTCCAATTTTCTTAATATTGTTATTCCCTTTTAATTTCAATTATAAATGCTGGGGTATGGTTTTTAACCTCCCCCATACTTCCCTATTATTGTTTGAATGATGGGATACCCCTTTCTCTCTCATTAAATGCCTCCCATGTACACCCGTTACTTTGCCAAAATTCCGAAAGGAACTTCTCTCTCCTCATTTACATTCAAGCAATACTTTTGTATCATGAATCTAAATTCCATTAAAATTGTTGGGAAATGTATATATATAACCCCCATTACTGTCCATTTTATTTATATAATATGAGACACCCCTTTCTCTCTCATCAACCATTTTTTATGAATTCTTATATCACGCCGTTACGCTGCCGAAATTGCACTGATTTTATAAGCCAATGCCATTGTGTAGTGAATACCATGCCCATTTCTCATTCAAGGGTATTAAACTTCATGAAAATTTACTTATTGATTATAAAGTTTCATTCCACATTCCTTTTTCATGGAATAAATGATTATGTTTTATGAATCCATGTTTTATGATCCATGTGGCACACTTATGCATGAAATGAAATGTTTAAGAAGGGTGCGCCCTTATAGCACTCCAATGCACTGGGTAAAGTATAGTATCATGATACGTAATGAGCAATGAGTGTTGAATCATTCTAATTAAAGTGCAACTAGGGTTTACTCGTGCTTCATGTGCAATGAGGATTTACTCATGCTCCATGTGCAATGAGCCTTGGCTCATGCTAATTCCATGTTAAGTGTTGTTGCCACATTTCTATGTTATGATTATCATGATTTATCATGCCTTTATGTTCATGTTTCTCTTGTGATCTATTGATATTCCCATTGTTTAACATGTATTTTACTCCTCATGTATTCCATGTTTATTCCCTTACTGGGCTTTATAGCTCACCCCTTTTCTTATGCATGTCCTCAGGTTATCCCATGCAATGCTAAGTACGAGAGAATACATTGGTAATGTAAAGGAAGTTTTAAATAAAGATGTTGTATTTCATGTTTTAAGTTGTTATGTAATGATCCTAAGCCCCAAAGACACTATACCTCTCGATCATCCATGTTGTATCAAGTGAATAGTTTATGTAATAAATCATGTTTAAGTTTGTAATAAAAGAAGGGTTGTCATAGGATGGTTGCCATTGCAATGACTATTCTTTATCTTTTTAGGGGCCTTCATGGGTTTCTAGACTTTACTCTTGGTCTATGAATAATATTAACTACTATCATGAAAAGGGCCTATAGGTTCACACACAATAGTGTATTCATGAATCTTCTCTATTATGGTGATTATGAATATTGGACATGGTAGGCCCCACCATGGGGTCTGAGAGTTTTCCATGTAATATTTCACTAAAAAATAAATAAATAAATAATTATTAAATTATATAATAATTGGTTTTAATTTATTTTTTAAAATTATTCACATGGTATTAGGTGAATATTAGAAAAATATTATATAAATGGATATTATTTTAATATTCATGGTTCATATAATATTAACAAGAATTATGAGTCGAGTTAATGAATTGGGTTTATCATGTAATATATTTAATATATATTACAATATTTTGATAACATATAAATAATATTTAGGATTTAGTTATTCTTTTATAACTATTTATTTATTCTGTTTTAGTAGAGATTAAATATACGGGGGTTGGGGAACCCTATCCGAGCATTTTGCCCAACCATTATATGAGAAGGAGAGAGACTTTATTACATAGAATATTCATTCATTCATAATGATAGCCTCTATATCCTCCCATTTTCTAGAGAGATAAATCCTCTCTCTGAGTGACCGATCTAAGAATGACTTCAATGGATCAATGGGATGAGATCATGGTGATCATCATAATGTCAAAAGATTTATCGAAGCTCCGCGCTAGCACCCAAAATTTGAAAAATGGAGATTAGGTGGATTCTTAAAGGATTAATGGATGTTATAGAGGGTTTCAAATTCATATACTTTGATAAATGGTTTCCAGTGATGAGTTTTAGTCATGCACACTTTGTTTTTGGACAAGGTATTTGTTCAATTTATTTTTTTCACATATTAAATTCATGTAAGATCCTTGGACCTCAATTGGATGTTGGATCACCAAAGATGACAATTTTTTCTGCTCCAGTGATGAAAAAATTTAAATCTCTAACCCATTGGCTTCATCTTCCCACCCCGATAAAATCAATTTGGACAAGTATCCATCTGGTGCATTTCCTCGATTCATCCCCTGTGAGGGTAGAGTGAGGCATCATATCATGAGCATAGGATGTGATCACCTTTACGAGATTAGTCTGAGATAGAGTTGTAGGAATCCACCATGAGGCCCAGGGTGAGACCATGTATTGTATCTTCTACCTTGGGTGGGGTTTGAGGTACTAATATGACCAACATACATATATGTTGATCCACTACTTAGCAGGTTAATTCATTTAGGGTTTTCATTTTCCACTACTACCTTGGGCATGATCTCTTATCCATGATTTAATAAATTTTGACTTCCAACACTTGATTATTCCTAGAAATACCCATTGATCATGACCTATTGGATGATCTACATCATTATTATCTATTAAAAAAAGATGACAACCCTTTAAAATCCATTTCTTAAAAAAACATACCTTTTTACCAGAAAATGGAATCATTTTTACTTTAAAAAGATAATTATATTACTTTTATAAATCAAGATATTTTTCATGAAAAATAATTATAAATCATTGAAAATATTTCTAGGTTACTTGGGACATCATTATCACAGAACCCTTACTTAAATCTTACAAGAAACCTTACAATTGGAATAACGATACGCCTGAATTCTAATATAATTCTTCTAAGAACATAATCATTACCCTATGAATTGGATATTTATCTAGGATAACCCATAATATAAGATATACTAGGATCATCCATGATCTATAATGGGTATTAACCCTTCATAAACAATTCTTAGGGACCATATCATGAATATAACCTTTGAAAAACTCTTTTAAACCTATGCGCAAAACACTTTCAGATTTCAAAATACACATTTCTATTAAAAACCAAATTTTAATACCAAAATAACTAGAAAAAGGGAATGAGGGTTTTTATTTGATGAAAACATGAAATATTTTAAATTAATAAAAAAAATAAAATAATAGTTATGGTGGTGGGAAAAGTTGTTGTCCCCATATATGTTAAAATAGAACATTCCTTTTAACTTTGATAAATATTGTCAAAACATTCTATAAAAAGATTCATTTTGAAGACCTTTGAAATAAATTAAAAAGAAACATAATATTACCTTTATAATTCTTTTATGTCCATATAAATATATCTATAAAACAATTTTTAGAATATGGACATGGAAGAGAAATATTTTTAAGGGAAACTTTATTAGAATATTTTTAAAAGAGGATCTCTTACCTTGTGCCTGAATTGTCATGTGCATTCCTTATCATCCAAGATGAAAAAAATATGTCATTTATTTAATTTTTTGTGAACCATTTTCAAGTTTATTATTCCTTTTATTTAATATAGTACCATGTTATATACAATTACTTAATCAATTAAGCTATCATCAGGTGTTTTGGTGATATTCAGATCATATGTCCAAAATGATTTTGGTAGGTTGAATATGATAAAAAGGTAATTATTCCATCATATACAGAATAATCATCCTGAAATAATAATAATTTTTTACATCAATTATATTTTTATAACCAATCATAAAATATGGTTATCAAAAATAAACTATGTTAGAATCATGAAGATGGTAGGGCGTACATACACGTAATTAATGTTTCCAATTTTCAATGATCATTATGGAAAGAAGATAAGTATTGTTTTATATTTAAATAATGATAATAATATCATAAAAACATATTATTTATTTAAATATACTTATATATAATAAATCTATCATTATAAAAATCTGTGAGAGGTGGTGATGGAAAACGAATTACATCGTTCTGCGAGTCATTATTCCATCGTACACACGAATGATGGATTCCTTTCCCATTTGACGGGATTTTGAGATAGATATATGCTATTTCACTAAAATAATAACATCATAATATATTTAAGATAATTATATTATTATCTCATCATGGTTGGAGAATATTTGAAGGTGGTGGAAGAAAAAATAAAACAATAACGCTTGGTTAAGAACTATACCTTTTCGTTAGACAACCTCCTTTGATTTACACCTTAAGACATATATTTTTGGTATTATGATCATTATAAGGTCTCTATAATGAAAGTATCGACGTTAATAAGGTATTTTTTTGGATATTTTCTGAGCCAAAAGGTTTATCAACAGTGAAGAAATGAGAAGTGGTTCCTTTTATAAGAGAGAGGGGTACTTTTGGAATTTCAGAAAATATTAAATTAATATAAATTAATTGTGATGTAAAAATAGATCAAAATTGATAATATTAAAAGATAATATTAGGATTATTCTAAATCCTCCTATACAATAAAATTTGGACAAGTTCGGATTACATTTGTACCCTTATATTTCTGTTTTAACTCTTCGTTAACCCTTTTGATAATTATGGGGATATTAATGTTTTTTACTACTAAGGGGTTAATATAGTTACTATAAAAAGGAAAAATACAATAACTAGACCATTATTGATATCCTTAAACATATCCCATTCACTTGGAAGAATATATTTTTTTAGAAATTTTATATCATTTAATAAAATATTATTTTCATAAAATATCAATAATGTCAATTTTAGAACTATTCTTTTACTTTGACTTGTATGTCATAAATAAAAAAAATTAATTTTGAAAAAAATAATTTTATAAATCCCTAAAATGTTATTTTTATTTATAAAAATCAAGTATTACATTAATTATTTCAAATTATACTTCTTTAAAAAATTTTAATATTATTTTCCCTCTTATTGTATAATTACCGCATCAACATTTCGTAGGAATTTAAGATAATTATTTCTTAACTAAAAATTAAAAATAAATTTTCATAATTAATATAAATAATTTTTATTTAAAATGAATATTTATATCTGATCATATTCTCTTTTTATCACATTGTGAAAAATATTATAGTTATTAAGAACATGAGTGTGACATTTTTGACTTTTCTCTATATAAAATATTATAAAGGTCATAATCACGTTAAAATATAAAATAAGGTCACATAAAAGAATCGTGGAGGAGTATGGACGAAATATAATCATACAATAAAATTAATTCAAGTGTTAGAATAATTTTCTAGTCCTTATTATTGAATTTTTATCCCTTAATTACCAGATTTACCCTTCACTATGGTAAGAAAAATTACTATGGTTACTGTGAAAAAAATTAAAGGGGCTTATTTACTGAATTTTGAACTCTTGATTCAAAATATGGAATTAATTTTTCAATATTCATAATTCATAAGTGGCATAATTTAATTTAAAATCAAACTGAAAAAGCCGATGAATAATGGTTTTTTTGGGAAAATAACCTTTTTAAATATTAAATATTTTAACACTAAATTCATGTATATAATTCTATTAAAAAATTATAATTGGATTATTTTAAGTAAAAAATAACTAATTTTTTTTAAATATATTCTAAAATATAATTTTACTTTGTAAATTAATTAATAGAAAATATAGTTTTCAATAAAAATTAGTATTTTCACTATACATTGAAAAATAAAACATTTCAAAAAAAATTCAAAATTTCAATATAGGATAATTTTGATATGATAATTTAAAAAATGTTATTTATTTTATCAAATAAAATTTATAAAATTTCTAGAAATTAATTATATTAATCAATCAAAAAAAAAAAAAAAATTAAAAACCGTTTTTGAAGAAAAATATCTTTGAAAAATAAAATGGGTTTACGAAAAATTTAGTTCTTATTTCATAATATTTAAAAAATAAATTTGAATTGATTGGAAACTTTATATATATTTCAAAAATTAGTTAATCCTATTCATACTCACCAATTTAATGGATAGGTTATAATGGTCACATTTAAATAATAATATTTCATAGTTTTTTATGCACAATATTACGTATTTTGTATGCTATTGAACATAGTATTCTTTTTAAATCTATTGGGAAATTAAATTATCCTCAATTTAAGAAATTTTTTCCTCACAATTTTTACTTGATCTTTTTAATAAAATTTTGAAATTTTAAAATACCTCTGTTGAAATACCACATCTTGAAAAGGGTTAATAAAATGTCCTATTGAAAAAGGAAAAGGGAAATATGATGGTCATCTAGAATAACTCATAAATAGGATTCCAAGTAGGAAAAAATTGGCGAGAAGTAAAAATACATAAATTGAAGAAAAAGATAATGTAAAAATAATAATTAAGAGTGTCATAGTTCATTAATAACAACAAATTTTACAATCATAATAAATTCAATAACCACAAAACTATAAACCAAAGAGGTGTGAAAAAGACAATCTATTCATTAGAATTTTTGGAAATAAAATATTTTTTTCAAGAACCTTTTCAAAGAGTTGAGGAATTATTTTACTATCTAGACTAATAACATAATGAAATATACTTACTTTATAAGTATAATTTCATTCTTTAATCAATTTCTATAAAAATATATTCTTTTACTCTGAACGATGAGTATTCAAGATGATTTTTTAAGACCTAAGAACTATAATAAAATTTCATCAGATCATATACTTCCACAAAAGACAACAAGACATTCCTACAGTATTTAGACATTAAAAAAACCAAAATGGTTAAAATAAGATAATATGATTCTTCATATAAAGAAATAAAACATTAATATCCAAATCCTTGATAATAACACCCCAATTTCAACTTAGATATATCCTAAAAATTCTTCAAAATATTTCTAACCAAGATTAAAACCCAAAGATCAAAATGATTATATCACATATTATTCCAAGATATATCTAACATTTATCTCCAAATAAAATCAATCAATATTAATGTATCATACTAAAAATGTATATGAAATAGTCATATAATCTCTAAGATGTACTAATAATTTTCATAAATAACTTGAATCTATATAAAGCCACATTAAAATAAAATATTCTTCTCTAAGATAATTCAACATTTATTCCTAAAATAAAATACCATAATATTTTTTTACCATAATCACATAATGTTCCCCAAAATTATAGTGTTATTTTCATGAAATAAAATTAAACACTTAATCACAAATCACTATTCTATCTCATGGTTATCTATATGATAAAACACATGTTCTGAAATTGTAATAACCCATAATAACCGAAATAGATTAGATCATATAAACCTTAAAGGTTATAAATGAGTTCAAAAATTATGTCCACAATATGTAAATAGATTCTACCTCAAATAACTCTTCATGTTAAAACTAAGGGTTATATATATCTCAACCTAATAAAATTTCTCCAGAATTATCAATAATCAACTCAAAATACCATCACATAAAACCTCAAAATGGGTGTCTAAATCTTTGAACTTATGATCAACATTAAATATACCACTATATCATAAATCTTGTATTCCTAAACGTAGAAACCTTAATCATTCAAACTTCTTTATTAACCATGAGTTTCCATATTATTCCTTATTATTTCCTTCCTATAACAAATATGAATCATTTCCTATGATTCAAAAATATTAAAATAAAATCCAAGATATAATCCATAAATTTCATATGTAATTTACAATTTCTTCATCTTCTATAATAATAGAATTAAGAATTACTAAAAATTCATCTGTATGGTATTTATGAACTTATTCTTGAGACTTACCCATAGGAAATCAATTTTCATAAAAAAATTCAATTGATACCTTAAGAATAAATTTATTCCTCTTCATAGTGTTAATTAAAAACTTTCTTTTTTACTTGGCATATTATTGGTTTATTCCCTCCTTTACCATATACAAAACATCATCCCGTTATTTTAAAACATTTTCTTGGGTACTTCTTCCCATACACTTGAAACACAGTTCATTGAATATTTTTACCCTTATATAGGACTTTAAACTTATGATAAAATAATATCATAACCTCTAAAGTTATCTAAACTCTACTCTGATACTAACTATAATGACCTAACCTTAAACAGTACATATTCTAGTGACTTTAAACTAGAATTCAATTTCTTAAATTCCCAAATATATTCTAGTTTTAGAGTGTTATATAGTTATATCATAAATATTACATAAGAAAACCATATATTACAATTTTTACACTTATATTCATTATCTATTTTCCCACCAATATAAACTTTTAAAAAGAAACATGTTTTCCTTCCATGAAACATCTTCACAACTTTCAACTTGAAATCCTCTTTCCCTTACCCATCCTTAAACCCAATGATTTTTTTTAAAATATGCGATGAGAAAAAAAAACTCATTAAGGGATATAAAAAATGAAATCTGTTATTCTAGTGAAAAAATATGAAAACCCTTGAAAAATATTTTCTTAAAAAAACAAATATTTTTACCTGAAAAGGGCATCACTTTTACTTTAAAAATCTCATTATATTACTTTTTTAAATTAAACTATTTTCATGAAAACTCATTAGAAATAATAGAAAAGTAATGTAGCTACCTTGGGATATAATTATCATAGAATTATTACAGAACCCTTATAATAACCCTTACAATTGAAATAACAATATTACAAACTTCAAATATAGTTCTTTGAAGAACATATTAATTTCCCAATGCATTGTAGTTCGATCTGGTAACACCCATTGTATAAGATATATCAGTAAAACCCATGATCTATAATGGGTCTCAACCATTCATAAATTATCCCCAAGGACTATATCATGAATAAAACCCTTGAAAAATTCTTTTTAACCCATGTGTAAAACACTTATAGATATCAAAATACCATTTTATCTTAAAAACAAATTTAAAATACCAAAATATCTATAAAAATGGAAATAAGTTTTTTATTTGAATAAAAAATTAAACATTTTAAAGGAATCCAAACATAAAATAATATTTACTATTCAAAGAAAATTTGTTTTAACTATATACGTTAAAATAAAACATTCCTTTTGTATTTTGTAAAGAAATTCAAAACATTCCATAAAATGATTCCCTTTGAAACCCTTTAAAAGAATTTAAAAAGAAACATAAAATGTTTTTTATAATTATTTTATTTCCATATAAATATATCCATAAAATAATTTTAAGAACATGGACATGGAATAGAAATAGTTTTAAGGGAAACTTTAAAAGGAAATTTTTAAAAGAAAGTTCCTTACCTTGTGCCTTAATTGTCATGTGTGTTTCTTATCTTCCTAAATAATAAAATTATATTTATTATTTACATTATTTATGACTCTTTTAATGTTTATTATTCCTTTAATTTTACTTACTTCCATGTTATATACAATTTCTTAATCAATAAAGTTCACATTAGGTGTTTTGGTGATATTCAGATCATATGTCCAAAATGAATTTGGTAGGTGGAATATGGTCAAATAGGTTATTATTAAATAATATATAGAATAATAATCATGAAATAATTATAATTTTCAAATTTAAATTATAATATTATAACCGATCATAAAATATGGTTATGAAAAATGATATGTTTTACAATCATGGAGATTGTAGGTCATACGTACACATGAGTAATGTTTCCATTTCTCAATGCTCATTATAGAAAGAAGTTAAGTTTTATTTTATATTTTAATAATGATAATAATATTTTAAATACCATATTATTTCTTTAAATATACTTATATATATAATCCATGTGACATGGTGATTAAAAACTAATCACATCGCTTCATAGAGATGGTAGTCCACACGTACGCACGAATGTCATTTTCATTTTAGAGTGAATGGAAAGGCAAGAAAATAGGTGCTATATTATATTTATATAATTATAAATATATCATTAATATCTTATATGTACATTAAATCCATCATTATAACCATTCTTGAGAGGTGGTGATGGAAAATTAAGTACATCAGTGTGTGAGGAGGTAGTCCACCATCCATACGAATGATGGATTCCTTTCCCATTTTATGGAGTTTGGATAGGGATGTAGGTTATGAAAATAACATAATAAAATAATATTATATTTAAGATACTGATGTTATTATATCATCCTAATTGAAGAATATTTTAATGAGGAGGAATAAGAAATAAAAAAAACACTCAGTTAAGAACTACACATCTTCTTCGAACAACCTCCTTTTCTTTAAAACTTAAGACCTATGAAGTAGGTATTTTTTCCTAAAATATGGCCTCTAAAAAGTGTGGAGATATTTTAGTGATTTATTTGAGTAGATATTTTCTGAAAAAAGGTTTATTAAGTGTTAATAAATGATAAGTAGATCCCTTTTATAAGAAGGGCGAGGGGGCACTTTTGGGATTTCATAAAATATTAAATGAATATAAATTAATTGTGATGTAAAAATGGATTCAAATTGAAAATTTCATAATATAATATTAGGATGATTCTAAATAATCCCATATAATAAAATTTAGACACATTTTGATCACATTTTTACTCTTATATTTTTTTAACCCTTCGCAAACCCTTTTGATAATTACGTTGATATCAATGTTTTTTCCTCTTAAGGGTTTAATATAGTTACTATAAAATGGAAAATAGCCTATAAATTGAACGTGGTTTATTTTATAAACCATATACCATTCAATTTAATGAATATAAGATTTTTTCTCATAATTTTATATAATTTAAGAAAATATCATTTTTTTAAAATATCAATAATGACAATTTTAGAACTATTTATTTACTTTTACTTTTATAACATAGATACAAAGAAAAAAATTAAAATAAAATCATTTAAAAAAATAAATAACATGTTTTTTATCTAAAAAATTCTTGTACCACATTAATCTTTCAAATTATACTACTTTTAATATTTTTAATATCATTTATTTTATTTTTCCATTAATTGAATAATTACAAAATTAGCGTTGTGTAAGAATATAAAGTAATTTTTATTTTGCTAAAAATTAAAAATATATTACCCTGACAAAAATAAATCATTTATATTTCATATGACTATTTATAACCTGACATATCTCATGTTTATTTCAATGTTAAAAATATTATAGTTCTTAAAAATAAGAGTACAAATTTTTTTACTTTATATAAATTATTATAAAGTTCATCATCACATAAAAATTTAAAAAGGTAATATAACAAAATCCTATATGATTATGGATGAAATAGAATCATCTAATAAAATTAAGTCATGTTTTAGGGTCATTTTCTAGTCCTTATAATTTCTTTTTTATCCCTTAATTAACTAATTTACCCATTACCGTGATAACAAAAATTACCATGGTTACTATAGATAAAAATAAAAGGGTCCTATTTAAAAAATTTGGAAATAATAATTCCAAATATGAAATTTATTTTTCAATATTCAAAAAACAGAGGTTTTAGAATTTAATTTAAAATCAAACAGAAAAAATGTGACAAAAAAAGTTTTTCAAAATTTTTCCGCTTTTAACTGCTATTTTTTTATAACAAATTCAAGTATATAATTCATTTCAAAACCCAAAATTGTATTATCTTAAATCAAAATGAACTAATTAAATTTTTAAGAAAATAATAAATTTAATTTTACTTTGTAAATACATTAAAATAAAATAAAGTTTTCAATAAAAATAATTATTTTCACAATTCCTTGAAAAATCAAACTTTTCAGAAAAATTTAAAATTTTATACATATAATAATTTTGATATTAGGATATAAAAAAGATATTTATTTTATGAAATAAAATTTATAAAAATTTATGAAATTAATTATATTATTTTTTCTCAAAAAGCATTGAAAAACTATTTTGAAGAAAACATATATTTGAATAATAAAATGCTTTTATTAAAAATTGAGTGCTTATTAAGAATTAATAAATACAATTTTATTGATTAGAAACTTTATATATGTTTAAATAATTAATTATTCCTATTCATACCCTTCAATTTAATGGTTAGGTTATAATGGTCACATTTAAATAATAATATTTCGCAGTTCATTTAGGCTCAATGTTGTGTATTTTGTTTGCTATAGAACATAGTATTTTTTAAAACAAATATCAGGATATTAAAGTGTTTATATTAGGATAAATGTTTAGAGATTTTATATCTATGAGTTTTCATTTGAATTTTATAGAAACAATGTTAAAGTGTTTCAAGTTCAGCTATCATGCTAGGGAATCCAAAGTTGGTTCGACGGTTGACATTTCCATTCACTAGGAATCTGAGAAATTTCTTGTTGAATCAGATCATGTAAGAACTCGCTGCAAGGAAAAAATTGATACATGAATTATATATGAATGATTTGTGGTTTCCATATCCTTCTTGAGTTAGATCTCCAGATATACTTTTGACCATGGTACATCTTGTTTATTTCAGGATGCCTCCATGATGATTTCCAGTTAGGATTCTATAATTGGGTCACAAGGATGATCCACTTAGTGATGAGGCTTCGATACATGGACCTATTTAGGTGGTGATACCTCCGAGTGGTTTTCTATCTATACCTCCTCCCATCTAGTAGTAGATTATACCAATAATACCAGTAGATGAGGGACATAGGCTAAGTGAACTTCATGAATTTTAGTGACAATGGACCTCATGTTTCAGGGTGAGTTGATCCATAGGCAGTTGCAGACTGGGTCAAGGCAGTTACGTGTTTCTTTCACCTCACTAGGAAACATGTAGACCAAATGGTGGCCCTATTGGCATGCCTTCCTCATGGATCTATAGGGAGATTTGGGGCCTAGTGACTTTATCATATGATGATAAAACTCTTTAATATATGGATGTTTAGAAATTTTTCCTAAATGAGTTCTCTCCAACTACACTGCGAGAACTAAACTTCCAAGAGCTTCTGTAGCTTTAGTAGGGAAGCCCAATTATGTCTGAGTATTCCTTGAGATTCCCTATACTCTTAAGATACTCAATAAATATGATTCATGATCAATTATTATAGGTATAGACATTTGAGCATGGCCTAAGTAGAGATATTCAGGCTAACATGATACGTATTTTTATTCTTATATATTCTTGGGTGATGGAGTGTACATTTTAGTAGAGATATTTCTGAATAAGAAGAAATTGGAAGTGTGTGCATGTAATGGGAAAATATGAGCTGAGACTTCAGTAGTAGGTAACTGATGACAGACATGGGGATCTGGACATGCGATAAATTTAATTGGGATATCTTAAAATATAAGTTCTATAGTTCATGGATCTTGGGATGGATATTTTTAGTCTTGGAAAGGTGGTTCTAATCTTGTGATAGTCAGAGACATCATGCATGGGATTTTATGACATGTCATATAGATGATAGAGAGATGGTGGATGAACCACCCTGGTCAAGGAAGAAATAGGGAAAGGGGACTTGTATGGTGGCAGATGTGGAAGTGGAGTAGGGAGAACAGCTGGAGATGGAATGTAGAGACCCGAAGCTTGACGTACATAGATATTACATTACTTTTTCAGAAATACTTAATACATAATAAAATCATACACACAAGGACCATAATAGTTTAGTGTCTTTGGAAACTTGAAACGTAATCTTCTAATCGTGGTGAAAGATCTTCAACATCTCCCATAAAGATATTCCACTTTTTGTTTTCTTACCTAAAACCTTTCTTTTAATCCTAGGGGAAAATAAAACATAAAAAGGGTGAGCTCAAATTCTCAGTAAGGGTAAGCATGGATAAAATAAAACATACCATATACATTTGAACTTAAAAACATGAACATAATGTTTAAACATCAAAATCTTGAGAAACGACATAAAACATGGAAGTACATAAGGCATAGATCATAATGGAACATAAATCATGATAAAATAACAGGGGAATAAAACATGTAATTGTGGCATCCATTAAGCACATGTAATTATTTCCATAGTAGCCAAGGCATTTCTTCCAAGACCATCTTAGTGGACAAAGTCCCTTTCTGAATTGAGTTGACTCCTCGTTCTGGTCCTGTAATACTGAACCAGATTAACTTACCATTCCAGCCATGTCTGTCTCATGAGATATAAATCCTTACCCAATGCATTGGAGGGAGATATAGGTCCCACCCATCTCATAATGAAATCATTATTACTTGTGCCACAAGATAAACATACATCATTCACAAAAACCCAATAAATAAAATGGGTTTCATAAACATCATCCCATCATCACATAATCCATATAAAAGAAATGGATATCATTTCATAATAAGAAAAGTGAAACCATGTAAATCATATAGACATTATACTTGAAACATACACATATTAAATAATGTCATCTTAGCTGAAAAATGGTTTTGATAAAACACTTGAAATGAATTCTTGAGGAAAATATCCTTTTTTCTTCAAAATCATTTTCTTTTCACAAAATGTCATAAAATTTTAAAAGAAAAGGATTTTGTTGAAAATATTCAGGAAATATTTTGGAGGAATATTTATGAAAATAAGGCTTTATAAAACCGTAAAAATCCTTTCATTTCGTATAAGTTAAAAATAACATTCTTCTAGTACTTTTGTCAGAAAAGTCAAAAAGTACCTCATAACGTAAACAAAAGAAAGATTCCTTAAATACCGTGTAGTAAAAGATAAAATGGTTAAAAATTAAACATACATAAAAATTTTTTAGAAAACATGGACTTGGATTATAACAATAACCCCAGTAAATACTTACGTATAAGAAATCTCGGATAAAAAAAAATGATATTTGCAAAATTATCCCTTACCTTAGGTCCGATATGCTTCGTACGTATCCGAAACTCCTTTATAATGATTTAAATAATGTCATTGACCAATTAAAGAATCATATTCATTGTTATTATATCATATATGATTCACTTATTACTTTATATTACCCGTTCTTTTGTAAATTCCATGTTAAAGAGCGTTTTGGGTAAAATCGTTTTATTTGTCGTCTGTGTTTTGACTTGTAATTATTCATATGATTACTTAGATCATGATTAATTAATTCCAGAATATAAAACATGATTTATATATAATATATATTCATAATATACATATATACAATAGATCGATAAATGGAAATAAATACACCATTCATGGAGACGGTAGGCCATACGTACGCATGAACGCTGTTTTCGTTTCCTTATTGAATTGAATGGAATTAAGTGGATAAAATACATATATATATATATATATATATACATAAATACATATCATTATTATTTCATATATTTCATTATTACTTATTATATATACTTTATAATCATTCATGAATGATTAATCATTGAGAATGAATCTCATCACGTCGTGGAGACGGTAGTCCGTACGTATGCACGAGCGATGATATTGTTCCCATAATTATTGAATTTAATTAGAGTGGATAATACAATATATAAGAATCAGTATGATGTTATAATAACAATTTATAGTTATTCTTTACACCATTATACCCATCCAAGTAAGGTGGTGTTGGAAAAATAGATTACACCACGACGTGGAGACGGTATTCCATACGTACGCACGCGCGGTGATTTGGTTTTCCGTAGGATGGATAGATGGTGAAATAGGGTTGTTTCATACTTATAATAACATATCTGTATATGAGTGATACTGATGTTATTACTTCATAATGAAACAACTAAATAAGAAGAAGTGGAAGAAGAAATAAAGTTGAAAGAATCGGTAACAGACATTACCTCTTCTTTGAAGCGCCTCTTTGAGACCTCCTCTTAGGGCACTAAAATTGGTCTTTAAAGAAGACCAGGACCTCTAAGATGTTTCTAGGGAAGTGTAGAAGAGAATTTGGTAGAGTTTGGCCGAGATTCAAGGATCAAAATGGTGTGATAAAGAGAGGGAGGAGGTGCCCTTTTATAAGGGAGGAGAGGGACACCTTAGGAAAAACAAAAAATATTATTTTATTATAAAGTCATATTCGGGTTTTTATAGCTCCAAATTGAGTTATTTAGAAGCTAAGGTGGGGATTAGTATAAATCCTCTCATCCAATAGAATTCAGACAAGTTTAGGTTTCTATTTTAACCTTATCATTTAGATTTAACTTTAAGTTAAATAATTTTTCTTTTACCGTGTCTTCTTGTTTTCTTACACTATAAGGTTAATAAACTTACTATAACAAGCCAAACGAACCCCAAGTTGTTTATTATTAATATATATAACCTTATATAAGTCATTTGGCCGAAACTTATATTTTTAGGAATAAAATAACAATTAATAATATAATATTTGTTTTAAAAACTATTTGATGTCAATTTTGACACTATTTGGTAATTGATTTTTGTGAAAATTATAACAGAATGATTAGTTCGAAAAAAGTTACCTAATTCAATACTAACATGTCATATTAACCTAGAAAATTAGTGTAATTCATAAAAAGTCTCAAATTACATTTATTTGGGTATTTATAACATCAATTATGTCAATATTTCATTAATAAGATAATTACTGCATCATCATTGTGTCATAATTAAATTATTTAATGTCTAAAAATTATAAATAAAATACCATTATGTAGGAAATATTTTTATCTTTATAATGAATATTTATAGTCTAATTTATCTTATGTATAACCCTATATTAAAAATTATTTAGTTATTAAACTTTGATTTTAACTATTTTAACCATTCTTTAAATAAATTAATAATAAATGTCCTAATCTAATCCAAGTGGGCCTAAATGGTCATATTTTATTCGTAAGGTTGTTTTTGGTCGAATTACACTTATCCAATAGAATTAAGACATGTTTTAGGGTAATAATAATATCATTTCCCCTTAATTACCCTATTTACTTTTAACCGTGGTAAAAAAAGTAAAAAGTTACTATTCACCAAAAATTATTTTCATCCCATTGAACCACATTTTAGTCCTTGATATTAACGGTTTCTCTCAGATTTTCAAAATTCCGCTCACAGAAGCGGTAAAATTAAGTTTTATGTGAATTTGCAAATTCTCCTAGGAGGTGGGTAAAAGACGGTGAAAAGTTCAATAAAATTTTTATATATCTAAAATTATTATAAAATAACTCCAAAGAATTAAATTAAACTTATATAGGTATTATGTATCAATTTTGACCTAAAATAAATTTAAATAACATAAATAATTATTTAAATAAAAAGTCGGTTTTTGAATAGTAACCCAGGGTTTTCACTATTCATCAAAAATTGAAAGTTTTCAGAAAAATACCAAAAATTCACCCTAGGCTAATTTCGACATTCCGAATCCAAAAATGAATCCATTTAGAAAGATAAAATTTATAAAATTTCAAAAAGTGGGTATTACTATTCATAATGGCTAGTTTATATAACATATCGTTGTTTAGCGAAACTCGGTATTGCGTACAACACACACTATCGTGGAAGATCGCGATTGCGTGTAATGAAAGCCAAGTCAGGGATGCATGTTGTGAAAGATCCTTTTGGTGTATCGTACAACACAAGACATTAATGAAATTAAAAAGAATATTTTTCATAAAAACTCGGGGTGTTACATTCTACCCCCCTTAAAATGAATTTCACCCATGAAATTTGTCGGGGTTATAAATGGTTTACTACTCGAAAGTTTCTTTAATAGAAACCCACATCGTAAAAAGTAATACCAAAACTTGGCTTTAAAAAATAAATTATGAAATGTAACAGTTACCCAAATTAACTAATCACTGGGTTTCCACATAGGAGAACATAGGTAAAAATATGGATATGGAAGAATAATCTAACCATCAAGTTCTGATGGAGAGTGGTAGAGAACATGGCTATAAAAAATCCATCAATCATAAGGCCATACATTAGTGATGATCTAAGGTACCATCTGATTCATCAGATATAAGAGCACTAGGACAACATTTTTGGTTTTCAATATCATTTTCCTAAAGTTAAAAATTTTGAATTAGAAGAAATACCTACTTTATTTCGATATAATCTCACCGTTGTTCGTGCCTTGAACAATTTCCACTTCATCTCTTAAAGAAATGAAGTTGAATTTGTTATTCGTGAAGTGTTAGCAGATCATGTGTTAGAATGATGGGTCATTCCATCTTTCTTAATCAAAAGGTTAGCAATAGTTATATACATAAGTCCATATATCGTACATCGTTCCAAAAATGGACATATACTTCATCTATCATACCACTTAATAAAATAAAACTAGTTTATACTAACCAGGGACTTCCTGTAGGCCATTAGTAGGTGATAAAGGCCTGTCGCACTTCGGTTGTGGGTTCGATTCCCACAGCCTTGTCCGACACGATGGGCTGTCGCCCGTCCTGCAGGTTGTCCTTTTTCTAAAACTACATTACTATAACATCCCATCAATAATATCAAAAAAAGTTCTATCCTTAAACAATACTAACTTATGTCCAACATAATCCATTTCAGTCTTTAGTCTTATCCAAAATACTATTGTCCAATCTCATATTATAGTGAAAACAATTACCAGAGAGTTCATATAACAAGCATGTTAATACCATCGTTGATCCCCATATATCATAAGATATGTCTTTTTGGTCACATTCCAAACATTCAAAGGCCTTAATCATGTATTCTCTTGAAAAATGAATACCCATTGAACCTTAGTGAAAACATGAGTGCTGTCAAAAGTTAACTCTTTCCACATACCAAAATCTCAAAATTTCGATATACTGAAACCATAATATCACTTAGTCCTTGTATCAGTCATGATCTCATGATAACTATCACATTATTTTCTCTTTATCCCTTCATTATGCACATTTCATCTGATTTCTAAAAATATTTTAATCACCTTTTCATGGTTACCAGTACCATATAATTATTGAAAACCAATACATAGATATTCCAAAATTCCACAATACCATAAATGAGATTCCATGATACTATTTTGAAATCCCATTACATAAACACTTAATCATTACACAACATCATTTTCACACTCAACATCACAAATAGTGATTGCATGAGACTTCCATTTTTCCTTTTCCTTAAGAGGTTGCTCACTTTGATTATCATTAACCCGTGGATTAGGGAATTTATTAGCATAATGCCCCATTTCCTTGCACTTGAAGCATTGAAGTGTTGGTGGATAGTTCTCTGTAGTCTTTTCTCTATTCACATCATTAGAAACCTTTTTCCCATTACTTTGACAATCAACTTCTCGATGAACTTCTTTTCCACACTTAAAACATTTTCTAGTACCTTTTAGGCAATCTCCACCATGCTTCTTTCCACACTTTGAGAATAAAGAAACATTCATCTTCTTTTCACCATTGTTATGAGATTTCTCCTTGAACTCCATCTTTCGTTTCTTGTCAAAACCATGAGATGGATATGTTACACCAACTTCCAGTTCTACCTTGATAGCACAACGCACAATTTCTTCATAGCTACTGAAGTCTCTTATAGATAATGCCCTTAAAAGACTTGGTTTTAACCCACTGAAAAATCGATCAACTTTACTTTCAGGTTGGATGATAAAGCCAGATGCATACCTTGCAAGTCTTGTAAAATTCTCTTCGTATATACCAACAGATTCATCATCCTTCTTCTTAAGCTCAATAAACTCCTTTTCCATCTTTGTTCAGAGAATAATAGGGAAGTACTTACTGAAAAACAAGTTCTTGAACTCATCTCATTCCATGGACTCAATTTCATCTCTTTGCCTCGTATTCTTGATAAGATTCCACCATTGATCAGCATCACCTTCCAAACGATATACTGCTAAGATGACTTTATCATGCTCAGAACATTTTAGAACTGAAAATATCTTTTCAATAGTACTGATCCATTGTTCAGCCACTAAGGTATCAGAAGACCTGCTGAATGAAGGTGGACGCTGCCTCATGAAGGATTCAACAGAATGTTTCTCCTTTCTCTGCTCATTTTGAAATCCAGAATGATTCATAGCTTGTGTAAGTATAGAAATAAGATTTTGCACTACATCTCTCATGACATTGGTTTGGTTAGGAGGACAATCATGGCATTTTCCATTACATTGATCAACACAGTTCCTTCGGGTTCCAGCCATCGTCTAAAACCCAAAAAAAATAATAGTGTGAGAGCCAAATACCATGCTAGGGAAAACAACATAATAAAGGGGGAGTACCTTTAATATCTAACATCTTAGGTTTAATTATAAGATCGTTAGCGCAATTCTAGGACTATAACCTATAAGAATACTTAACCTTAGGGACATCCCTAGACATACCTTAGAAATATCTCTAGGGATCTTACTAAAGTTTTCGCATCCTAATTTCCAAGGTTAACTAAACATTTCCTCTGATACCAATTGTAGAGACCCGAATCTTGACGTACATAGATATTACATTACTTTTGCGCAAATACTTAATATATAACAAAATCATACACACAAGGACCTTAATAGTTTAGTGTCTTTGGAAACTTGAAACGTAATCTTCAAATCGTGGTGAAAGATCTTCAACATCTCCCATAAAGATCTTACAATTTTTGTTTCCTTACCTAAAACCTTTCTTTTAATCTTGGGGGAAAATAAAACACAAAAAGGGTGATCTCAAATGCTCAGTAAGGGTAAGCATGGATAAAATAAAACATACCATATACATTTGAACTTAAAAACATGAACATAATGTTTAAACATCAAAATCTTGAGCAACGACATACAACATAGAAGTACATAAGGCATAGATCATAATGGAACATAAATCATGATAAAATATAATGGGAATAAAACATGTAATTGTGGCTTCCATTAATCACATGTAATGATTTCCATAGTAGCCAAGGCATTGCTCCCAAGACCATCTTAGTGGAAAAAGTCCCTTTCTGAATCGAGTTCACTCCTCGTTCCAGTCCTGTAATACTAAACCAGATTAAATTACCGTTCTAGCCATGTCTATATCATGAGATATAAATCTTTACCCAATGCATTTGAGGGAGATATAGGTCCCACCCATCTCATAATTAAATCATTCTTACTTGTGCCACAAGATAAACATACATCATTCATAAAAACCCAATAAATAAAATGGGTTTCATAAACATCATCCCATCATCACATAATCCATATAAAAGAAATGGATATCATTTCATAATAATAAAAGTGAAACCATTTAAATCATAGAGACATTATACTTGAAACATACACATATGAAATAATGTCATCTTAGATGAAAAATGGTTTTGATAAAACACTTGAAATGAATTCTTGAGGAAAATATCCCTTTTTCTTCAAAATCATTTTCTTTTCACAAAATGTCATGAAATTTTAAAAGAAAAGGATTTTGTTGAAAATAGTCATGAAATATTTTATAGGAATCTTTATGAAAATAAGGCTTTATAAAACCGTAAAAATCCTTTCATTCCGTATAAGTTAAAAATAACATTCTTCTCATACTTTTGTCAGAAAAGTCAAAAAGTACATCGTAACGTAAACAAAAGAAAGATTCCTTACATACCATGTAGTAAAAGATAAAATGGGTAAAAATTACATTAAACATACATAATTTTTTTTTAGAAAACATGGACTTGGATGATAACAATAACCCCAGTAAATACTTACGTATAAGCAATCTTGGATAGAAAAAATGATATTTGCAAAATTATCCCTTACCTTAGGTCTGATATGCTTCGTACGTATCCGATACTCCTGTATAATGATTTAAATAATGTCATTGACTTATTATAGAATCATATTCATTGTTATGATATCATATATGGTTCACTTATGACTTTATATTACTCGTTCTTTTGTAAATTCCATGTTAAAGAATGTTTTGGGTAAAATCGTTTCATTTGTCGTCCGTGTTTTGACTTGTAATTATTCATATGATTACTTAGATAATGATTAATTAATTCCAGAATATAAAACATGATTTATATATAATATATATTCAGAATATACATATATATAATAGATCGATAAATGGAAAGAAATACACCGTTCATGGAGACGGTAGACCGTACGTACGCATGAACGCTGTTTTCATTTCCTTGTTGAATTGAATGGAATTAAGTGGATGACATACATATATATATATATACATAAATCCAGTATCATTATTATGTCATATATTTCATGATTACTTATTATATATACTTTATAATCATTCATGAATGATTAATCATTGAGAATGAATCTCATCACATCGTGGAGACGGTAGTCCGTACGTATGCACGAGCGATGATATCATTCCCATAATTATTGAATTGAATTGGAGTGGATGATACAACATATCAGAATCAGCATGATGTTATAATAACTATGTATAGTTATTCTTTACACCATTATACCCATCCAAGTAAGGTGGTGTTGGAAAAACAGATTACACCACGGCGTGGAGACGGTATTCCGTACGTACGCATGCACGCGCGGTGATTTCATTTTCTGTAGGATGGATAGATGGTGAAATAGGGTTGTTTCATACTTATAATAACATATCATTATATGAGTGATACTAATGCTATTACTTCATAATGATACAACTAAATAAGAATAAGTGGAAGAAGAAATAAAGTTGAAAGAATCGGTAACAGACATTACCTCTTCTTTGAAGCGCCTCTTTGAGACCTCCTCTTAGGGAACAAAAATTGGTCTTTAAAGATGACCAGGACCTCTAGGATGTTTCTAGGGAAGTGGAGAAGTGAATTTTTCAGGGTTTGGCTGAGCTTCAATGCTCAAAATGGTGTGATAAAGAGAGGAAGGAGGTGCCCTTTTATAAGGGAGGAGAGGGGCACCTTAGAAAAAACTATACATATTATTTTATTATAAAGTCATATTCAGTTTTTAATAGCTCCAAATTGAGTTATTTAGAAGATAAGGTTGGTATGGGTCGAAATACTCTCATCCAATAGAATTTAGACAAGTTTAGGTTTCTATTTTAACCTTATCATTTAGATTTAACTTTAAGTTAAAATAATTTTTCTTTTGCCGTGTCTTCTTGTTTTCTTACACTATAAGGTTAATAAAATTACTATAACAAGCCAAAAGAACCCTAAGTTGTTTATTATTAATATATATAACCTTATCTAAGTCATTTGGCCGAAAATTAGATTTTTAGGAATAAAATAACAATTAATAATATAATATTTGTTTTAAAAACTATTTGATGTCAATTTTGACACTATTTGGTAATTGATTTTTGTGAAAATCATAACAGAATGATTAGTTCGAAAAAAGTTAACTAAATCAATACTAACATGTCATATTAACCAAGAAAATTAGTGTAATTCATAAAAAGTCTCAAATTACATTTATTTGGGTATTTATAACATCAATTATGTCAATATTTCATTAATAAGATAATTACTGCATCATCATTGTGTCATAATTAAATTATTTAATGTATAAAAATTATAAATAAAATACCATTATGTAGGAAATCTTCTTATATTTCTAATGAATATTTATAGTCTAATTTATCTTATGTATAACCCTATATTAAAAATTATTTAGTTATTAAACTTTGATTTTAACTATTTTAACCATTCTTTAAATAAATTAATAATAAATGTCCTAATCTAATCCAAGTGGGCCTAAATGGTCATATTTTATTCCTAAGGTTGTTTTTGGTCGAATTAAACTTATCCAATAGAATTAGGATATGTGTTAGGGCAATAATAATATCATTTTTACCCTTAATTACCCTATTTACTTTTAACCGTGGTAAAAAGAAGTAAAAAGTTTCTATTCACCAAAAATTATTTTCATCTCATTGAATCACATTTTAGTCCTTGATATTAACCGTGTCTCTCAAATTTTCGAAATTCCACTCACAGAAGCGGTAAAATTAAGTTTTATGTGAATTTGAAAATTCTCCTAGGAGGTGGGTAAAAGACGGTGAAAAGTTCAATAAAATTTTTATATATATAAAATTATTATAAAATGACTCCAATGAATTACATTAAACTTATATAGGTATTATGTATCAATTTTGACCTAAAATAAATTTAAATAACATAAATAATTATTTAAATAAAAAGTCGGTTTTTGAATAGTAACCCAGTGTTTTCACTATTCATCAAAAATTGAAAGTTTTCAGAAAAATACCAAAACTTCACCCTAGGATAATTTCAACATTACAAATCCAAAAATGAAGTCCATTTCAAAAGATAAAATTTATAAAATTTCAAAAAGTGGGTATTACTATTCATAACGGCTAGTTTATATAACATATCGTTGTTTAGCGAAACTCGGTATTGCATACAACACACGCTATCGTGGAAGGTCGTGATTGCGTGTAATGCAAGCCAAGTCAGGTATGCGTGTTGTGCAAGATCCTTTTGGTGTATCGTACAACCCAAGCCATTAATTAAATTAAAAAGAATATTTTTCATAAAATCTTGGGGTGTTACATGGAAGATGGTTTGGCCTATTACCACCACCCCTAGGTGGTCCCCTCTAGTCTTAGGAAGTTTATGGTTAGGGGAAAGGATAGGTACTAGTGATGGATGCCTCTGACCTTGAGGATTTAGGGATGAATAGAGGTACAATTTGTGTCTTTTATACCTTAGATGTAGTACTGAAAGAGACAATCGTTAGATAATCCTTTCTTTCCACTTCCTTAGTTTGAAACCTAGGGATTCCTATTGAGCCTTTAGCTCAACCTTGCATTTATAGACTTTTAATGGAGGAGATTCAGAGATCAAACACATATTATGGTAGTGTGACTCGACTCCAGGATGAGAGAGATTACTTTAGGATCTCATTATAGTCGGGATGAGGGATTATAACATCATATTAGGGATAGACAAACTATCCATAGTTCATGCTTATATTTACTATTTCAGGAGGAGGATGTGTTTTTTACGCAGTGATGAGATAATGATGTCCTTTATCAGTGAGACAGAAACCTAAGAAGAGTTGAATGATATCACACATAGGATAGTATATACAATCACTAACTAGTTGGATGGTATTACCTTTGGAGCAATGAAATCTTTGATCTATCAAATTTATGTAATGGTGGAGGAGTATGGGGATGTCTTTCATGAGGACGTGTTGGGATTACCTCCACACCAAGAGATAAACTTCTTCATTGAAATTCACCCATGGACTACCCCAATATCTACACTAGAATATCAAATATTTCCTTCAGGGCTCTGTGAGCTAAAGGTGCAGTTGGAGGACTATCAGGGGAATGGATTTTTCAGACCCAATTTGTCACTTTAGGAAGCCCTAGTGTTGCTTTCGAAGAAGGCATATGTGATATTGAGGTTGTGTGTAGATTAAAATCACTTGAACTAGGTGTCTATGAATAATAAGTATCCACTATGAAGGACTCTTGATCTCTTTGATCTGCTGATAGGGGAGAGATGGTTCTTGAAGTTAGAACCCAGATCAGGTTATCACCAGCTTTGAGTATGAGATATGGAAATACCAAATAAGATATTCTAATGAATTCATGATCATTATTATTACATGGTGACACCTTTAAAAATGAAAAAAATCCCCCATAGTAATCATTGGAGTCAAGAACCGGATCTTTTAGTCTTTCATAGGCCTGTTTGTGGTGGTCTTCATTGATTACATTCTAGTGTACTTGGAGTTTGATATGGAGCACATGAGACACTTGTGGATGGTCTTGGACATACTCCAAGTGCACTATATTTATAAGAATCTCTTGAAGTGTTAGTTTTAGATTCTAGAGTTACACATTATGGGACATGCCATCTCAAAAGAAGGTGTAGAAATAGAACCAGTGAAGGTTAAGGAAATGCTAGCTTGGGAGCCACCTAAGAGAATGAATGATGTGAGGAGCTTTATTGGGTTAGCAAGATACCACATGAGATTCACAATTTATTTCTATAGGACATCAAAACCCTTGAATTATTTGAATCTAAATGGGATGCCTTTTTTTTGGATGGAGAGGTACCAACAGGATTTTCAGGAGTTGTAGAAGAGTTTGATGAGCACTCCCATATTGAGATTTCTAGTTGGGTTCATCAAATACACTATGATTTGTGATGGGTTTGGGATTATACTTGGTTGTGTTATGATACAGAGGAAGGTAGTGATTGCTTATAGGTCTTGATAGGTGAGACCTCACAAGAAGAACTACACGACCCATGATCTTGAGCTAGTAGTGGTAGTATTCAACCAGAGGATGTAGAGACACTACCTTATGGGTGAGTGATTTGTCATCCATTCCGACCAAAAGAGTCTCAAGTATATATTCTCTTATAAGTATATTAACTTTATATAGAGTAAATTACTAGATTTCCTCCATGATTATGACTTCAAGATAGTCTATAATATTTGTAAGGGAAACATGGTGGAAGAATCTCTTAGTATAATATCATGTTTTCAGGTGTTAACTAAGGCGTTAGGGTAGTTAGCCTCATTACAACTATCCTTAGTGGATGTGGATGGTGTGCCATATCTAAAATCGATGGTTTTTACCTCATTACTTCTACAATGTGTTATGGAGGCCCAACATGGGGATACTAACTATAAGACCTTGTATACTCAGATATCTAATAGATGTTCTCTTGATGGATTCTCTAAATGTTGTGATAATTTCATCCTTTTCAAAGGATATATGATGGTACCTATGATGATACATGAGGAGGTGTTGAGTTATTTTCATACATACCCCTTAGAAATACATCTAGGTATGTTGAATATGTACAAGGAAATTTTATATCATTTTTGGTGGCCAGGGATATAGAAGCGTGTAGCATAGTTTTTCCCTCAATGCCTCACTTGTTAGTAGGTGAAGGCTAAGCATTAGGTTCTGGTGGGTTTAGTTCAACCCATTGAGGTTATTGAGTGTAATAAGGATGGTATATCTATGGAATTCATGTTGTGGATACGATAATTATCTAAAGGACCTGATTCCACTTGGGTGATCATAGAATGAATCACCATGTCATTCCACTTCTTAGTTGTTTGAGAGAAGAGTTAAGTGGAGAGATTGAATCAAATTTATGTGAAAAAGATAGTCTGGATTCACGGAGTTACCTTGATTATTGTTTCAGAATATGGTTATCACTTAAATACACAATGGTGGATAGGAATTTAGGAGTACTTTGAGACTTAGATGAATTTGATCACGGTGTTTCACCCCCATACTGATGACAAAACTAATCCAACCATTCAGGTTTTGGATGAAATGATGCAGGATTGAATATTGGAATTTGGATATAGTTGAGAGCATATTCTACCCTTGGTTAAGTGTGTGTACAAAAATAGCTACCATTCCACCATTGGTATAACACCATTTTACGCCTTATATAATATACCTTTCTGGTCACCACTATGTTGGATTGATCAAGGTGAGTTAGCATGCATGGTCCTGGAGTTGGTGAAATCTATGATAGAGAAGGTGAAGATTATACAAGAGTGGATACAGACTTCCTAGATCCATCAAAAAACTTATGTGGATTGGAGAAATAGATATTTGGTGTTCTAGTGGGGAGACCATGTGTTCATGGAGGTCTCACCTCGACATGGATTGTGGATATTTGGTCAGGGTGGAAATATATCTCTGAGATTCATGATACTATTATAGATACTACATAGAGTCTGTGAGGTGATGTACTTCTTGGACCTACTACCACAATGAGACTAGGTACACGACAACTTCCATGTGTCACAGGTGAGGAGGTATGTGTATGACATGTTGAGTGTTATCGTCTCGGGTGAACTAGATATCAAGGATGGAGATACCTTTTTGGAGTACCTAGTAGAGATTGCGGATTGACAGGAGAAAATCCTCTATGTTTGAGATATTCCCTTGGTGTATGTTCTATAGTAGCACTAGAATCTACAAAGGAGAACCCAGGAGTGGGAGACCCATATGTGAGTTCAGTACCCTCTTATTTTTTAGTAGTATTTTTTTATTTTTGGGGAAAAATATTTATGGTGAGGATAATATAATATCCTTTTTTTCCTTATAATAATTTGGAATATATTAAGAAATATTTTTTTGAGAAACACACTGAGATGGTAAAAGATTCCAAGGCCCAATGAGATTTGGTGTTGATATAATTAAAATATAAAATATATTATATCATGAACATATATTTTTTAAGAGATAATGGAAGAAATACTTAATGGAGGATAATATTGGAAACCTAATACCACCATTTAATCTTGAATGTGGGTTTTACCCTAGGCATGATATAACCTTTGTTGACGTCAGGTGTTTCATGAAAGTGCAGTCTTGGACGAAGTAGTAATTTAGTAAATAAATAAATTTATTTATTACTTCTTGTATCACCATGACCTAGACTCCTATATATAATAAAATTTATGCAAAATACCAAGGGTTAGTCACATAACCTTGGGATTGAGAGAGGATCCATTAAAGGAGATTTCATACAAGACCAACATCAAATCATGCAATGACGATCAGTGCAGCAACAATGTTCATGGATCTCACTAAAGATGATGGAATGAAACCGTTATTTACAAAATATTGATCCAAATTAGAGGTATGATGTTTATTGTTTTTATTTTATTCCATTTTCAATTATCCCACATTGAAATCAAATCAATTATTACAACAATTTTATTTGTGGGTTAAGAGATAATTTGTGGTTGATGATTTATCTTCCTAGAATATTAGGAATTGATATTATTTAATTTTACTTTGTTAATACTCTTTGTTTTTAATTTCTACATCAACTAATTGAGATTAAAATGGACATTAGTCAAGGTTTATTCCATATGTTTTTGTTTTATGCATTTCTATCCCTCTTCTTCATACAAGAATTGTTAGTATTTGGTTTGGCTGGTGGTTAGAAAAATACTTGATAATAAATCATTACACAACTATTATTTAGTGAAATAGATTGATACCATAGGCCGGTTTTGAGATCAAAGATGTAATCATGGTTCCTTTTATATGATGAAATATTGGGATTGGATCAACATTCTTTATGTGTGGTTGGGTGTGTAACATCAACATAGTGGTATGAGATTGATTCCCAAGTAGATCAGGTGGATGGAATTTGGATATTGGTGATGGAGAATCCCATTCAACCCATATCTATATTCTTAGGAATTACTGGTGGAGAAAATTTCTGAGGTAGTGGTGTGAGTTTACACATGAAGAACCTATAGGTTTTGGAAAATTCCTCACTACATGATGTGTAGTCTTAAGAAAACACACTGTATAGTCCCCCTTCTATGGTAGTATAGTTTACATATAGAGATAAATTTCACACGTCATGTGATATATGTCACATAATGTGTGACATGACCCTATGACTTTTCATGTTCCCTTAGGGTACATGATCATAGAATCAACTAGTTACATGGGAATGACCAGAGTACACGAGCATGACCCGATACTTAGACTTGACTAGGTACCCAAACACGGTGTGGTACACTAGCATGGCCAAAGTAGAAGGGAACAACCTAGAGTACACAGTCATGGGTTGGAAAACACAAATATACCTGAGGTAGGAAAGAAACACTATTTTCTACCATTACATGATATGTACATTCTCCAGGATATCTTGAGGACCTTTCTCTCTTGAGTGTAGACTAGTTTTCTTAGGATGTGTTCCCTCAGTGAATCCCCCTTGAGGGTAGAGTGAGGCATCTTTTACTCAGCATAGTATGTGATACCCTATATGATATTAGTCTCAGATATAATTATAGAAATCCCTCATGAGCCTATAATGGGATCCTCTATCATATCATCTACCCTATGTGGTGTTCAATGTATCAACATGACCAATATACATAGGTAGTGATCCCCTATTTAGTAGGTTAATCCGATTAGGGTTTGTAGTGTCCCCCTTGAACTTGGGTGTGATCCTCTATCTATGTATTTATCTCTTATAATTTCAAATTCATTCTTATTCCTTGTAATAAATTAAATTCATGACCTCTTGGATGAGTTCCATCAGTATTACCCGACTTATGGAATGAGTTCCCCCGAATGATATTTATCATGTATCTCGAGTAGGAATCCTAGGTTGGATTTTTGATTGTGACCTTACCCCAAGAATTAGTGTCTATTGTGAGTATATCCAAATATTATTTTTGTATGTATCATATTTGAATTCATATGCCCTTGTGATTAGATGACTACTCTCTTGATGATTTATGTTTAGTGATTTCAGTGGTTTCTTAATGGGTATTGTTAAACTCACCCCTATATGGGCTCTCCTCACACATGTTGTGTCTTATATAGATGATAAGATATTCAATGGGATACTTAGGGGAATATAAGTAGAAATGGAATAATTGGTTTAGACAGAATTGGGTTTATACTAGGTGTTACATTTGATTGTAGTCCCCTCCTTCTAGCAGGTTGGACTTCCTTTACAATTTTGGTGGGCTTGTATTTGAGTCTTTATGTTTTCCAAAATTATTGTCATACTCTAATTGTGGGATTTATATGTATCAATGAATTGTAATCATTTTTATTTATATTTTATCATCAAATAGGTATTTAGAGATGTGTGTGTGCATACAAGTACCTTAGGATAAGTCCTTCCATGTGTGTGGTATGTTAACTTGATGCTTGTCTATAGCCCCTAGCCAATTAGAGTCCATCTTGGGGTATCACACTTGCCTTATCACTATTTAGGAGGGCCTGAATGGGTTAGGTCATGAAATAACACATGTCATGTAGTTTATTCTCTATCAAAGCTAGGGTTTCCAGGCTAGGTTAAATATCACACACCCTATGGATTGGCCCACATCCTGTGCGAATCTAGTTGGATAACTAAGTTGTGTCCAAGAGGTACATTCCTTGGACCCTGGGTGGTACCACCCACCATGTTCCTTAGGTCACATTCCATGTGGTTGTGTTTTCACATTCTGAATGGAGTAAAAAGACATGAACCAAACTTGACTTGGGAATAGACCATGTGTACCTTAAGTGACAAACCATGTACTTTTTCTTGAAGGTTCCATCTCTCATATATCCTTCTTTGGGACTCAGAATTGTGCCAATGAGTATTCCATTATAAGTAAAATTCAGTTTAGGACATGATGAAAGCCTTTTTTTTACATCAAAGATACAATGTGATGTAGCGCGATCAAATTTCTCCTTCCAACACAATTAGCTAACTTTGAGACTTGAGTGTGATCTTTAGAGAAACATTAGGGTTGGAAACCCCCATGATGAAACATGTAGGTCAGTGTGTGGGTACCCTATTTCTTATATACAAAGTATTGGAAACCTCCCATACACACCTTGGGGCATGGGTATTCTACCCTTGAAGTGGAACCCCCTCTTCATCAAGTGTAAATGAGGTGTGGGTCCTCCCCCCTCTTAGGGTTAGAACCCCCTTGGTTGTGATGTTCCTTCAACGAGGCATGACCCCCATATCATGTGAGTTTTATGTTGGGATACTAGCATAAATGACACTTAAAGTCATGGATATACTCATCATCTTTAGATATCATTGAATATTGAGAGATTACCCCCCACTCTATCAGTCTCTTCATTTGGTTACCTATATGAGCATATCTGTTTGTTGAGTTTCTTCTCCCTTATTGTGGGTTGAGATGACTATTTCTTTCTATATCTTCATTCTTTTTATTTCAAGGATTTATACTAGGTATGTACATACTCAAACCTATATGGGATTTTCCCACACATTTATGTCTCACACAGATAAAAAGTAGTTAAATGATGACCTTGGAAGGCTCGTTATTAGTAGATATTTACACTATAGGGTGATGGTGATTGAAAGTGATGGTCATTTTTAGTGTTTATGTGTAGGAATATCCCTCCCATTTTTCTATTAGGTTTGAATTACCTTTTTTTCTAGTTGGCCATGTTATTGTTCCCTTCATACTTTGTATGCATTTATATTGTTGAACTTTGGTTGTTTTATAGGTTATTATATGTTTTTTTCCTATTGGATTTGTAACAACCCAAACTTTTTGTTTCCTAAATTTGTGTGTTGTTTTATTTGATACTCAACAAAACTACATCCTTTAATTAATGAAGTGGGTATAATTAAAATGAGACCATTGGGTTTCAACTGTTATATGACCATTGGTCAATATAACCGTTGGTCAATATGACCATTGGAAACTATAATCTTAACATTGTGTTTTTATAAATACGGTTATCTTGGTTAATATAGAAAGAAGTTTGAATGGACTCATCTAGTAGACTCGAGCCATATGAAGCCCATCTGTCGGAGCTTGGGAAGGAGGTAGCATCACTATGCTTTTCTCTAGACCAAGCCCAAGCCGAACTTCAACGTATGAAGCTTGAACGGAATCACCTAAGGGAGAAGTTCAAGCTGATAGAAATCACCATTAAGGAAATGTTGTCTGAGCCACCCCAATATTCTATCACCATAACACACCTTACACTTAGGTCCTATGCTGGTGTTATAAGGGGCTATGTAACGAGACCTTAGCTGCTTTGTGTAATACTTTTATATAAATAAATTGTTATTTATTATTATGGCCAAGTGTGTGAATTTCAAATATCCGGATAAATATAGGATGTGTAATATTGATGAATTTAGGAAAAAAAGGTATTTTAAAATATTCTTGTATTCATTAAATAATTAATAATGTGAAAATATTTTCAAGAAATGTTCTTCTACAGTTGTGTTCAGTAAGAAATTTAGAGTATAATAAGATCAACTTGGTTTTTAGTGAATAGTAAAGTAGGAATAGTAACATAACCATATGAATAATAATGAATAGTAATGAATAGTAATTTGACCAAAAAAATAGAAAATTCACCCATGAATGTATAAATACATTTTAGACATCTTAAAAGTGAAAAAACGATCATAGTTTAAGTTTTGGTATTTTTGTATGCCATAAATATTTTATTTACAATTTTATAATTAATTTAATAATATAAAATGAAAATATATTTTAATAAAATTTAATCATAAATTGTTACCTTATTTTCTTATTGTTAAACGATAATTTTATGGGACCTTGATTACTTTTTTAAAGCATTACAAAATAAGTTATAGTTTTAAAGTTGTATTTTTGGAATAAATATTGATTTTATTTAAAAATTAAATTAAAAATATTTATAAAATTATTTTCATAAAATGGATTTGATTTTTGAATTTAGAGCATCGATTTTAGGTTAAGATAAATTTTTGGGATTTTTCTGAAACAGTTGAATTTTTGGTGAATAGTAAAAATGCAGTTTTCAGTTTCAGGTGTTTAATGACATAATTAATGATGTAATAATGATGTAAGATTTCTGTTCGACTTATGAATAGTTATATATGTTATGAGCTACCCCAAGTGGACAATACCATGGGAAAATACCAAGGGCAAGCCCATGGTTTTGCAAATACCACCGATGAGGTGTCCCTTGGAAATTAATAATTTATTCACTCGCTTTTCCAATAAATACCAAGCCATTTACCTCATTCATTTCATTCCAAAATAAACCTCAACGAAGTTATAGTATCCTTACCTCCCAAGGAGTCCTCCCAAGGTGCCCTGAAGCCTCCCAATGTCCCAACCTTCAAGCTTTAGAAGTTACTCTTCAAGGTAAGGGATCCTTTCACCCTCCTCTTTTAAGCCATGACTTCTTTTATGTTGTGTCTTTTAGTTTACATATCTTAATATTTAGGGTATGTTATTATATGTTCTCATTACTTTTCATTTCATGTATAATGGTTGATAGACCCTTTCCACTCTCATCAATTTGTTTTCTGAATTTTTAAGTGACGCCGTTAGGCTGCCGAATTTTTTTCACGCTTTCCCTTTCTTTTCAAGTTTCCTTTTCATGTGGTGTGTCATTCCAATATCTACACCATGATCTTATTTATTTTTATTCTATGACTATATTGAAAAATTACCCATTTATGGATGGGATACCCTTTTCCCCTCTCTTTTATTATTTTCTAAAACCAAGCTATATAGCCGTTATGCTGCAGAAATTTTGTCTCAAAAGTTCTATCTCTTTCTCTCAAGAAATTATCTTGTTATATTTATGTGAATACCCAGACCTATTTTGTTTCTATGGGTGTTCATAAATATATAAATATGATATATTTTATTCTGTAATTGACATACATATAACCCTCACTCCCTTTCTATGGGTTATAAATGACATAATGATCTTATTTTTATGCTCTTTTTAAACGTCATGATTTTGAAATGAAACCCATTTCTTTGATTCTATTTGGGTTATTTATGAAATGTTTTATTATGATCTATGTGGCTCACATGAAAGTAAATACATATTAAGGGTGCGACCTGATAGCTCTCCAATGCATTGGGTAAAGAATTAATCTCTAGAGATGACAAGTTTCACGATACCTTGGTGAATAACCTTGGTAATTTTTATGACACCTCAGGGTTAAACCTTGGTGATATGTTCATGAATGTCTAAATGAAATGTTTCAGCCACATATTCAAGTTATGATTCATGTTATTTTTGTTATTATATTCCTATTCTTCCATTGCTCATGCCTTTATTACTTTTATCATGTTCTTATTAATATTACTCAAGATCACATGTCAACTGTTTCACTTGTTTTCCGCACTGAGCCTTTTGCTCACCCTTTCCTTTGATGTATTTATCTATGTTATGAGATGCAGTAATTATACTTAGGAAGAAATTATGATGAATCCTTACAAGTAGAATAATGTTTAATGTTGTATTCAAGTTTTTTTGTTCCTGATTTCCAAGACACTAGACTTTAAAGATCCTCTGTATTTAAAATGTAATGTAAAGTTATGTAATAAAAAGGCGGGATTCCATAGTTGGTATCAGAGGATAGTTTAGTTATTTATGGGAATTAGGATATTAAAACTTTAGGAAGAATCCTATAGAAAATATTAAATATAGGAAAACTTCCTGGTATTTTGGTGAGTATTAAGTAAGTGGTTTATCAAGAAAATACATCCCTATCTAGATACGAGCAGGTAGAGGTGGCTCTGGCACAGATATACATAGGGGTAAAACCTGAAAACACCTCTTTGATCTAGACTCGAACGGGAACTAGTGCATGAAAGCAGGCCTTACTGCACTCTTATTTACGACACTCCCGGGGGTTATGTTTGGTTAATCATAAGCTTTTTATGAATCATTATGAAGGATTTATAGAGAAATGTAATTGTTTAAATAAGTTTTAAGACATAAATCCTTTATAGTTAAAAGATTCATAAATGAAATAAGTTTCTCATTAAGGTTTTATTCTTCAATAAATGGTGGGAAATAGGAGGAACCGTGCAAATGGTGACTGAAATGGACCATGCACTAACGACCCTCCGATGGAAGCCGGAATGGAAACATTCATGCGAATGATGAAACAACTGACTCAAGTTATGGGAAATAACTTGAATCAAGCTGAGAGACTGATATCACCATGAAGGGAACAAAATTATGTTGAGTCCTTTATGCGTCAATGACCACCAACCTTTAATGGATCGACTGACCCATTGATTTCTAAGCAATGGATCAGCTCTATCGAGAAGATATTTTCTATGCTCCACTGTTTAGAGCAAGAGAAGGTCACCCTGGCTGTCTATCGCCTATAAGGAGAAACTTATCAGTGGTAGGAACTGATTAAAAACATGAGGAGTGGAAGTTGAATCTATGGAGTGGGAAGAGTTCAAATGGATTTTATTCAGTAAGTATTTCCCTAGATCCATAAGAACAAGAATGGAGAAGGAGTTTCTCGAGATGAAGCAAAAGGAGAACGAATATGTTGGAAGCTATGAGATGAAATTCACCTAGCTTTCACATTACACCTCTATCTTTTTCAGGGATCCAAATGACAAGGTTGATAGATTCTTTGGTGGACTGAGACCTCATCTATGGAAGAATCTAGCCAACCGTGATTATGACAGCTATGAGGAGATTGTGTGAAGTGAAATGAAAGTCGAACTGGAGTTTGGTGAGACGCAGTGGTATCATAAATCCAACGACAAAAAGAGATCAATGGAGCCAAAATTAGGGAGGAGCTTTGATCGAGGAAGAGAAGGAAATCAAGTGTAATGTCGCACATGTAATAAATGTGGGAAGAAGCATTCAGGGAACTGATTTCTCGGGAACGGGAAATGCTACAAGTGTGGAAGAGATGTCCATATTGTGAGGAATTTTTTTAGTGTGGTGAAACAACAACTAAAAAACACTAACGACAAGGGAAACATGGTGTAAGCCCTACTTGATGTCTGGTGATTTAAGTGTGGACAACATGGGCACTTTTCTAATCACTGTCCAAATCTGAGGGCAGTGGAGGGGAACCACCATTAGCCTTAGCAAAGGCCAAGGGAGAAAGGTCGTGCTTTTGCTATCATGACAGCTGAAGTTGAAGCTCAAAATGATTTGGTAGCAGGTACTATTTTTGTTATCTCAAAGCTAGCAAGTACTTTGTTTGATTCTGGTTCTACGCATTCCTTTTTTTCCTCCAAGTTTGCAAAGAATTTAGAATCAAATCTAGATTTTCTAAAAGTAGAGTTATCAATCAAGACTCCTGGTGGGATTATCCAAGCATCATCAGTGTTTAGAAACTCTAGTATTTACTTTGGTGAACACAATCTTATCACAAATCTAGTAGTCATTCCCATGTTGGAATTCAACATTATACTAGGGATGGACTGGCTCTAAAAGTATAATGCTAAGATCAAATGAAGAAGTAACGAAATATTAGTAGTCTTGAATGGAAAACCTACAGTTATCTTCCAAGGAGAGATATATCAACCTGATATTTGCCTAGAATAACCTCCTATATCCTTCTTTATGGAATTTATCAGTGAAGACGATGAAGGAAATAAGAGTTTGAGGATAGAAAATGTCCCCATCATCCAAGAATACAATGATTTATTTTCTGAGGAGTTTCCTGGACCTCCCCCACAAAGAGAGGTAGAGTTCTCCATTGAACTCGTACTTGGATCTCACCCAATATCAAAGACCCCGTATAGGATGGAAAATGTAGAGATAGAGGAATTAAAGAAACAACTCCAAGATCTTTTGGAGAAGGGGTTTATCCGACCGAGTGCGTCTCCTTGGAGAACACCTGTTCTCTTTGTGAAGAAGAATGATGGATCGATGCGGCTATGCATTGATTATAGAGAACTGAATGAAATCACAGTAAAGAACAAATACCCTCTTCCAAGAATTGATGAATTATTTTACCAACTTTGTGGGGATCAATTCTTCTATAAGATTGATCTTTGATCTGGTTATCATCAATTGAGGGTGAAGAAAGAAGATATTCCAAAAACTGCCTTCAGATCAAGATATGGGCATTATGAGTTTGTTGTTATGCCCTTCAGACTGACTAATTCACCTGCCATTTTTATGGATTTGATGAATAGAGTATTTAAGGACTACCTTTATAAATTTGTTGTAGTTTTTATTGATGATATTCTGATATATTTTAAAATTCGAGAGAAGCATGAGGATCATCTAAGGGTTATTTCTCAAACTCTACGGAAGGAGAGACTTTTTGGAAGGTTCAGTAAATGTAAATTCTGGTTACAACAAGTAGCTTTCTTGGGGAACATTGTTACCAATGAAGGAATCACAGTTGACCCTGCAAAGTCAAAAGTTGTAGAGGAGTAGCCTCAACCTACAAAATTAACTGAGAATCGTAGTTTCCTTGGATTAGAGGGATATTATAGGAGGTTTGTGAATTTTTTTCATGAATTTCTAATGAATTAACCAAGTTAATTCTAAATGGGGTCAAGTTCATCTGGACAAATGAGTGTGAGGAAGGTTTACAAGAGCTGAAGAAGAGATTGGTTACTGCACCTATGTTAACTCTGCTTTCAAGTAGAGAAGAATTCTTTATTTTTAGAGATGCATCTCTAAAAGGGATTGGGTGCGTCCTCATGCAAAATGACAAGGTCATTGCTTATTCATCTCTACAGTTGAAGACTCATGATCGGAACTATCCTACGCATGATCTGGAGCTGTCTGAAGTTGTTTTTGCTCTGAAGATATGGAGGCACCATCTTTATATGGAGAAATGTGATATATACATAGAACATCAAAGTTTGAAGTATATTTTCACACAAAAGGAATTGAACATGAGACAAAGGAGATGGTTGGAACTTCTTAAAGACTATTATTGTTCAATTCATTATCATATCAGAAGAGCAAACAAAGTTGAAGATGCATTAAGAAGGAAAGATCCAGTTGTTCTGTCCATGATGAGGATTCAAAGAGATCCTTTGATCAATGACCTAGTAAAATTAGACATGGGAATTACAAGGGAAGGGATATCATCAACCCTAACCCAAATGATTTATCAACCATCACTACTAGAGAAGATAAATAAAGCTCAGAAAGAAGATCCTTTGTTACAGAAGAAGTTTGAGGCTGTGAAGGATGGGAAGTTTCCTGAGTTTAATAATGATTAAGAAGGTGTAATGAAATTTTGTACAAGACTATGTGATCCATATATTCCAGAAATAAAGAAGGAGTTGATGGATCAAGCTCATAGCTCTACTTTCTCTATACATCCTGGTAGCACAAAAATGTATAGGGACCTTCGTGATCATTATTGGTGGGATAATATGAAAAGGGAGATTGCTGACTGCACTTCAAGGTGCCTAGTATGTCAGCAAGTGAAGGCAGAGCGACAACTTCCTAAAGGAGTATTGCAACCACTACCCATACCAGCATGGAAGTGGGACAATATCACTATCCCAATAACATCTGAAGGAAATAATGTGATATGGGTTATTGTGGACCATCTCACCAAGACTTACCATTTTATCTCCATTCGAGAAGATTTATCTCTTGATCAACTTTATAGGATTTACGTGAAGGAAGTGGTAAGGCTACATGGAGTTCCACTTTCTATCGTATCTGATCGTGATCTAAGGTTCACATCAAAATTCCAGAGAAGTCTTCAACAAGCTCTGAGCACTAAATTGAATTTCAGTATGGACTATCACCCCCAAACTGATGGACAATCTAAAAGTACTATTCAAACACTCATGGACATGCTGAGAACTTTCTCAATGGAATTTAAGGGTGGATGGGATCAACATATCTCTTTAGTTGAGTGCTCTTACAACAACAACTTCTACTCGAGCATTCAAATGGCACCCTATGAAGCTATTTATTGGAAGCAATGTAGAACTCCTACATGTTGGGATGAAGCTAGTGAGAGAAAGCTTCTTGGGCCTGATCTTGTGCAAGAGATGAAAAAAAAGGTCCATGCCATCCAGCAACATATTAAGCCTGCTCAGAGTCAGAAAAAGAGCTATTTCGACAACCGTAGAAGGGACTTGGAGTTTGATGTTGGTGACAAAGTATTTCTATAGATTTCACCTTGGAAGAGAGTCATGAGGTTTAGGAAGAAAGGGAAGCTCATCCCTAGGTACATTGGCCCCTATGAAATCCTTGATCTCATGGGAGTAGTGGCCTATCGGCTTGAACTTCCTCCAAATATAGTCCAAGTTCATGATGTCTTCCATATATCCCTCTTAAAGAAGTACATACCTGACCTTTCACATGTACTAAATCCAGAGGTGGTATAATTGGAACATGACCTCTCTTATGAGGAGCAACCGGTGGAGATCTTGGATCATATAGACAAGGTTCTATGAAATAATACTAGCCACCTTGTTAAGGTGTTGTGGAGGAACCAAAAATATAATGAAGCCACATGGGAACCAGAGGAGTCTATGAGACAGAAGTACCCACACCTTTTATCTTCAGAGGGTACAAGTTAAAAATTTCGGGGACGAAATTTCTTAAGGGGGAAGAATGTAACGACCCGAACTTTTTGTTTCCTAAATTCTTGTGTTGTTTTATTTTATACTCAACAAAACTACATACTTTAATTAATGAAGTGGGTGTAATTAAAATGAGACCATTGAGTTTCAACTGTTATATGACCATTGGTCAATATGACCATTGGAAACTATAATATTAATGCTGTGTTTTTATAAATACGGTTATCTTGGTTAATACAGAAATAAGTTTGAATGGCCTCATCTAGTAGACTCGATCCATATGAAGCCCATCTGTCAGATCTTGGGAAGGAAGTAGCATCACTAGGCTTTTCTCTAGACAAATCCCAAGCCAAACTTTGACATATGAAGATTGAATAGAATCGACTAAGGGAGAAGTTCAAGCTGATAGAAATTACCACTCAGGCAATGTTGTATGAGCCAACCCAAGATTCTATCACCATAACACACCTTACACTTAGGTCCTATGCTGGTGTTATAAGGGGCTATGTAACGAGACCTTAGCTTCTTTTTGTAATCCTTTTATATAAATAAATTGTTACTTATTATTATGGCCAAGTGTGTGAATTTCAAATATCCAGATAAATATAGGATGTGTATTATTGATGAATTTTTGAAAAAAAGGTATTTTGAAATATTTTTTGTATTCATTAAATAATTAATAATGTGAAATTATTTTCAAGAAATGGCCTTCTACAGTTGTGTTAAGTTAGAAATTTAGAGTCTAATAAGATCAACTTGGTTTTTAGTGAATAGTAAAGTAGGAATAGTAACATACCCATATGAATAGTAATGAATAGTAATTTGACAAAAAATAGAAACTTCACCCATGAATGTATAAATACATTTTAGACATCTTAAAAGTGAAAAAAACAGTCATAGTTAAAGTTTTGGTATTTTTGTATGCCATAAATATTTTATTTACAATTTTATAATTAATTTAATAATTTAAAATGGAAATTTATTTTCAAAAAATTTAATCATAAATTTTTACTTTATTGTCTTATAGTTATATGATAATTTTATGGGACCTTGATTACTTTTTTAAGGTTTTACAAAATAAGTTATAGTTTTAAAGTTTTATTTTTGGAATAAATAATAATTTTATTTAAAAATTAAATTAAAAATATTTAGAAAATTATTTTCATAAAATGGATTTCATTTTTGAATTCAGAACATTGATTTTAGGTTAAGATGAATTTTTGGGATTTTTCTGAAACAATTGAATTTTCTGTGAATAGTAAAAATGCAGTTTTGAGTTTCAGGTGTTTAATGACATCATTAATGATGTAATAATGATTTAAGATTTATGGTATACTTATGAATAGTGAGATATGTTATGAGGTGTCCCAAGTGTCCAATACCATGGGAAAGCCCATGGTTTGGAAAATACCACCGATGAGGTGTCCCTTGAAAATTAATAATTTATTCACTCACTTTTCCTATAAATACCAAGCCATTTACCTCATTTATTTCATTCCCAAATCATCCTAAACAAATTTCTGGTATCCTTACCTCCCAAAGAGTCCTCCCAAGGTGCCCTCAAGCCTCCTAAGGTCCCAACCTTCAAGCTTTAGAAGTCACTCTTCAAGGTAAGGCATCCTTTCACCCTCCTCTTTTAAACTATGACTTACTTTATGTTGTGTCTTCTAGTTTCCATATATTTATGTTGAGGGTATGTTATTATATGTTCTCATTACTATCCATTTCATGTATAATGGCTTAGATACCCCTTCCACTCTCATCAATTTGTTTTCTGAATTTTTAAGTGACACCGTTAGACTACCGAATTTTCTTCGTGCTTTCCCTTTCTTTTTAAGTTTCCTTTTCATGTGGTGTGTCATTCCAATATCCACACCATGATCTTATTTCTTTTTATTATTTACCTCTACTTCATAATGATCCATTTATGGATGGGATACCCTTTTACCCTCTCTTTTATTATTTTCTAAAACCAAGTTATATAGTTGTTATGCTGCAGAAATTTCATCTCAAAATTTCTATCTCTTTCTGTCAGGAAATTCTCTTGTTATATTTATGTGAATACCCAGAACTATTTAGTTTCTATGGGTGTTAATAAATATATAAATATGATATATTTGATTCTGTAATTGACATACATATAAACCTCACTCCCTTTCCATGGGTTATAAATGACATAATGATCTTATTTTTAAGCTCTTTTTAAACGTCATGATTTTGACACGAAACCCATTTCTTTGATTCTATTTGGGTTATTTATGAAATGTTTTATTATGATCTATGTGTATCACACAAAAGTAAATACATATTAAGGGTTAACCCTGATAGCACTCCAATGCATTGGGTAAAGAATTAATCTCTAGATATGACAAGTTTCATGATACCTTGGTGAATAACCTTGGTAATTTTTATGACACCTCAGGGTTAAACCTTGGTGATATGTTCATGAATGTATAAATGAAATGCTGTATCCACATATTCAAGTTATGATTCATGTTATTTTTTTTATTATATTCCTATTCTTCTATTTCTCATACCTTTATGACTTTTATCATGTTCTTATTAATATTGATCAAGATCACATGTCAACTGTTTCACTTGTTTTCCTTACTGAGACTTTTGCTCATCATTTCCTTTGATGTATGCCTCCAGGTTATGAGATGTATTAATTTTACTTAGTAAGAACTTATGATGAATTCTTACAAGTGGTTTATAAGAATGTTTAATGTTGTATTCAAGTTTTTTGTTCCTTATTTCCAAGACACTAGACTTTAAAGATCCCCTGTATGTAAAATGTAATGTAAAGTTATGTAATAAAAAGGTGGGATGCCATAGGATTATTATAGTTTTATTATCCCACTTGATTGTGATTTACTTATAGTTATACATCTGAATTGGTTTATTAGGCTAATTCATTTCATTGTGTGATATTCCAACTCGATGCTAGTCTCCAGCCCCTGGCCAATTGGGGGCTGGATTGAGGTGTCAATGTCACCTTACTGTCAATCCAAGTGGGGACCCATTGGGTTAGGTCATGAAAAAATGGTATCAAAGTGGTATATTATAGATATAGTGTTTAAATTTATATGTTTCATGAGGTTTGGTTTAGGAATATAGGGAATTAATGTTAAAGTGTCTCATGTTCAGGTCTCAGGCCAGTGAACCTAGTGATGGTGCATTGACCAATATATCCATACACTAGGGCTATGAGCACATTCTTGTTGACATAGTATGTTGACACACCAGTTTTGAGGAAACCAATGGTACATACATCATATAATAACGAGTCTTTGAATTCCATGTCCTTCTTAATTAATCTTCCCATATATGATCATCTTACCATGGTACATATTGATAACCTTTAGGATACCATCACATCGACATGTAAATTAGATTCCAAGATATGGTTGTGAATATAACCAGTTGAGTGATGAGGGTTCAGTGTAGGGCTCCATTCTTGTGGTGTTCCCTCTAGGCGAGAAATGATAAGTGATTAAACCAAATGAGAGATGCCTGGACTCTCCTCCAGTTGTAACACTGATGTTAAACTGCATGTTGAGTGTTTGATAGTTATAACAATATGATATGATGATTCATTATGTTTGAGTGGTCTATATAAGTTATAGTGATAAAGACAACCCATGTTTCATTGAGAGAAATACCCTTAGGCTATAGCGTATTGGATTGAGTAGGTTGTTTTAGTTTTCCAGCTTATACAGACACCAACCGATCTTATGGTTATTCTTGTAACTAGTATTTTTCATAGAGTAGCATGAAACTATTTTAGTTTGGTTACCAATAACTGCAATGAGATGAAAAAATCATAAAAAAAGGTTTAATACTTGTTCCATGATTATTAATTTCCTCAATTCTTGAACCCAGTTAGGATTCAAAATCTTTTGGAGTTGCAGCAAGGTGATAGGACTATTATAGAGTAAAAATATAAGTTCATAGACCTCATGTGCTACTCTATTGATTTGATTTTTTACGGCTACTTCTGAGCATAGAAGTTTTATTAGGACCTATACAATAGAGATAATGTCGTGAACAAAGATTTCCCAGGGGTAGTTAGGGTGAATCATATGGAGGCAATGCTGATAGAGGGGTTGGTAGATCCCTAAGAGGAGGGGTTTTAAGTGAATGAATATGCTGTGACTTACTTCCACCACCACCTCAAGGTAGTCTATACCAGGCTATGAGGGATGGTCGTTGAGGGTGTGATCAACTACAAGCTATAGAGGGATATTATTATTTTTCATGTGAGATGATTTCAAGTATTGTTGGTGTCTTATTTACTTTAGCATCAATACTTATAGACACATGATCAAGTTATTATTTCATCTCTTTATCCATTTCTTGAGAGATTTAGATTCTTATAGAGCCTTTAGAATATTTTATTTAGAAAAATATTACTATGGGAAGTAATTAAAATATTTCACACATCTTCCGACAATGTGAGGTGGAGAGAGATTCATGCAGAACCTCTTTTTCGTTTTGATGAAACTGTATGACATCATTCTATGTATGGACTAACTATCCAAAGTATATTATTAGACATACTATCACCAAATGTTTTTTAGGTGCCTATGGTAGGATGTTATGATATTCTCATTTAATGGTGATAAGGACCAACTAGAAGAATGAGTGAGGGTCATGAATAGGAAGATTCAACATATCTCTCATCAATTGGAATGTTTGGACATTCATGCCACATGCTCTTTAGAAACCTAGATTCCAGAGGTAGTGGAAGAGTACATTTATGTTTTCCCTAAATATGTTCATGAACTACCATCAAGTTTAGAGATTTAATTCTTTATAGGATAGCATAATGGGACTAGACCAATATCTTTTATAGCATATCAGATGGCCCCTGCTAAGATCCAAGAATTGAGGGTGTAGTTGGAGGACCTTCAAGAGAAGGGTTTCATCAGACCTAATGTGTACCCATAGGAAGCTCCAGTAGTGTTTCTCTAAAATGTTTTATGTGATATTGAGGCTATGTTTTAATTATCACCACCTAAACAAAGTGATTATAAAAACCAATTACGCATTAACAAGTATTAATAACCACTTTGATTAGCTAGAAGGTGAAAGATTGTTCTAGAAGATTAAACTAATATCCAACTACCACCAGATTTAGTTCACGAGGATGGTATTCTGAAGAATAAATTATGATGTCGCTATGAGAACTATGATTTCCTGGTGATAGCCTTTGGTTTGAATAATTCCCCCACTATATTCATGAGACTTATAAACTATATCTTTTAACCTTTTTGGATTTGTTTTTGTTTTATTTATTGAGGAAATTATCATTTACTATATATCAGAGGAGGATCACAAAAATTATTTTAGGATGGTCCTAGAATTATTCTAGGAGCACTAGTTATATGATAAGATCTAAAAGTGTTTGTTCTAGATTAGTGCAGTTAAATTTATGGGGAATTTCATATCTGAGTATAGTGTAGCTATAGACTATAAAATGAAAGAAGTTATGATAGCTTGGGACCCTCTTAAGAGCATTTCTGAGGTGAAATTTTGTCTTGGTTTGGATAGGTACTATTAGAGGCTTATGGAAGAATTTTCCAGGATTACACCCCTTTAATTTCTTTGACATGAAAAGGGAATCCATTCATCTAGACCGAGTAGTGTCATAAATCCTTTGAGGAGATAAGAAAAAGGATGAAAATTGCACATATTTTAAAACTACCAGAGGAGGGAGTCAATTATGTGGTGTTTTGTGATTCCTATTAATTTTTTTTAGGTGTGTGTTGATGTAGAGGCTGTTAATGATTGCTTATGGGTCTAGGAAGTTGAGACCCCATGAATAGAACTATTCACCTGTAAAGAACTTGACCCCAATAGCCCGGATTCAGTGGTTAATTTATTACATTGGTACTAAATATAAGAAATCACATCCCAAAGGATTGAATATTCCATCATTCTTGGTAAACTAGATACATACTTGTATCCCATGTTTCATTGGAAAATATAAAATAAAACACAATTTTTTATTTGGGTTAATATTTATTACCTTTAGAAAATCCTTTCGTATTAATCAAAAACCATTTCTTGGCATCCCAGTAAAAGGAAATAAAATAAATGGGTGAGCTCATATTCTCTATAAGGGAATGCATATAGTGGAAGATAAATATGGCATGAATAATATGGAAGGAATAAATGATGATCAAATAATGCCATATAAATAATCACATGAGTTTGAAACTTATCCATGTATATAAAAACTAATAAAATAAATTCATGGACATCAATAAATGATTTCATAATAATGGAATTCATAATGTCAGGCATATGAAACTTACCATCGAGGCCCTATTCCAAGACATATAAAAATACCATCAGTGCCTCTTGCTAATATATCTATATAAGTGGGTAAGATCTTGGAAAAATACCCAATATAATTTTCCCCATGTGACCTACTGATGCATCAAGGGGATATATAATTCGAGTCCCCACCCATCACTTAATAATTCCATTGCATTCGTCATATGATTAAAGAATACAACTTGATCAATATGCCTTAAAAATTAATAACAGACCATATTAGAAGAACTAACATTATAAATATCAATACTTTCCTTAGTCAAAATGATCATAAACCATCAAAATAAATATGGTTTATGATATCATTATATTATATCCTCAACATAATATTCAACATAGATAAAAATACATTAAAAATATCATTGGAAAATTTCTTGAGGAGAATACCCTTTTCACATTGAAATCACTTATTTAAAGCCTATTTTTTTTCTCCAAAAATTATGGAAAATGTTTTACTTTAAAGTAAACTAATAAATGTGTAAAGGAAGATTCAAATTAATTAATGGTCATGAAAATTTTAAATTCTGTTCATGTTGTATAAGTTAAAAAACATTCTGTTCACACTTTTGAAAAAGGTAACAAAGTACAATGTTTAGAAAAATACAAGAAGATTTATATTTTTTTTTGTAAAAGTAAAATATGTTCAAAAATTTATTTAATAAATCATTTTATAGTACTAAAAATATAATTTTATTAACTTTAAGGAAAATATGTACATGGAAGAGAAATATTCTTGACTGAGTAGAAAAACAAGGTTGGTTTTCCTTAAAAATGCAATTTCGATATCTTGAGTACTTAAAGAGAGTAAAAGGAAAGGATTTTTTTTAATTTATTGAAATAAACAGGATAAGAAAATACATTGGGTTTAATATATAAACATCATCAAATTCCATAAATGGATACTTAAACATAAACAATCTTGAATAATGACAATATTGTCAAATAACCCCTTACTTCAGGTTCGACTTCCTTAATATGTGTAAAATGCTCCTGTATAATAAATATATATTTATTATAAATATAATAAAAAACCATAATAATATATATTATATCATATATTATTTATTTATAATCATTTACCACCCATTTATTAACATTTTTTTTGTTAAAATCACTGTTTTGAGAAACAATTACTTTGTTTTTCAAGAATGTTTTAGTTTGGTAGTTTCAGTACTTTAAATTTTATCATATTTCAATAATATTTATAATTTAATCCATGATATAAATATTATATATATTCACCATATATGTATTTAGAGTAATCCATAAAATATTGAGATAGAAAAATTAATTACAACATTCATGGGGATTGTTGGTTGTACGTACGCCTGAACGTTGTTTTCACTTTTCGATGAATGTAATGAAAGTAAAATAATAATTCAACTTTATAAAAAAAATTATAACATATACATAATATATATTCATTAAATATATTATTATTATAATCCACATAAAATAGAAACAAAAACGAATCACATCACTTCATGGAGGTAGTAGTCCACACGTGCGCACGAGCGACATTATCATTTTCTTACAGATTGGAAGGTAAGAAGGTATATATTATATTATATTTCTATAAAAATAATAATTTCATTAATATGATATATTAGTATTAAACGCATCATAATATCCATTCAAAAATTATGGTGATGAAAAATGAGTTGTATTGTAATGTGGAGACGATAAGATGTATGTACGCACGAGAGATACTTTAAATTTCCATTTGATGAAAAAAAGAGTGGATAATTATGGTTTTATAATAATAATAATAAAATTTTAGTATATTTATGATAATTAAGTTATTATTTTATGATAAATACCATATATTTATAGAAGTTAAAAAAAGAAATAAACTAAAAGAGGTTGGGTAAGACGATTACCTCTTCTTTAGGAGACCTTAATAAGATTCTTTCTTATAGAAACTAGGGTTGGTATTTTGAGAATACCAGAAAATATTGAATATGGATAAGAATTTTTATAAGTGAAATGCATAGGTGTTGGTTGATATAGTTTTTTCAAAGTGGTGTATATAATTGGGAGAAACAAGTATTCTTTTATAAGGGAGGGAAATGATACACTTGGAATTTTTAAAAAGATAAAAATATAACTTAGTAATTCTCAATAAAAATTAATATAAATATAAATATATATATATATTCAAATATAATGTTGTATATGGTTTAAATAACATCCCAAAATAAAAATTTTATTGGTTTAAGTGGTATTTTTGACCATATCTTTTGGTTTTACCCCTTAGTTAACCTATTTTATCCTTAACCATGATAACGTATGTTTCACTCTTAAGGGGTTATAATTTTACTTATAAGATTAATATTGGATAATAAATGGAAAAGGGATGAAATGTTTCACCATATATTATCCCTATTCTCATATTTTAATTTTTTAATTATTTTAAAAAATGTAATAAAATATTAGCATGATAAAATATCATTATTTTCATTTTTTAAATTATTCATTTAATTTGACTAAAAATTCATCAATAAAAAGTTTTAATTTGAATATAAATCTTTAAAATATCCATAATATATTATATTTATCTAAAAAATTTATGTATCATAATAAATCAACAAAATTTTGTTACTTTTAATATTTTTAAAATCAATTTTTTTTTTATTTTTTTCATTAATTGACCAAATATTGTGTCAACATTGCATAGGTATATAAGGTAATTATATAATAAATAAAAATTAAAAATAAATTAACATCATGAAAATAATTTTATTATTATAAAAAATTATATTTTTAACCACTTTATTTTTTCCCTATGTGAATACATAAGAATTATTTTAAAGTAAGAGAGTGGAATTTTGTATTTTTCTTTTCATTAAATACTATATAGGTCATTTTTGTGGACAAGGGTACATTAAAAAAATTAAATTTAGAGACTACGGTGATAATGGTCGAATTTACTTCATCCAATAGGAATTTTGATTGAAAATAGTGACTGTAACATCTAGTTTTAACCTAGATTAACCTGATTGAACCTTTACCGAGGTGATAAATTTTACCACAATTACTATTCATAATACCTAAAAATTAATGGGACCTATTTAAAAAATTTTAACCAATTAATTCCAAATATGGAATCCAATTTATCTAGTTCAATACCTATAAGTGGTAGAAATTAATTTTAAATTAAGTGTGAAAAATGTGATTAAAACCGATTTTAGAAAAATACCATTTTTAGCATAAAACAAGATTAATTATTATCTTATGAATAGTAAAAATAGTAGGTGAAATTTAAATTTTTTTATTTTATATATAATATATAAATTTAATTAAAATAATTCAATAATAATTTTTAATTTAATTTATTAATATAAAAACGTGTTACATGCTTAAAAATTTTTTTTTTCAGAAAAAAAATTTGTTTTACTTTCAAATGATTTTAATTTCTATTTTTAATCAATTGATAATCAATGAAGTTATTTTATACATACATATTTAATAATTTAGTTAGTCATATTCATATCTTCCAATTTAATTACTTGGATAAAATAGTATACGATATTACGATTCATTTATATTTAGGGTTACATCTATCACAAGTTATCAATTTTTTTATTTGAATAGAAATATATAATAATATATTTAGGCGTTATGAAAAACCATGAATTGGAGTTGGAATTAGTAGTCTTCACCTTGAATATGTAGAGATATTATCTTTTGGGTGAGTGGTTTGTATTTTAGTCAAACCATCAGAGTCTCAGATATATGTTTTCCCAGAGATAGAAAAACCTGAGACATATACATTGGATAGAGTTCCAGTAGGACTATGAATTTGATATAGTTTATACTATAGAGAAGGAAAATGTATTGTCATATTCCATTTGTAGGAAATCCTAATATCACTTTATGGAGGAGGCATCAAAGCAGTTGGCCTCTGATAAGCCTAAATGTTATATGTATTTTGATGTCACTTTTCCATTGTTTTTCATTCATTTACTAGATAATGCATGTGGTAGATGTCCAATTTTGTAAGAAACAGAGCTTCATAATTTTCTAAAGAAGAAAGGAAGAAAAACTGAAAAAATGGTCAAGTACATGTCATGATGTCCAAGTTCACGTTGTGTACTTGATTATCACATCCCACATCAAGCTGTGAAGCCTAAGTCACAACCAACCATGAAGACTGAAGAAATTGTCAGTACACATCGTGAATCCCTCCTACACGTCATGACATCAGTCAAATCAGACACCGAGAAATCCATAAGGATTCAACGAGAAAATCTAGTTGGCCATGGGGTACAGGTTGTGAAACACCTATACACTGTGTGACCATGGTCAAATGTCATTAATCCGTGGATGATCCACATGCCACACTGGAGATCCTGTTCGAAATAATATAGATTAAGGGGTCATGACATGATAGTCAAGTACACATTGGGACCATTTTTGCCTATATAAGGATTTTCTCAACAGCACATTTTAACATGTTTAAATTATATCTCTCTCCCTTTTAGACACCTTTCTAGATTTATTTCTCTCTTCCCTATTTAAACACTTTAGTTCATTGTAAATATTTTACATTTGCAATCGAAGAGCCATGGATTACCTTTTCTTCAACGCTTTCAATTCCCGTATTTTTTTGATTCCATTTCATTCCTTTCAAGTAAGGTTTTATTTAAAGTATTCTTTCTTGTTCATTTCATATCATTACATGTTCAATTCAATTAACATTTTTATCATGATTTTCTCTATCCCTTTTATTGCTTTAATTACCATCATGAGTAGCAAAGCACATCGGGGTAGGGATCAAGATTCGATTTATCTCCACACTTAATCGGACCTCTAGTTCTAAACGTGGAAAAACCAAATGGATTAGTAATTAGGTTATAAAACAACGGTCAAAACCCATTTGTGAGACTATATTGTGACCATCGAACAATCAAGAAAAGGACCCTATCCAAATTGATGTAAACTATGACTATGACTATTAGCTTAGAGAAATTTATGCAATAGAATCTGAACATAATTCATCTAGTACTGTAGTTAGCCTCCTAACAATGGAATAGTAAAATACTAGGTAGAACTAGAATACTGGACCAAGGTTGACTAGCGACCACTGCTTGCTTCGTAGACTAAGCACTTAAGACCATGCCAAGATTAGAACTTGTATTACCTTTATCTAGATACTTGGACTTGATCTTGACCCCTCTTTAATAAACTAAAGTAAAACCCAAGAATATTTATAAAACTACCAAACATTAGTCAACTAGTAAGGACTCCTATAAAGGATTTAAGACTTGATTTCTTTCACCAATAATAATATCATCCTCCTCGTGGGATCGACCCAGACTTCTACCATACTACACACTAGTAGTTATTAAAGTTGGGACACATATAAATTTATAATTTGAATCGTTCCCTAAGGAATTAATGATGCCTTTAGGCAATTGATCAAATTTTGGCACTGTTGCGAGAGAGCAACACTATTTCTTCGTGATTAGGACTTTGGTCTAGATCTAGGATTACCTTTACCTCACCCCATTTCCTTTTTTTCTACACATCCTTACATCTTTTTCATTTTCTTTTCATTCCCCCCATGCATGTACTATGTCCCTTTGACTCGTTTAGGGTCTTTTTAAGCATAATATCTTTTTTCCTTTGATCCCGATATCAAAAGAAGTCTCTCTTCTCTTCACCAGTCAGCGATGGCCGAGTAATTCCACCACGCGGGACCAAACCCACCAAACCCCAACGGTCATGTCATCTCGAGAGAGAACCCAATAATGAACTCGGAGAAAATGATCTTGGACTATGGATTTCCATCAATCCATGGCATGAATTCAAGTATTGTTCATCCCCCTATCAAATCCCACACATTTGAGATAAAACCTGGACTCATTCATATGATCCAGAATGTGGAAAAATTTAGCTGTCTTTAGAGAGAATATCCACATGAACATATTGACAACTTCCTGGAGGTATGAAATACCTTTCAAAAAAAGGGATTTTCGTCTGATGAAATAAGACTTCACGTCTTCCCATTCTCTTTACAAGATAGATCCAATGATTGGATAAAGATTCAATATCCTGAGTCAATTACAACTTGGGACGAACTGGCCAAGAAATTTCTGGACAAGTACTTCCCACCCATTCGGACCTAGAAGCTCCAGATGGACATTAAAAATTTAAACCAAATTGATGGATAGTATGCTTGGGAAGCATGGGACCACTTTAAAGAATTAATGAGGAAGTGCCCACATCATGGACTGGATATGTGGATACAACTCCAAACCTTCAATCAAGGACTCTAGCTAGAGACACAAAATATTGCCGATGTATCCTCTGATGGAGGTCTCATGTTCAAGACTCCTGAAGCCGAAAGAGACATTCTAGATGAAGTCTCTCACAATTCCAATCTGTGGAAGAGTGATTGTGGACCACCATGACGTGGAATCCACTAGATTGACGAGACTACAAGGCTAGAAACACAAGTGGAAGCACTCACTAAAAATTTATCAGAATTTCAGATACCAACTACTCAACCCCCTCCTTCTCCTGTCATGGAATTACAATCATACGAGATGTGTGGTGGCCCAAATCTATATTAAGACTACAAAGATGTATATGAAGAACCACAACAAGATTATAATTAAATCAATTACCATCAATGGAAACAACCATTTCATCAGCAACAATATTATCAGTAGAGGCCTACTCAGCATCAACCTCAAAACAATCAGGGTTATTTTCAACTGAGAGGAGGAAAAAAACAATTCAGAGCTCAAGGACCACTAGGATATGCTCTAATGAACCCTGTACCAAGACCACAAGATCAAAAACATCTATTCCCTCAAAGAGAACAACAATTTTAGCCACCTCATCCAAAAACTCAACAAGAACTAATTAAAAGCAATATGTAAATTCTCATGGTATCATTTGTGAAAAAGTATGATCAAATAATGATGACCCATGAGGCAGATATGAAAAACCAGAGAGCAGCTCTAAGGAACCTTGAAGTGAAAATGGGTCAAATCTCAAAGACCTTATCTATGAGTTTACAAGGTACTCTACCTGGTTACACTGAGACATTCCCACAAGGGGAATCTAAGGCAGTAGTGTTGAGGCGTGGAAAGATTCTGGACTTCCAACAACCCAATGAAGCAAGGCCGCAAGTAGAAGTGCTGAGAAAACAACCCGTACTTGATGAAAAATCTGATGAACTCAATCCAACTTTACATTATGATGAAGAACTAGTTGAGAAGGAACATATATCTGAGCAGTAAAAGAAACCTATGTATTTTTCCCCACCTCCATACCAACCACCTCTTCCCTATCCGAGGAGAGAAATACAACTTAGGCAGTAGAAAAAATACAAAAAGTTCCTTGATATGTTCAAACAATTACATATCAACATCCCTTTTTCCAAATCTATTACCCAGATTCCCATTTATGACAAATTCCTAAAAGAGTTTTTATCAAAAAAATAAAATAGAAGACCTTGGTGTTATCTGTTTAAATAAAGAATGATATGTTATTGTACAGAAGAAAATTACACCAAAGATGCGAGAACCTAGAAGCTTCTCAATATCATGTGAGATAGTCACACTCAAATTTAGTAGAGCACTATGTGATCTTGGAGAGAGCATTAACCCCATGCCAATGAGTATCTTTCATAAGCTCAAACTCAAAGATCTCAAAGAAACAAGGGTGGATTTACAATTAGCTAATCACTCGGTCAAGTACCCCTGAGGCATTCTAGAATATTTTTTGGTAAAACTCTCAAGTTCGATGTGAAACAAGGAAGAAGATGGAGATGTTCCTATTATAATTGGATGACCATTCCTAGCTACAATAAATGAATTGATCATTGTGAACCAAGGACGTCTCATATTTAGATTAGGATAAGAACAAGTTGTGTTCAACTTGATTAGAGCATTGCAACACTTATATGACACTATAGAATGTCACACCATTTCTCTCACCCATAATGGAGAAGAGTATATGGCCATCGATGAAGAAAGTGGCGACTCTCTTACAGAGTAGACGGAGACTATGACTTCAAGGAAGTCAAATTTATTTAACCACTCACCAGAGATGTTGTGCCATCATTTACCCCATACATCATCCAGCCTCCTCAATTAGACCTAAAAATACTGTCTATTACTTTAAAGTACTCATTTATATGGGAATCTACCTTCTTTCCCATTATAGTCAACTCTAAACCATCCCAGGATCAAGAAGAAAAATTAGTTGCTGTCCTCAAATGTCATAAGAAGACTATTGCCTGGGGAGTGGTAAACATTAAAGGGATCAAACCCACTTAATGCACTCACCAAATCTTACTCGAAATGGATGAAAAACCAAAACGTCAATCTTAGAGGCAACTCACACCACCCATGAATGAAGTTTTCAAGAAAGAGGTGCTGAAACTCATGGATTCAAGAATAATCTTTCCTATCTCAAATAGTGAATGGGTGAGACCCCTCTAAGTCATTCCTAATAAATGAGTACTCACAATAACAATAACATATGACTGTGAACTTATTTCAACATGCACCATAACTGGATAGAGAGTTTTCATGGGTTATAGATGTTTTAATTCAACATCAAGAAAAGACCATTTTTACTTACCTTTTATGGACCAAATGTTAGAAAGACTAGTGGGGCATGATTTATACTATTTCCTGGATAGCTATTTAGGATATAATCAAATTTATATTAACCTCACTGACTAGCTAAAAACTAACTTCACCTGTCCATCTAGTACTTTTTCATATAGACGCATGTCCATCGGTATGTGTAATGCTCCAGAAACTTTCCAAAGATGCATGACACACATATTTCATGATATGGATAAATAATTTCTCGAAATTTTCATGGAAAATTTCTCGGTTTATATAAGATCATTTGATATCTGTCTTAGTAATATAGAACTAGTTCTTCAATTCTGTGAAGAAAAATTCTTGGTGCTAAATTGGAAAAAATGTCACTTCATGGTGCACGGAGGAATCATACTTGGCCATAAAATTTCCAAATAAGGCATGAAAGTAGATCCAACAAAGATCAAAGTTATAAAATATCTACTTGATACATCCACTGTTAAGGGTATCAGAAGTTTCCTTGGGCATGATAGATTCTAAAGACGCTTCATAAAAGATTTTTCTAATGTCACACATCCTTTAAAACACTTATTTTCAAAAGATACTCCTTTCGAATTCAATCAGGAATGCTGAATATCTTTCGATAATTTGGAAAACATCATGATGACATCTCCAGTCATGATTGCACTAAACTGGGAAAAATATTTTGAACTTATGTGTGAAGCTATCAACCTTGCTGTAGGAGCTATTCTGGGATAGCGTGAAAATAAAATATTATACCCAATTTATTATAAAAGTAAAACCTTAAATGAATATCAGATTAATTATACGACCACAGATAATAAGCTCCTAAACATCACATATCCCTTTGAAAAATTATTTTCTTACCTTGTTCTATCAAAATTTATTGTTCATACAGACCATGCTGCCCTTCGGTACTTGATGGCCAAGAAAGATGCAAAACCAAGGTTGATATACACAATTCTCTTTCTATAAGAATTTGATTTAATAATCAAATATACGAATGGAATAGAAAATGTCATTTCATATCACATTTATAGACAACCTATTACCATCATCAAAGACAACAAGGCTGATATTGAGGCATATTTTCCTAATAAGACCCTCTTTAATATCTAGACCCAACATTGGTTCTCCGACATAGCCAATTTTATTTCAAAAAGATTCATACCTCAAGAGTTATCTTATCAACAATGGAAAAAGTTGCTTTTGGATGCCAATCACTACTTTTGGGATGACCCTCTACTTTTCAAGCATTGTGCTGATGGCCTTTTAAGACGTTGCATTCTAGAAGAAGACACACGGAATGTAATTAGAATGTGCCACACTTCGCCAACTGGAAGACATCATGGGCCTAAGCGCACAGTGGCTAGGATCCTACAAAGTGGATTTTTTCGGCTGTAATTACATCATGACACTAGGATATTATTCCAACACTATGACATATTCTAAAGGATAGGGAATATCAATAAAATAAATGAAATTCCACAGAACCCCATTATGGAAGTTGAAGTTTTCGATGTCTAGGGAATCAACTGTATGGGACCATTCCCCAAATCACATGGTAAGAAATACATTATAGTTGTAGTGGACTATGTGTCTACATGGGTTTAAGTTAAAGAAATGAATCCTAACACTTGAAATGTGGTAATAAATTTTCTTTGGAAAAATGTGTTTGTAGGTTTTGGATTTCCATGACTGCTCATTAGTGATCGCAAAACACATTTATCCAATTAAGCAGTGAGAAAAATGATTCAATGATATAGGATCCTCTACAATACTAGAACCCCCTATCACCCAAAAATGAGTGGGAAAGTCAAACTGTCAAATAGGGAGGTAAAGTAGATCCTAGAAAAAATAGTCAACACAAGTAAAAATGATTAGAGTCAGAAACTGGACGATGAATTATGGGCATGTAGAATGGCTTATAAAATACCCATCGACACCACCCCATTTTGACTGGTTTATGAAAAAACATGACATCTTCTTGTTGATCTAGAGCACCGATCATTTTGGGCCATAAGAGAACTAAATTTGGAGTTAGAAAGGGGTGGATAGAAGTAGTTATTGCAATTAACTACATTGTAAAAATTAAGGAAAGATGCGTATGAGAAAACATTAATTTACAAGGAAAAAATAAAATAATGGCATGACTGAAAGATTGCAAGACGCACCTTCATCCTATTGAATAAGGTTCTACAATTCAAATCAAGATAAAAATTTTTTATAGGAAAGCTAAAATCAAGACGGTCTGGTCCTTATGATGTTATCAAAGTTTTTCCGTATAGATCAATTGAAATTCAACAGGACGGAGAGCCTATATTCAAAGTGAATGGTCAAAAGTTGAGGATTTTTCAAGAACCATACCATGATTGCTATGTACTCAACTTCACATTCAACTAAACTCTATAGAAGTATAGATGACAAAATTAAATTTAGAGCTTTAGGGGAGGCAACCCATAGTTGTATTTGAGTTTTGTTTGAGTCTTGGATTTTTCAGTGTTTCATTGCAGTACTTTGTACAAACTTTCATTCAATCAATAAAATGTTACCGTTATTATTTATTTTTAAACCTACATTTTCAGCTATTCAAATGTTTAAACCTATGGAATAACGTGTGTTATAAAGTACAGGACTTTACTAATAACATATTTTTCAGGTGCATCAAACTTCAATGTTAATACAGCTTAAACACCCTAATGTAATACCACTTCATCTCAGGGAGCTCTCAATTACCTCTTGTTAAATTATTTAATCACTACCATGTTAATTAAATTATCAAAAAAAACTTCCACACCACTACCACCCATTATTTCATAGACATTGTAGACACTATCTCATTTTAAGTGTGTGTGTGTGGGGGGGGGGGTCTTTCTCATATTTTCAATGAGTTACACTTGAATTTTGGTTTGTTCTCACTATTCTAGGAGCCATTTTTCAAATTGATAAGCATGATTCAAATTTGAAAAATGTTATGCCCATGTAAAATAAAGATAAAGTTAAAAAGAAAAATGTTAAGAACCATGTTTCACCCATGCTTATAATTTTAGAATGATTTCTGAGTTTAGAAGTTTAATTCAAATTCAAAATCTTTGATATCATGATTAATTGACTCACTAATTATGATTTATGTCCTCTGCAATGTATAGTTTTTATTTTTATTCTCATTACCTAAGAGGATTCTAAGACTTCAGTCTCATTTTTTTTCTTAGCATATTTCTTGAGAGATACATGGGCCACAGAACTTTCACTGAGATCTTATCAAAATGATGAATGAACAAGTGTATTTTTAAAATGATTGATGCAACCTTTGATATTCATTTTACCTAAGACCCACCTTAAATCTATCCTTCGTTTATCCTATAGTTTCCATGAAGGACCTATTAGAAGAAGAGATATTTCAAGACTATTCCCTTCCTACCTTACTCCTTGTACAATGCTTAAAGATTATTTTTGAACAAGTGTTGGAGAGAAATTTAGACAGCATGGGATGATTTCATTTTTAGAGATGTACTGTGTGATTACTTTAATAATAGATTGTGATCCATATTCCTTTTATTTTATTTTATTTGTATTCTATTCCTTTGTAAAATTTAAAAGTAAAGGAAAAAATAGAATTGGTTGTGTATTAGGAGGGTAAAAAATCAGCATTTTCCAGACCGATGAATCCCTTGAAGGATCATATGTGGTTAGGTGATGGATGTGATATCTGTTCTAGGTATAACTTTGGAAAAATAAAAATGCAAAGGAAAAAGGAAAGGAATAGAATGATTTATTTATCTACTTACCTTTGGTACATTTGGATCTAACTTGAGCTGATGGAGTATGGACCTGACTCGCCAGATGGATGAATTTTTTCACACTTATCTTGTTGCATCTGCATTGTACTTTAGTGATTACCCTCATTTTGAGCCTGATTTTCACATTTTACCTACGTACTTGCACTCATAGAGTCATCAGAACCTTTTTTCTAAAAGTCCTCAAGATTTTTTTATACTTGTCTTTACATAGTGGAGATGATGGAACCAGTGCAAGACTATGGTTAGGAACATGGAATTAGGGTACAAGCATACCTTACTTACATTTTACACTGAGTGACGAGAGAAAAGAATGGTGAGGTAAATTGAAACTGGGTATATAGATTAAGGAACAGTTAAAATATTATGATTAAAATAATAGAATTTGTTTTGAAAATTTGAAATATGAGGAATAACTAATCGATAAGATAAGATTAAAATTGTAACTTGACTACTTTTCTTCTTACACCTAATTTAATTTCATGGACATAACACACATTTCTTTCTTTGCAAATTGCTTATCCTGTTTGAAATCATTGTTGAGATACTTTTCTTAAGGACATGAAATGATTTAAGTGTGGGGGGATTTGATAAGACTACATGTTATATATATTTTTCTATCACTTTTCCATTGTTTTCATTCATTTATTGGATATTTCACATGGTAGATGTCCAATTTTTTAGGAAACAGAGCTTCACAAGATTCCAAGGAAGAAAGGTAGAAAGGCTGCAAAAATGGACAAGTACACGTCGTTATGGAAAAGTTCATGTCATGTAATTGATGATCACAACCTACATCAAGATGTGAAGCCTAATTCATGACCAACCATGAAGACTGAAGAAATTGTCAGTTCGCATCATGAATCCCTCCTATACGTTGTGACATCAGTCAAATCGGACACCGAGAAAGCCATAAGGATTCAATGCCAAAAGCTAGCTAGCCATGGGGTACATGTCATGAAACACCTATAAACGACGTGACCATGATCAAATGTCATTAATATATGGAAGATCTGCATGCCACACTAGAGATCCTAGTCGAAATAACGTGGATTAAGGGTTCACGATGTGACGATCAAGTACACATCATGACCATTTTTGCCTATATAAGAAGCATCTCATCAACACATTTCAACATTCTTGGATTATATCTCTCTCACTTTTAGAATCCTTTTGAAATTTCTTTATATCTTACCTCTTTAAACAATTTATTTTGTTGTAATTATTTTACATTTACAATCGAAGAGCCGTGGATTCCCTTTTCTTCAATGCCTTTAATTCCTGCATTGTTTCAATTCCATTTCATTCCTTTGAAGTAAGGTTTTTTTAAATTATTCTCAAATTTTCATTTCATATCATTACATGTTCAATTCCATTAGCATTTTTATCATGATTTCCTTTATCCCCTTTATTTCTTCAATTTCCGTCATGAGTATCTAAACACATTGGGGTAGGGATCAATATTTGATGTATCTCCACACTTAATTAGACCTCTAGTTCAAAAATTTGAAAACCTAAATGGATTAGTAATTAGTATATAAACCAAAAGTAAAAACCCATTTGTGCTACTGTATCATGACCATCAAACAGTCAAATAAATGACCCTATCTTAATTGAAGTAAACTATGACTATGACCATTAGCTTAGGGAGATTTTTGCAATAGAAGCTGAATGTAATTCATCTAGGTTTATAGCTAGCCTCCTGGCCATAGAATAGTTACATCCTAGGTATAACTAGAATATTGGACCAAGGTTGACTAGAGACTACCGCTTACTTTGTAGACTAAGCACTTAGGACCCTGACAATATTAGAACTAGGTTCACATATATCTAGATACTTTGACATGATCCTGACCCCTATTTAATAAACTGAAGTAAAACCCTGGAATAGTTAAAAAAACTCCCAAACATTAGTCAACTAGTAAGGACTTTTACAAAGGATTTAAGACTATATTTCTTTTACCCATAAGAATAACATCCTCCTCATGGGATCGACCCTGGACTTCGACCATACCACACCCTAGTAGTCAGTAAAGTTTTGCAGACATATAAATTTCTAATTTGACTCATTCCTTGAGGAATTAATGATGCCTCCGAGTGTCCAATCAACCTCTTTTGACTTGAGCCTAGTGGAGGAGAGAGATCCAACTTATATGGATACCCAAAACTAAAATATATAAATATTAAATAATTTTAGATTAATATTCAATACGTAACACAATTATATATTCCCAAAAACTATAAGGGTTCAATGAATTTATAGAATAGATACATAAACATATTACTTCATAAAGGATCTTCAACATCTAATAGAAATTTACTCTACCATAGTAATCTTCTTAGACATACCCTACATAAAACCACACTTCATAACATGGGGAAAATGGAAACATAAATAAGGTTGATCTTAGATGCTCAATAAGGCTAAACATATAAGATATTAATAAATGATCACAAATGATAATATTACAAGTATAAGGGTATGGTAAAATGATCATCAATTTTAAATGTTATACCCAACCAGTCAAAGATCTTTAATCATGAATCATAGATTAAGGATTTTTCATAATATAATACATATGTAATAAGAGTGTGAAATCATAAATAATAAAACATGGGTCATGAGAATATATCATAATCATAAGATATAAGTTTTTGGCATACTCATAATCATCAAAAATCATTTCCTTAGTTAAGGATCACTGCCAAGACTATCATAATGGATTGGATTCACTTCTCATTCTATCATTTCTTTAGTCGATGTTCACTCACAAGGCTATCATAGTATAAAAATTCACTTACTCAACCAGGTTCACTCCACATTACAGTCCTTATTATTTCATGAGATTCCATTCTTTACCCAGTGCATCATAAGGTTATATAATTCCAAGCTCATCCATCACATAATAAAAACTATAAACACATGTTCCAAAAGATCATAAAACATTAATAAATTCATTAGGGATAAAGGAAGGATCCTTTCCTTTTACTTATCTTGGTGTTCCCCTGTTCTGGGGTCGGCCTAAATCTTGCCATTTTCTTAGCCTTGTTGATCAAACGCTAAATCATTTTCTTCCTGGAAAGGTAAATCCCTTTCTATGGCTAGAAGAATTTGTCTTGTGAAATCCACTATTGTCTCTAAGCTTGTCTATTCCATGATGGTCTACAAATGGCCTTTGGGGCTGATAAAAAGACTTAATACAGCTATCAGGAATTTCATCTGGAGTGGAAGTACTCTGGAGAAGAAATTAGTTACAGTTTCTTGGGCCACTTGCTGTAAACCTATTGAAAATGGAGGAATCGGCATTAAGAATCTTAAAATTTTTAATGAGGCCCTCCAAGCCAAACTCACATGGTCCCTCATTCATAATAACTCCCTCTCCATGAGTTTTCTCAAAAGTCGCTTTATTGATAAGCTTAAGTCTGGCTCCTCTAATTATATGACCTCCTCTATCTGGCCATCGATCAAAGTTTCTTTTCACTCTATTATGGAAAATTCTAGATGGCTTGTTAGTAAAAATTATTCTTTAAACTTTTGGTTTGATAACTGGACTGGCCACCCTCTCATTTCTGATATGCCTAATACCTCTGCCCAGAATATTTCTAATTGCTCCATTAGGGAGATGATCAATTCCCCTGATTCTCAACTTCCGGATCATATCAAGGGGATTGTGGATAATTATTATTTCACCTCCAATGAGGATCTTCTTGTTTGGGAACCTTCTCATAATGGTTTGTTAGACTCTAAAAAGTTCTATCGCTATCATTTCCCTAATGAAGATGAAAATTTTCATTGGGTTTCTAACTTCAACAAAGCTTGGATTAAGCCTTCTCGCCTTACCCTTATGTGGTGCATTGCTCATCAAAAAATTCCAACTGATATCTTCCTGCAATCTTACAGCTTTAACCTTTGCTCCAAATATAGATTATGCAACCAACATCGCGAGGACATCAATCATCTTTTTTTATCCTGTGATACTGCTATGGCCCTTTGGCATTACATTTTTGACCTTTTTGATTGCAGATGGCTTTTAGATACTTTTATTCTCTCTCAGCTGAAAAGATCGTTGGAACTCCAAAGATCTCCTCAAATCAAGAATCTCTTTCTAACGGCGGTTGCGGAGCTTATGCATATTCTATGGTATGGTAGAAATGATTCTGTTTTCAACAATAATCCCTTTAATATAAATGCAGGGAAAATGCGGATTCTACTGGCTATGAGGGAAGCGGCTACGATCCAAAAGGATTGTTGTGACAATTCTGTCATAGATTTTGAAACCCTCCGCCGAATTGGTGTCAACGGTAATTTCCCAAAACCTCGATACACTATCGAAGTTTTCTGGCAGGCTCCTTCTCCTGGCTGGATTAAAGTAAATGTGGATGGAGCTTCAAAGGGAAATCCTGGTCTTGCCGGATGCGGGGGAATTTTTAGAGATCATCAAGACCGGATCCTCGGATGTTTCTATGGAAGTTACGGAATTGTTTCTGCGTTGGAGACGGAGATGCTTGCCACTATTCATGCTGTCTCCTATGCAAAGAATTTCAACTGGAAGAATATCTGGATCGAGAGCGATTCCACTACCATTGTGCAAGCCATCTGGAAGGGTGATATTCATCTGGCATGGCCTCTCACCCCCAGATGGATGGATTGCCTCGATACGCTCAGTGACCTCAACTTTATTGCCACACACACCTTTCAGGAGGCTAATATGGTCGCAGATGGGCTTGCCAACATGGGTGTCTCTCAGGAGATCACTTGGATGAATGATCTCCCGCCAGAGTTTTTTCCTGCTTTTTTTAAGGATTCTAGAAAATTGCCCTCTTTTCGTCTGCTGTAATTCACTTGTGACGTTCTATTTTGAATAAATTTCTTGGTTATGGTCTTTTGACCAGAACCTACCTAAAAAAAATCATTATATATTAACCCATATAAAGGAAAAATGTTTCATAGACATTTCATTATTTAATCATTACATAACACATGGAAAAGAGATGGTTTATATAAATATTTCATCAAAACATAATTAACCTGTGGAAAACACAAGTTTATAGACTTATTCTCAAATCATCATCATCATAATCCATCCAAATAATAAAAGTGTATGGTATCATAAGATCATATCATCAATGAATCATAAAAATAATTAAAGTATGTTTATATATATGAAAATAACTTTAGAATATAATTTGAACATTTCATTAAAAATAGTGAAAATACCTTTTTCTTTCAGTGTCTTTAAAAAATAAAAATTCATAGAATATTAATAAAAATATTTTCATTTAAAATAATCATGGATAATTTTAAAGGATTATTCAAATAAAATAATATTCATGAAGACCTGAAAATATATTTGTGAGGTAAATGTTAAAACAAATATTCCTTTCATAGTTTTTGTAAAAAGTAATAAATAACCACTTCTGAAAACATCGTAAAAATTCATTTTTTAAAAATTTGAAAATAAATTAAAGTATAGTAGAAAATGACTCTAATAAATAATTAAATTATAATTGAGAATATTTTTTGGAAACATTTTAAATAACATGTAAATAGAAGAAATATTCTATTGACCAAATCGGAAATAAGGTCAATTTTTCTTAATTTTTTTTCCAGATAATTTAGGTACCAAAGAGAGGAAAATGAAAATATTGTTTGAAAATTATAGTAATAACTTAATTAGAAGAAAATATATCATTATTAAATGATAATATCTATATAATTTCTATTAATATAAATCTATCTTAGACAATACCGAAAGAAATGATATTTTAGCATAAATCCCTTACCGCTTTAATAACTTTCGAATAAAAACCCACATGAGAGAAATACATTAAAATAAAACTTTAAATACCATGAATATAAAATTATTCATTATATATAATAAAAAATGGATTTTATCCTCACTATATTAAATAAAAAAGTGGTGAATATGATGTATGTCTCACAGAAACAAAAGTTAGACGAGAAACCCTTACAAAAAATCTTTTCCTTCTTTGTATGAATTCACGACTCCTGTATAATAAATATATATTTATTATAAATATAAAAAATAAAAATAATCATACTAATAATACCACATATGGTTTACTAATAACTTATTATTACTCGTTCATTAACCATATTTCATCATCATCATCATTTCAAGTGTTAACTGCTTCATTTTTCATGCCTGTTTCGGTTAAAAAATTATAGTCATTGAACATTGATCATGGTTACATAATATTTTGAATCTTAATAATATAATAATTATAATATTTAGTCATTAAATACAATTTTATGACCATTCATATAAAGTGGCGATGAAAAATTAATTCCATCACTTTATGGAGATAGTAGTTCATATGTATGCATAAGGGATGTTTCCATATTTAAATGGATAGAAAGAAAGAAAGGTATATAATAATTAAACATTATATAATAATTATTATATCATAAATATCACATATATTCATTAAATTTATCCTTATTACCATCTATGTAAATTAGTGATCTGGTGCTCAATGGGGAGAGCTTTACACAGAACCTCTTGGTAGTTTCGATGAAACTATATGACATAATTCTGGGTATAGAATGACTATCCAAATTATATAACCATATATAATTTAAATTAAATACAATTAGGTTCCAATAAAGAGAATTTATGATATTCTTATTCAATGGAGAGAAGGAACTACTGGACGAATGAGTGAGGGTCATAAGTAGGAATCCACAACCTATATCTCATTAGATGGAAATTTTGGCCTTTGGTGTAATGGGATCTTCAAACACCTATATTACAATGGTATTTGATGATTACAAGGATTTTTTCTCTAAATAATTTCTTGGACTACCTATATTTTGATAAATTAATTTTTTTATTGGCTTTCACCTTGGGATAAGGCTGACATCTTCTATGAAATATCGAATGGCCCCTACCGAGCTTCGTGATCTAAGGGTGCAGTTGGAAGACCTCCAGGATAAGGGTTTCATTAAACCCAGTGTGTCCCCTTGGGTGGCACAAACATTGTTTTCTAAAAAGGTAGATGGTATATTGAGTTTATGTGTTTATTATCATCACTTGAACCAAGTGGTGATAAAAAACAAGTACCCATCTCCATTGATGGATGACCTCTTTGACTAGTTGGAAGGTGCGAGATGGGTCTCAAAGATTGATCTATGATTAGAATACCACTAGTTACGGTTCATGAAATGTATATTTTGAAGATGAATTTTGTATGTAATTATGATAACTATGAGTTTCTAGTGATACCGTTTGGTCTAACTAACGCCCTTATTATCATCATGAGACTTATGAACAAGATCTTTCGGCCTTTATTAGATCTGTTCATGGTTTTATTTATTAATGCAATTCTAATTTACTATATATCAGAGGATTATTACACATATTATTTGAGTATGGTACTAGAATTACTTTGGTAGCAGTAGTTATATGGTAATCTTTCAAATTGTTAGTTTCAGATTTGTGAGCTTCACTTTTTAGGGAATCTCATCTCTGAGCATTGTATAGTTGTGGACCCAGTAAATATATAGGTTGTTCTAACTTGGGAACATCCGACAAGTGTGTCTAAGGTGTATATTTTTCTTGGGTTTTCTATGAATTATCTATGTTTTATGAAAAACATTTCTAGGATTGTGGTCCTTTTGATATCCTTAATACAAAAATGGAGGTCATTCACTTGGATCGATTAGTTTCAGAATGAATTTGAAGAGATGAGTGAAAGGATAAAAAAATAATCCTATTTTGATACTATCAAAGAAGGTACTTGATTAGATAATGTTTTTAAGGCCTATTGATCTAGGATTAGGTGTGTGTTGATGCATAGGTTGTCAACAATTTCTTATGGAAATAAAAAATTGATACCTCATGAGAAAAACTACGTAGACCATGACTTAGAGTTGGAAAAAGTATTATTCTATTTATATATGAGGAGACATTAACTTTTGGGTGAGTAATTTTTAGATTACTCAGACCACTGGAGTCTCAGGTATATCTTCTCCTAAAGAGACCTCAACCTGAGAAAGTGATATTGGATGGAGTTCTCATAGGACTATGAATTCGAGATAGTCAATGATTCAGGGAAGGAAAATGTGGTGGGAGATACACTAAGTAGTAAATCCTAATCTCTCTTGGTAGAGGAGGTTTAAAAAAGATAGAATCTTTATAGATTACCTTGGTGGAGGATAGAGAGACAACATATGTGGTGACCTGAGCATTAAATTTATAAATATTACATTATTTTAGATGAATATTAAATATATAACAAAATTATACATTCCCTAGAATTATAAAGGTTTAAATTATTTAAATACTAGATATATAAAAATATTACTTCAAAAATTATCTTCAAAATATCCCAAAAATTTCACCTATCATAGTACTATTCTTATACATACCCTACTTAAACCCATTCATTAAAACCTAGGGAAAATGTAAACATAATAAATGTTGAGTTCAGATTCTCATTAAGGGTAAACATATGAGTTATCATTCAATGATTATAAATTTCATGACCTGTCCCCTGAGGCCCATGTCGGGACAACCCCAGGACCACCTCTGATAGGCCGGGGGTTGGCGACAAGCGCTGAGTAGGCATATCCCACAAATGGGAAGAATTTTTCTAAGAAACTGTACACACACACCCAACCCCAAGCCACATGGGATGGAGAGTAAAAAAAAATAAATATGTAAAATGCATGCATACCACTATAACCCAACAACAAAGTACAACAATTAACAAATTAGTAAAGTGAAACTGGGCTAGAATACAAGACCACTAAAAGAAAGACAATTGTAAAGTCTGACCTAGAAATAAGGGCACTAAAGCTACTGTAGGAAGCTTCTGAAAAAACCTGAGCTCATATTATCTCACAAGGTCCCACATTGTCCTGGTCCTAGTTCTGCTTCGCTTAGGACTCCACCAAAGCATCGATCGTCCGCAAAAGACATGACACATATGGGAAAATCCCATGCAGGGGTGAGTGAAACAATACTCAATAGGGGACCTTTAAACAAAAAGAAAAATAAAACAAAGGAAAAACCACCAAGAAGGCACAATCAAATAAAAATAGGTATATGTAAACAAAAAATTTAACAAGAACATCCTGGTATACTTGTAAAGGATTTCCAGAAGCAACATCTCATCCACTACCAGCCATATGGTTCTGCTCGTAGCATGCTCGATTCTAGGAGATCCAAATCCTTGAGCTATCTAATATTAACCACTTATAACAAGTTTACCAAGAGTATCTAAGAGAATATCTGATATCGATACATCATGAAGATTCCCTGAGACATCTATTATCACTATGAAAAGGAATCTCGACATCATATCCAATCCTTGGTCACAAGATTCTACTCAAGGCATGCTCGTTCTGGTAGAACTCTCTCCTTGAGCTATGAGTTCATCAAGGACCCTCACAAAGAGGTATCACTTCTTGGGGACCCAAAAAAAGTGAACACAATAAGAACTACACAAACTACACTGATCAGGTCAAGTCATGATGGAAGGAAAGATCTCGATACAAATATAGGGGGTCCGGCACCCAAGGGCTTGCTAGGGGACATCCTGGCTCTACTGGAATTATCATCGTATAAAGGAGATGGGTTCCCATGTAAATGATGGTCACCCCCATGCCACAAACCCAATATAAGGTACCATGAAGAGAAGTGAGGACCAAATGGGTTTCTTAATGTGGTATATGCTCCACATAGACCTGCTGGGGAACTAATACCTGCATAGTCATTTCGGCTAGCTAGGTCACCTAGATCCACTAATCACTTAGGCCTGCTGGGTCTCCAAGATCTTCTCTAAGCCAAATCAATTCAGAACACGTGCCATTATCTATGACATGAATGGGATCTGACATCATACCATCATAGATAATCCCAAGGGTATCATCTCAATCTCTACTGCCACCCTCTATGATGGGATCGAGATCCTACATCGATCCCTCATGATAAAGACATAGAGAATGCCACCATCCTCCTATGGTCCAACAAAAAACCCACTAAAGTTATTTCAAAAGGTCCGTCTTGTCACAAGGGTCCCAACACCATAGATGGATCATCAATCAGACTTACAATTTGAAATGTAAGGGAGTTTTAGTGAAAAGGGGTCCAATGGGGTCCGAGTCCGGTTCGACCTAACTAGATCGACCTGACTCGACCCGACCTAGCATGGGTCCATCGACCTGACCTGTTGAGTCGACCTAAATCACTAGTCCTAGTCCACACCCACTGGGCTTGCCTCAACCTGCCAGCCTAGCCCACCAGATGACCTGGTCCCCCCAGTCCGGCCCATGTGGCGCGGTCCGATCTCCTTCAGCACATAGATCAACCACATGTTGTGTTACCCGGTTCATGGGGGCACACCACCCTTGCCTCATCCAGCTGGTCTACTTATACAGACCAAGATTCCCACATGTGGTCTGTTGATCGCTTGGCATTAGCATGATGCGACGCAATGACATCACCAGCTTGCGTCACCCTGGCCTACCTTGGCCACTACCCCTTCTCCACCCATGGTTGAGCCACTTCCAATTCCTCCTGCCACCGCACTAGTATGCGGTCACTGCCGACACAATGCCAGGGTCATTCTCGGGACACCAAATTTGCTCTGGTGGTCTGTTCCTTGATTCGAAATAGGTTTTAGAATCCTCAGTCCGTGCTCTTCATCTCTATGGGTTTAAATCCATTCCATAATCCTTTTTGATGAAAAGATGTTAGAGTAGTGATATCTTCCACACCGCCTCGATCCATTCACCACTATCATCGTCGCACCTCTGTGGTGATGAGTATATCTTGGATCTATGATATCAAATCATTATTCCAAGGATCGGTTGTGCAATGATCAATCGATCACCAAATGTCGAGTTGTAGGCTAAATGAGGATCACCCACGATGAATGAATAATGGAGGGAGAAAAGAACAAATAAAAAAAGATGAATGGACCACGATCGATGTTTCTGTCGATCAGGGTTAGTTTCCATTATAATAGTTAACCAATAATCACTAAGAAAATATTCCCTTAAAACCCCACAATTTTAATCTTATTGAAAGAACAATTGATCCATGGGTCAACCTATTCATGGGTTGATCCGTATTCGTCCTTTAGAAAATAAGAACAGGGAAAACATAACATTCGAAAAAACCCCCTACCTGAAGTTGGATCGCTTTCAGAAGTAGATTGAACTGGCTTCTTTACATAGATCCTTGTTCCCCTGACGTTTATTGGTTCATCATCACTGGATCGAATCCCAACCTCTGATCTGTCATCGTTGGTGAGAGATCCTCCTCCCCCTTTCCTTTTGTAAACTCCAGGGTTCTAGGTAAATTCTCTAGCATTATGAATTATAACACTAGACCCACCCCTGATTAATAGAGGAAACACATTTTAGTATTACAGTTTCACTTTGAAACAACATTGTCACACTTCATCATTTATGAAAGGATAATGGGTTGCTCCATCACTACATCACAACATTGCCACACTCCAAAATGTTAAAAGGAAATAAAATAAACTTCTTTAAGTTTATTTTATTCTCCTTTAAAAATTAGAAAAATCAACTTTTACCCTCAACCCATGATGGTTGAGGTTAGGCTATGCCAAAGGAAAGAACGTCCTCATGAGCTCAATAGTACTCTTAAATTTCCCATCTGAGTTACCGTTTATGAGATATAAGGATTTAAAAATAAAATAATTTTATTTACAGTTATTCCATTTTTGGGTTTTCTCACTAGAGATCCACACCAACTAAAGTTAAGTCATTTCTAGGGTAAAACTACCATCCCAAATGAAACGGTGCCCTCATATTTCTGATATATTCACCCATTTAAGAGTTATTCCACTTTTTCAGAAAAATTACTCTTGTGTACTATTTAAAAAATTAACATTTTTTGACAGATCATTCTGAGCACTCCATGCCTCATAATTGAATTCCATCTCAGTGGTTGGTCTTGTAATTTTCCCAACAATTTTCTAAAAATAGAACTAGAAAAATCCAAGTCGTTACATTCTCCCCACATTAAGGTTTTATGTCCCCAAAAATCCAAACAAGGTTTACTCGAACCAAAGGTGAGAGAACCAATCATGAATATGAGACTCCCACTCTAATGTTCTTCTATTAACATCCCCATGATGCCTCCAGTCATGCACCAATGTAAATGATCATCCATGAAGGATCCTTGATCTTCATGGATTACTCAACCCCAGACACTCCAACGTCGATGTCCATCTCGCCCTAGATTATGGCATGCAAAGGGGTTATGCACGAATCTCCTCAGCTATAACACATGGAAGATGTTGTGTACCTAGTCCCATTTCAGGATAGAGACAAGAAGTATGAAACCTCTCCAAATCTACGCAGCACTTGAAAGTGGGACTATTAACCACCAAGATAGATTGCCACCCTGACAAAAATATCTGTAACCCTCATCGGGGTGAGACCCAAAGGAAGACATGGTCTCCTTACTCGAACTCCAAAGGTCTCTACCATCTACCAACACAAAACTTTGGATGACCCTATGCATTTTTCATCCACTCCTAGGTGACCTGCACATTCTCTGTGAATGCCTCATGCAATAACTTCCACAATTGGGATGTAAAACAAGCATCACAATATGAAACAATCGTTGATGAAACTCCATAGAGTCGAACCATCTCCTGAATGTAGAGGCATACCATGATTCTACTAAACTCTAAGGTAGTTAGGAAGTGGGAAGACTCAGTGAGTCATTCAATGATCACCCCGATGGTATTAGGTATCATAGATGTACGTGGTAAACCTGTCAAAAAGTCCATTGATATACCTTCTTACATCCTTCCTGGTACCCTGAGAAAGGGAAGGATCAAACCTTTCCAAGAAAAGGGGATTGACATGGTTAGTTGAAAACCCATGAAACTGATTCAAAGAAGCTTTCAACTTTTATTTCAATAGGAAAGCTCAACTTCAACCCATTCTATCATCCATGGTGTCTGCCTTGACACCCACATGCATATTCCGATGCATCTCTCCACTCCAGGCTTCCACTGCTACAAATGTACATCTCCTAAAAAGAACAACATGATCCCCACCTTTCGAATTCCCATCATGGGTATTCCCTATGGAAAACTGAGTAGATAAAGCCTCCCAACTGATATCATCGAATTGTGCCTCTCTAACTCATTTAAGAGTGGAAGGGTAAACACCAATGACTAGAGATAAGATTATCCATCTCCATCTATGAAGGATTACCACAATGAGTACAAACACTCCAATACCTCATTCAGTAACTTAAAATTGGATTCCTGATGAGAGAATCTACTTCCACGTTCCTCTCCCCAAAATTATATAAAAACTCCAAGTCATAAACCTATAGGAACTCTAGAAATCACCTCTATCTCAAGCCCTGATCCTTCTAAGAGAATACATACTTGGGATACTTGTGATCGAAGTAGAAGATGAATCGCCCACCCATCATGTAGTATCGCCACATATTCAATGCAAAGACCACTACTGATAACTTATTATTATGGGTTGCGTATTTCTGATCATTAAACTCCATCTCAACCTTCACTAGATTAACTAAAAATACAGTCTTTGAGATGAACTCTCCTAGGAAAAAGGGAACTTTTGAAACCATAACTGAAACCTCAAGAGAAATTCTTAAAGCTGGTCCTCTCAGAGTGTGTCCAGGACCATTATTAATTATCTCGCATGCTCCTCCTCAAATGCTGAGTACACTAAGATGCCATCAACGAAGATCACCCGGGGCTGCCCAGGGTGAAACACTGGGTCTTAATAAGCCCTTCCTCTGCAAGTCCCCCATCTACACCCCCAGCTCATGAATCTATTTAGGATCCATCTGACATACTGGTGTAAATATTGGTGCCAACCTAGGGTATAGACCAATGAAGAATTCTAACTATCGACGGATAGGTAAGGATGGATCATTTTAAAGGAAGGCGTTCTTATATTCTTCCACCACTAAGAAACTTGAAGACTCATAACATCCACTGTATAGAGGTCTGTACTATCCAACTGAATATAAATCAGCTGTACCCTCCTCTCGCGAGTCCATCAAGAGATGCAAGGATTTCCCCATTGTCGATAAAGGGAAATATAGTTTAATCACTGCGGTTAAACCAAATATGTTTCCTAAAACAAAAAAAATCTAAGCATGAACTATATATTTAGTCCATACCTAAAATGATATCGTAAGGCCTTGATGCCACGACCAAGAGATACCAACTAAAACTCTCACCACCAAGAGAAAAGTCACGCTGTCGGCACTAGTGCATGGTCATTGGGTCTCCTCCAATAAAAGTCTCTAAATGAAAGTATGAAGTTAACCATTTAAACAAGAACCTCTAGGTATCCAACAAGAAAAGCAATAGGAAAAGAAATCACTAGTACAAGTGTCTATAAATACTAAATCTAAAGTAGAAAGACACGAATTTTACTTTGAATCATCCCTAGAGTCCTGGGGTCATTATCCTTGATAGATTACAACTGTATCCTCCCCTGTACTCTAGTTGTCAGAGTCTGGTATAGACCACTTGGAGGTGGTGGTGGTCACACGTCAAAATGTCGGCCACCTCCTACAACTTCCCCAGCTCTCTTTCCACATATGTTTCCCAACAAATCTGTCTGCTCTTGCTGCTACCTCTTCCTTGGTGGTTCATCAACTACCTATATGACTACAACATGAATGGTGGGACAATATCGTGTGATATGACCCATTTTTTCGATAAGAAAAGCAAAGCCTTTTCTTCTAGGAACTAGCTCATCCCTAGAACTTATATTGAAACCTATAGATTTGCGGCTTAAATTGCATACTTTCTATCAGTAGGTCCTATTGACCCTACATCCTAGGTGATCATTACCTTGGAATCATATGACACATGTTCAAACCCTGCGCTTTGTCATCCTATTCCAAAAGATCCATCCACTACTTATTCTAGAAATATGTATCCACCTGAACCACTATAGGTGGGTCTACTAACTGATCATCAGAAGGAACCATCACCTGCTAACCATCCTGAAGAAGAACTAATCTGTGACTATCTCCCATCAGAGAGACCTCATAGAGTATCGGGCTAAACTCTCGATCCTGCAATGGAAACCTTGTTGGATGGAGTCATGAATAAATTATGAGGAAAACAAGATGTATCATAATTAAAAGAGTATACCTGGTGAGATGACTCAAGAAGGACATGGAATACTAAACCCATTCCTATATGATACATGCACCATTATTTTTCCCTGTAACTAGTGTTTTCATGCACCAAGTTGAAAATAAGGTTCCTAGAGTCCTGGTGTATAGGTACATCAGTCACCATACCAACACTAGAGTCCCTAGCTTTAAATCTGAACTCTAAACACTTAACACTTTTCCCCAAAACAAAATTACCGACTCCCGGTCCCAATGCAAAACCAAATAACCTCTGATAAAACTTTTTCATGACCCATACCCTGGGGCCCATGCTGTGATAACCCAAAGCCCACCCTCGATAGGCTAGGGGATGGCGACTACCATCGAGTAGGAATATCCCACAAATGGGAGGCATTTTCCTAAGAAACTGTACACACAAACCCAACTCCAAGGCACAAGGGTTGGAGAGTAAAAACACTAAGTAAGAAAAATGCATTCCTACCACTACAACCAAACAACAGAGTACAACAAATAAAAAAGCAGTAAATTGAAACCAGACTAGAATACAAGCCCACTAAAAGAAAGAAAAATGTAAAGTTTAACATGAAAATAAGGGCACTAAAACCACCGTAGGAAGCTTCCAGAAACACCTCGACTCGTCTCATCTCACAAGGCCCTGTCCAGTCCTAGTCCTGGTTTTTCTCCACATAGGACTCTACCAAAACTTCAGTTGTCCTAAAAAACCTGACACGTGTGGGAAAATCCCATGAAGGGGTGAGTAAAACAATTCTCAGTAGGGGACCCCAAAACTCAATGTAAAACAATACAAAGTAAAAATCACCTAGAAGGTACAATCTGCTCAACATGGGTATATTTCAACAATACATGCAACAAGAACATATAGGTATACCTGTAAAGGATTCCAAGATGCAACATCTCATCCACTACCTGCCATATGGTTCTGATCGTAGCACGCTCGATTATAGGAGATCCCACTCCTAGAGGAATCTAATAGTAACCAAGTAGAAAAATTATTCCAAGAGTATCTAAGATAACATCTGGTATTGATACATCACAGAGATTACTAGAGACATCTGGTCTCACTAAGACAAGGAGTCTTGATATCGCAGCCAATCCTTGGCCACATAATTTTTTTTAAGGCACACATTCGGGAGAAATCGCTCCTTGACCTATGAAGTCACCAGGGACCCTCAAAAATAGTTCCCAATTATTTGATCCCCAAATAAATAGAACAAAATTATAAATACACAAATTAAACTGATCAGGTCAAGTTACAGAGGAAGGAAAGATCTCAACATACAGATAGGGGGTCCTGCACCCAGCGGCTCACTGGGGGACATCCTGGCCCTACTAGAATTATCATATTAGACAGGGGATGGGTTCCCATATAAATTTTGGTCACACCCATTCCAAAAAATCTATATTATGTTCCATAAAGATAAGTGAGGAATGACTGGGCCTCTCGGTGCGGTACATGCTCTACATAGACTCGCTGGGGAACTGAGACTCACGGAGTCATTTCATCCTACTGGGTCACCTAGATCCACTCATCACATAAGAGTAATGGGTCACCAAGATCCGGTATGATCCAACTCACATTAGAACATGATCCATTATCTAGCAAAATAGTGGGATCTGGCATCATACATTCATAGAGAAACCCAAGGGTATCGTCTCAATCTCTATTGTCACCCTCTATGATGAGATCAAGATCCTACATCTATCCCTCATAGTAAAGACAAATATAATGCCAACATACCATTCTGGTTTAACTAAAACCCAAATAATACATCTCAAAATGACCTCCTCATCTCAAGGGTCCCAACACCATAGACGTCTCATCAATTGGACTTACGGTTTTAAAGATATGGTAATTTTAGTGAAAAAGGGTCTGGTTGGGTCTGGGATCGATCCAACCCAGACGGTCCGCCGACCCGACCTGGGTCCATCCCATCCCAGACTACTACTAGCCGGGCCTACCCCGATTGGGCTTAGCCTGACCTATTGTCCTAGCCCTCCTTATCTGGGTTGTGCAGTTCAGCCCACCGGACCGCCCCACGTCATGCGGGCTAGTCTCCTTCAGCACATGGCTTGGCCGCATACTATGTCACCCAAAATAAGGGTCATGCCACCCCTGAATCATCCTTCAGTCCTCTTATGAAGACTAGAACTATCAAACATGTTCTATTGACCTGTGCCTCTTGCTTGATGTGGCACAGTCGCATCACCAGATCGCTCTGCCGCAACCCGTCCTGGCCACGGCCCCGTCGCCCTCTATAGTCGAGCTACCATAGATTCCACCAGCCACCACCATGGGTGGTTAGATTCCACCACACCTACACATGGCCACTGTCAGCACCGACATGCTGGTGGGGTCTTCTTCAGGCCACCAGACGTGCTCCGGTGGTCTGCTCTTCGATCCGGAAGAGACTACAGAATCCTTAGGCCATGTTCTTTATCGCCAGGGGTTCAAATCCATGCCACAATCCTTTTCATTGGAAATATGTTCGAGTGGAGATATATCCCGCACCACCTTGATCCATTTAACACTATCATCATCGCACCTCAATGGTGCCAAGTCCATCCCAGATCCATGATATCAGATCGTTGTGCAAAGGATCAATTGTGCAACAATCGATCGATCACCAGATGTTGAGTCTTGGGAAAAACAAAGAATGACCATGATGAACTAAGAAAATATAGAGAAAAACACATATCAATAAAGATGAACAGACCTCAATCAGTCTTCATGTCGATCCGGGTTTTTTGCTGTTAGAACAGATAACTGAGAATCACTAGGAAAATCTCCCATTAAAACCTCAAAATTTGAATCCTCCCACAAGAACGATCAATCTGAGGTTCAACCCATTCGTGGTTTAATCTGAATTCTTTATTTAGAAAATAAGAATAGGGAAAACATAAGATTAAAAACAAAAACCCCTACCTCAATTTGAATCTCTTTCAAACATAGATTGAAGTCACGTCATCACGTTGATCCTTGTTCTGCCTATTTTCATCAGTTCTTTTTCACTTGATCGAATCCTGACTATCGATCCATCATCGCCTGTGAGAGATCATCCTCCCCATTTCCTTAGAGAAACTCCAGGGTTATAGATAAATTCTCTAGCTTTATAAATTATAATCTTGGACCCTAAACCTGATTAATAGAGGAAATGTGTTAACACTTTAATGTATTTCAACGTTACGGGTTCTCTTTGAAACACCGTCGCCACAATGCTTTATTTATGAAAGGATAATGAGTTGCTCCATCGTTGTGTTGCAACGTATCCTCACTGACAAACATTAAAAGGAAATAAAATAAACTTCTTTAGGTTTATTTTTTTCCTTTAAATATTAAAAAAATTAACTTTTACCCTCATCTCACATAAGTCGAGGTTATGCTCTCCCTAAAAAAAGAACATCCACATGAGCTTGATGGTACTCTCATGTTTCCAATCTGAGTTACTGTTTATGAGGTATAAGGATTTGAAAAATAAAATATATTTTTTATTTAATTATTTTATTTATGGTTATTCCATTTTTGGGTTTTCTCACTGGAGACCCATGCCAACTAAAGTTAATTAGCTCCTAGGGTAAACCCACTACCCCGAACGCAATGGTGCCTCATATTTCTGATCTGGGAATCTGTTTACATGTAATTCCACTTTTTTTTTAAAAAAAACTTCTCACACGTACTATTTAAAAACTTAAAACATTTTAATGGATCGTTCAGTGCACTCTGGGCCTCAAAATTTCACACTGTCTCAGTGCCTAGTCTCTTAAGTTTCCCAAGAATTTTCTAAAAATAGAACTGGTAAAATCTGATTTGTTACAATAAAAGGGAATAAAATAAGGATAAGGTTATGATAACATGATCATAAATTAAAAAATTCACACCCAATCAATAAAATATATTCAATATTATATCAAAAGATATTTATTTTTCATAAAAGATAACATAAGTTATAAAAACACAGAATCATAAAAATTTAAAGAAGTTCCATAAGTACATATCATAAGAATAAGTGACGAAACTCATAATTTCACATATATAATTCTGTAATATAATTTTTAATACCACCAATTTTATAATTTTAAGGGAAATTGAATCAATTTTTGGTTTTTTTAATAATTCGATCTTAATTGTGAAAATGGTCTAATTATGTAATTTAAATATTTTTATATTAGATCTGTATTTTGGCCATAACTTCTTTTGTGATAATCCAAATATGAAAACCCATTTTTTATGTTTCTAAACATTATTGGATACATTTCATCCAATATTATCAAAATCTCAATCCAACATTTTGAGTCCCAAATTAAGATTAGAAATCAGGCCTCAAAATCTATGCCCAGAATGAAAGAATGTTGTATATGGGACCATATCTCACACATGAAAAGAAAAAATGATTTTCAATTGGAAATAAATAAATAAATTTTTTTATTAAATGTTTTTAATAATTTTTGAACCTCAATATTCTGGAGTTATTGAGGTCATAAATACATGGTAATTTAGAACTTTGTAATTAGAAAAGTCTACATGCCATACAATATTTTTGGGAGTAAATATGACATACCATCAGCTAAAAATGTCCAAAAAAGGATAAAATATGGTGGGAGTATGAGGAATACATAATTGAACAAATTTATATAATAACACACTTCCAAATTCTACCATTTACTATGCCCACCATGTAGAAACATTCATAGGATTGAATCTGAGCCAAATGTTTTCACTCCCCTCAATATAAAAATATACATCCACTTCCATGAAAAAGATTTGTCAATTTCATGGGATAATTGTGTAGTTTTTCTTCTATAAAATTATTTTATATGTTTAATATATATTAGTTAGTTTTCCTTCCTCCATTACCCTTCATTTTTTATTTTTTTTATTTTGTATTCCTCCATCATGCTCCTTCTAATCTCCCTAAAAATAAATAACCAACCCTCATTGTTGTTCGAGGTGGGGGGAGGGGGTGATGTTTTGAGTTTATTTTTCTTAAATGTATTCATTTATTTATTCTAAAGATTTTAGTAGTGGTTTAATTAATGTTGGTGAAGGGTTCACCCAGATTTCTCTACTATGGAGTTATTCTTCCCATTCAATTTTTATTCCTCTCCTTTATCATCATAATGCATCATATGAGGCGGAGTAACATTGTGGAGATGATGTGAGGGGTATTGTACTTCATGAAAAGGGTTAGTGTGGGGTAATTAAAATTATAATGGGAGGTTTTATAGTGATAGGTTTGATATCTACATTGACTGAGATAATGATATTAATTATTTAAAGAACAATGAAAACATCATCGTGAACTCCTAAAAATGTCAACATCTTTTCACCAACATATTTTTTTATTTTGTTTTCTGTTATATTTTCTAATATTTTTATATCATATATATATATATCATTCATTTTGAAAAACACCATCATTATATTATTTTATTATTTAGTATTATACTAGTTATTATATAAATAATGATTATAGAAAAATATTTTTTTTGTTAATGGCCTCCTAATGAGATTGAACTTAGGATATGCACTATGCGTCATTATTAGATAATAAAAATATATTGTTGAGGTATCCATGAAAAATACCTCTCAATAATTTGGTGTCATTTTTGGGGATTAATGTATTTTCTTTAACCTCTTTTAGATAAGTTGTTTATTTTTCGTCCTTATTTTTGTCTTTTCTTCTCCTTCCACTTCTTTTCTCTTCTTCATTACCCACCTCTTCTTTCTTAGACCATTAATTGAAACCTAATTTTATTATATCATGGTCCACTTATTTTTATTTAATTATAAATCTCTCATTGCAGAAAGGATCCAACCCAGATGTTTATTCTGAACTAGACCCTGAGGTGGAATGAACCTTTAAGGATTCAATCCAATAATCATGAAATTCAGAATTCCCCATTTCATTGTTTTTGTCATTCTGATAGTAGGGATCCTGGTATATCATCTAAAAAAAATTATTTTCAAAAAATTGATGCATAAAAAAATTCACATGAAGTAACCATTCTAGATTTTGTTACACATTATGTTAATTAACAACCAACACACATTAAATATCAAACTCTTGAATTATAATTAGAGCTAAAATATGGGTTAATTAATCTTATCCCTTAATTTCATGGATTATATATTGAGAATACAAAAAAAACCAAAATAATTCAATATGGTTTACTTAACCTGTAAACCATGGAATGTCTCTGAAGATCAAATCAAATTAAGGTAATTCCTATTATCACTTGATAGATATACAAAATAATGGATTTATTACCCACAACATGAATATTTTAAATCATGGAACTATTTGAAATGTCTTTTATTATATAGATTCTATATAGAATCATGGACCACAATGATTTTAATGGAGACATTTGGAATAAAGAAAGAATAAGGAGAGTTAATGTATGAGTACTGAGAGTGGTTCAAGAAGTTATGTGAAAGCCTACCACACCACCCAGTCTATGAGAAAATCCTAATTGAATACTTATATAAAGGTCTAAATCATTTAGAGAGGAGTATGGTGGATGATGTAGTAGGAGGCGCATTGGTTTACCAATCTTCTGACAGTTTCTTGATAATTTATTGAAAATATGGAACAAAACACTCCACAATTCGGTGATCATGGTACAATTAATATAAGGGGAGTGCATTAGGTAAGTCCCAATTCTCTTGAAAATAATTTAATTTATACTTAGTTTTATGAATAACCAATTTTTTGAGACATATATCCTTGGATAAAAAAGACTCTCTACACGCTGGTGAATCTTTGTGGAATTTTTTATGCACTAAACCATTCAAAAAATTGTCTCCCACAACTACAAGATAATGAGGATTGTGTATTAGTATTATCAGGGAGATAATTTCAATAATAACAATAATAACCCCATAAAATAAGTTTGATTTCTTCATACCAACATTCAATCAAGGATAGAAACATCACTCAAATAAAAGTTATGTCTATATAAAAAACAAGGGGAACCCTTTTACAGAACTTAAAAAAACCTACACCTTAAACATAGGGTTTAAACCACCCCAAAAGATATTTGAATCCCAAGCATCAACAAGTCAACAACAAGATAATTTCAAAACAAAATTAGATTCTATAATTGATTATCTTTAAAAAAACTCTTAATCAGTATATTAATATGAAGAGTAAATGTATAAATTTGAAGGAGATAAAGATGAAAATGATCCATATTGCCACATCCCTCCACGAAATGGTAAAAAATAACTCTAGAAATATTCCCTCCCAACCCAATCCAAATACCAAGTAGAATTTTAGTTCTATCACATTGAGGAGTGGGGAAAAATAGGTGGGTGAAGTGTTCCTAGAAGGTCACCAGGATTCACCCAACCTAAGAAGATTGCACGATCACATTTGGTCACTAAGATAACAAAGGAGAAAGAAAAAGGTAATAATAGAATTGATGATATTAATATTAAAACCCATCCATTTCTAAATAGAGTTATACAAACAAAAAAAATATGGTTGAAGAGGTGATGAAGAAAGAGGTTTTAGAAATATTCAAGTGCATTAAGATAAACATCCCCCTTATTGAGTCCATTTAGAAAATACCAAGGTATCCCAAATTCCTAAAATAACATTATATTAGATAAATAGTTCTCAAAGAAAATAATCAAATCAATCTTAGAAGGAAGTTTTCATCACTCATTACACAAACTAAATAAATTCCTATAAAATTTAAGGATCTTGGATCATTCACCATACCATGAACTATAAGGGAGTTACACTTTTCTAATGGTTTAGGTGATTTGGGAGATTCCATAAATGTAATTACTCACTCTGTTTTCTATTCTTTATAGGTTGGTGAGTTGAATCCAATAATAGTGGTGGTGAAATTGTAAAATATAGCTACAAGATATCCAATAGGATCCCTTTAGGATGCATATATTTGGGTAAGAGACATGATCTTTTTGCAAATTTATATGTGCTCAATATGAAGGAAGTTCAGGTAAATTCTACCACTCACATTATATTAAGAAGAAACATCCTCAAAACTACCAAAATGATTATAAATGTACAAGGGGGTATACTTTACATGGATGTTGGAGATGAAGTTGGATATTTAATGTTATGGACTCCATGAAGTACCCCTGAGAGGGTAATACTTATTCTATTATCTTCTATTTTGAACCACCCTATTAAAACCCCTTTTCTTTTTATTTTCTATTCTTAGAGATATTATGATAATTATTTCTAGTTTTATGTCTATGAAAAATTACATGCTTATTTATAATGAACAAACCTCTCTTGGATTTGATTTGGATATGGATTCATATTTTGATTCTGAGCAGTTCATTTATGATTATGACTTCGATGTTGAGTATACTATTGGATTTAATTAATTATTCTCTAATTTTGATGATATATATTATAATAATGATGTTCATTATGAAATTTTTTAGATCCTTTTATTTATCCATCCATTAATAACCCCCCACATTGGATCTCAATCCATGAACACCAAATCTCAAATACTCATACTTATTGATTGGTGAGAGATTACCTTTTATAATTTCTAATAACATCTATATTGAACATGAAGAAAAAAATTTATAATCTTTTAAGGGAGAACATTAGGGAAATAGGTTGTAATTTGGATTCCTTATAGGGTATTATCTCATCCATTTTCATGAATAGGATTCCTTTAGATTATTAATCTAAATTGGTAAGGAATCCACCAAGGTGACATAATCCAACTATTTTGGAAGTTGTTAAAAATGATTTTTTTCTTGAGGTAGGTATGATGTATCCCACTTTAGATTCTTGATGGGTTAATCTAGTTAAGGCTGTTCTTAAGAAAAGTGGTGTTATTGTTGTTAGAAATGAGATAGATGAGTTAATTCCAATTATGTTTTAAAATAGTTGGTGTGTGTATTGATTATAGGAAACTAAATTAATCTACATGCAAGGAAAATTTCCCCTTATCATTTATTGATCAAATTCTTGATAGAATTTCTGGAAGGACAAACTATTATTTATTAGATATATTTTTTGGTTATTTTCATGTTTATATTTCTATAGAGGATTATAAGAATACAATATTCACTTTATCATTCAGTACATTTTCCTACCAAAGGATCTCATTTGGATTTTGTAACACCCTAGGTACCTTCTAAATATGTGTGGTGAGTACTTTTTCTAATATTGAGACTTGTATGAAGGAATTTATAGATTATTTTAATATATATGGTTCTCAATTTAATGAATTTTGTTTTAGTTTGGTAAAGGTACTGTATTATTTTATTGAGAAGAATCTAGTTTTGAAATTTGATAAATGTCATTTCTTGGTAGATCATGGAATTTTCTTATGGAATATAATGTCAAAACATAGAATATATTTTGATAGATCTAAGTTATATATTATTTTATCCTTATCATATCCTTTATTTTTGTGTTATTTTAGATATTTCTTAGGGAATTAAGGCTTTTATTGATGCTTAATAAGATATCTCTGTAAGGATTTTATTCTTTTATTGTGGTTAATTCAAAAGAATTATGATTTTTTGTTTGTTGATTCTTTTAGGGTTTCCTTAGATGAGTTGATGAAAAATCTCACCACACCACCAATCATAGAGCCCCCATGGTGGGAGATCCCATTTGAGATTATGTGTGACGTTTTAAACCTTTTTGTTGGAGCGGGCTTATCTCAGAGGGTAGAAGGGAGGTCCCATGCGATTACTTATACATCAAGGACTCTGGGTTCATACCATGAAAGATATACCCCAATATAAATGTATTTCATTATTATAATATTTTATTTAGATAAATTAGGTTCTTATTTATTAGGATCTAAAGTGGGTTCTTCTCTGATTATGTAGCTTTAATGTACCTCCTAATTAAAGTGGATGCGAATGCACAACTTATTCATTATATTATCCTTATTCAAGATTTTAACAACACGATAAGGGATAATAACTGGTAAAAGAACTTGGTGTCTGACCACATGAGCAGGATAAATAACATGTTGAATAATGATACCCTAAACAATGTACTACTTTAGGACACTTTCCCTGAGGAGAATCATTATTATATCTCAGGTACACATCCTTGGTATGATGATTTAGTGAATTACTTGGATTCAATTAAAATTAATGAAAACCTAATGAAATACCAAGTTGAGAAAATTAATAGAAAATCTAGGTTTTAGGTGTAGGATGATCCTTAACTTTGGTATAATTGTAGTGACCAATTCATTATGATATGTGTGCCTAACCATGAGTTTTAGTCTATTTTTCATTTTTTACATGAACTTGATTATACTGAACACTTTAGACCCCAATGTAAAACTAAGAAAGTCTTATACATTAGATTATATTAGCCTATCGTGCTCTATTATTCTCATGGGTTTTTAAATTCATGGTTATGTTACCAATACATCAGAAACATTTCTAGTAGAATTAAGATTCCCCAATATCCCATATTATTTTGTGATATTTTTTATGTATAAGGAATTAATTTTATGGGTCCATTTCCAATATAATTTGATTTTCATTAAATTATTTTCATTGTTGATTAAGTTTTCATATGGATAGTGTCCAAAGACACTAGGAATGACGATTCTCATGTTGTAGTAGATTTTATCAAGGATCAAATTTATATCATTTTTAGAGTACCAAATACTATCATCAGTGATCAAGGGTCACACTTTTTCAAATGAAATTTGGCTTCCCTCTTTAAAATATATGGGATGACACACAAAACACCAACACTATACCACCCCTAAAAATGGTTAAGATGATGTATTAAATCGCGATTTAAAGAATATTTTAGAGAAAATGGTGTAGCTAAAAAGAAGGGATTTGAGAAATCACTTGGAGGATGTGTTATGGTATTATTTTATGAAAATAAAAAAACCCATTGGTATGTCCCCCTACCAGATCATTTTTGGTAAATCATGTCATCTTCCCATGGAGGCCGATCATCAAGCGTATTTGTCTACAAAGAAATGAAACATGGATTTATCCTAATATGAAGACCAAAGGAAGATTCAAATTCAAGATCTTGAAGATATTATATTGTCATCATATGAGAATTCAGGGATCTACAATGAAAGATCAAAATTGTATCACGATATAATGATCCAAAAAAGAGAGTTTCATATATGAGACAAAGTCATTCTCTATAGTTCATGATTAAAGTTAATGCCTGGTAAGTTTCATTCTAGATAGTTGCGACCTTATGTTGTATATAATTTTTTTCCTTATAGTGTGTTGGATGTCACACAAGAGTCTATAGGAAGGCAATTTATAGTCAATGGGTAGCAATTAAAGCAGAAATTTAAGGGATTCCACACACATACAGTTGATGTCATCACACTACATGAGATCAACATCATTTTAAAACAATTAATTGTACCTTACCCTCTAACTTTTATGTTATTTTTCTAATTTTAATCTTTTATTGCATGTGAATATATCATTTCATAGAGTCACACTAAGGAAAATGTAGTATTTTATTTCTAGGGGAGGGGATTCCATTTTGGGTATCGTTTTTAGTATTTTTCCATTTCTGTGTTTCTTCTTTATTTTCTTTCAAAAAAAATGAGACTAAAAAAAGAAGATCAAAGAAAATTAGGGCACATGCTCATTACTTCTATAGAACTGTATAAGAATGCATGTTTGATTTTATAACCTCATGGGATGCATGTTAATCTTGGGAGAGTTATCATCATTGGTGATTTATTTTAGTGAAATGGAATTTGGTCAATTATATGTTTGATTGAATTTTTATAAAGCCTTTGAGAGTTTTATATCATTCATTGTGGGACTTTTTTGGGGATTTTTTTCATTTAATCTCTCCACACACTTCACACACAATCATGAATTGTGATTTTTCTTGCCCAATTTAAGGTATATCCAAGTTAAGTAATCTCTTTTTTTATTATAACATGGTCTTTATATAATTCATTTATACTTTGATTAGTTAAATTACTATACCATATTGACCAATGAATTTTCAAATTATATCTAATTTTTATAAAACCTTTAAAAAAAGAGAAAACAATAGAGGGGTGATGAAGTGTACATCATGTGGGGATATCTAGGTTGGGTGCTCATGGTTTTAATCTTGGTAATACTTAAATGAGTGGATTTTGGAATTTGATAGTAAATGATGTTGAACATATTTGGTGTAATAGAGTTAGGTAAGTAGAGAATTTTTACTTGGCCTAAATATACCCAATAAAGGGTGGTGATTCATGCTTCAAATGGTTGGCACACACACATGAGTAATTTTTGGCATAATGGACTCATAAATTGATCCCAAATAATTATTTTAATTGATATAATTTTATTTTTTATATAAATTTTGAGATAATTATTTATTTATTTATTTATTGAGATTAACATTTTTTGGAGATTCTTTCCCTGCTCATATTATCACCATTGAGTGAGAAGTGTCAACATGAACCATTTATAGGATTACTTGACATGGAGTTTCACTCGGGAGTGTAAAAAGGTATGTATGAGGGAGTTGATAAGGAATGTTTTTTTGAATATTTTATTTATAATAATTTATATAATTTCCATACACTGAGAATTATTTTAATATTTAATGGAAATATGTGTTCTGATATTGCAATTGAAAATTCCTTGAAATTTATATTTTTCCATTTTAATTTTAACACGGTAATTTTATCATAACATTTTTTCCATATTATTTTGAAATCTTATGGTCATAATCTTAAATTTTTATATTTTTCATTTACACCATGTAAGTTAGATCACAAATTTGGAGGTATGAAAATGGACATTAATGCACACCTGGGATGGATTCAACAGATTGAAACTACACAATTTGGGCAGTAACTTTTTTATCCATGCATGGAATGGTATGATAATTTCATAGATGTTATAGAATCCAATTTTATTTAGTTCATTCAAAAATAGAAAATGATAGTTTTTTGGTAACTTAGTTTAAGAGGTAGCTCAAAATAAAGTAACTTTAGGAGGTAGAATTATGTATGTTCCGTTATTGAAATTTCAAACCCCAACACTAACACACCATATTTAAATGATATTTTCACTATTTGGGAGGGTTTTTTGAATATTTAGGAATGTTTGTATGAAAGGGTGGTTTTAGAAAACATCTCTAACCACTTGGAATAAGTAAGACCTTGTGCAAAGATCTCTTCCAAGAAGGCGCTCCTCTCCCACTCCTACTTTGTGTTTCTTTTCTTTTGTGATTGTAACTACTCTTTTACTTAAATAAATATTATTTTTTTATTCTATTTTACTTGTTTTATTTTAATTCATGTTTCTATAATATAATAGTGGAGATGATTTTGGGTGTTTCCCTTTCAATCATTTACTTATGAAAATCTTCTACAAAATGCAAAATCCACCCATGTAAGAGTAGTTTTTGTTCATAGTCAATATAATATCACTTCATTAAATTATTTATTTTGAATCCATTAAAAAATTATAATTCATAAACTATGATCAATTAATCAAGTTTTAATTTCTAAGGAACTTGATCAATTTTCACTTTAATTACGAGGCTGAAAATATGTGAATTGTGAGAGAGAAAATTTATTTCCCAAATATAATCTACCTAGGAAAGAATTTTAGGGTCCTAATCTAATATCCAAAATAAAATAAATATCATTTATATGGAATATATTCATCTCTAATTGTTCACCAACCTCAATTTGGCTTTTGGATCGTAATAAAAATATGGTTCTACAATTAGAAGTCTAGAAGTTAACATAAGGTTCATTTCATCCAATCATTATGGTCGTGTTTTCACAGGGTATAGGGGTTTAAAATATTGTGATATCATAATTAAATGGATTTTAATCACATATTATAATAAAAAATTAATGGTTTAGTGTTATATTATATTGATTACATATTCTCATATTGGTGTTTTTTAAGGAAATTTTGCAATTGATTTCTTTTTTGTGTGTGTTCCAAAATCACTCAACCAACCCCACAAAATTGTTTTATTTATTTATAATTCTTATCTTTAATTATTCAGGCCTGTTAGGGATAATTAATACACTCCATACTTAAGCTAATGACTTAGTTTAACCACTATACCGCACATAATAAAATCAAAAATATTTTTGAGAGTCTGTGCAACACCGCTCATCAATAAAAAATAAGTTTGTGGCATACACATAATCATAGACCATAATTTACATAGTAAAGGATCACTACCAATAATATCATATAATATTGAGTTAACTCCCCATTCCATTATTTTTTATTCGATATTCAGTCCCATGACTATCATAGTAGACAAAATCCATTATTGTATTGGGTTCACTCCAAATTCCGGTCCTTATTATATTATGAGATATCATTGTTTACCCAATGCACCAGAGGGATATATAATTCCATTAACACACATCACATAATGAAAACTATATATATGTGTGACATAGGATAAAAAATATTCATAAATTCATTATATCTTAATGCATGAAAATGAAATAGGTTTCATAAACATTCCATCATTTCATCGTAGCATAACCCATGGAAAAGAAACAATATTTATAAACATTTCATTATAACATAAATAAATTGTGAAAAAAAGTTTATAGAATAATCCTAAAATAATAATCCTCATAATCCATCCATATAATAAAAGTGGATGAGATCATAATATTATATCCCTAGTGAAGCATAACAATCCTTAAAGGATGCTGAAATAAGTAAAAAACACCTTTAAAGAGCATTTGGTAATTTATTTGAAAACATAAAAAGATATTTTTTTGGTATCTTTAAAAACATAAAATTATTATAATATTGGGAAAAAATTATTTAAAAAAAAACATGAAACCTTGTAATTTATTCTTCAAATCAAATAATATTTATGATGGCGGGAAAATTCCTTCGCGTGGTAAATTTTAAAACAAAGTTTCCTTTCACACATTTTGTAAAAATTCATAAATAACCATTTCAGAAAATATTGAAAAAAATAATTTTTAAATATTTATAAATAAATTAAAATATGGTATAAAATTACTCTAAACAATCATTTAATTAATAAAAGTAATATTCCTTAAAACTTTTTAAAGAATAAGAACATGGAAGAAAAATTTTATCGACCAAAGAAGCAATAAGATATGTTTTTCTTAAAAACATTTTCTAGATAAATTTAAATAATAAAGAGATTAAAATTGTACTATTACTTGAAAATTATTGTAATAACTATATAATAATAAAATTTATGATGTTTAAATGATAAGATCCATATAATTTCCCTTAATGGAAATTTAGCATAAACAATCTTGAAAATAAAATAGATTGTTACATAAACCCCTTATTACGGTAATTTCTGAATCATAACCCCAATGAGAGAAATAATATCAGATGAAAATATAAAAAAATATTATAAAGTGATTCATTATATACAATATCTAAGGTCTATTATATACACTATATTAAAGAAACATGTGGTGAATATGACATATGTCTCATAGAAATAAAAGTGAGATGAGAAACCCTTACCTCAAGCCTCATCCTACTTTTTATTTGTTAAAACATTCTATTTAATAAATATATATTTATTATATATATATTATTGAAAAATAGTCATAATTATAATACCATATTTGGTTTACTTATAACATGTTATCACCCGTTCATTAACAATATTTAATTATCATCATCATTTCAGGTGTCAACTACTTCATTTTTCATGCGTGTTTCTATTCAACAGTGATGGTCATTGCACTTTAATAATTATTTAATAATCTATAGAATCATAATAATTTCATATGTATGATATTTAATTTTTATATACACTTTTTTAACAATTCATATAAATTAGTGATGAAAAATTAATTACATCACTTTTGGAGATAGTAGTCTATACGTATGCTTGAGTGAAATTTATAGATTTTGATGGATGGAATGAAGGAAAGATAAATAATAATTAACCATTATAAAATAATTATTATATTATAAATATTAAATATATTCATTAAATCTATCCTTATTACCTTCCATATAAAGTGGTGAGATGGTGCTTGGTGGAGAGAACTTCACGCATAACCTCTTGTTGGTTTCAATAAAGATGTATGATGTCACTTTAGGTATGGATAGACTATCCAAACTATGTGATCAGATAAAATTTCATTTAAGGATTTTTTTTGAGAATATGGGTGGATTTGATGAGATTATTCTTCAATGATGAGAAGAATGTGTAGGGATAATGAGTGAGGGTTGTGAGTAGGAAGCTACAACCTATCTCTCATTAGTTTTGAAGTTTGGCCCTTGGTGAAGTGGTCACTTTAGAGGCTTTGATTCCTGTGGTAGTGGGTGAGTACATGGATTATTTCCCTAAATATGTTCTAGGACTAACTCCACATAAATATATTTACTTATTTATTTACTTTCACCCTAGGATTAGACAGATATCTTCTGTGGAAAATCAGATGGCCCTTGTTGAGCTCTAAGAGTTGAGGGTGTTGTTGGAGGACCTTTAGGAGAAGGGTTTAATCAAACCTAATGTATTTCCCTGGGTAGATCTAGTTTTTTTACAAAAAAAGAATATGGTAGATTGAGGTTATGTATTTATTATCATCAATTGAACTAAGTGATGATAAATAAAATTAACGCTTTCCAATGATCAATGTGATTTTCGACTAATTGGAAGCTGAATGATGGTTCCCAAAGATTAAAATTAGATCCAAAAACCACTATTTTAGGTTCACAAGGAGGATATTATTAATATGGTATTCCTATTTTGATATACCCATTATGAGTTCTTGGTTATACCCTTTGGTGTGACCAATGACCCAACACTACTGGAAACTAAGGCATTACCAATGGTTTTAAACCATTGGCAAAGGCTGCCAAACTGTTGGTATACTATATACCAATGGTTTGGAAAAACGCATGCAAGTAAGGCGTTGGGATAGCCCATTCCCAATGGTTTTAGTACAACCGTTGGGAAAGGCAGTGTAATCCTAGAGTTTCCCAATAGTTATTTTAACCATTGGTATATAAAAGTACTACCAACGGTTTGAAAACCGTTGGCAATACTGTGTGAAATAGGGGTATTCCCAACGGTTTGAAAACCATTGGAAATAATGGGCTGCTAAATAGGTGTATTCCCAACAGTTTGAAAACTGTTGGAAATACTGGCTGGTGGTGGTGTGAAATACGAGTATTCCCAATGGTTTTCAAACCATTGGCAATACTCATTTTCATGTCTTAGCACTATACCAACGGTTTTATTAAACCATTGGTATAGTGTTATACCAGAATTTGCAGACCAGCCACCCAGAATTTGCAGACCAACCACCCAGAATTTGCAGACCAGCCACTCATGCACACTCAAAAAAACCATGTAATAAAGAACAAACACCACTCCTTCACACTCAACAAAACCATGGAATACAGAACAAACACCTGCATACACCAAAAAAACCACCTACTACACTCAACACCAACAAAACCACTTGCACACTCAACTACATACACCAACAAAACCAATGCACACTCAACTACATACACCAATAAAACCAATGCACACTCAACTACATACACCTGAATACACTCTTAATAGCAACAAACACCTTCTATAGCACACAAAAGCACATAAAAAGAGGATTCTCTTATAACCATGGAATGTACCACAATTATAATCATGTATATGAACCCAATTACCCTATGCAATACCGAATTCATAATTGAATTCTCATCATCATCATGTAATTTTTTATTGAAAGAGGGGAAAAGTACAAAGGAAAAAAAACAGAAGGGAAAGGGAAAAACAAGAAACACAGAAGAGGCCCCAGGGGAATACCCCTCCCCCCTTAGACAAGACGTCCTAGGGTGGTCTGAAGTGATGAAGACCCAGTGCATACCCTTTGATACAGTCAATCCCCTTGGGTTGGATAATCCCTGCAGTGTGAAGAAACACCTCCTCTATACTGTTGACATCCACCGCGGCCAAGTGATCCACGACCTTGTTCCCTTCTCTCCAGGTGTAAAGGATATTCACTCCAATATTAATCATACTTCTACATTTTTTGATGACATATTGAATCGACCAAGGAGACTCGGTGTACCCTTTCAAGGAGTTATGCACAATAATGGAGTATGTTTCGATTTCAGAGACTGTGAGACCCTTTTCCATGAAAAGGTTGAGCCCAGTGAGAATTGACTTCGCCTCTGCTTGCGGAGAAGACCCCTGGACCAGTCTGGCTGAGAAAGCGAGGTAAACCAAACCATTGTGGTCACGTACTCCTCCTCTACGCAGGTTCCCTTGGATGAAAGAGCCATATGTATTAAGTTTCAAACCCACTGAAGGATGCTTCCATTGAACCCAATTTCCTTCCCTGCTTCTAGGTTCCATGTCCATATTGGAGCCCATTTGGAGCCGACGAAACATAGGGGCTACCTTCCATGTCCTCACAGCTATGTTCAAATCCAGTAGCAGATTTTTCTCCCAAACAATAATGGCACGAGCCAAAACCCCCACCCCTCGTGCTTTGATTTGTTCCAAGCTTTCCAAATGGTCCAGCAACCCACATGAAACACTACTGCACGGGCCACCCTCTCTGGACCTCTTCCCTCAGAACCTTGGAACCACATATCAAGAAAGGTAGGGACAAAACCGTCTGAGGGAAGGAACGCAAAGTCCCCCTTTGGATTTTCCAGACCTTGCGTGCCCAATCACTATCAAAGAATAGATGTCCAGTGCTCTCTTCACTATGAACACTATAGCATACGCACCTGGACTAAGGGGGGATACCGAACCTACAGATATTTTCATCCTTTGAGAGGCCTTTATTACAAATCCTCCAAGTGAGGAAGTTGATCTTGGTGGGGATGTTTTTCACCCATAGAAGCTCATTTTGCTCCTGTCCATTACCAATGCGGTGGAAATCCTTCGAAGATAACAGGACCAAGGAGGAGGCCGTGAACACACACTTGTCCTCCTCTTCATTAAGCTCAATGAGTTGAAAACACTACTATTGTTCCTTATCCAAAACTGAGTCGGTAAAGCTAGGAAAGAGGCTGGCCTCCTTGAGAAAGATATTCGTAGCCGGGCATCCATGGAAACCCTGCACTGTGCCACACCAATCTTGATTCCAGAAGGATATCTCTCCCTTCCCCACCACCCATCTCAAAAAGGGACAAAGGATCTCAACAATAGGGCCTATCACCGACCAAAGGGAAGAAAGATGCCCCTCCCCCAGAGCGCTAAGGCACGTCACGTACTCATGCATGGTAGTCCTACATAAGGTAAGCTATTCCAAGACACTCCATGCAAGCCTCACATGCATGTAATAAAGGGTATCCGCCAGGTTGCGCACCTCGATGACTCCTTCATTCACATGCCACACCATTTTCCCTCAGGCTACCCAATGTTTCTTTCTCTCTGATAATGGATCCCATATGAAATTGGCAGGTATCCTATCAATCAATTTAATAACGCCCTTGGGAACTTTGACGGAGGATATACCATGAATCAAAGAGGCCACCAGAATGCTATTCACTAGGGCAATGCATTTGCTAAAGGATAAGAATTTATTTTTCCAGTTAAACACCCTATCTGAAACCCTGGTGCATAGTGTGTCGAAGTCCTAAATTCAAAGTCTCCCAGGTGAGACCGGCGCGCCTAGATAGACCATAGGAAACTCGCCCCTTTGGATGCCAAGCAGACTACTAACAGTTTGCACTCTCTCGATGGAGCACTTGTGGGAGATAAAGAAACAACTTTCCCCTTGTTGATGGACTGGCCACTCCAACGACAATATTTCTCCCGCACTCCGTTCAGACTTTATATTGATCTTCTATTTCCATTCTGGAATAAGATGGTATCATCGGCAAACATAAGGTGGGAAATTGCTGGGGCCCTTGATCGATGACAATACGACAGAATGCCTCTATTATTGATACTCCTCTGGATGAGCCGGCTCAAAACATCCTGAATGATGATGAACATCGATGGCAAGATAGGGTCCCCTTGTCTGATGCCTCGGGTAGACTTGAAGAAACCATAAGACTTTCCCATGAAGTTCACCGAGAGCCAAGAGGAACTGAAGCAGCGAAAGATAATATTGTCAAAGGCGCGCGGCGCAATAAGGCGCAAAGACCGTTTGGGGATGCAGCACGAGGCACTGCGCGAGGCGAGACTAAGGCGCATGCGCACATAATTAATTATATACAGTTTTGAACAATATTTTAAATTTTAAAAAACTTAAATTCAATAAAAAAATTCAAATTAAAATACATACAGATATTTTTTAAGAGGTTTTGCTATGAGTGATGTCAGAACAATGTTTTTATAGTCTGCTATGTTTTTCCTTGAAAAAAAATAGTCTGCTGTATTTTTTTATTAATATATTAAATAGTCCATTTAATTGAAATTAGTACTGCCTTGATTTCCATCATGGTGAACCGTGATTTCCACCTCCTACCCTGATCTCCACCTTTCTTGCCTTTCCACCTCCTACCCCGATCTATGCTACATCGATTCATCTGTCGCGCACTCAAAACCCCAGTCGTCGCCGACATCATCCGCTTCTCTAACTACCAGCATTGTCGCCTCCCAACAAGGATGATGAGAGTGAGGCACACCTTTACAATTCATGGAACTTGAGAGCCTCAAGGAACGACGGGTGAGGCGCGTGCCATTGGCGTGCCTCAACAAAGTCACCTTGACTTGTAGGTAGCGAGGCGCTCTGGCCTCGCCTCGCTGCGCCCCTTGCCAAAAGCGCATGCCTCAACGCACCTTTGAAAACAATGATCAATCACACATACAAAATGAATTATGTTGCATACAGAATTCCGAATACGTTTTCTCGGTTTTCGAATACCAGTTGTTTTTACTTAAAGTGATGTCCATTTTAAACAAAATACATACAATTGGAGTGATACCGGCCACACCGTGCCCCATATTCAGGCGGGGTTGACTCGTACACATCACAGATGACTCATGAATCTTTTTCGTAAAGTATCAACAGAATATGAATGCGTTTGGTCGGTTTTCCGTATGCCAGTTGTTATTTTCACTTAAAATGTTTTCCATTTCAAAAAAAGATGAGATACTTTGAGTGGTGTTGGCCACACTGCACCTCAGATTGAGGTGGGGTTGACTCTTACACATCACATATGACCCATGGATCTTTGTGTTAAAGTATCAACAAAATCCAAATACGTTTGGTCAGTTTTCCGTATTCCAGTTGTTTTTACTTAAAATGATGTCCATTATAAACAAAAGAGAGACAATTAGAGTGATACCGGACACACCGCGCCTTGGATTGAGGAGGGGTTGACTCTTACACGTCACATATGACCCATGGATCGTTTTCCTTAAGTTTCAATAGAATCCGAATGCATTTGGTCAGTTTTAGGTATGTCAGTTGTTGTTTTCACTTAAAATGTTGTCCATTTTAAACAAAATAGAGACACTTCGAGTGGTGTCGGACACACTGCACCTCGGATTGAGGCGGGGTTGACTCGTACACACCAAATATGACCCATGGATTGTTTTATTAAATTTTCAACAGAATCCGAATACATTTTTTCGGTTTTCTGTATGTCATTTGTTGTTTTCACATAAAATGATGTTCATTTTAAACAAAAGAGAGACACTTTGAGTGGTTCCGGCCACACCGCGCTTTGGATTGAGGTGGGGTTGACTCTTACAAGTCACATATGACCCATGGATAGTTTTCCTAAAGTTTCAACAGAATCCGAATGCGTTTAAACGGTTTTCCGTATGTCAGTTGTTGTTTTCACTTAAAGTGATGTCCATTTTAAACAAAAGACATACACTTGGAGTGATACCGGCCACACCGTGCCCTGGATTCAGGTAGGGTTGACTCGTACACGTCACATATGACTCATGAATAGTTTTCATAAAGTATCAATAGAATCTGAATGCATTTGGTCAGTTTTCCGTATGCCAGTTGTTGTTTTCACTTAAAATGTTTTCCATTTCAAAGAAAGGCGAGACACTTTGAGTGGTGTTGGCCACACCACACCTAATATTGAGATGGGGTTGACTCGTAAACTTCAAATACAACCCATGGATCGTTGTGTTAAAGTATCAACAGAATCCGAATATGTTTGGTCAGTTTTCCGTATGCCAGTTGTTTTTACTTAAAATGATGTCCATTATAAACAAAAGAGAGACTGTTAGAGTAATACCGGCCACACCACACCTCGGATTGAGCCAGGGTTGACTCGTACACATCATATATGACCCATGTATCATTGTACTAAAGTTTTAACAAAATACAAATTCATTTGTTCTATTTTCCGTATGTAAGTTGTTGTTTTCACTAAAAATGTTTTCCATTTTAAACAAAAGAGAGACACTTTGAGTGGTGTCAGCCACACCGCACCTCGGATTGAGGTGGGGTTGACTCGTACAGATCACATATGAACCATGGATTGTTGTCCTAAATTTTCAACAGAATCTGAATGAATTTGGTCAGTTTTCGGTATGTCATTTATTGTTTTCACATAAAATGATGTTCATTTTAAACAAAAGAGAGACACTTTGAGTGGTGCCGGCCACACCATGCTTTGGATTGAGGTGGGGTTGACTCGTACACGTCACATATGACCCATGGATCATTTTCCTAAAGTTTCAACATAATCAGAATGCATTTGGTCGGTTTTCTGTATGTCAGTTGTTGTTTTCACTTAAAGTGATGTCCATTTTAAACAAGAGACATACACTTGGTGTTATACCGGACACACCATGCCCCGAATTGAGGCGGGGTTGACTCGTACACATCACAGATGAATAATGAATCATTTTGATAAACTATCAACAGAATCTGAATGCATTTGGTAGGTTTTCTGTATACGAGTTGTTGTTTTCACTTAAAATGTTTTCCATTTAAAATAAAGGTGAGACACTTTGAGTGGTGTCGGCCACAGCGCACCTCAGATTGAGGAGGGGTTGACTTATACATGTGACATAGGACCCATGGATCGTTTTTCTAAAGTATCAACACAATCCAAATACATTTGGTCAGTTTTCCATATGTCAGCTATTTTTACTTAAAATGATGTCCATTTTAAACAAAAGAGAGACAGTTAGAGTGATACCTTCCACACCGCATGCGACCGTGGCATGACCGCGACGTGACTGCGGCGTGACTGTGGCGTGACCACGACATGTTGGCCTAGTCTAGCGACATCCACAGGGCATCATCTTCCGGCTAGGAGTGAAGGGAGCAGGAGGAAGCAGGGGAACATTCCGGTCAATGCCTCCCTCCCCATTAACTATGGATGGGTAATGTGTCTAAAACTCTATCTAGGTATCATACATCAAATTATGACAGGACTTCGAACCGCCGCGGGGTTTCGTCTTGGAGTAGGGCCAAATCATGACATTACCACGGCGTGACCGCGGTGAGACCGCGGAGAGACCGCGGCGTGACCGCGGAGTGACCACGGCGTGACTGCGGTGAGACCACGGTGAGACCGCAACGTGTTGGCCCGGTCCAACGACATTTGTGGGGCAGCATCTTCCGGCCAGGAGCGAAGGGAGTGGGAGGAAGCGGGGCAACATTCCAGCCTTCGCCTCCCTCCCCATTAACTATGGATGGGTAATGTATCTAAAACTCTATCTAGGTATCATACATTGAATTCTGACAAGACTGCGAACCGCCGCAGGGTGTCGTCCTAGAGCAGGGCCAAATCAAGGCATTACCGTGAAGTGACTGCGGCGTGACCGCAGCATGACCGCGGCGTGACCGCGGCGTGACCGCGGCGTGACCGCGGCGTGACCGCAGCGTGACCGCAGCGTGACCGCAGTGTGACCGCGGCGAGACCTCAGTGAGATCGCAACGTGTTGGCCCGATACAACGACATCCGTGGGGCAACATCTTCTGGCTAGGAGCGAAGGGTGCGGGAGGAAGCGGGGAAACATTCCGGCCATCGCCTCCCTCCCCATTAACTATAAATGGGTAATGTATCTAAAACTCTATCTAGGTATCATACATTGAATTCTGGCAGGACTATGAACCGCCGCAGGGTTTCATCCTAGAGCAGGGCCAAATCACAGAATTATCGCGGCGTGACCGCGGTGTGACCGCGGCGTGACCGCGACGTGACCGTGGCGTGACCACGACATCACCGCGGCGTCACCACGACGTGACCGCAGCGAGACCGCGACGTGTTGGCCCGGTCCAGTGACATCCGCGAGGCAGCATCTTCCGGCCATGATTCCAAATAAATCCTATGTAGTTATCCTTCACATTATATAAACCGATCTTATGTTATAAAAAACAGACTCTTGAAACACATGAAGGACGAGTCACCCTTGGCTTGGCGACTCGAAACCAACGAGCAAGGATCAATGCATTACACAAAGGATATTAATAAACTTAAAACACATGAAGGAATCTACATAACCAGTGAAAAAACAACCAATGGAATTAAAGCCTTACCTAGATTGGAAGCGGAGAACCAAATCCACCTGAACCAACACAAAACGATCCAACGCCCTACCGAAAACATAATATGGAGTCAAAAACACTAAATACCCACATACATGAGGTGCGAGACAAGTAGTAACCATATAATCTTACCTCGGATCAAAGCCAGTGGACTGAATCAATCTGAACTCCTTCTGGCACCCTTCATAGAATATAACTACCCTATGTCCATAGAAAGCAGTCAAAGATCTAAGTGACCAATGTGATAAAGAAAATAAAATAAAAACTAAACTAAAACATACCTGTCTCCTATGACTATACCTATCACCGCCCAACATATAAGTACCACAGCACCCCATGGGTCAAATCATGTTCCTGCAAGCAAAGGGGAAATAGATCAATGTTTCAAAATGATACTATCAAAAAGTACATTCCTATTAATTAACAATTACTATTCCTATTAATGGTATATAATCAATTTGGCCCGAGTTTTAACTTAGTTTGGTTTTGTTCGATACAAGGGATGAGGTCTTATTATTATTGGTTTTTATGTTTACACTTGAGATATTTATTTAAAAATGATGCATGTATTTGGCATTATTATTTATGGTTTTAGTTCTTAGTTTATTGTTATGGGGCCTATCCACATGAATAATTCTAGGAATGTTGGGTTCAATTGATATTTATGTGCTTTAATGTAATTGATGTCACTAACGATGAGGATTTAGATCAAGTAAAATATTCCTAAGAGGATTGGGCCTTGTAGTGATAGGTGTGGCAATTGTACATCTAGCGTTTGATGAGGAAATACTTATGAGGATGGATTGGAATCTTGGTAGGTTCTTAGAGTGGGATGGTACCTCTAAATATATAAAATGTATTATGAAAGGTTTTACTCCATTTAATGATGCAAGAGTTTAACTAAAGAGATGAAGGATGAGCCGCTAGTGTGGGTATTGGGTATTGTCAGACAGATTGGCATTATAATTCCAGGAGGCTTAGTGTGATTTAGCTTAGGATGGAACCTGGTTAGTGGGGCTGAGTTATAATACATGATTTTGATGAGGTTCTTGACCGGATTATTGAGAATATAATGTATATATGTTCGACATGGTGTGATTTTGTGACTAGGACAATCATAAGGTGAATAATCCTCTTTGTCTAGTTGGATGATGAGATGTGCATCGAGGAATAGGATAATCCTCGAGAGATGAGTCTAGACTATGTGATTGAGAGGATAGAAAAGGATAGGTTTGATAGGATTGGGTGAGTGGCCAACCCATGCGAGGATGATATAATGCATGGAGACACTTGGAGACACTTGGGGTTATTTATGCTATCTCATAGAGACACTTGGGGTTATTTCATGACTCCAACATACTCTAGAAATGTTCTCACACTATGTTTTAGAAAAACAATTCTATATCATGGAAGACCCCAAGGCTCCTCTATCTTCCAATGTTTCCTCACACTCACACCTCATGGTATTACAGTATACAAGTGATCTATATCAACTATTCAGGATAGCATCACTACCCTTCGTCCGTAGAAAGAAGTAAAATACCTAAGTGGCCAATGCGATAAAGAAAATAAAATAAAAACTAAACAAAAACATACCTGTATCCTGTGACTATACATGTCACCGCCCAATATATAAGAACCACATTACCCCATGGGTCAAATCATGTTCCTGCAAGCAAGGGGGAAATAGTTCCATTTAATAATCTCTTCATTTTTCATTATGTTCTTTATATAGAATGTTGTTGGAAACACCATACTAGTACACTTATCCATTGAATATGCACCTATGATACATTAGTTGAGTTTAATATTGTGCACATAACCCTACTAGAACCCCACCGCATCGCACCATGATCCAAGATTGACTACTACGGTGAATAATAACTAATGCATCATAAAATGAAATTCGACATAGATTTCCCTTGTGTCTTAAATAGCTCTCCTGCTAGCATCCACCATTCCCTGGTCAATTGTGAACTCGGTCTATAATGAATTCAAACAAAATTAATACATATATCAATCCAACACTCTCAAAAACCCATCTTACTAGCATGTTGCGTGGTTATAATGTAAAATAATTGCAGAGAAAGTGGTTGTTGTGTTGGGGATTGAAAAAACTGTAACATTGTAATGTTTATTTAAGTAAAAGTTCTATTTAAAGTAACATGAATGTAATAACTCAATGTTTAGAGTCCAAAAATACTCTTGAATGTAAAAAACAATAACATAACAACTTAGTTGTTAAACTCAATAGGGGTGTAAAAATGGCCTGATGCCTGGCGTGGACCTGGACAGTCTATGAGACATATTTATTACAATGGGCCCATCCCAAGTAGTGTTTAGGGCAGGACTCGAACTAGTGAAGGCCCAACAAAGCCAGACCAAACCCAAGACCAAACCAAGCCTGGCCTAGCCCAATTGATAATTTTGTCCAATCTTATTTTAGTTTTATGAATTGTAAGTTTACTATATTTATTATTGTTAATTTATGTTATTTTTTACATTTTACTTTTTTTAAAAGACTTGGACTGGGACCCAGCCCAAACTATTGATATGTACCATCCCTCATTACATACCTATTCAACAATTTTTATAACACCAGATGTCACAACCGACCCCTTTCCATTTATATCTGCAATTGGGTTGAAGTCGTTGGCATTTCATCCCCCCATCTCCCACCACACCAAACTGTCTAATTTCATACTTATGCCCTTTAATGAGTGACAATGATTCGTTTTCTGTGACTTTAGATTTCTTATCTATAAAATATAACCAAACTACTAAAATTTTCATTTTTATAACCAATAGAATCCTGAAAACTAGCCACTAAGAACTCATTATGTTGATTTTCGAACCAAATTTTTGCACATTTCTAAATGCCTACTGAACTTAAAAAGACATTTTTTCGCCATTTACAGTCCAATAGATTCCCCTACTCCTATACCTCTCATCACATGAAGTATCCATGATCCAACTATTTTAATTACAAGCATCATGGGAACAAATAAACCATTAATTGCACATTTGAACGAACAAAAAAATAATATAGTTGAGCTAGACCTGTGAAAAATTAACAGATGAAAATTTTTGGCCATCCGGATTGTACAAACAAATGCAAAAATGGAAAATTGGGATTACACCTAAACCATAAGCAAATCATCAACTAAATATCCACAAACATAGAAACCATGATATTAGACTTCAGGAGAGGTCAGGTCTACCTCAGATGGGCAGTCCAACGCATTGATTTGGAAAAGATTTACCTCTAGCTCTTGGGGGGAAGGGGTTGGCCCCGACAATATTATTGCCCAGGCGGCAGGAGAGGGAGCCAAGAGAGGGGGACGTCCCATAGGGTGTTCGGCCATGGGGGGTCTCGCGCGCGACTGGAGAGGGGGCTGGGGGACGTTGGAGGAGGAGATTGAGCCAAGAGGGGAGGGGGATGTCACCAAGAGATGGAGACGAGAGGGGAGGGGGGAATTTCACCGGGAGCTGATAGGGGATGTGGACGTCTTCATCAGAGAAGGAGCCAAGAGGGGAAGGGTAACATCACTGGAGGAGAGGGAGGGGGGACAAGAGGCGGAGGCCGGGAGGAGGTCAAGGTCGGGGAGGGGAGGAGTGCGCAGGGATGAAATGTCACGATGGAGGGAGCCCTAATTTGGGTATAATGCTTCCCAAAGGTTAATTAAAACCATAGGTAATAGTTCTATTTCCCAACAGTTTTCTTAAACCATTGGGAAAACACAAAATAAAACAGCCTACACCAACAGTTTATTAGAATCGTTGGTATGGGTTCTTTTTCCCAACGGGTTTTCTAAACCATTGGGAACAAAGTGTTGGTATAGGATCGATTTTTAGTAGTGGGGGGATAACCCTTAAGTTCATATATCCTAGATTGTGGGGGTGTAATTTTTAAGGTCTTGTAGCAAGGAACAAGGGGATAGATGGAAAATAAATAAATAAGGGGAAAATGAAATTATCATGTTTTCATAGCCTAGGGATTATTAAGAACACCTCAGTTATGAGTTCATAGCTTTTAAGGTCATGGTGTTAGGACTAGAATATTTCTATAAGATCATGATCATGTACATAAGGATGGGAAATGCTATGATGGGAAATAATTATTTATGTGAATTTAGTATGTCCTTATCACCCAAGAAAAACCAAGTGAACCTCTCACACAAATATAGCTAATACTCGGGGTAAGGGGCATCATCTGAGAATTAGGCTGGGAAGGGGCTCGACTTGAGTGTGTCACAATCCCTAAGATCTAGGATGGAATGAAAATTTTGTTGGTCTAGGACATGATGTCTATACATCACTATGTATCATGTATAGTGGGAATTAAGCCATTCATTTTCCTAGAGGGCAGTGTGGTGGGAGTCCAATGTCATGTAGGGATTATCCTCTGAGGTGGGTACTAAGGTATCACACCGTTTTAGTAAATTCAATAGGGATAACATTATATAGTTTAACATATAATGGAAAAGAGGTCAAAAACGTATTTTAAAATACCCATAAAATCATCCTTAAATGGAAATATCCAAGATGAGGATTATGAAATTAAGAAATGCAAGGGTTAGGCCCATTTTGATGGTTCGATTCAAAATACATGAGACATGTTACTAGAAGGAGACATTGACAGTAAAGTCAAATCCATGTAAAGTCAAGTCGAGGATAATCTTATAGGACCAAAATATTGTGAATGATACAAAAACTAGTCACATGCAAAAAAACAGAAAGTACCCCCCCATCTGGGGAAGGGAGCACACTACTAATGGTGGAATGACATATGATGTGTGAAATAGGTAGAATTATTTCTCAAGGACTATAAATGGTGTGACATAGATATTTTTCCTTCAAAAAGTGGTCTTGAGAGCTCTTCTAATACTGATAGAACATGGTACCTGAGTTAGTGTGGTGGTGAGGACTTGTAAGCATAGGATGACTGGAAATGTCACATAATACGCACTTCATATATATATATTTTTTGTAAATGAAAATAATTTTTCAAAATTAATCCTTCATATAGTGTTGTTATTCTACTATGTCGCTTCCAATGCATCCATGAATCTCGGATGCACAAAGCCCCAATTAAAAATGCCTATTCAATAACTAATAAAATTGATTTTGGGAAAAACCCCTTGGAAGAATATGAAACATTTAATACCTCAATGGATCTATGTGAAAAAACAAGAAAGGATTAATAACCCTTCCTAATTATAGAAAAATCGATGAATAACCCTTCCTAAATCTAATTATAGCGAACATTGAATATGAAACATTGAATAACCCTAAAACAGAATATGAAACATTGAATTTGGGTTCCCCTGTTCCTAATTATAGAAAAATATTTATCACAAGTGATTGATTTTACCATAATTCAGTGAAATCAATGAATAACCCTGAAACATACACTTATAAAATCAGAAATGATACCTTTGTGGACTTCTTGTGGATGACACACGGAGCGCAGAGTTTGCGGGGGAGGGGCGAGTGATGGTTGCTAGTACTCAATATGGGAGGAGGGAAGAGGCGAGCGATGAGCGGTGAGCGGGAGTTGTAATGGGAGGAAGGGAGCGTGAGGGGGATGAGAGAGGCAGTGAGGGGGATCGGGATGGGAGCGACGACGAGGGGGATCGGGATGGGAGCGGTGGCGAGGGGGGTCGGGAGGAGTGGTGCCATAGGGCTGGAGAAGTGGGGCATGAGGGGCAGTGCGGATGGGAGAAGACACCTGATGGCAACCTGGTTTAGGTGTTTCTATTCCAACGGTTCATATGGACCGTTGGTATTTGAGGTGGTTTTTTTCGACGGCTTCCTAAAACCGTTGGAAAACCCAGTATATATCCAGCATATATTACTCTATACCAACACTTTATAGATAACTGTTGGTATAGATTTCTTATCCCAATGGTTTGAAAAAACCATTGGGAAAAAAGTGTTGGTATATATTGGAATTCCAATAGTGCATCTATCTCCATGAGACTTACGAACCAGATCTTTCAAAGTTTTTTGGATTAGTTTTTGGTTATCTTTATCAATGACATTCTCATTTGATTTTCATCATAGGATGAGTATGAGAATTATTTGAGGATAGTCCTAGAATTAACCAAGGAGAACTAGTTATATAGTAATATCTTGAAGTGTTATTTTTATATTAGTGAGGTTCACTTTCTTGGTTTATGTGGGTAATATCAATTATTTGCGGTAGATTGTTTTAGAATTACAACCCCTTTGATTTTCATGATATGAAAATCATAGTCATTCTCCTAGACTGAGTAGTTTCATAATTCCTTTTAGAAGATGAGCCAACATTTTTTTTGATTAATATAAGAGAGAGTTGAGTACATGGAGTTTGGAAATGGCTCTGAAGATAAGATCAGGTGCATGTTGATTTTGAGGTAGTTGGTGATTACTTATGGGTCTAACCTGTTGAGATCTCATGAGTAGAACTACCTGACTAATGACATGGTGTTAGTAGTAGTGTTTTTTTATTAAATATGTTTATAAATTATCTTTTGGGTGAGTTATTTTTATTTTAATCAAAAAATTAGAGTCTTGGGTATATGTTTTCCCCAAGTGACCTCAACCTAGGATAGAGATGTTGGTTGGTGTTCCTGTAGAACTATGACTTCAATATATTCTATACTATAATTAAGGGTAACATGGTGGTATATACCCTTATTAGGAAACCCCAATTTATATTAGTGTAAGAGGAATCAAAGTAGTTGGACTCTTTGTCGTTGAACCTAGAAGAGGAGAGAGAAGAATTTTTTTTGGTGACCCAAGCATAACATACATAAATATTATGCCATTTTAGATGAATATTAAATATAGAAACAATTATAAATTCCCAAATTTCTATAAAATGTTTAATGTATATGGAGACTAGGTGAATAAACATCTTACTTCATAAAATATCTTCAAAATATCCCAGAAAGTTCTTCTATGATAGTAATTTTCTTATAATACCCTACTTAAAACCATTCTTTATAAACTAGGGAAAATGGAAATATAAGAAAGGATGATCTTATATGCTCAGTGAGGGTAAGAATATGAGATATCAATCAATGATAATAATAGTGCGTAATATAAGCATATGGGTAAGATAACATGATAGCAACTTAAAAAATTTATACCCACTCAGTCAAAGATCATTAATAATTAATCATAGAATAATGAATTTTCATAACAGAATACATAATTCAAAATAGTTTGGAATAATAAATAATCAAACACAATCGATAAGAATATATCATAAACATAAGACCTAAGTTTTTGGCATACACATTAACATATAAAATAATTTCTTTTATAAAGGATCACTAGCAAGAATATCATAGTGGATTGGGTTTACTCACTATTCCATCATTTACTTAGTCAAGGTTCACTCTAATGACTATCATAGTGGATAGAGCCCTTACTGAACTGGGTTTATTCCCCATTATGGTCCTTATTATTTCATGAGATATCATTCTTTACCCAATACATTAGAGGGATATATAATTTCAATCCCACAAATCACATAATTAAAACTATATATATATGTACCACAAGATAATAAAACATTCATCAATTATTCATTCCTTAAACCATGGAAAAGAAATATATTTCATAAAAATTCCATAATTTCATCACATCATAACCCATGGAGAAGAAACAATTTTTATAAATTCCTCATCGTAAATTAATCAAATCATGAAAAAATATTTATACAAACATCCTTAAATCATCATCATCATAATAAATATAGAGAATAAAAGTGGATGACATCATAAGATCATATCATTATTTAAGAATTAAAATTCTAAAAGGATTTTGACATACATGAACAATTAATTTTGAAGAATATTTGAACATTTCATTGAAACCTTGAAAAATACCCTTTTGTTTTTGTATATTTGAAAACTAAAAGTTCCTAGAATATTGATAAAAATAGTTTCTTTTAAAATAATGATTGAAACATGTAATTGAATATTCAAATCCAATATTATTAATGAGTGTGGAAAAATATGTTCTTATGGTAAATGTTAAAACAAATATTCATTTCCCATTTTTTTAAAAATTCATAAATAACCACCTCAAAAAACTTTGAAAAAATTCATTTTATTTTTTTGAAAAGAAATTAAAATATGATTTAAAATGATGCTAAAAAACATTTATTTATAGAAAATAACATTTATTAAAATTTTTTAATGAACATGGACATGAATGAAAAACTTCATTGACCAAAGTGGAAATATATTCGTGTTTTATTAAAAGATTTCTTTGCGATAAATATAAGTAACAAAGAAAGAAAATTTGTACTATTACTTTAAAATAATAAGTATAACCATAGAAAAATAAAATATACGATGTTTAAATTTTAAGATCAATATAATTTCCCTCATTTGAAATTTAGTATAGAATTTTTTTAAAGGAAATTAGATTGTAACATAAATCCCTTGCCAATTTAGTAACTTTTGAATCATAACCCCATGAGAGAAATAAACTAAAATGAAAATTTAAATAACATTAATATAAAGTTATTCATGATATAAATTATAAAAGGGATAATATATACACCATATTAAAGAAACTACTAGGGAATATGATATATTTCTCATGGAAACAAAAATGAGATGTGAAACCCTTACCTCAAGTCATATCCTTCTTCGTATACATTCAAAACTCATGTGTAAATAATAATTTTTTATTATAAGTATTTCCTAGAACCATAATAATAGTTATAAACCATATATGGTTTACTTATAATATCTTATCATCCATCCATTACCAATATTTTATTATCATCATTATTTTGGGTGTTAACTGCTTAATTTTTCATGTGTGTTTTGGTTCAAAAGTTATAGTCATTGCAGTTTTATCATGGTTCCATAATATATAGAATATGAATCATGTTAGAAGTATCATATTTAATCATTATTTATAATTTATAACAATTCAGATAAATCATTGATGAAAAATGAATAACATCACTTCATGAAAACAGTAGTCAGTATGTATGCAAGAGTGATGTTTCTATATTTTGATATATAGAATAAAATAAAGTTAAAAAATAATAAACCTTTAACTAATAATTATTATATCATTAATATAACATATATTCATTAAATATATCCTTATTTACCATCTATTTATAGGAAGAATAAAATACAAATCACATCACTCCATGGATGTGGAAGTTTGTACGTACGCATGAGTGACGTTATTATTTTCCATTGGATGGGAAGGTATGAAGATATACAATATATTATAAATAAAAAAGAATAATTATGTCAAAAATATCATATAAAAAACTTAAATCTATCATAATAACCAACCATTAAAGATGTTGATGGGAATTGAATCATATATCCAAGTGGAGGTCGTAGTCCACATGTATGCACAAACGATACTTTCATTTCCCATTTGATGGAAAGGAGGTGGAAAATGGTTAAACCATAATAATAATGACATAGTATTATATATGTAAATATATATTAAACATGTTAGTATGGATACCACATATTTATAATAAGTATAATATGAAATAAACATTGAATGATTTGGGTAAGAAGAGTACACATTTTTTGAGATACCTCATTGGGTTGAACCTTTGGATTTATTAGGATGATATTAGGGTAAGAAAAGAAGCTATACGATTTGGGTAAAGAATATAGGAATTTATTTTCCCCTATAATTGTTTGAGCTATGAGGATCAATAGGTATGAATAAGTGAGGATAAGTGGTGGCCTTTTTTAGTAGAGGGGAGTGACACTCTTGTAATTATTCAATGCATTAATTTAACATAAGGTATTAGTCATGTTTAATTAGCACCATAGAATTCCAAATTAATAGATAAAGTGATAGGGTAGAAATAAACTCAAGAAATCACATTTAGACAAGTTTTAGGGACATTTCATGCCATATCTCAAAGTTAAACCCCCTTAAAACCGAAAATAACCTTAATTGAGATAACATTGCTTTTCTTACCATGATGACTTAATTATAATAATGAAAATAAAAAGTTTCTTCTAATTTTTTTTGAACATGATGATTAAAAATTTGGAATCCATTTTATCAGATTCAAAATATATACATGGAATAAATAATATTTAATATAAGTATGAAAAATTTGTAAAAATAGTTTCTAGGAAAATATCTGATTTAATCATAAAAATCATTTCACCATGAAATCAAGTAAGAAGTTGATTTTCACAATTTTATAGTTAAATAATAAAAACAATGGTTTTAATACATTTAGATCAAGTCAAAATGAATATCAATTTCTAACCTCACCATAAAATAAAAAGACCCAAAAATATTTTTTTATATGAATAAAGTAAAATTTATGTTCGTAAATGTCAATAATGAATTCCCAAATTCAAAATAATGTTTTGAAATAAATTATTTAACTCATTAAAAAATATTTAGTTGAAATAAACTCGTTAAATAGGATAAATACAAGTGATTAATATGTTTGGAAGCCTTACCCCATAGTTTAAACCCAGTTTTTCTAGTTTCAGAATTACTGAGGTGACAAATATTTACAATGGTTAATATTTATAATGATGAAAAATAAAAATAACCTATTAAAAAGATTTAAACCTCCTAATTAAAAATATATAATCCATTTTTAGTATTATATCTATATAATTGGTATAAATCAATATTAATATTAATGTATAAAATGAAATGAAAAATAGTTTTAGAAATAAACGTATTTATTCCCAAAAATTAACTTATACCAATATCAAGTATAATTCCAATTCATATGTAATTAATTAGATTATTTATAATTAAATTAGAATTACGTTACTTTACAATCAGGTTAAAAATTTACTAATATATAGAAAATTACTTTATTTAACCAAAATTAATGATATTTTTAGAAAAATCGATATTCTCACTATTCACTTAAAAATAATTTTTTTAGAAAAATTACAAAAAATCACCATAAGCTAATATTGACATGATGATTTAAAAACTTTTATTCATTTCATAAAATAAAATTTCTAAAAATGGTATATATTAATTATAATGTCTGCACAAAAAATGCAATAAAACCTATTTTTGAAGAATTTTTTTTGAAGAATAAAATGACTTTACAGAAAATTTGAGTACGTATTTATTATGCATTAATCATTAAATTTTAATAATATAAAAAATTTATAAATATTTTTTATAATTTGGTTATTTATATTCATATATTCTTTTTAACGACGTGGTTATAATTATCATATTTAAATAATAATATTTTTATATTATATCAAAATTCACTTAATTCTCAGTTTTATATTTTAAGAAAGATATGAAACTAAATTTTCAAGGAGTTACAACTTATATTTAGTCAATAGTAGTGAATTTAACACTTCTCTAGAAGGTGAGATAGACTCAGTTGGGAGATATGGGATGTGAAGTTCCATGTGACTATATATATTTAAGAGAATCACAATATGGATTTTCTAAAGGTGGGGAGAATATCATCCTTTTTCAAGGATGAATAGAGGTTTTGGGTGCATTATGTGAAGATAGTTTGAAATAATTTCACACCCCCCCTTGGAGGTACATTCTGATGTGATGAATATGTACCAAGACATTGAGTGGTAATTTTTGTGGGCATGCATGAAAAACAGCGTTGCTGATATTGTTTCTTGATCTCTCACTTACTAATAAGTGAAGAAAGAGAATATAATTCCAATGGGTTTTACTAAAACATTTGAGATCCCATAGTAGATGTGGGATGATATATATATATGGATTCTGTATCAGGGATTATATGAATAGTGATAGGATACAAAACTATCTATTTGATAACTGATTGGTTTACTAAGTCAGATCACTTTCTTACAATCTAGGAGAAGAATTTGGTGGAGAGTTTGGAGTGCTTTTATGAGTAGGGGATCATCCAAATTCATGGGGTAGCCTCAATAATTTTCTCTGACCATGACGATTAGTTCACACCACTATTGTGAATAGGCTTGTTGTATAATTTTGGGACCCAATTATGGATGATCACTGATTTCTACCCCTACAAAGATGCCAAAAAAATGAACCATCCATGTTTTAAAGTATATACTAAGGAACTGAATATTTTTCTTCAATCAGAGTTGGGAGTATCACCAACCTTTGGTGGAGTTCACTTATTGTAACAATTAACACTCCAATACCATCACTAAAACATTCAGTGATCTACATGAGAGACCCTAAAGGTCACCCTTATAACAAAAAAAGATAGGTGAGTCGTCCATTATGGGACTGAATCTGGTGATAACGATGATAGGGAAATATTAGGTGATCCATGAGCGAATGAAGACCACTCTAAGATATCATAAATCTTATATAGTTTGAAATCATAGAAACTTGGAGTTTGAGAAGGGATACCATATGTTCCTAAAATTATTTATAAAATGCTATGGGTTTTTAGGGATATAAATATCTCTCCAAGGTTCTTTGGGTCATTCTAGGTTCTACTCAGGGTTAGAGAGGTTGATTACCACATAGATTTTCTTCCAATATTGGAATGGGTGCATGAAGTATTCCATGAGTTATAGCTAAGGAGAAACATTCTCATCCTATCACACATTATTTTATTGGGTAAAGTTGGATGTTGAGGATGAAGCCACCTTTTCAGAGTACCTAGTGGCTATCAAGGATCGACAGGATTGGATCCTTCATTGGTGAACTATCCCACTGGTGAAAGTTCATTGGTAGCATGGAAACCTTCAAAAGATCTCATGGGAGATAGAGATCCATATTCAGGCTCAATATCCTCACAAATTTAAGTAGGGTTTTTTTATTGTTAGGGTGAAAATATTTTAAGGTGGGGAGAATATGAAAACTCAGGTTTCAATGTTTTCACCCTTTGGATATATATATATATATATATATATATATATATGTATTTTTACTTAGATTTGGCATGGTGTTATGGGTGCCTCAAGACCATATAATTAGTATATTAAAAATATTAAATATATTAAACCCCATGTATGAATATTGTTTTAGAATTAAGGTAATTCCCATTGTTTGGAATCTCTTATGATAAATTTGATACCACCATTGGTTTTTGAACATAGGGTTTACCATAGGAATATATAGAGTTAAATCTCATAAAACCATTAGTTGATGTATTTCCATAGGTGGATGATAAATAAAATAAATAAATTTAAAAATTTATTTTTCTAATTTAATTTTCCTAAACCTTATTTTACTATTTTTAAACTATGTTATGAAAAATCCTAAAGTTTAACCACATAACACTGAGTGATTTCTCTAGGAGAGGGAGTGGTCTTATTGAGAAGATCTTTGATGTCGAATAGGGGATTCAAGAACCGTTGATCGGATTTTATAGGAATCATCATCAACAAATAAATTCTTAGATATCACTAATGACATCATAACTTACTCATTAATCACCAATGATCAGTCCTTCTATGATGTAGGTATTTTTATTTATGTATTCTTTCCTTTTTTTTTGGATTGCTATCGTGGTTTATGATTTTGTATTTGAATCCCCAATTTTTTCCTTTAGAATGATTTCATTGATTATTTCTCCTTAGCCCAAAAATAATCATCATGCCAGATTTTTTTATTTATGCACTTTTGATTGATGGTCGAGTTCACAATGACCATCGATGATTGTTTTTTTATTGCGCCTTTCACCCCTTATTCTTTATGTGATCATCGTTCTCCTGTGGTAGAATGAAGATTAGAATTAAGGTCCATTTTGAAGTGTGATCAAACAAATACCCATATTTTCTTCTGATATTAATGATGAAGATGGTTATTTGTGTTAGATATGACAATCCAAAGTGGATTTTGGATGAATGAAAAAGGGAAAAACCCTAGGATGATAATATAAAATACACCCAACTTAACATGGGTTAATGGGAATGCCAATTTTTAGCCACCAGAGTTTAGATATTGGTGTATATATAAGTTTTCTTTCACATTGGGTGCATTCAGAAAGTTACTAGTGATATATAAAATTAGATTGAAGGATGTGATAATACTTCAGGAAGAAGATTAACTTTATGTTAAAAACAAGAATACATGCTATGTCTTCTGGAGGAACACATGATGTGTTGTCCTTTTTCTATTGTAGCCAGGGTTTCTAGGATGAGTTAAATATCACATGTCATGAAGATAGGTCTAAAATTCATGTGAATATACTCTACCAACTATGTTGTGTAAAATAGTTATGTTCCACTAACCTCAGGTGGTTCCACACACTGTGTTCCTTGGGCCATATGCCGTGTGTTTTCTTTTTCACACCCGAGTAGATTAATAGTACATGACCAGAACTCGAATTGGGAGTACACACCATGTTTCTCAAGTATCAAACCATGTACCTTCCTTGGAAGGTTCTACCTCATATATATTCTTTATCGGGACTTACAATTGGGCCCACAAGTAATTAATTCTGAGTGAAATTCGATGTTTGAAACAAAAGTTGACATTGTTTTGATATCAGAGATACAACACGTAGTGTAATGATCAAATCAATCCTTCAAGCATGGTTTGTTGATTTTGAGACTCGACTGTGATCTCGAGAGTGAAACCATAGTTGGAAACCCCCATGACAACACACGTAGGTTGGGGTGTGGTTATCCCTTTTCTTTATAGGTAGGATTTTTCCCCCACATAGACCCTGAGGAGAGGGTCTTATACATATGGAGTGGAACCCCCTTGTAAGCATGTGCATATGAGGCATGGGTCATACACTCTCTTTGAGTCAACACCCCCTCGACCGTGGTGTTCAATCGATGAAGTGTGGGTCCCCATATCTTGTGAGATTTACATTAGGCTACAGGAATCATGAAAACAATCATACTTAGAGATATGGACTAACTCATCAACTTTAGCTGGTTGGGAATACCAAGAACATGAAATATATATCTTTATTTAGTTACCAATATTTCTATATCTTTTTTTTGTTTTTCTTATACCATTTTGTGGGTTGAGAGGACTACCTATTTCAATTTACTCTCTCTTTATATTTCAAGGTATCTGACTGGGTATGCATATAATCACCTATGTATGGGATTTTTCCACACATTTTATGTCTTATATAGATGATAAATAGTTATAAGGTGACCTTATAGGGTCTGGTATTAGTGGATCTTAGTAGTACAGGGTAGTGATGATCATATGTGGTGGTCAATTTTATTGTTCATGAGTATGAATTTCCCTACATTACAACCTATATATTAAATACACCTTAAAACATGATTTATTATATAAGGACACACATAATACAAACCCATAAGACTGAAATACCAAGTGTATTTGGGAAATTGGACACATAACATTATAACATAAAGTATGGATTCTATGACATTTTTTAAAAACTCTATAAGATTCCCTTAAAATCCTTTGATCTTCTAATACTGTATGAGATAAAAGAGGTACATACATAGTAATGTAGTGAGCTATAAAGCCCAATAAAGTAATAATAAAATAATATCATGATGAAAGTAATACATATTATTAAATAGGAATACCAAGGTGACATAAAAGGGGTTATAATTATAAACATGATCATCAAAGAATCATATAAAATGATAACAATGGAAAGGTAATAATGTGGAAACAACATAATAAATAACATAATAAAAATAATTTAAGGATAATCATCGAGAAAAAATAACATAGTGTGCTTAGGATAACCTCACATTCACCATACATGGTATGTCATGAGATAAAAACATTACCCAATGCATGAGAGGGCTATATAATTTCAGGCCCACCCACTACATTCATATCATGTACATGCATAAGTGTTCCACATAGATCATAAAATATAATATTGTATTCCATAACTTTTAATCCCACGATTAAGGAGTGTTGGTTACATACATGGAATTCTAAAATCAATTAAGTTTAGGTACATCTAGATGAATACACTTGAGTTGAAATGGGGATGGGTATTCACTATACAAATTTTCGACCTGAAAATCATAGTATTCTTTAAATATAATTATGGGGGTACATAAAGATTCATGGAAGGGTTTAGTAAGAGTGAAAGGGATATCTCATCACTTGAAAATCATAAGGAAAGTAAGTGCGATGTGTATAAAAATATCCCAACCTGAACAATTAGAAATTAAAATGTATAATATAAATAAGGAGATTGAATAAATAGAGAAAGGAGAGGACCACTTACCTTGAAAGAGCACTTAAAAATGCATGGGAGGTTATTATTAAGAGTTTTAAGGAACCTTGGAAGGTCTCTAGAGAGAGAAAGGTATAGTAACTTATGATACAATGGTTTTAAGTTAATATTAAAGGGATGTTGGGTGGGATTTTGTAGAAAAATATAGAGGGAGTCTTTATTAATTTATAAACATAGGTTTTGGACACTATATAAATAATAATCAAAACCAAAAGTCTTCCAATGATTTTCCCTTGATTTATACCACACAAGAGAGGTTCTCAATATTTTATGAGTCTAAAAAATAAACTCATTAACATAATACCCTTAATGATGTGGTAGTGAGTCATGTTCATAAAGAATTACTTTTAAAACCTTAAAATATAATATAGGTTTTGGAAGATTCATTAAGATTTTATAAAATTAATCAAATAACATAAAAATACATTATTTTAAAGGGGAAATAAAATTTTGTTTTCTAACACTCTTTATAGTATTTATTACATCACTTTTGGGATTTTGTGATGTCATAATACTTATCATATATTTATACCAAATTTAACTTTTACTAAACAATTTGATAGTCTCATAAAATAATGAAAAATCCCCATTACCTAATTTAAACATTACAATTTTAAAAAATAATTTTTTTATCAAAATAATATTCTAAATACGATAATTTAACATTTTAAATAAAAAATTATTATTTATTGAAAATATAGTTTTTTATGACGATAAATTTTTTTGACACATATAAAAATTACATTTTAATTTATAAAATTACATTATCATTTATATTTAAATAAATATTATTTAATAATAATATTTTATTAAAAAATATGTATTTCAAAAAATCTTAATTCATCAAAAATTCTTTAATTCATAAAAAATAGTGTCTTGATTGAAACTGTATATTTTCCCAAAAATTTAATATTTGTTTCATCATTTAAAAATATTTTTTTTATTAAACTCGTAATTTAATAATTTATAGATTAATATTTAAAATAATTAATATAATCATTATTTTATTAAAAATAAAAAATATTAAAATTCATACTGTTAGGCTCTAGAAACAGAACCCCTCATTACACCAGTTTATTCCCTAATGGAAATGTGTGTGATGATGATACTTTCTTTGGGTGGTTTGATGAACATGGTTTGGGACATGATCTTGATAAACTAAAATTCCCCCATAAAATATTTTTCTCTTACTTTAGTTGTTGAATCTTGACTTGGGATTAGTTAAGGGTAAATCCCAGTAATGCCATCTCCCTTGGAAGCTCTGATAAATGGGCTTCATAGGGTACAAACCTACTAGTTGAGACCATCTATTCTTTTGTCTATTTCAATTATAATTTATCATAACCATTGATATATATTATTATTAACAGTCATTATACAGTGTATATATTATAGATTTTTATTATTATTAAGGTCTTTTAAATTCTATAGTATATAACTTATTACAGTACAAAATAACCAAAGTAGTGCATGTTTTTTTCTATAATATCATTACTAAATAAAGAATTTATTCATTTAAAAATGGAATTTAATTTATAAAACTTAAGTTCGTTACATTATTACCCCTTCATAAATTCCACACTTTAAATTCTATTTCATATACTAAAATAGATAAGGGTATTTCTATTTCATCACCTCTTCTAGTTCCTATGTTTCTTCCTTAAAGTTTTTGTTCTACCACTGCACTTTGTCTAAGAGAGTTGTCTGGTTTCATAGAACCCTTTCACTTGAATTTAATATATTCAATGGTTTATATTAATTTGAAACTTCATTCTACCATGGTACCACCTCTAGATTTAGTACATATGAGGGTTATGGTATGCAATTAATCAAGAGGGATACATGGAGTACATCATGTAACTGAGAAAGGTTTGGTGAGATTTCTAGTTAATGGGCCAAAAATCAAATGTGACTAAGGATATAAAAGGGACATATGTATCTTGGAAAAATATTTTACATCTTCCAAAACCTCAATACTTTCTTCCATGGTGATATACAAAGGAAAACCTTATCCATGACCTCAAACTCTATATCACAGAGATGATTGTTTTCATATCTTTTCTATTAATTTTTTTAATATTTCTTATGTAGTTGAATGGTTTGAAACTTCTCTATAATTTCCTATACAATATCAGGTCCCATCATCTTCCTCTCTCTAACATAATCCCAACATGTCAATGTCTGGCACCACTTCTTATATAGGGCCTCATAAGGTTCCATTTGAATGTTAGAATGAAATATTTTCTGATTTGAGAAATCCACTAGGGGAAGGTGATGATACCAAATCCCTTAAAAATTCATTCAACATGATCTAAATATATCCTCTAGAGTTTGAATGATTCTCTCCAACTGGCCATCCATATGAGGGTGATATACAGTACTAAAACTCAGCTTTATATACAATTTTTTGCTAAAGGCTTCTCATGAACCTCAAGGTAAACCTCATATCCCAATTAGATATAATGGGATGTGGAACTCCATGTATTCTTACCACTTATATTATGTATATATAATATATTTTTTCAATATATAAATATTCCATGATTACAATTAAATGAGATGACTTTGTAAAGTGATCAACTACCAACTAAATGGAATTATTGCCATTAAATATCACGGGGAGTCCTATGAAAAAATACATGGTTATGTTTTAACATTTTAATTATGGTATGGTCAATGGTTTAATCATCCCTTAATAATTTTTCTATTAAAAATTTACTTTTTTTCATACTAATCATCGATACACAAATTTTGCAATATCGCTCTTCATGTTATCCCACAAAATTTTTTGATTTAGATCTACATACATCTTAGTGATTCCTAGATGAATAGAGAAGGATGAGATATAGAAAACATTTAGAAGCCCCCTTTTTATCTATGGTTTTAAAGGAAATATATCCAAGTCCCAAACCTTATAACTCCATCTTTGAAAAAGATGAAATCTAAAATATTAGCTACCTTTTTCTGTAGAACCTCATTATCCTTTTAGAACTACTTGATTCTATCAAGAATGGATATTTAATTATTTATTTGATCAAGTTATGATAAATTTACTTTAATTATTCCCATTCCCATCCATTTAATTTCCAGTATTATTAGATCCCTTTAAATCCTCATCATGGATAGAGTTATAGGATCATTTCTACTCAGACCATCTACCACATTGTTCACCTTCCCAAGATGGCAATGGTTTGAAAAATCATAATCCTTGGTCATATCTAACTACATATGTTGGTTCATGTTGAAATAATTTTATGTGAATATATACTATATTCTTTTATGATCCATATATATTTCAAAAATCTCCAAGTAGAGATAATATTTCCAAATATTCAATGCGAAGATCACAACAACCAATTCTAGACCATGCACTGGGTAGTTCCACACATGGATTATTAATTGGAGGGAAGAATAGAATATAAATTTGTTTTCTTGAATGAGTATAAAACCCAATAAATTCTTGGAAACATCCTTATAGATAAAAAATACTTCCCCAATTTGTGGGTAATGTGAGCACTTGTACAATGATTAGCCTTTTATTTAACTCTTTGAATATCTCCTCGCATTCATCAGTACATAAAAAATGAATACCTTCTAATTTATTGGGGTTAGTGGGATCGAAAATAATGATAATTTTCTTACAAATGAAAAATATTACCTAGATAATCCATGAAATCTATGGATTTTTATCATAGATTGTTGTTTGTGTCATCTTTCAATCACCTCTATTTTTGAAGGATGCACAAATATCCCATTACTAGTGATGAAATGACCTATGAATATTGCTTTATCCAACCAATATTCACATTTACTATACTTATCATACTAATTTTATTTCCACAAAGTCCTAGTTACAACATTCAAATTCTCCTCATGATCCTCATTTTTTTAGATTATATAAGAATATCGTTTGAAAGTACTACCAAATAAATATGAGGTAATACCTAATGAATCTATTTATCAATTCCATGAATATATCTTGAGAATTAGTGAGTAAAAATAGAATCACTATGAAATAATAGTGGTCATACCTTGTATAAAAAAATTTCATGGGGATATCCTCCTTATTCACCTTTAATTGATAATATCTCAATCAAAGATCCACCTTGAAGAAGTATGGGGCTCCACATAGCTGATCGAATAAGTCATAAATCCATGGTATATGATATTTTTAAATTATAATGATCTTTTTGAGATCATGATAATCAATGTTGAATCACAATGGAACATCCTTCTTCTTGAAAAAAGGGACCAGTGCAACCCACAGTGATGCATTTGGTCTTATAAACCCTTTATCCAGATTCTTCTACACCTTCTTCTTTAGCTCTTCAAGTTTAATAGTGTCCATTATACAAGGATTCTAGACTATTGGAAATTATCTAGTTATAAGTTAGATCAATAAATCAACATCTCAGATAGGAGGAATACTAGGAAAGTTTTCATGAAACACATATGTGAATTCCCTTACAATGAGAATGTCATCCAGGATGATATATTCCTTAGTATTAATTATTTTAGCTAAATATTCTTACTTAGAAGGAAATAATATCCATGATAGAGATGATGATACCAGATGAGATTCATCCCCATCCTTTCAATTCTATAGAATCAGAGGGTGATTTTCAATACATAGAGGGATTTAATTTTCTTGACAATTTATGTTGTCTTTATATACATGGAAATACAATTGATGCCTTGAATAATATTTACATCCACTAAAGAGAGTATAAAAATGTTTCTTGGGAAATTACACCCATATTTTTCGATAGGGAGTGAGTTATATTCTTAGGATACAATAATTGAACAATTTACCATCTTAACTAGTAACCAGACTTCTATATTTTGTGGTACTGTTCAAATAGTTTTAGTAAACATTTTTTATATTAAAGAATGTATATAACTAGAATAAAATAGTAAATATTCTATCATTTATTTAATAACTAGAATACCTGTAACCACATAATTTTTGGGATCCTCCTCAGTAGTTTTGATGAAATAAGATACCCTTACAATATAGGACTTAGAGGTTGACGTCATTGGTTATCATGTAAAACCCTTGGCTTAGAGCATTCATTCACATAATGTCCTTATTCCTTACAATTGAAACATTAGAAAACATGTTGAGGGTCTACTAGAGAATTGATTTATTCCATCATATTTTTGAGTTTCTTCTATCAGCAATCACTAGCTAGGTTATCTTACTTCCTTATCCTAAATAATTTCCTTATCCCCTTTAGGAAATTTCCAGGATGCTTATTCCCAAACATTTTAAAAGTGGGAATTTATAATTGCTTTCCCCCATGAGATTTCTCTATCGTATTTCTAAAATTAAAATATATCATCCACTTACTATCTCCCGACCCATGAGATACTATAGATTCAGTAATATCTATTTTGACTTTCAATGCACATTGGAAAATTTCCTCATATCAATCAAAGTCTTGAATCAATAATGATTTTCATACATGTGACTTTATCCCACTAAATAAGTAGTCAACATAAATTTTGGGGGAGTTAAAAAATATGAATATGTATCACTCAAGTATTGTGAAGTTTTTCTCTTATTCTACAATGGATTCATCATCCTTTTTTTCAATGATAAGTAACTACCTCTCTTTTTTTAGTTAGACAATGTGAGGAGAATATTTTTCGAAAAACATTTTCTGAAATCGGTTCCACTCCACGACTTCATTATCCTCCTCATTATTAGGAGTTTTTGTCAACATCCAATATTTAACATAATACCCATCCATATGATACTAAACCAACATGAACTTCAATTTTTTAGATAATTTTAGGATATATAATATATTTTAAATGGATTTAATCCATTGTTCCACTATTCAGGGATTAGAATATCCACTGAATGCTAGAGAGCTTTGTCACATAAAGGTCTCAATTGCAACTTTATATTTATTAAGGGGATGTTAGTTTTCCCACTAATTAAAGGTTTTATTAATTACTTGAGTTAATTGAGAATGTATTTCCATGAAGTTCCAAACTCCTTATTTCATCAGTTGGGTATCTCATTTTGGTAGTCATCACATTACCCTTTATATAATTGGAAAATTATGGATGTTTTTTTTAAAATTGTAAACACATAAATGGGAAACCATTAACATTAATGGTATAACTCTTAAATTAAATATATCCTTTAACCTAAAAACTTCTCGGTTTCCATCTAAGTTATCCATGATCTATTTCCTAACATAAAACCACATGAGATTTTTTTTCACTTAAAAATGGTTCGTAAAGAGGTTGTGGATATTCCAATGCATATCCCTCGAGGGTTTTATACTAGGTGTGAAACAAGGTCCCTTTGTTATGCACTAGGGAATGATCGAGTCAATCCAAATGCACCCTTTTTGGGGGTTATTACGCCTAAGTACAACTATTCTAGATCCATATCCACTTGTAGTATCCAAACATGGATGTATTTTTTTGTAAACCACTTAATCTATACCTTACCAAAAATTAGGGATGTTTTATTTTGTTTAGTCATATTCTTAGTAATTTCACTATGGATTTATAATCATAATTCCCAAAATAACAACAATTTCCTCTAATACCAATTATAAAAACCCATATATTTAAAAAACATTAATTCACGATTTATTGAACAAGTACACACATAATATAATCCCAAAATCTCGATAGACGTAGTGTATTTGGGAAATTATATACATAACATAATAACATGAATCAGTGATACAAAAATATTATTTAAAAACTTCATAACATGCCTTTAAAATCCTTTGATATTCTAATACAATAAGGGATAACTTGGGGACATACATAAGAATAAGGCGAGCTATAACTCTTAGTGAGTAAATAATCAAATCATAACATGGTGAAAGTAATGCATGTTTGTAAATAGGTACATCATGGTTACATAAAAGGGGCAAGAATCATAAATAGGAACATATAATCATGATATAAGATGATAAAACAAAGGCAATATATGAAGGTGACAACAACATAAAACATGATATCATAAACATAAGTTATGGATAACTATCAAGACAATAAAACATAGTGTTATTAGGATAACCTCCCATGAAAAATACATGGAATCTCATGACTTGAACATCATAATGATAATAAGATTTATGTATAGAAACATATCCTAACATGAATAATTATAAATCAAAAGGAATAATATAAATAAGCTTCTTGAATAAAGAGTAGAAGGAGAGGATCCCTTACCTTGAGAGGGGTGCTTCTAAAATCTTGGGATGAGTTTTTTAAGAGATTAGGGGAACCTTGTGAGGGATATAGTGAGGGAAGGGCATAATAAATTCATGCTTCAATGGTTTTGAGTTGAGATGAAAGTGAGGTTGTGTGGGTTTTTATAGAAAAAGGGAAGGGAATTCTTTATTAATTTTTAAACTTAGATTTTTGAATCTATATAGTAAAATTATAAAAAATATTACAATATATTTTCCCATGTTTTCTACCAAATAGGAGAGGTTTTCAATATTTTATAAGGATAATAACTTAAATAATTTATATAATACCCATAGTGATGTGGTAGTGAGTCATGTTTATAGAGAATTAATTTTAAAACCTTAAAATATAATATAGGTTTTGGAGGATTCATTAATGTTTTATAAAGTTTATCAATTATCTTCAAAACACATTATTTTAAAGGGGAAACATTATTTTGATTGTATATACTCATTATTGTATTCATTACATCGCTTTTGGTATTTTTTTGATGTTATAATACATACCATATATTTAGACTATATTTAATTTTCACAAGAAATTTGAATTTCACATAAAATTAAAATAAATTAACCATTGGATAATTTTGATAATATTATTTAAAAAAATATTTATTTAATAAAAATAATACTCTAAATATTAAAATTTATACTCTTAAATCAAATTTACCTATTTATTTAAAATAGGTATTTTTATTATGATAATAATTTTCAAACCTTATAAAAATTACATTTTACTTCATAAAATTATATTTTAATTTATATTTAAATTAATATTATTTGTTAATAATATTTTAGTAAAATGACATTTATTTCAAAAATTATTAAATTTTTCAAAAATAGTGTAGGATTGGAACTATATATTTCCCGAAAAATAATTTTTTTGTTTCATCATATAAAAATCTAATTTTTATCAAACTTATTATTTAATCATTTATTTAGTAATAATAAAAATGATAAATATAATAATTATTTTATTAAAAATAAATATATAAGAATTCATACTGTTTTGGGTCTAAATACATAAGCCATTATTATACCAGTTTATGGTCCAAGGGTAATGTGTTTGATGATTATACTTTCTTGGGGTGGTTTGGCGAACATTTTTTGGGTTTTGATCTAGATAACCTTAATCTTTTATCCTAAATAGTCTCGCTCATACTTTAGTTGTTGAATCTTGGATTGGGTTTGGTCAAGGGTAAAGTCCAGTGATGTCCTCTCTCTTGGAAGCTCTAATAAGTAAGATTCATAGGGTACGGTCTTATTGGTCAAGGCCACCCCTTCTTCCCTCTGTGTCAATTTGACTTTATCATAACTTTTAATATATACAAATCTTAATGGTCACTGTGAAAAAACTATATTATCAACAGTTATGATTCTTAAAAGTCTTTTAAATTTTATAGGATATAACTATAATGGTACAAAATAATCAAATTATTTCATGTATTTTCTATAACATAAATATGTAATAAGGAATTTATTCATTTGTAAAGGGAATTTCCTTTATAAAACTTCACTTTGAGGCACCCTCCCCTTTTTTAGTTAGGTTGGGAATCCCTTTTTTTTATGTGTATTTTTCCCCTTCATACTTTGGATGTATTTATATTATTTCACTCTTTTTGTTCTATAGGTTATTATAATATTTTTTCTCTCTCTTAGTTTATTACATTTTTATTATCCTACATGATTGTGATTCCCTTTAAGGTTTGAATATTTATAGGTTCATTAAGAAAATGTCTCTCATTAAATGATATTTCCACTAAGCCCTAGTGAGGAACCATTGGCCTGTTGGAGGCTATCTTAGGGTGTCACTCTTGACTTACCACTGGTCTAAGTGGGCCCTAGGATTGTCAATTCATGACACTATAGATCATCCTGGAAATCAATAGGATTTTGGTCCATAGGGCCTCTCATCCACCATCTGTGGGAAGAAGGTGACATGGAGAGAGCATAAAAATGAGTCAGCATAAGCAATGAAACATACTAACACACATGCATTGCTGGGTGGGAAGCCTCAGAAGAGGTATGGAAATGATAGAACTTATCAACCAGCCTCTCATCCTAATATATTTCTGATCTGGGATATAGGGGTTCCCTAACAGATGAATATCTACATTGTGGGACTAGTTTCATAAAGTGATGTGGATAGAATGCAATGTAGTGGGCCACTATGTAGGAGATATAAGTGTCGGTGGCTTGAAAGAAACATTACTATACCGACACTTATCATCCATCCATATTACCATATGGATATCTATGGTGGGATAGTGGGGTAACACTCCAAAATGTGTTTGAGGATAAAATGATGCAATGATTCATAACAGGGAGGAGGGCACAACTTTTAGACTAGTGACATGGTGTGATGAAAACTGATAGGGGGATGAATGATATAAAGATCAGTGAAGCTACATGATACATGATAATCACTTGAGCCTTTATAGGGGACCATTTTGGGATGAAATTAACTCTAAGATGAGGAGGTGAATATTTTTTTTGTAAATATTAATCCAATTTTTATTGTTATCATTTTTCTATTAACTTATATCACTTATTAAAGTGAATAGTTCTATTTTTATGTCTTATAAATTATTTCTTTACATGAACAACATACAAACAAACACACACACACATAAATATATACAAGAATTTACAAGTTTTACCATTCAAGATGAAAGGATTATCGGTCATGTGAATAGATAAAAACTAGGATCACACAACCCACTAGTAAAACCCAATGCGAATTACACTATTGTCTCCCAAAAATGTTGAGTGTGTATCCCATACACTTTTTTTGTGCATCCTACACTCAGGTATATCCCATAACTTTACAATGATACATGGATGACAAAAAGAGTGTCTATCACTCATTTGGAACATTGAAAAGTTGTTTGTGTGCTGAATTTTTCTTTTCCTTTTTCCATTAAATAGTACCAAGTCACCCATTTTTATTTATATGGATTGAAATTCATACAACCACCTCTTCTTATTCATCTTATTATGTACAAGCTAAAATACATAGATCTCTTCTTATTCTTCTTCTTCTGAACTTCATGACTAATTTTTCCTCTTATTATTCATTCACTTATCTCTTCTTCAATGAAACTCAAACTATAATGGATCTTCTTCTACTTTGACACACAGTGGTTATTTAGTTTTGAAACTATGTTTAGGTCTTCTAAATATTTTACATGACACCTAAAAATTATACTCTATAGAGTAATTGTGTTAAACTTATCTATTTTATTCTCTTATTTTCAATAATATATATAAATACATAGAATAATACACATCATTGTTGGTTATATTCTCTTCTTTATTTTTAATTTTTCTATATTCATAATGACTAATGAATACATTAATTGAAATATCAAAATATTTTGTCATTTTAAAAATTCATGTAATATCATATCTTTAATTTCCCAATGTACTGCCTTCATAATTGCTTGTAACTCCATACAATATATAATAATTATCACTGACCATATTCTCCCATAACCATAGAATTATTCCTTTTCTCTATCCATCATAATTTATATGCATTTAAATTTATTCATGAATGCATAATATTTATACTCTCATGTAAATATGTTTCTTCACCATTTAGAAAAAAACCTCATGATTTCATATTACTTATGTTGAAAGTGGGTGCCCTAGACCCAACTTGTATTGTACTTTGATTACCACTACATGTATGCAGTTTGTTATAATACATGTGTTTATCTTTCCATAATAGTGTAGATACTTCTATATCCACTTTGTTTATGGCAATGTCATTAGATTACATGTCATATCAAAGGGGTATAGTAGATCCCAGGATATAATGAGAACCCTGAGATACCATGACAGTAATCTTAAAGTAATTTCTTATGGTCTAGTTACATCATTCTGAAAGGACACAGATGATGTGTGACCATCAGGTGCTGGGAGTTCATAAGAATTGAGACTTCTTCTCATGAAGTTCACACGTGATGATCTCTAGTAGTTGCGATCATGAGGAGAGACCCGTTTAATAGGAACACCACATGTTTTAGGTGTCATTGGTCATTTCTATCTACGAACATGTGTAATGGTCTCCAGACTTGAGATCATTATCAATGAAGGTCATTTAAATATGTACATTTTATGCAAGGAAAAAACCATGGAGATAAAGTCTTGGTGAGGTAGTTTGTATGGGGTACATCATTAATGGAATGACATTGATTGAATGATCGAGAAAGGATTTGTCTCCTCTGAGTTCAGGAAGAGATATCTCGGGCCTGGTTGATTAGGATGGTTTCACCTTCATTAAATCCATGGACATGGTAGTGGAAGGTAAGATCATCTGAAAAAATCAAAAAATAAAATAAAGAAAGATAAATAATGATGACACTAGTGTGCATTCTGTTTTATTGAGATATCTATGACAAAGAGATTATATTACACAGACCCTGTTCGTAGGAAGGTAGTCATTGATTTGACTTTACCTTATCTCTATAGGGGCCTCGATGGGTTGCTAGACCCCACTCTTGGTTGGTGGATATTATTCACTACTATTGATTTAAGGTCTTGGAGGGTCACACACAATAGCGCTTTGAGAATCTGCCCTATTCTGAGAATAGGAATATAGAATTTTGTGGACCCCACCAAAGGGTTCAACTTCTATACAAGTTCTACGGATCACCAAGGAATAAATAAATTCATTAATTATTCAAGCTTGGAATAATATGCTGAATTTATTTATAACATGTATTTACAAGTGATTAGTAAATACAAATATTAAATATTATTTGAACGGATTTAAGTATCTAGGGTTTGTTTAATATTTTCAGGAGAAGTGAGTCAAGTTATAGACTCTAGTTTATCCTGAAATATATATTTAATATATATTTTAGTTAGTGATAAAATTATAAATATTATTTATGGAATAATTTTATTTGACATAAATAAATATTTATAGTACTTATATAGAGGATATTTATTACAGAGGTGTCGGGAACCCATACTGGGTATTTTAGATATCCCTATATAAGTAAGATAAAGGCTCTCTCCTTGGGATTTTTCATGTATCATTTTTTGAGAGCCTCTCTCTCCTCCTGGATTCTATAGAGAGATCCTCTCAAGCAAGGAATAACTTCGAGAACTTCCTTTGTGGATCAAAGTTCCTTGCATTGTGGTGATCACCACTGTGTCGAGATGATCATTGGTGTGCCGTGCTAGCACCCAGATTCCAACGAATGATGCACACACATATTATAAAGGCATATGTGGATGATCTAGAGGACTTAGACATCAGAGTCTTCGAGCAATGGTCCCCGACAACCAGCAATGCACTTGTGCACGTCAGATCCGAACAAGGTACTTGCTCATTTTTATTTTTATGCTTTGTCAAATCCACACGTGTTCCTCAGACCATACTGGGATAGCTCACCAGAGTCGACATCGTAGTGTCATTCCAGTGATATGAAAAATTTTAATTTCCCGGACCACTGGCTTTCGCTGCCTATCCCAGTACCTCACAATGGTATCATAGGGACACATGATTTTTTAGAGTCAAATAAAAAATTAAATTTCATAAAATTTAAGTATGAGGATTAAATCAGTTCCAATGCAACCGACCGCACTTTGATCTATTTTGGAATGGCCATGTTATGGACATTTGAAAAATTTAATTGGATCAACTTGTCGGTTAAATTTTTCTTCAGATTAAATTTTTGATAAGAATGCATTTTAATTTCATTAACGTGTTCTTAAAAAATTACCGAAATCCATCCATGCTTTGGCCAGAATCCGGTAGCCGGAACTAATCCGGTAAGTTTATTTTTAGGAGATAAATAAAATAATATTATAAAATAATATATTTTATTATTCTCAAATAAAATATTATTTAAAGGCTTGGGGTCAAGTATAAATATTATTTAAATACATGGGGTTAAGTCAAGTCGTACTTTTATTTAAAAAAAATAAGGACCAAGACCCCAAAGTGGGTCTTCATCCTTTAGTTTTCTAAAATGAAGGAAGGGTTTTAATTTTTATAAAGATAGATAATAAAAAAAAGGATAAGGGAAAGGGAAGAAGACCTGCAGGTCTTCTTCCACGCATGGAGGCCGGAACCCCCTTTGGGGAGATACCCTAGCGGCGTGCAGGGTAGACCATCAGACCGCCACCCCTCTGCCTGGTCAGGCCGCCAGACTGCCACCCTGAGCCACCCCTCTGCCTAATCGTGCTGCCCAAGACTGCATCGCCCCGCTCGGACCACCGCCCTGCTCAAACCGCTGCCCCATGCTGCTCCTTGCTGCCACCCTAAATGGACCACATTAAGCTCGCTTGTTGCCGGTCTAGGCCGTGCCGGACCAGACCGCCGCTGATCTAGGCTACGCCAGACTAGGCCACCGTCGGTCCCGAACACCGTGCCTATGGCTGGCTGGGGAAGCGTGCTACTGCCCCTACGAATGACCAGAGTAGAGGGGTACTGCCCTTGCAGCTGGTCAGAGCATTGCCTCGCCTCCTCCCGCTCCCTTTGCTGCTGACCGGAAGATGCTGCCCCACGGGTGTCACCGGACCGGGCCAATACGCCGTGGTCACATCACGGTCACCCCGCAGTCATACCGTGGTCACGCTGTGGTCACACCATAGTTATGCCGTGATTTGACCCTACTCCAATACAACACCCCGCAGCGGTTCGTAGTCCTGCCAGACTTCTCCCGGCTAGAGGTAACCCTGTTTTAAATTAATTTAAATTAATTTAGTTTTTTAAATTAAATTATTTAGAACTTTTTTGGGGGTTTAAATTTAATTTAATCTGAAACATTAATTTAAATAGAATTAAAATTAAATTAATAGTTTAATTTAATTTTAGAATTAAAATTAAATCAATAGTTTAATTTAATTTTATAGTAAAATTAAATTGATGGTTTAATTTAATTTTGAAATTGAAATTAAATTAAATATTTGGAATTGATAAAAATAATTTTATTTAATTTATTTAAATTTATTTAATTTATATGGACCCCCCGTACTATTTAAATTTCATTTTAGTTTAATTTTAACCGCGCTTTATATTTATTGACTGGTCTTGATCAAGCGACCAAACTGTGCATGTCTGGTGTTTATTAATTATTTAATTATTTATTCAATACCTGCGATGATTGTAATAATTAATTAGATAAATGATGATCTTTGAATCATCCTTTTAATTCAAATATGTATAAGGGTCTGCATGTCCAATGCATGAACTATAATTTGTACCCCGAGACCCCCTCACTTGCATGTGAGTACATTTGTAATTAAATGACGATGATCTGAGATGCAGACCCTACCAAGTCAAGGTAGTAAACCAGACAGGATCTGAGCACATTGCACTGGGGATGACTGCAAAGTGAGTTAGGTGTCAACTCAGGTATGAATGCCCCTAGGTCAAGACTGATCCATTATGGTTCGATATTTATAAAATTCTCAAGACCAGTCAAATTGCCTAATTTACTTCATGCATAGTTTATTATTTTATGCGAGTGCATGATTATTTCTTGATCACATAGAATAGTAAAAAATATAATAAAATGTATAAAGAATTGATGAAAATATATCTATTTCATGTTCAATTGTCATCATGATAATATAGTTTGAACATATAGATAGAAAATGATTATTCGTCGATAAATATGAAAAATCCCTCAAAGAGATATTAAGTCCAAACGCCTTCCATTTCTCACATATAAACAAAACCGGCTACTTGGGGTGCTTGTCAGCCATAGTTGAGAGTGCCTATTACTACCAGGGAATTTTCATGAGAGAACTGGGTCGACTTAACTAAAGTGAGTAGTCAAGGTTTATCCATAGATAACTTGCTATCACTTTAGAGGAAAGTGGTTGAGGGAATCAAGTTCGGATTACAAAAGCTGGTATTTTACTCAACAACACAAGGAACCATAAGCCAAGTGGTTGGCCAGTCTAGTTCCTACCTTGAAACCCTCCAAGTAGTGGCATAGATATATCTTGTAGACTACGAGGGGGGTTTCAAGGATCCTTGCCACTAGAATACTCAAGTGTTAGAGTATTCCAAATATAATAGTTAGGGATATTAAGGTTCACTAAAATAGTGGGAGACATTAAAATGATATAATAATTTATTAATCATAAATGTCAAAAGGTAATCAAGACAAAGTACTAACTGAAAAATGTTTATCTGATATAGATTCAAAATGGAAATTACCAAGACCCCAAGTACTTTATCACTGCGACCGATTTTGGATAAAGAAAATATACCAACTGGAAATAACTTCCAGGAGTGATATAGGTGCTTGCGCATAGTACTACGCCAAGAAAGGAACTTATATGTGCTGGAATCCTCAATTCTTGCTGAGCCTCCTCAGGGAGAAAATAAGGCGAAAAAAGATAAATTGAGAGAGCATGTAGATGATGCACTTGATGTACAATGCATCATGTTGTCATCCATGTCCACCCAATTGCAAAAAATTCATTAGGATGAGGACTCATACAAGATGCTTTCACATCTCCAAGAATTATATCAGGAGAGGGACATGCATGAATGATATAAGATTTCAAGTTCTCTTTATAACTGTAGGCTAGCAGAAGGGCACCAAGATAATCCTCACGTACTCAAGATGATTGGATATATTGAGAGGCTTGAAGCCCTTGGGTTCAAAATGAACCAATAACTAGTAGTGGATCTAATTCTTTCCTCTTTACCGGCAAGATTCATGAATTTTATTGTCAATTATAACATGAATGACATGACAAAGTCACTCCCAGGCGTTTTGGATTTAGTTTTCCAAGATGACAAGGACATGAAAAATACCAATTCATCTGTCCTCATGGTGAAAAATAAAAAAAGGGGGAAAAGGGGTCTAAGGACAAGTTAAGGGAAAAGACACCAATGAAATATCCTGCAAAGAAGCCAAAGATTCAGAGGCAAAGTAATGAGCTGGAAGCTGTCTTCTTTGAATGTGGAAAGAAAGGCCACTGAAAGAAGAATTTTTGAGCTGGGAAGAAGAAGCAAACTGATGCTTCCACTTCAGGTATTTTTGTCATTGAATGCAACATATCTTTATCTACAATTTGGTTATTGGATACAGCATGTGGCTCACACATTGTATTTATATACATGAACCAAGTAGGTTCAAGAAGATTGCAAAAGGTTAAGTGGATCTCCAAGCTGCAAATGGTGCAAGTCTGGCAGCCTTGGCAGTGGGAGACTATCACTTAACCTTGCCAACTGATTTGGTTCTTGTTTTAAACAAATTCTATTATGTACCTTATGTTACTAGAAACATTATATCTGTGTCGAGTCTTGACACTATGGATTTTTTATTTCATGTTTGGAAATAAATGTTGTCTCTTTTATAGTGATAAAATATTTTATGGTATAGAACATCTTAACAATGGTTTATATATGTTGAAACTAGAGAACCCAGTAATGGAAATCAATGAAAAAAATAGCCAACATGACTCAAATATCACCCGCCTATGGCACATCATGCCTGGTCATGTAAACGAGAAGTGATTAAGAACATTACATAAAGAAGGGTATCTAGACTCGGTACAGTTAGAAACATTAGATGTATGTCAAGCTTGTTTACAATGAAACATGACCAAATCACCTTTCTCAGGAAAGGGAGAAAGATCCAATGCAGTACTGGAATTAATACATACTGATGTATGTGGTCCATTTCTAGTAGAGGCATGGAGTGGTTTTTTATACTTCAATACTTTTACCAATGACTATAATAGGTATGGATTTATCTACTTAATGCTATATAAGTTAGATTCCTTTCGTGTTTTTAAGGAATACCAAAATGAAGTAGAAAAACCAAATTGGTAATAAGATAAAAGCACTTTTCTCAGACTGATGTGGAGAATATCTTAACTAGGCTTTCATTGATCACTTGAAGGAGTGTGGGATAATATCCCAAATCACTCCATCTTACATACTAAATTGGAATGGTGTTAGTGAAAGGAGGAATATGACCTTTCTTGACATGGTCAGATCAATGATGATTCATCCAACTCTTCCATTATCATTTTGGGGATACGCATTACCGACAACAACATATACCCTTAACTGAGTACCAACTAAAGCTGTATATGGGATTCCATAACAATTATGGTATAGAAAGAAACCCAGTCTGACACACATACGTGTATGGGGGTGCAAGGCATTTTTCAAGACATTACCATGTGACAAATTAGCTTCCAAAATCACTAAGTGCATCTTTATAGGTTATCCAAAGGAAACTAGAGGATATTACCTATACAAACCTTTAGATAGAAAAGTCATTATGGAAAGATATTCCAAATTTCTAGAAAGGGAACACGTTTCTATTGAAAATAGTGGGAGAAATATTGACTTCGATGAAGCTAATTCTCTAGATGCACAAGAGTTGGTAGAGGAACAATCTCCACAAGAACAAGTGTAAGAACAAGTTGTTCCTGAGACATAGATACTATGTAGGTCTATGCGAGAGGTAAGAGAACCATAGAGTTATGGTTTTATTTTCACTGAGTCAGGTGACACATTAGTCCTTGAGGATGAAGATCCTCTAACCTACAAGAAAGCAGTAGAAGGAAAAGAAGATGCTAAATGACAAGAAGCCATGAATTCTGAGATGGAGTCTATGTATCAAAATCAAGTTTGGATTTTGGTAGACTCTCTAGTTTATGTAAACCCCATAGAATGCAAATGGGTTTTCAAGAAGAAGCTAGACATGGACGGTGAGGTTAATACCTTTAAATCAAGACTGGTGGAAAATGGTTTTAGGAAACATCAAGGCATTGACTACGATGAAACCTTATCACCAGTATCAATGCTTAAATATATCATAATATTGCTTGCAATAATAGATTTTCATGATTATAAAATTTTGAAAATGGATTTCAAAACTGCTTTTCTAAATGGGAAGTTGGTTGAAGATGTTTATATGACTCAACCCAAAGGATTTGTTAAGTCAAAGAATGCCAATAAAGTATGCAAGATGTAGAGATACATTTATGGATTGAAGAAGGCATTAAGATCATGGAATGTTCATTTCGATGAGTCCATAAGAGATTTTGGTTTTTTCAAAAATGAAAGGAAGCCTTGTGTCTATAAAAACGTTGAACGGAATGCCATCATTTTACTAGTATTATATGTTGATGACCTATTAATTATGGGAAATGAGGTGTAAGTCATACAGTCAGTTAATACATGGTTAAATGAATGCTTATCCATGAAAGAATTAGGTGAAGCAACTTAAATTATAGGGATCAATATCTATCGAGATAGATCTCAAAGGCTGCTTGGGCTAAGTCAAAGTACATATATTGACAAGGTACTCAAAAGGTATAGTATGGAACAATACAAGAGAGGATTGTTACCTATGTCACATGGTATAAATATCTCCATGAAAATGTGTCCTCAAACACAGGAGGAAATTGAATGAATGAGTAGAGTCCCTTATGCCTTGGTAGTGGGTTCTATCATGTATTCCATGCTATGTACTATGTTTGATGTTACCTTTGCTTTAATCAGATTGGGTAGATATCAAGCCAATCTAGGGGAGCTGCACTGGACAACTGTTAAGACTATCCTAAAGTACTTGAGGTGTACTAAGGATATGTTCCAAGTGTATGGAGAAGATGAGGAACTAGTAGTGAGGGGATACACTGATGCATGTTTCCAGACAGATCATGATGATCTGAAATCATAGTTAAGCTACATGTTTTTCCTGAATAGTGGTGTAGTGAGTTGGAGAATCTCTAAGAAAGATGTGGTTGCTGATTCTACAGTAGATTCTGAATATATTGAAGCTTCCGATGCAGCAATAGAAGTAGTATGGATACACAGTTTTATCTCATACACTGGTGTTGTGCCCAGCAGTGCAGACCCTGTTCCAGTATATTGCGATAATACTGATTCAGTGGTGCTTGCTAAGGAGCTGAGGTCTCACTAGAGGACAAATCATATTATTTGGAAGTTTCATCTCTTGAGGGATTTTACGCAAATAGGTGAAGTGATAGTTAGCAGAGTAGACAAAGAGGAAAATGTGGCAGACCTCCTGACTAAAGCAATTTCTCAACAGAAGCATGATTCTCATGTGAGATCTAGTGGATTGAAACCTGTTAGCAGTTGGATCTAGTGCAAGTGGGAGTGTTGAAAGTGGGTTCCCTATACCCATCTTGTATTGTACATTGATTACCACTACATGTATGAAGTTTCTTATAATACATGTGTTTATCTTTCCATAATAGTGTAGATAATTCTGCATCCACTTTATTTATGGAAATTTCCTCAGATTACATATCGTCTCAAAGGGGTATAGCAGATCCTAGTCTATAATGAGAAGCCTAAGATAACATGAAAATAATCTTAAAGTAATGTATTATGGTCCAGTTACATTATTTTGAAAGGAAACAGATGATGTGTGACCATCAGGTGATGGGGGCTCATAAGTATTGAGAATTCTTATCATGAAGTTCACACGTGATGATCTCTAGTAGTTGAGATCATGAGGAAAAACCCGTTTAATAGGAACACCACATGTTTCAGGTGTCATTGGTCATTTATATCAACAAACATGTGTAATGGTCTTCAAAATTTAGATCATTATCAATGAATGTCATTTAATTATGTACATTTGATGAAAGGTAAAAACCATAGTGATAAAGTCATGGTGAGGTAGTTTTTATTGGGTATGTCATTAATGTCATGGAATTCATTGAACAATCGAGAAAGGATTTGTTGCTTCCGAGTTCAGGAAGCGATATCTCGAGCCTAGTTGCTTAGGATGGTTTCACCTTTATTAAATCCATGGCTATGGTAGTGGATGGTAAGACCATCTGGAACTACTGGAAAATAAGACTTTACCAACGGTTCAAAACCATTGGTAAAGGCTGGATAACCATTGGTATAATATATACCAACAGTTATCAAAACTGTGGGGAAGTAAGGTGTAGGGAAAGAGCCTTGCCAACGGTTTGTGGAAAACAGTTGGCATATCTTAGTATATCCACCTTATACCAACGGTTTTACATAACCGTTGGTATAAATTTTTCACCAACGGTTTAAAACTGTTGGAAAATAGTTGGTATAAAACTATCTATTCCAACAGTTGTAAACCGTTGGCATAGGCCATGCTGGTATAAAACTCCCTATGCCAATGGTTTACAACCGTTGGCATAGGGCATGCTTGGAAATTGCAACAGTTGGCTGCTCTGAGCTGTTGCTGTGAGTGGTGAGGTGCTACTGTCCATGCCTCTTTGATTGATTTCTAGGCCTGCATTTCAAGGCCTGAATTGAATACATACATAGAATGAAAACATATACAATGAAAAACATAATTCTAAATCAATTAATTTCCACCTTCGAGAAACTATACACATATAGAATGAAAACATAACCCATAAGGCAATTATAAACACACATAATTGATTTATAATTCAATTATGAGAGAAAATTACATGTGAAATCCGAAATTCAATTCATAATTGAATACTGAATTGAATACATACAAAATTTAATTATCAATTATGAATAAAATACATAAAAAACTGAATACGTAATTATATGTTTTATATTGAATTAAGAATACATACCAAATTTCATTTTGTATAATACATACATGATTAAATAAAGAAACTAGAATCTAATAACCCCAAAATAAATAAATGGATAAATGACTTCAACAAAACACAAATATAATGTCTCATGGTTTGGGGTGGGTGTGTTTGAACTCAGTGATGATGATAATGGGTGTGTATCAATGAGATTGTGTGACTTAGGGAATATAGTTGTCCTTGGCGTAATGAATGACATGTGTTTTAGAATAGGGGTAGGAGTTCCTCACATGAGAAATGGATTATGTGAGGCTGGACCATGGATCATTGTGCTCAAGTATCAAATCAATTCGAATACATTTGGTCGGTTTTCCGTATGCCAGTTGTTTTTAATTAAAATGATGTACATTTTAAATAAAAGATAGATACTTCGAGTGATACGGGCCACAATGTGCCTCAGATTGAGGTGGGGTTGAATCGTACACGTCATAAATGACTCATTGATCATTGTCCTGAAGTATCAATATAATCCGAATATGGTCAGTTTTCCGTATGCCAGTTGTTGTTCTCACTTAAAATGTTGTCCATTTCAAACAAAAGTGAGACACTTTGAGTGGTACCGGCCACACCGTGCCTCAGATTGAGGTAGGGTTGACTCGTACACATCACAAATGACCCATGGATCGTTGTGATAAAGTATCAACAGAATCAGAATACATTTGGTCGGTTTTCCGTATGTCAGTTGTTTTTTTCACTTAAAATGTTGTCCATTTCAAATAAAAGTGAGACACTTTGAGTGGTACTGGCCAAACTATGCCTCGAATTGAGGTGCGGTTGACTCGTACACATCACAAATGACTTATGGATCATTGTGGTAAAGTATCACTACAATCATAATACGTTTGGTTGGTTTTCTGTATGTCTATTGTTTTTACTTAAAACAATGTCCATTTTAAACAAAATACAGACACTTCGAGTGATACCCACCACACCGTGCCTCAGATTGAGTCGTGGTTGACTCTTACAAGTCACAAATGACCCATGGATCGTTTTTATGAAGTATCAATAGAATCTGAATGCGTTTGGTCAGTTTTCCATATGCCAGTTGTTGTTTACACTTAAAATGTTTTCCATTTAAAATAAAAGTGAGACACTTTGAGTGGTACCCGCCAAACCGTGCCTTGTATTGAGGCTCGGTTGACTCCTACATGTCACAAATGACCTATGGATCGTTGTGCTAAAGTATCAACACAATCAGAATACATTTGTTCAGTTTCCATATGGCTGTTGTTTTTACTTAAAACAATGTCCATTTTAAACAAAAGACAGACACTTTGAGCGATACCAGCCACACCGTGCCTCATATTGAGTTAGGGTTGACTCGTATACGTCACAAATAACCCATGGATTGTTTTCTTGAAGTATCAATAGAATCCTAATGTGTTTGGTCAGTTTTCCGTATGCTAGTTGTTTTTTTCACTTAAAATGTTGTCCATTTCAAATAAAAGTGAGACACTTTGAGTGGTACCGGACAAATCGTGCCATGGATTGAGGCGTGGTTGACTCGTACACATCAAAAATGACTCATGAATCATTTTTCTAAAGTATTAACACAATTATAATACATTTGGTCGGTTTTCCATATGGCTATTGTTTTTACTTAAAATAATGTTTATTTCAAACAAAAGTGAAACACTTGGAGTGGTATCGTCCACACCATGCCTCAGATTGAGGTGAGGTTGACTTGTACACATCAAAAACGACCCATGGATCATTTTCCTGAAGTATCAACAGAATCCGAATGCATTTGGTTAGTTTTCCGTATGCCAGTTGTTGTTTACACTTAAAATGTTGTCCATTTCAAATAAACGTGAGACACTTTTAGTGGTACCAGCCAAACCGTGCCTCGTATTGTGGTGCGGTTGACTCTTACATGTCACAAATGACCCATGGATCATTGTGATAAATTATCAACACAATCATAATATGTTTAGTCAGTTTTCCATATGGATAATGCCTTTACTTAAAATAGTGTCCATTTCAAACAAAAGTGCGACACTTTGAGTGTTACCGGCCACACCATGCCTCATATTGAGTCAGGGTTGACTCATACACGTCAAAAATGACCCATGGATCATTTTCCTGAAGTATCAACAGAATATGAATGTGTTGGATCAGTTTTCCGTATGCCAGTTGTTGTTTTCACATAAAATGTTGTCCATTTAAAATAAAAGTGAGACTCTATTAGTGGTATTGGCCAAACCATGCCTCAGATTCAGGTGCGATTGACATGTACACATCAAAAATGACCTATGGATAGTTGTTCTAAAGTATCAACACAATCAGAATACATTTCATTAGTTTTCTGTATGGTTGTTGTTTTTACTTAAAACAATGTCCATTTTAAACCAAAGACATACAATTTGAGTGATACCCGCCACACCGTGCCTCAGATTGAGTTGGGGTTGAATCGTACACATCATAAATGATCCATGGATTATTGTCCTGAAGTATCAACAGATCCAAATGTGTTTGGTTGTTTTTCCGTATGACAGTTGTTGTTTTCACTTAAAATGTTGTCCATTTTAAATAAAAGTGATACACTTTGAGTGGTAGGGGACAAACCATGCTTCAGATTGAGGTGTGGTTGACTCTTACACGTTACAAATGACCCATGGATTATTGTGATAAAGTATCAACACAATCAGAATATGTTTGGTTGGTTTTTCGTATGGATGTTGTTTTTACTTAAAATAGTGTCCATTTCAAACAAAAGTGCAACACCTTGAGTGGTACTGGATACACTGTGACTTGGATTGAGGTGGGGTTGACTCTTACACGTCAAAAATGACCCATGGATCGTTTTCCTGAAGTATTAACATAATCTGAAAGCATTTGGTCAGTTTTCCATATTCCAGTTGTTGTTTTCACTTAAAATGTTGTCCATTTCAAATATAAGTGAGATACTTTGAGTGGTACCAGCCAAAATGTACCTCGTATTGAGGCGTGTTTGACTCATACACATCACAAATGACCCATGGATCTTTTTTCGGAATTATCAATAGAATAAAAATGCGTTTGGTTAGTTTTCTCTATGCCAGTTGTTGTTTTCACTTAAAATGTTGTCCATTTCAAATAAAAGTGCGACACTTTGAGTGGTATCAGCCACAAAGTGCCTCAGATTGAGGTGCGGTTGACCCGTACACGTCAAAAATGACCCATAGATCGTTTTCCTGAAGTATCAATAGAATCCTAATGGGTTTGGTCAGTTTTCCATATGCCAGTTGTTGTTTTCACTTAAAATGTTATCCATTTTAAACAAAAGACATACACTTCAAGTGTTACCCTCTAAACTGTGCCTTGGATTGAGTCCATGTTTACTATTATACATCAAAAATGACCCATGGATCGTTTTCCTGAAGTATCAATAGAATCTGAATGCGTTTGGTCAGTTTTCCATATGCTAGTTGTTGTTTTCACTTAAAATGTTGTCCATTTCAAATAAAAGTGAGACACTTTGAGTGGTACCGACCAAACCGTGCCTCGGATTGAGACTTGGTTGACTTTTACACGTCACAAATGACCCATGGATCATTTTTCTAAAGTATCAACACATTCAGAATACGTTTGGTCAGTTTTCCATGTGGTTGTTATTTTTACTTAAAATAGTGTCCATTTCAAACAAAACTGTGACAATTTGAGTGGTACCGGCCACAATGTGACTCAGATTGAGCTAGGGTTGACTCTTACACATCAAAAATCACCCATATACTATTTTACTAAAGTATCAACAGAATCCGAATGCGTTTGGTCAGTTTTCCGTATGCTAGTTGTTGTTTTCACTTAAAATGTTGTCTATTTCAAATAAAAGTGCGACACTTTGAGTGATACCGGCCACACCGTGCCTCATATTTAGGACCGGTTGACTCTTACATGTCACAAATGACCCATGGATCTTTTTCCTGAAGTATAAATAGAATACTAATGCATTTGGTTGGTTTTCCATATGCCAGTTGTTGTTTTCACTTAAAATGTTGTCCATTTCAAATAAAAGTGTGACACTTTGAGTGGTACCGGCCACACCATGCTTCAGATTGAGGTGGGGTTGACTCTTACATGTCAAAAATGACCCATGGATCATTTTCCTGAAGTATCAACATAATCTGAATGGGTTTGGTCAGTTTTCGGTATGCCAGTTGTTGTTTTCACTTAAAATGTTGTCCATTTCAAATAAAAGTGAGACACTTTGAGTGGTACCGGCCACACTGTGCCTCAGATTGAGGCGGGGTTGACTCTTTCACGTCACAAATGACCCATGTATTGTTGTACAGAAGTATCAATAGAATATAAATGCATTTGGTCAGTTTTCCATATGCCAGTTGTTGTTTTCACTTAAAATATTGTCCATTTCAAATAAAAGTGAGACACTTTGTGTGGTACTGGCCAAACCGTGCCTCGGATTGAGGCGCAGTTGACTCGTACACATCAAAAATGACCCATGGATCATTTTTATAAAGTATCAACACAATCAGAATAGGTTTGGTCAGTTTTTAGTATGGATGTTGTTTTTACTTAAAACATTGTCCATTTCAAACAAAAGTGTGACACTTTGAGTGTTACCGGACACACCGTTCCTTGGATTGAGTCGGGGTTGACTCGTACATGTCACAAATGACCCATGGATCTTTTTCCTAAAGTTTCAATAGAATCCGGATGCGTTTGGTCAGTTTTTCGTATGCCAGTTTTTGTTTTCACTTAAAATGCTCTCCATTTAAAATAAAAGTGAGACATTTTGAGTGGTACCTGCCAAACCGTGCCTCAGATTGAGGCACGGTTGACGACTCGTACACGACAAAAATGACCAGAATGAATATGTTGGGATTATATAGTATTGGATAAGTTTCACAAAGGTCTTACCTGGGATTCATTCAATAAGATATTTAACCATCTTTTTATCATGAAACTTTACAAGTGTAAAATACTTTGGAGTTTCTGAAGTTGGAAAAAGTGAAACGTACTCTTCTAGAGTTCTCCAACCACTTTATGTAGCTGGTGAATCTTTCACTATATATTTTAAAAAATTATTACACAAAATCTTGTAGGTTTGATATGGGACTAAGGGATGATGTTTGGTTGATGCTAGTTATTTTTAGCCTTCCAACCTTCTGGTGGTATTGGATAATGTTTATTTTGATAAAGAAGACATATTTGGAAGGGTAGACTTGGGAGGAGATTTATTGGATGTAATAATTATTCAAAGTTCTTATTTTGGTTATAAAAATAAGTACAAAAGGGTCCTGTATTTGGTCAAAAAATAAAGAGTTATACTAAAATAATAAATATCCATACTAGAGTGAAAAACCAGGTTCAAAATTAAAAAGTTATACAGAATTAAAAAATGTAATGGATCAATCTACCCCTGATCAACATCACCATCAACACTTTCATCATCAGCCTCATCCTCACAGCCATATCTTTCCTCTTCGTCTTCCTCGTCATCATCCCCATGCTCATCCTCGGCCCCATCCTCACCCTCGGCCACATCCTCGCCCTCGGCCCCATCCTTGCCCTCGTCCTCATCCCCATCCTCGCCCTCATCCTCTTAATCATCCTCATCATCACCAGTAATGTCATCATCTCGAAATACACTAGAACTGCCGCTTGGTTCATTGGATAATGCACCCATCGATGACATATATGTCTGATAAGACGCGCTGGCCTTTGGTGGAAGTGATGAAGATAAATCTTTGATCAATTTCATAAATTCTTTCTCCCTCGTTTGAACCTGTTATTACAACTCTGTGACCCTTTTATCAGACTGTCTTGCATGCTCCTTGACCTGTTCCATCTCTGTGGTACTATAATGGATACCTGGAGAGGACCAATACCTCGTCGGGAATATATTCTTACCAGGTCGGCAGGGTACTCGACCAAAGTGCTCATCTCCCAAAACCGGATATAAATGATCGTGTGGCCCTAAATTGTCAGGATCCTGGGCATCAAGGGCCTCTAAATAATCCTATTAAAAATATTAATAGATTATTAAATTTCAAAATAGATATTAAACTTTGAAATAAAAAAATTAAAACTTACAATCTTTTCTTGTGTCGGTTCATTAAACACGGTTCCATCGTTTTTCCTTCTACTCGAGCAAAACAATTTTTATCAAGGGATACGTCCTTCAATATTCAATTTGTGCTTTTCTAATGACCTTGAAACAATATAAAGTTCAAGTATAATAATATATTCAATATTCAATAAATCACAAAATTTAAGTAGGAAACAATAAAAAGGGCAAGTCCTAAAGAAAAATTATAAAAAACTATATCGTACCAGCTACCTCTCATGATTTGGCATAGTAGTGAGCCCAAAAGTGTGGAGGTATTGATTTGAATCAATGTTTTTTTTTGTTTTTTTAGAAGATTCCTAAATAATGTTTAATAATAAATAAGATAATATTAATGAAAAATATGAAAACTGTCATTTAAATAACTCAAATGGGATTAATACCTTAAATTTGGCAGTCACCCAATGGGTAATCATTTGGCGATATTGCTATACCGGGAAGTCATCCATGATAGGTAATGTCTCTAACTTCGTGCCCACTCTATCACATCATCCAACATACAACTCATTCTTATAAGCTCTCCAAAACTCTCCGAGCTCCTTTAAATGCGCTGGTCGTGCACCTTTGCCATCAGGGAAGTTAAACCAAAGCTGACACCAAATATATTTATTCATATAAATACAATAAATAATACATTAAATCCAATATATTTTTTACCCATATTTGTGCCCACGCATTATCCTTTATTTCATGTGGCAGATGTCTCCAAGAAAGAGGGCTGACCATAATGATGTCGGAGTATTTGGCTAGCGTCACCAAAAAACCCTGGCATTCCTACCCAGATTTATCAATAATCTATCCATCATCATTATATTCAACCATCAACTAAGTTTGGAAATTCCATACCGCACGCAAGCGGGTATGCCCCCTCCCCACCTCCTATCAATATATGAATCTTTTATTAAAGAAAAAAATATCAGTAGAAGTTATAATAAAAATAAACTTTGGTATAAAAATTTGCTAGAGTTATATAAATATACCTATGGTAGTCAGATCAATGGTCGTCACTGGATGCGTAGAAGCTGAAGGAATATCCTGTACAGGTGGAGTTCCCCTTAGTGTACGCTCCTCATCCACATACTGTGTTAGAGCAGGACTCGAAGAAGGTGGAATATAATAGCTCAGAGATAATGAACCAGAAGCAAAAGATGATGGAACAGACATCTGGCCAACTGGTAGTGTAAACATCAGAGGCCTAAATATCTCGTGTGTCCCTAAAGACACACCGGGATCAAAATGGGGTGTAAAAAATACGTCTGTGGTAGGGGAATAGTTCAATTGGGTACGACCAGTGGATCCTCTAACTCTCGCACCATGAGCCTCCATACCACCGACCTCAGTATCGGGACCACGAGATGATCCTCTAACTCTAACACCACCCCCTCCAACCACTAGCCTCTGTACTGGGAGCAATATCAGGCTGCTCATCAGATATCTCTCGTCTAGGGGGTGGATCCTGAAAAAAGGTTCAACACAAAAGTAAACACATGATATTATAAGTTATTGAAATATATATATTTGAAATAAAATACTCACAATAGGGATGAGTGGAGGAATGCCCATTTGTGTCATGCGACGATTATTTTCTGTCACCTTTTTCCACCACCTTTCTTCAATGGGTGTCATTTCCTACAATGAAAACAAATATGGAAGTAATTAGAAATAGATAACTAATGTGTAACCCAAAAAAAATATACAGAAAAACCATTCTGATAAAAAAAACATAAAGAAACAGAAGATTTATGGTGGTTTGAAGGTAAGTACTAGGATACACACTCTGAATGATGTAGGTGAAACATGTAGGTGAGAACATGACTGTATGATTATATATATTTCCCACCACAATTTCGGGTTCATAATCAACTCTAAAAATTGATCTATTGGATTCATCATAAGTAATAAATGGATTGCTTCCAATTGTAGTAGGGATAGTGTCAACTTTATCATCACCATCATCAAAAACATGTCTAGGATTTACTTCAGTAATTACACTAAATTTAGGATGAAGATGATATTTGACATGAAAAACTTATTTCACCATTGATGCCATTACATATGGTTCATCGGTGGTAAGAGTGAACTTCATGTCAATAAATCAAAATCCAAAATCATAAATAAAGGTGCCTTGCCTCGTCATTGAATCAAACCATTGAAATTCCATCATTGTGACTCGACCATGTGAGTAATAATACAAAATTATTGTTTTCTCCACAACTCCATAATATGATACATTTTCCGAATAAGGTCTATTATCCGATGAACTGGCTTAATAGTCTGTTGTGGCAGTTAGAATAACACCATCATGCTGTGTTCTCATTTTTCTTGCTTGTTCAATGATAATAAATTTTTATCCATTGATCACAAGTGATTTACAAGAATGAACCATGGTATTAAGAACAAAATCCAAAGCTCTTATTTCCTCAGAAACAGAGTCTGAAGGCATACTCGATACCTGAAATATAAAAAAAATAGTAAACTTAATTAAATATTATTTTTATATAGTTATTACAAAAATATTTTTACCTTCAATTTGAACCAAGAAGAAAACCCTTTGCTATGAAAAGTCTCTTTCCTTCTCAAAGATAAAGAACAATGCTTTCTATATATCAATTATTTATGTTCCCTGTAGATAAAAATAATAATAGTTTAACAAATATTTAAAATTACAAGAGATAATATAAGAGATACATGTACAATTTACTTACTTGATATACTCATCAAACAAATCACAATTGAACAACACTGTACGATGTGCCATCTCTCGCTCTTCAAGGCTTAATGTCATCAATGTATATGATCCTGGAATTCCTCCTGTCTCAGGAAGTGATGGAAAAATGGGTTCAATTTTCTCATACTGTTCTTCTTCATTTCTCATTGGTCTGTTTACTATTGTAGTAAGATCAGAAAAATACATTGAGAAGAAATCCATACATTCTTGAGCTAAGTAAATGTTCACAATTGAACCTTCAGGATAATTCCTATTCTGAACATATGATTTCAATGTGTACATGTTTCTTTAAGTTGGATACATCCAATGGAAAGAAAAGTGTCCTCCAATAAGTATTTAGGTCGAAAGATGTACAGTCAGATGCAACATGCATGTAAAAAATTATGGAGGGAATATTTTCTCTAACTCACAAAAAATTAATGGTGTCTTTGCCAATGGTTTTTCAAAGAAGGATTTGGACAAATTCATAGCAAAAATATCTCTAAACAAATAGCACAACCGAATAAATGAGACTCTTACATTATTGGAAAAGAGATGAAAGATTTCTATTGGAATCAACTCATGCAAAAGAACGTGATAATCATGAGTCTTCAAAGATTTAAGCTTCAACTATTTTCTATTGACCCATTTTGATATATTGCTTAAATAGAAATCATGAACTTTTATAGTCTCTAGCATTTACAAAATTTGGTTTTTTTTCAGTAGGTGTCATCACATAAGAAGCACATGGAACTTGCCATTTATTTTCACTGATATAGACAAAAAGCAATTCTGGTCTAATCCCTCAATATACCAAGTCATGCCGAGATCGTAAATCATCTTTTGTCTTCCCCTTGACATTTAAAAGAATCGAAAAAAAATTTCACATATATTTTTTTCAATGTGCATTACGCCTAAGCAATGACGTAACAAGTTGGTTGACTAATACGAAAACTCAAAGAATATACTCTTCTTCTTCCAATTCTAACAGGTTTCATTGGAAACATTTTTCCTCTTTCTAGATTTCATTACACCCTTCCCAAATGAATAATTGAAATATTTCAATTCATTAAGCACATCAGTTCCAGACATACGCTGAGGTGGATCGTTAGTCTCCATGGTATTGTCAAATCTTCGACGATTGTTTCTATATGGATGGTTCATTGGAAAGAATCGTTGATATCCCATAAAACTAAAACTATGAAGATATTACAGTCATCTCGATCGAGTATTCTTCGTACAAATAGGACTTGAAAATTTTCCTTTTGTGCTCCATCCAGGCATCATTACATAAGCAGGAAAATTATTGATCGTACACATAAGCGCATCACACATCTGAAATATGTCTTTCGAACATGCATCGTATGTGGGCACACCCACATCCCAAAGAAGTTTCAACTCTTTTATTAAAGGTTGCACGTATACATCTATGTCATTTCCAGGATCATAAGGGACATATATCTGTATACTCAAGGAAGTGCAAGGATTTTTATACATAACCATGGGGGAAGGTTATAAATGTGTATGAAAACCGCCCATGTGCTGTGTGAAGTAAGTATATGCCCAAATGGATTAAAACCGTCACTTGAAAGACCCAGTCTAACATTACGCATGTCGGCTGCAAATTCAGGATATTGAGCATCAAATCTCTACCATGAAAATCCATCTGCAGGGTGAACCAACTCTTCATTATTATTTTTTCTCTCTGTGTAATGCCATCATATTTTTACTGATATTTCATCAGAAATGAAAAGGTTCTATAATATGGGGATAAATGGAAAGTTCCACATTACTTTTTGTGGAACACGAGACGGTGTTCCATCATCTTTTGGCTTCCATAGGGATGTTCTACATTTGATACAATCATTTCTTTCAGCAGTTTCCTCCCAAAATAAGCTGTAATCATTCAGGCAAGCATGATTTTTTTTGAGAATCCAAGTTCATCAAATAACTTCCATGCCATATAGTGGTTTGAGGGAGTATCTGCATAATCTAGAAGTAAGTACTTCAAGAAGGTAATAATGTAATCAATTGCAGTATTTGAAATCCCATACATAGTTTTCCCGTGAAACAATCGGATTAGAAATTCCAACTTTTTCATTTTACGACATTGCCGATATACTGGAGTCATCGTAGCATCATTCAATTTTTTCACCCTATAAACATCATCATTTTCATTGGACGCATCATGTGTGCTTGTATCGAAATCTTGTTGGCTAGACAACCTTTCCTTCTCATGATTCCTAATAAATGGAAACCGATCATATATCAAACTCTCCAATTTAGTCCTATCATTTGGATCATCAATATTTTGAGATTCCATTTTCTACCCATTGTGATACCACACATAATAGTTTTTTTGGAAACCATATTTGTTTATATGATAGATAACTGCTTCACGACTCAACCATGGTCTTCCAACACAATTAGAACATGGGCAGTGTATGCGACCACTATCTAAAGCCTTTTCAAATGAAAAATCTAAAAATCTGCTCAAATTATTTTGAAAATCGGTTGAAATCCGATCAGTTTCATACATCCAACTTCTATCCATTCTGTAAAAAAATTTCAATAAGTTATTTCAAAGCAATTCAATAATATGGATGTTCAATCAAAAAAATATTTAGGTAAATGACAATTTTTTACTTTAAATAAAAGCATAACTAACACATTATTCTATATGAGAATCATATTAAGAAATACAACAAAATACAGTGTATATAAGAAAATAAGATACAAAATTTCTAATTCCTATATTCAAGGATTTCCCAGTAATATATTGGAAGTGGATCAAGGAATACATAATCGTTAAGGGTCTTGTTGGGAGTACATGAGTTTTATACTTTAACTTCTTCTGGGAGATCAGGATGAGGAGTAGGATGAGGATCACATCAAAAGTAGTTATGGCCTCATCAAGTTTTACCTTAACCATGGATTAAAGGATCCTAGGTTTGGGGCCATAGATCATAGGTTGGTAGGGTGTATTCATTGAATCATGTCCCAATTGATTTTGGAGAGGGACCTTGAATAATTATAGGTATGAATTTGATTAGAAACACATATAAAAAGGATATCCAAGAATTGTGACATCCTAAACCAGGATGCCACTCATTAGTGACCCGAACCCAGATGACCACTCATTAGAGAGGGACCTTCAAGTTATATTGTGTTTTATCTCACATACAAATAATGATTTTTTTGGAAGTCCGGGGTCCAGGGAGGAGGGTGGTGGGCTATCCAGGGTCCAGGGGGGAGGGTGGGGGGGGGGGGGGGCTGTCCTGGGTCCAAAAAGGTGGGTGGGGGCCTGTCTGGGGTCCAGGGAGGAGGGGGGCTGTCCAGGGTCTAGGAAGGAGGGTGGGGGGCTGTCCGAGGTCCAGGGAGGAGGGTGGGGGGGGGGGGGGGGGCTATCCAGGGTCCAGGAAGGAGGGGGGTTGTCTTAGGTCCTAGAAGGAGGGGGTTGTCCTGGGTGGACCTCAAAACACTGAATGAGGTTTCACTCTATAGTTATGATAATATATTATCCAAATCTATAAAGATTCCACCTATAAACATGACAACTTTAAATCAGTGCCTACTGTAATTTCATGAAATTTAAGGGATACGTGTTTTGTGAAAAGCCTATACATTAAAGTGATGTTCGTGAATGATGGTTTTTTCCCAAATGTTTATGGAATTCAGTAACGAGGATAATTTCTTCCATTTAACCAATGTTATTGTGTATGTTTAGGATGAATTCTTGAATTTAACCAGTGTTCTAGTTTATTTTTAGGTGAGGTGAGTTAGAAACCATGTTAGAAATGTCATTAGAACATGGGTTCTTCCATTTAACCATGTATTCTTGAATTTCAGGGATGAAAGTGTTTTGAATGAGCTAATTACTACCTACTCTATAATATGGCCAACACATTATGTGGGCATACCCACGAAACAAAGCCATGTGTAAATGGGACGTTTTTAGCACCCCATTTGGCCAAACATACTTTTCACCATAAGGGATTGGCCATGTATATTTACATGGATAACCAAGTCTTGTACTGTGTGTACACTCCCATGTACATTCCCAGGACACTAGATTATCGTAGACACCATGTCAACCGTTATACACACCATGTGAACCCTTATACCATATTGTCATTATTACAACTATTAATAACAACTTATTAAACCACATCACTTGTCAAAGATAATGAAATTGAACATAAAACAATAATAATGTTGGATATATCAAGTAAAATGAATTCATACTATCTTACATCCTAAATGACCACCCACAACCATGATTAATAACCAAAAAGCTCCTATTTCAGCCAAATCAAAAGTTAAAACAAAAACACATAGTTGCAGAAAAAAACTTAATTTGTGTGAAGAATAATAATCCCATGGTCCTCTTAATATTTGAACCACACAGTCAAGATTTTTGAGATGAACTTGTATCCATGAAACTATATGAGAAGCACGATTTAATACATGTGTTTTTTCTGATTTTCCCAATCATTTTGAGGAACCCCAAATCAATTAAAATGTTCACTGTGTTTTAAAAATGTGATTGAATAACTCATGTATGATGTTGAAGGCCAAATGATTAATGGTTATATTAGGAAAAATAATATTCATTAATATTGCGGATTTGACATTATGGGAATTAGTTTCATAAAGAAGAATGAAGTACTACATGGGAAAAGGAGAGGTCCCACTGAGAGTTACCTTTGTAGATATTTTATTCATAAAGAAAATTTGATTGTATAGTTAAGTATTTCTTATTTCTTCTGTGAAGAATAATTAGAGACCACATACTATTTTTCAAAGTTCAAGAAGATACTCCATATGTTCTATTGTGCAAAGGATAAGTGAACAGTGTGTCATTATATATATATATATATATATATATATATGTTTTTATAGAAACATGATACATACTTGTTATGTAATACACATAGTGTACAAAAATTAAGATGAATAAGATCTTCATGTTTGACATGATCTTAATGAAAAGAGTGATTTTCATGAAATACTATGAATAAATATTAGAAACAATTTTTTATGAGTTCATATACAAGAAGCTATAATATTTGAAGCATTAAGATTAAAAAAACTATGAATCTTTAAAATTAGAACACAAGAAAGAGACACCATGCCCTTATAAATGTATATGTGTAATGAAAACATTAATTGGACATTGTGTACTCCGATGTAGTGATTTGAGTACACAATTCGTAGAGTAGTGAATCATAAAATTTTCCAAAATCCCTAGAAATAGGGAATAGAGATATCATTGAGAATAGAAGGATATCCTTGAGAAGAGGTGGAAGGATATCCTTGAGAAGAGGTGGAAGGAGTCTAACCTAGCAGCTGATCGGATGGAAGAGGTGAACCTGTGCTGGGGATTCTCAAGGGATTATGGGAGTCGGGCAGTGCTTCTGGGAGTCATCCGCAATCTGCTTCGGGATCAGGGGGGGAGGGGGGTCACCTGCCTTAGTTGAATTTGGGTTTTTTTCCCAACAGTTATTAAAAAATGTTGGGAAAAAAATGATTTCCCAACAATTTTATGAAACCGTTGGGAATACTCCATCAAAATCCATCTTTACCAATGGTTTATTCAAACCATTGGTAAATAAAACTTATACCAACAGTTCAAAAGAACCGTTGGTATACAAGTGTTGGGAAAAGTATGATTTCTAGTAGTGTGGACAAATCAACAAAAAACATAAAGTAAGATAAAGAATGATGACACTAGTGTGCATTTTTCTTTATTGAGATATCGATGACGAAGAGATTATATAACATAGATCTTGTTCTTAGGAAGGTAGTCATTTCTTTGAATTTACCTTATCTCTATAGGGGTGTCAATGGGTTGCTAGAACCCTCTCTTGGTCAATGGATATTATTCACTGCTACTGAGGTAAGGTCCTAGAAGTTCACACATAATAGCGCTTTGAGAATCTACCATATTCTGAGAATAAGAATATAGAAATTGGTGGGACCCACCAAAGGGTCTGAGTACTATACAAGTTATATGGATTATCAAGGAATAAATAAATTCTTTTATTATTCAAGCTTGGAATAATATGTTGAATTTATTTATAACATGTATTTACCAGTGATTAGTAAATACAAAGATTAAATATTATTCGAACAGATTTAAGTATCCAGGGTTCATTTAGTATTTTCTGGAGAAGTGAGTCGAGTTATAGACTCTAGTTTATCATGCTATATATATTTAATATATGTTGAAGTTAGTGATAAAATTATAAATATTATTTATGGAATAACTTTATTTGACATAAATAAATATTTATAGTACTTATACAGAGGATATTTATTACACAGGGGCCGGGAACCCGTACCAGGTATTTTAGATATCCCTTATGTAAGTAAGAGAGAGGCTCTCCCCTTGGGATTTTTCATATATCATTTTTTTGAGAGCCTCTATCTCTTCCTGGGTTCTAGATAGAGATCCTATCAAACAAAGGAAGAACTTAAAGAAATTCCTTCGTGGATTGAAGTTCCTTGCCTTGCGGTGATCACCGCTACGTCGAGAAGATCGTTGGTGTGCCACACTAGCACCTAGATTCCAACAAACGACACACGTGCAGATTAAAAAGGCATGTGTGGATGATATAGAGGAATTAAACATCAGAGTCTTCAAGCAACGGTCCCTAGAAACCAATGACGCACTTGCGCACGCCAGATCTGAACAAGGTACTTGTTCATTTTTATTTTTGTGCTCTGTCAAATCCATGAGTGGTCCTCAGACCATACTGGGATAGCTCACCAGATTAGACGTCATAACGTCATTCTAGTTATGCGATTTTTTTTAATTTCTTAGAACAATGACTTCCGCTTCCCATCCTGGTACCTCACAACTTATTTAATCCTAGAATTCTTTCTCTTCTCTCCATGATGATTTACATACATTTATAACACAAATAATTCTATATGCATGCATGGAGTTGTACCAATCATGGATGCTTCCTTCATGATGTAGAATTATCCTTCCATCATCCTCATTTTCTTCCTTCATAAATCTAGCCTAAATCAATATAGAAAACTGATATTATAGTTTTCATTAAATAACTCATCACCTAGAATATTCTAAATTGTTATGAGATAAATATCACCAAATCCTCTCCTTGAGTTTTGGTGCATAGATTCTCTATTATTCTTTAAGTTTGAGAACCTAAACATAAACATGAGAAATATTAATTCTCTCAATTATTACACACATTATGTTCATTCAAATGATGATTACATAGTGATGTTTATGTAGAAAATACATGATTCATACACCAAGTATTAATCATGATTACACACTTCGTAAGCATCATTTAAAAGTTGTAATCATTATTTTTGGCTTCAAATATCTTCCTCCTATTCCTTTATGTATTGGTAAGCTTAAATAATTGATACAAGCATCAGATACATGAGCCTTAGTTCACCATAAATTCATATCTATTGGTAGTTTAGCATTGTAGAATTCTAACTATTAATACTTACTGCCCTATCTTAGAGAACCTAAATCAAGAACCATGCTACACCCTAATCACCACTTCTAAGATTCCCCCCCAATCATATGATTCAACTCAAAGTAAATAAAAATCAACAAGAGATATAAAATGGTCATAATGGATTATGTGGTTACGAGTTTCTTCCTATATCCATGGGAGAACACTGCAAACTCTAAAATTTATGGAAGCACAAGGATAATAATTACTATACCTAATTTGATGGTTATTAAAATTTAACTTTTAATATAAATACCAATAAATATTCATCCCCACTACAATTATATAGAGGTAATATGTTAGAAAACCTATTACATTGACCTATGAGAAACATGGTTAACCATCTATTGATTTTAGTTCCGAATAGTAGCCATAACCACCTCAAACGTCATATGCAGTTGAATATTCACCATGCCCAAAGTCTAAACTGATCAACCCATCAAACTTATGTGATATTATGGTAAAATAATTTTTATATTGAAGGTTTATTCTTACATTGTAATGATAATAATGAAGTGATTTACCAATGGTTCTCCTTTAGATAAATGAACCTTTGATGACTTGAAGAAACTTCACATTCCAAAAAATATCCCACTTAGATATTTATTTAAGGAACCTTTTTTGTATCCTCAAAATATTTTGGTAACCAAATCTTCATTCTATGTTCAATAAATTTTATTCTTCATCCTTGCGATCAGCCAAGTCCCACTGAGGAACAATATTGCCTCAAGCTCTCTTCAAATAACTCTTTTGTAAACATATCAGTTGGATTGTGATTCCTTATGATATTTTGTAGATATAACACATTATTTTACAGAATATTCCTAATTAAATTTAATTTTAGGTCAATGTGTTTCATTCTTACATGAAATGTTGGATTATTTTCAAGGAGGATAATACTTTGAATGTTACAGAGCAACATTCCTCCTTTCAATTATTTTCCACAATCATCCAAAAAGAACTTTAACATATCAAATCATTTTTGAATTCTATAGTTGTCACATATTATGATTATATTATAAAAAATTTAACCATATATAGTAGTTGGTACATCCATTCGATCACCATTCTGAAAAATTTAAATAAAAAACCCATTATTCATTTCTAAGTGTTGGATTCACTAACAAAATATGAATTACAAAATCCTTATAAAGGACTATCTTCCATAATTTATTTTGTATATAACAATCCTTTTATGTATAATTTGATCAAATTCACATATTATAAATAATCTTTCATTGGGTTAGACATAAACTAATTTACAACCCCATCTACAATTGAATTTACAAGATGCATATATATAATTAAAAACATAAATCTTCTAAAGGTTATAAAACTTTTACCATGATCTGAATCCCATATTATATTGAATTTACTTATTCCTTTGGTAGACTTAAGTGTCCAAAAAGATATGTTTACAATTTTTTTACCTATGATCATACAAAATTTATCAATTTTCATCCAGATGTATTGTTTCCTGGATAACACCAGAGTACCTGATTTTCAATTCCTTTGAAACCCCATCCACATGATTTTCTTAGCATGCTTGAGAACCTTCATTTCAAATATTATAGAAAAATTACAATTCATCTATGAAATATATTGAATTTATTAAACTTCAATCTATATTTCATCAACATATATTATAAGTAAAACATAAGTCCTATCATTCCGTAACTTCTAATAAAATAAATAATCAATGTTTCTTCTAATGAAACCTTATTAATTCATGAAAGTATAAAACTTATGGTTATAATATCAGGTTACATGTTTCAATCCATAAATACATTGATTATATTTGAAAAAATCCCCTCATTTAAAAAATATTCAAATCCCTTGGGTTGATTCATATAGACCTCCTCCTCCAAATCTATACGAAGAAAGGAAGTCTTAACACCAATGTACTACAACTGAAAACCATCATATGAAAGGATTATTATTACCATATGGATGGTAGTATGATTAATTACAGGTGAAAATATTTTTTAGAAATCAATTCATTATTTCTATTTGGATCCATTCACCATCTACCATGACTTGTACCTTTTAATTCTGACAGTTTGTTTTTTCAAAGGGTAGACTCAATTATTATCTGGTGCTAGTTTTTTCTTTGGTAGTTCATCTAGATACTAATTTCCATTGAACGTTAAGGATTACTTTCGTCCTCTATGGATGAATCTAATTTTATTAAGTCATTAATTTTCAGTACCTATTCATGGAATTCAAGTTCACCAGCATCCATTAAAATTAATAAGTTTTCATTATCCCCATACTATTTTAATGATTATTTGACTATATAAGATATTGTTAGAGAAGTTTATATACTCACAGGAACTTATATTTCCAGTGCTTGAACTTCTTGTACTAATATTTCTAATTATTATGCTACTTGATATTTCTATTGGGCATATTTAGTTCTTGAGAATTATAGTGTATCTTCTGTTGTTTTACTTTTCAATGCATTCATGATGAAATCTTGTATCATCGATATTTTTTTTGACCAGTGCTTCCATCCAGATCCACTTATACTTCAATAGTTGATATCTTTATCTCAAAATTTGATTCATACAAGTTCCTTACTATAAAATATTTTCATTAAAGATTACATCTTTACATATGATGATCTTCTATTCATCATCATTTCATAGTCGGTATCGAAACTCTTCATATTAATAGCCTATAATAAAACATGCTTTGGAATTTTCCTGTAGTTTATCACTATCCTTTGCATCAACAAGTGCATAATTAGTAAAACTGAATAATTTGAGGTGTGAAACATTTGGTAAATTAGCATACCAAAGTTATTTCATATCAATTTCTTCCTCTCATAAAGATTTGGGAATTCCGAAGTGCACATGCATGCATCTAACCTTCTTAGTCAAAGATTGATTCATAACCTCTGCAATTATATCTTGTTATTGAGTTCCAATTATTTTTCACTCAAGACTTATCCCATTATTTTAGAAGATGTTTTGAAATTATTTATCATTGTAATCACCACCATTATAGGATCTATGATAATTCAAATTCCAAACACTTTCCAAATATTCCATGGATTTCCAATTTACATAAGTACTGAAAATATCTTATTTATTTTTATAAAAATAAACTCATACATCCCCCATGGAATCATTAATGAATGTGATATTGTAACATGCTCCTCTATAATATTGGACTGAGGCTATAATATCATAAGAATTCTAGCATAATTTTCATTTAAATAAATATTTATTAAATGAATTATTTCAAAATTAAAACAAAACTAGATATATTTTAAGAATAAATATTTTTTTCCAAACTAATTGTTTTTATATAAACAATATATATTTTTAGAAAAATATTCATGTTATCAAAATAAATATTTTACTATATTTGTATTATCATATAATAAATAATATGGATAATTTTTATTATAATTAAAGTCACATTTAGTATGTTAAAATTTAAAAATTTATAGTTAACCATAATTTTTTTAGTTATGAAATTAAAAGGATTATTACTAAAACATGGGTGACATGTTAATTAATTACTTAGAACTTATTTTATGATTCTATGTTAATAAATATAAATTTTAATGTAATATTGAATGAAGAATGTACATTAATAATGTGTAAATGCAATATATTAATTTTAAAATTTAATTAATTGGAAAATAATAAATTAATGGAATATAACAGTTTAATAATAGTGAAATAATATTTGAAGAATAAAAATACTACTAATTTGATAACAGTATATTAAAATTTTAATATATTTAGAAAACAAGGATTTATCATAAATAAAATGTTAAGTCAATATAATTATATTAAGATAGAAATAAATATTTAATATTTATACATATAAGTATAAAATAATTATAGATAAATTATATTAATATATTAAGAGAATTAATGGATTATATGTGTTTTAGAATTGGAATTATTAATTTATTAAATTTAATAGTTAAAGTATTTTTCTCTATAAAAATGTATTCTTTATAGAGGTAAGGAGATTTTGCAGTGTGTGTAAGGCTAAGAAGTAGTTGTGCAAGGGTTTTGTACTCAACCATGTGCATTATGTAAAGGTTTATAGTTACCTATATAAGGGTAACTCCATCCCTGTGTAAAGGTTAGCTGAACTCCCTCAACTTGTGTAAAGGTAGGTTCTTACCTACATAAAGGTAAGTGCATCTTTACTTCACGTATGGGTATGTTCCATGTTATGTTAGGGTACACCCATGTTGTGTGGAGGTTAGATACTACTTATGCAAGGGTAGGCTGAAGCTCATGTATAGGTACCACTATACTGTTTTAGGGTTTCCAAACCATACATAAAGATAAATCCCCTACACTCAACCATTGTAAGGGTAGTAAACCACTATGTAAAGGTACACAAACCAATATATAAGGGTAGTCAATAGAACATAAGGGTTAGTCCCAGGATCACATAAGGGCCACCCAATAATATTAAATATCCTCTAAGATTGATTTGATACTTACGTGAGGGTATCTTGTGACTTCTAAAGGCTGTGTAAAGGTAGGTTTTTTCTTGTGTAATGGTATCCCACATTACCGCCACTACATAAGGGTATGCCAATACTTGAATAAAGGTAGAATGCTCTGCCAATATGTCACATAATGGCAACAGAACCTCATGTAAAGGTCAATCTTGTAACTCAAAGATCACATTTAGATACACCTATCCCTACATAAAGGTAATTTATGTTTTAAATCTTGCATAGATGTCATATTATCTCTAAATAATGAAATCATAAAGGTTTTGAATCCATGTATGGGTCATGGGGCGACTTGTAAAGCCTATGTAAAGGTAATATCGAGCCAAATGATAGTAAGAAAACCACACCTAAAATTAAAATACATCTCACATATAGGTAATTACTTGTAAATATAAACATGTACTATTAAATTTAAACCTAATACATCACATTGTTTCTTCATATCATGATACCTATATATAAAACTAAAAAAATATATATTTAATTTTTCATTATCTTGTTAGTATACATTACATTTTTCTTGAAAAAAAGGATCAATATTACAGAAACACGACCCAAATATGAGCATCCAGATTTATGAAACCTTGATTTATTCTTCAACATGTCCAATTTTCCATAAGAAATAAACCACATTAGAATCTTCCTATTTTCAGAATTATAGATTTTTAAATGGTTAGATCTAGAAAGTCAATATCTTATCACAATCTAGAGTGTGGATTTTTGTGGTTGTATATGCATACATTTCCATGTAAATTTGAGATAAGGTTATTTTATAGAGGTTTCATATAGTGATTTATTTGGTAAGAAGGATAATAATAGAAATTATATTTTTTATAAGCATCATTATAAATGATATTTTTTCAAATATCAAGATTTTAAAGGATAATAAACTAGTCTTTAATATATAAAATATTTTAATATGAATTTAAAGTAAAGGCTAGTTATTTAAAGAGAACCCGTAATTCAATTACAGAGCATCTTAAGTACTGTATAGAATCTACAATTATGTCCTTATAATTTCAAGTATCGAAGGGAATGTGAGAAAAATGAGATTTTTTATGTGAAACTTATATTTTAAGAAGGAATATTTTAGAGAAGAAGTCCTAGGGTTCTGATGAAGTGATCCATAGAAATAAACCCAATTTATCAACCTACTAAAATGTAAGGGAACAATTATTTTATTGATATAATATTTTTAAAAACACTTTCTTGTAATGGGATATTATTATAAAATTATGTTTTAAGAAGTCAAGGTAAAACCCTTATTATAAATAGAAAATGATTTCATTAAATTATATTTTCCAAAAAAACATTATTATAAGTTAAAAATTATTTTATTAATATTCTATTTACCAAACCCATTTCATTTAAAGGGATATGATTTTAAAATTATATTTCATAATTTCAATAAAAAACCCTTATTTTAAGGGAAAATCATTTTTAAAACTTATATATTTAATATTTTAAAGATATTTCATTACTCTCAAATGAAAAATCTATTTTGGTTTGTAAAATTTCGTTTTTAAAAACATGTTTTGAATATTTAAAGAAGAGTAGTTATGCCTTTATGAAGAGAAGGTAATGTTTTATGATTTCAAGGATAGTTTTAAAGAATTTTAAAATTATCATTTTATGTGAAATTTTCATTTAATTCCATAGATTTAAATCATGATTACATGAATTCTATCTCTATGAAATATATTTCTCATTGAAATTCAATATTTTTTAGGAAAATAATATGTTTAAGTTTAATTTTAATGTATTGAAAACAAAATTTTTATTACTTCTAATATTTATGAAAACATAGTTTTCCTTTAAGGGAACTTTTGATGTGTTTATTAGATATGTAATTATTTTCCTTATTTAAAATAAATTAAATATATGTTATGTTTTTGAAAGGTTATTTAAATGGATTTATAACAATAATGAAAATGTTCATAATAATTTTTTACTTAAAATTCTATAGTTGAGTATTGGTTTTAATGATGAGTAATGAGGAGTGAACTCATAATCTCAAGGGGACTTTTTACTAAAAGATATGTTTAGACCATAAATATTTTTAGTGGCCATAAGATTTTATTAGAGTTTTTCATGTATCATTAAATTACATAAAGTAATATTACATTCAAAAGTAAAGTTTTGAACTATCAAAGGAGAAATATGGTTTTATTTAAAATGATATTATATTAAGGAAATAAATTGGTTTTCAAAATAACAAGTAATTTAGAAGTATTGGAAAGTATCTCTAATTATGGATTCTGAAGATATTAATTTTTTACGAAAAATTATGTGGTTTATCAAATGTTTTATTTACACAAAAATATTTGAAATAAAAGAATTGGTTTTTGAAAAAATTTATAGTTTTTTAAAATTGAACGGATTTCACATTATGTTTTAACACCCCTTATAGAGAAATTTTGTGTTTTTCCCAAGTTTTAAAATGATTTTCATAGGTATAGTAATGAGAAGAATATTAATGGTGAATGGTCTCGATTTAGTGTCAATATTGACTGAATATATGTAAGAGTTTGAATAATTTTCCATAAACTCTGATATGTATTTAGATTTCATAATCCTCCAAAACTCTAGACCAAAACAATCCTCAGACTGTACACTTTTCATGTAATATTTAATAATTTAATAAAATGAAGAATATACTGAGCTTATGGAAAAAATTCAAGATTGCCGCTTCGGGGCTCTAACAATTGGCATCTGATAAAGTTTTAGAAAACTTTATAGATTAGAATAAAATTATTTAAGGATAATTTTTTATTCATATAATTTTAGAGATAATCTTTTAAGTGAAAATTGATATTTTTAGTTAATGAGATTTCTAGTGATCCTAGTTTTCATAATTTTGGGAGACATTTGGGGCAATTAAACCCTTGGGATTAGTATGTGTTTTAGTGAAGAGTTTATTTGAGGAAATATTCATTTTATTTTATGGTGATAAGTTTAAAGGTATTAATAACCATTAGAGTTTATTTGATCTTTGATGATGAATTTATTAAAGTTAATTAGGAAACTAAAATTTATTTGGGTAATTAAAACTGTGAGGATGCAATTTCTTTAAGGGGTTATAATTTAATATCTCAATAATTCTAGCGTAATTTCCTTTTAAAGATTTTTTATTAAATGGATTGTTCCAAAATTAAAAAAACTAAGATATTTGTTAAGAATAATTATTCTTTTAAAAAATAAATTTATTTTCTATAAAGAATATAAATTTTGGAATAATTTAATTTAAAATATTCAAGTTATGAAAATAATTCTTTAACAATATTTTTATTATTTCCTATAAAATAATATGGATAGTCATTTATTAAATATAAAGTCAAATTTAATATGTTAGAGTTTTAAAATTTATAACTAACCATAATTTTTTTTTGTTTTGAAATTAAGAGGATTATTACTAATACATGAGTAACATGTTAATTAATTTATTTGAAATTATTTATTAAAAATTAATTACAAAATATTATTTTTAATGTAATATTTAATTTGGAAAATATATTAATAATTAGTAAATAAAATATACTTATTTCAAAATATAATTAATTCAAAATGATAAATTAATGGAATACAAGCATTTTTCAATAGTGAAATAATATTTGAAGAATATAAATACTATTAATTTGATGAAAATATAGAAAAATTTTGTAAGAGGTATAACATATATTATGAAAATAAGACTTTATCATAAATAAAATGATAATTTAATATTTTTATAAGAATATATAAATACATATTTTTAATTTATACATATATGTATAAAATAATTGTAGAGAAATTATATTAACATGTTAAAAAAATTATTAGATAATATGATTTTTAGATTTAGAATTATAATTTTATAAAATTTAATAGTTTGAATATAATTCTATATAAAAATTAATTCTGCATAAGTGAAAAGAGATTTGGAAGAATGCCTAATATTAAGAAGTAGTTTTGTAAGGGTATGTACTCAATTGTATGCACTATGTAAAGGTAGACAATTCCCTATATAAGGGTAACTTCATCGTTGTATAATGGTCAGCCAAACTCCCTAATCTTTCATAAAGGTATAATATTACCTATGTAAAGGTAATTTCCTTTTTTTCCTTTGTGTAAGGGTAAGTTCCATGTTACCTAAGGGTAAACATAATTTGTTTAAAGGTCATCTGATACACTTGTAAGGGTAGGCTGAAGCTCATATAAAGGTACTACTATGCTGCGTTAGGGTCACCATACCTTATATAAAGGTAAACACACAACACTTTTCTCATGTAAGGGTAGTCACCCTCTACATAAGGGTACACAACACACTACATAATGGTAGTCACCCACATGTTAAAGTTATAACCCATCTTGCGTAAGAGTCAACCACTAATCTTCAATGTCACATAAGGGTAATTATATACTCATATAAGGGTAAACTGTGAGTTCTAAAGGCTGTGTTTAGGTAGGTTGTTGCTCGCATAAGGGTAACCCATATCACCACCACTATGTAAGGGTACTCCAACACTTATATAAAGTTAGAACGCTATGTAAACATGTTATGTAATGGTAACATAACCACAAGTAAAGGTAAACCCTATAACTAAAATCTATCATAAAGGCAAACATGTCCTTAAATAATGATAAATTTTAGTTTTAAATATTGCGTAAAGGTCACAATATCACTACATAAGGGAGATTTCAAGGTTTTGAAGCCACTAAAGGGTCAAGTGAAAAGTTTAAAAACCTACATAACGGTGAACACAAACCATGTAAAGGTAAAAAAACTCATGTAAAAGTAATATCCGTCTCACATAAATGTAAATCCACATAAAGGTAAGCATGCACTCTTTAATTTAAACACACTTCATCACATCTTCTTCTTCCTCGCATGAAAACTATAAATAAAACTAAAGAATATATATATAATATGTAATTATCTTATCATTATACATTCCAATTTTTTTGACAAAAATAATCAAGATTAATGAAACATGACACAAATATAAATATCTTCATTTATAAAACCTTTTTTAATTCTCCAGAGTGTTCAATAAGCCATAAGAACTCGAACACCCAATAAACTTCATGTTTTGAGGTTTATAGATTATTTAATAATTAGAGTTAGTTAGTCAATATCTCATAACAATTTTGAGTATGTATTTCTGTGGTTTTATATGACCATGCATGATTTTTCCCATAAATTAGAGATAAGGTTATTTTACGGAGGTGGTGTATAGTGATACCTTGGGTGATAAGGATAATAATAGAAATTATATTTTATATACTCATTATTATAAAATATGTTTTTAAAAATTTCTATAATTTAAAGGAAAATAAACTGGTCTTTAATATATGAAATATTTAAATATGAATATATAGTAAATGATGACTATTTAAAGAGAACACTTCCATCAGTTATAGACCATCTTATTTGCCCTATATAATCGATGATTATGTACTTACAGTTTCAATTGAAAGAGGTAAAGTGAGAAATAAAATATATTGTTCTTGGTACACATATTTTTAGAGAAGGAAAGTTTCATAGATGAAGTCATGGGGTTCTAATAAAGTGACCCTGAAGAAGAAATCCAACATAGTAGCCTCCTCTAAGGTAAGGGAAAGAATATTTTTTTTAAAATTATATTTTCCAAAACATTTTCTTGTAAATGGATATAATTTTAAACTTAAGTGTTAATATTTTAAGAAAAAACACTTTTTGGAAGGGGAAATCATATTATTAAATTATATTTCCCAAAATTATTTCTTGTAAGGGAGAAATGATTTTATTTAAAGGGGTGGAATGTAATATCACAAAAATTATAGAATAATTTTCTTTTAAATAATTATATACTAAATGGACTGTTTCACAATTAAACAAACTAAGATAAATTTTAAGAATAAGGATTATTTTACCAAATTAAATTCTTTCCTATATGAAAAATAAGTTTTTGAATAAGTTTTTATTAACAGGTTGAGGGAAATCTTTATTTATTGAAAAAATTTAATATGATAATTTAAAATTTTCAAGTTATAAAAATAATTCTTTAAATATATTTATATTATTTTCAAAAAATAATATAGACAGATTTTTATTAAACATTAAGTCACATTTAATAAGTTCACATTTCCAAATTTATACTTAACCATAATTTGTTTTTATTTTCAAATTAAAAGGATTTTTATTAACACATGGTTAACATGTTAATTATTGAATTTGAACTTATTTAATGATACTGAATTAATAAATATAAATTTTAATGAAATTTTTAATATAGAAAATATATTAATAATTATTAAATAGAATATATCTATTTTAAAATATAGGTGGAAAATAATAAATTAATAGAATATAAGAATTTAATAATAGTGAAATAATATTTGAATAATATAAATACAATTAATTTCATGAATGTATATTAAAATTTATATAGTAGTATAACATATATTAAGAAAACAATAATTTATCAAAAATAAAATGCTAAGTGAATATAATTATAAGAATATCGAAATAAATATTTTTAATTTACACATATATGAATAAAATATTTTAAGAGGAATTATATTAATATAATGAAAAAATAATGGATTATATGAGTTTTTTAATTAGAATTAAGAATTTAAAAAATTTAATAGATAAAATATTATTTTGTAAAAAAATGGATTCCATGTTAAGGAAATGATATTTGGCAGCATGTGGAAGGGTAAGAAATAGTTTCACAAGGGTTTTTACTCAACCCCATGTGGTATGTAAAGGTATACATTTCCCTATGTAAGGGTTACTCTATTGTTGTGTAATGGTCAGTCGAACTCTCTTATCTTACATAAAGGTAGGTTCTTATCTGTGTAATCGTAAGCACCTATATCCTTCATGTAAGGGTAAGTTCCATGTTATGTTAGGGTACACTTGAGTTGCATAAGGGTCATTTTATACTCACATATTGGTGGGATAAAGCTCGTGTAATGGTAATTCTATGTTTTGTATGGTTCTCCATACATCACGTAAAGGTAAACCCCCAACGCTCTACTCACATAAGTATAGTCACCCAGTACGTAAGGGTACATAACCCACTATATAAGATTATTCACCCATGTATAAGTGTCAGACCATGGATCCTTAGGGTCAACCACTACTATTAAATTTCACATTAGTGTAATATGATACTGGCATAAGGATCACCCATAAATTTTAAGGGTTGTATAAGGGTATGTTATTGCTCATGTAAGGGTATCCCACACCATCAATCCTATTTAAGGGTACTCTATCAATTATGTAAAGGCATAATGCTCTATGAAAATGTCACATAAGGGTAATATAACCTCACAAAAAGGAAAATATTTCAATTAAAAGCACATGTAAAGGTACACCTATCCATACAAAAATGTAATTTCCCATTTCAAATATTGCATAATAGTAATAATATCACTATTTAAGGGTAACATAAAGGTTTTGAATCGACGTGGGGGTTATGTGGTGAGTTTTAAAACCTATGTAATGGTAATATCAATCCACATAAGGGCAAGATAACCTCACATAATGATAATATTCATCTCACATAAAAGAAAATCTATGTAATGTTAATCACACACTCTTAATTTTACACCCACTACATCATATCATCATTTCCTCACCTGAAACCTTTAGATAAAACTAAAGAATAAATATATTAAATATTTCAATATATTATAAGTATAAATTATTTTTTTGTTGACATAAAGGATCAAGATTAATGAAAAATGAGATGAATATGAACATCTGACTTTATAAAGCCATATTTTATTCTTCAGTATGTTCAATAATACATAAGAGAATAACAACACTAGAATCTTCCTATTTAGATGTTTATAAGCTACTTAATAGTTAAATAGAGGAAGTAAATATCTCCTCACAACTTGGATTGTGTATTTCTATGGATGTATATGATGAGGCATGATTTTCCCTATAAATTAAAGATAAGGTTCTTTTATGGAGGTGTTTTATAGTGATTCCTTGGGAATAAAGGATAGTAATAGAAATTATATTTTATATAAACATCATTATAAATGAGATTATATCAAATCTATAGAATTTAATGAATAAGGATATGGTATTCAAAATAAAAAATATTTTAATAGGAATATATAGTAAAGGAGTCCTATTTAAAGAGCATGATTCAGTAGGTTATAGAACATTTTAAGTACCACATAGAATCCATAATTACGCCCATATAGTTTTGAGCGTAAGAGGGTAAGTGAGAAAGAAGAAGAGTTTGTTCATGTGAATCCTATATTTAAAGAAGGAAAGTTTCATATAATAATTCTCAGGTTTCTTTTAAAGTGATACTTTGGAATAAATCCAAATTAGTAGCCTACTATAAAGTAAAGAAAAATGATTTTATTAACACTCTATTTTCCAAAACCTTTTTTTATAAGGGGATATGATTTTAAACTTTATTTTTAATATTTTAAGGGAAAACATTTATTGTAAAGGGAAAATGAATTTATTAAATTATATTCTCCAAAACACATTCTTATAAGGATGAAATGGTTTTATTAATATTATAATTTCTCAAAAACATTCTTTTAATGGGATATTATTTTAAACTTATATTTTACAATTTCAAGATAAATCCCTTATTTTAAGGGAAAATATTTTTTAAAACTTCTATTTTTAATATTTTAAAACAATTTATGTACTTAGAATGAAAAAAAGTTTTGGTTTGTAAAAGATCCTATTTGAAAAATTGTTTCACATGTTTAAATAATTTATTTCCTCATTTATAAACAAAAAGAAATGTTTTTTGATTTCAAGGTTGGATTTGAAGAATTTTAAAATTATCATTTAATGTTAAATTTTCTCTTAATTCCATGGATTAGATTCATGATTACATTCATTTTATGGACATACACTATATTTATCATTGAAATTATATATATATTTTGAAAATATTTTTCTTAATATTAATTTCCAATTATTACCTATGAAATTTTGGTTTACTTTTAATCTTTATGAAAACGAAGATTTATTTTAAGGGAACTTTGGATATGTTTATTAAATATGTAATTATCTTCCACTTTGAAAATAAATTACATATATGTGATATTTTTGAAAGATTATTTTAATTTATTTATAATGATAAAGAAAATATTTAGAAAAAAATGTTTATTTAAAACATGACACTTTTGTATTGGTTACATTGATGAGGAATGATGTATGAACTCATAATCTCAAGGGGAATTTTTCCTAAAAGCGAGGTTTAGACCTCCAATATTCCAAGAAGAAATATAGTTTTATTATGGTTTAATAAGTGTCATAAAATTTGGTAAATAGATATTTTTTTAAAAGTAATGTTTTTAAGTATCAAATGAGAAATATGGATTAATTTCAAAGGATATTATATTTTAAACATAAATGGGTTTTAAAAATAATATATCATTTAATGATTTTGAAATGAATATATTTGTATAGATTTTGAAAACACTAAATTTTTGTTTAGGGAAAACTATTTATTTTATCAAATATTTTGTCTGCCTCAAAATATTTGATATTAAAGGAAAGGTTTTAAAAAGGTTTTTTATAGTATTTTGAGAGAAATAATTTCATCTAATTTTCTAAAACCCCTTAATAACCAATTTTTTGGTCACCTCATGTTTTAAAATGTTTTTTACTAGTATAGCGATGAGTATATAATCAATGGTGAATGGTATCGATTAAGATTCTATCTTGAGTGATTTCAGATAATAGTTTATAAAATTTAGTATAAACTGTGATATTTATTTAGAGTTCCTAATCCAAAAAAAAATAGTCCTAATCGGTCCTTAGAATGTATATTTCTCAAGTAACATTTAATATTTTAATAAAAAGAAAAATATATATAGTTTATGGTTCCAAATCCAAGAGTGTGGGTTAGGGGATGTCATAGAGGCAGGTACCCAATCATTAGTATGGAATATCTCCATCTTACAGAATTTGAGATTTTAGTAATTCAAGTTGATTGGAACCTGATTTTCTCTATCCATGTACAAAACTCTTACAAATTATGATAATTATGTGGTCGAGATTTAGAATTATCTTCCCCAATAGAACCTTCAAATATTCCTCATTGAGGTGACTAAGTCTATAATGCCAGACCTCTAGATTTTTAGAATTTGAAATCCCATCCATTTCACTTCTATATGAAATTCTAGATAGGAAAAGTGTACCATCCTTTACTTTTTTTCCACAACCATGGACCCTCGAGTCACTTTCTAGACTCTATTTTTGAAAATTGTACTGAATACCTCCTCATCTAACTTCCCTAATAAAATAATATTCTTATAGAGGCCTAGTACATGCCTCACTCCCTTCAGCTAGAGAATACTCCCATTCTACTATCGAATATCTACATATCTCTTTTCAAAAAATATCTAAAACTTATCCATAAACTAGATGAACTCTCGAAAAGTCTCCTGATTAATATTTCACCCTGAAACTATGATCTTTTTCTGAGTTAATGGATGAAAAAGTGTCAATCACCCATAACTCCCCCAGAATTTGAATAGTGAGTTGAAGATTATCCCTCCATATGTTGAACTAATGGACATTGGACATCTTAAATATTTCCTTATAGTCCCCTCCTTGAGATTCTTGAAATTCCTCTATAGACTTAATTGCTTACTAAAATTCCAAATATTAGGTTCTATATTAGTCAACATACAAAGATTATTTTCCCAAGACTTATCTTTCTGTTGTCAATTATTCTTTTGATAAGGTGAGCATCCCCTTTCTTTAGTATGTTGTACACTACTGGAAGGTACATGGGCCTCTCTTCACTAGATATCCTTACTACAGATCAAGCTCTAGTCATATTAAAAATAATGATTAGCCTTTACATATAAAATACTTACCACACCAACCATTCCATCCCATGATTCTAGTAAAGATGAAGGATGTAGTATAACACAAACATCATCTGTGAAAGTAACTTTAGCTGCTTTTAGCTTACTTATAGTTATGTTAAATTCATTCCAAGGATCTTTCATTGACTGTTAGTCCAATAAAATTAATTTAAACAATTGTATCATTAGGAACACTTTTTTTAAGACTTTTAATTTTTATACATATATTTTAGGGCTTTAATTAACCGTGTCATAATCTTTTTCACTTGGATGTCGAAGGCCACATTCTATTTCGATTTCATCCTCACCAATCCTAATGATTTCCTATCCATTTTTACCATTCACCTTTCACCATATGGTTATATTTATCTCCGCTAAATAGAAGTTTGGAGTTCATCAAAATAAGATATTCTTCTATCTAGATCATCCAAAATATATAGTTGGTTTTATCAAACTGACTGATTTGATCCTTTCCTTATTTTATTTTAATATCTCCCAATGATGGTAAGGACCAAATGAAATCAATATGACTCTAATTAGATTGAGGAATATACCAAAGTATCCTAGTGTGTCAAACTGTTCACTGATATAACTAGTTGAGAATACCAAATAATTGATACAAACATCGAATGCACAAACCATAATACACTAGAAATTTGTATCCATCGACAGTTCAGCATTGCAATATTCCTATTGTTGATACATCCTTCCTTATCTTATAGAACCAAAATTGGGAATCTTGGTGAACCCTAAGCACCACATATAAGATGAACCACAGTCAAACACATTAACTTAAAGTAATCAAACATCAATAAGAAAATTAAACTGAACACACAAGATTATGTAGTTCAGACTATCATCATATATCCATGATATTACACATAAAAATCTTAAATATATGGAAGTACAAGGATATAAATCACTATAACTAATTATCCAATGATTCCAATTTAATGCATCATAAATATACTCATTAGTACATGAAAATGTCTCTTATATAGAGGTAATCATCCGGTAAAATTGGTTTCATCGACCTTCAAGATGTACGGTCAACCATCCATCAAATTCATCTCTAAACATAATCTAGCACCGCCTCAACCATTATAGGAAATTTAATATTCACAACCCCCAAAGATCAAATTTATCAACCCATTAGAATTACATCATCTTCTAGTAAATTCATTTTCATACTAAAGGTTTCCACTTCCACTGCATAGACAAACCTGATGGTATTTACCAAAGTTTCTTATTTTAATAAATAAAAATTTTATGACATGAGGAAAATTTAAATCCCCAAAATTAAGTATATATGGGTATCACCTTTACCTATCTCAGCTTAATAGAACAATCCTTTACAGATCGACTACATGAACCTAATCCATAGTGCATGTTAGACTGACTGTGAGGATCGACCACATGTACTATCAACTGACTATGTGGACCGACTATATAAAAATTCCATACAACACATGAACAATCAAATAACGGAGAGAATAAAACATGAGTCATTGTTTAGTGTGTTGACTACACAGACATGCCACCATATGAGTCTATGATCAATGGATCAACTATACAAACAAACAATTGACCAGGTAAAGTGGATTGACCGTATGAACATACATACGCAACTCATGTTCTTTATTAGATTATTTTTTTATATAACAAGGATTCATAATAAAACATATAATGAAATTTATACCTTTTTAATAAAATTTCACTTTGCATAAACAAAATAAATATCCTTTTAAGGGATTTATTTTGGTTCTTCTAACATCATTACATACCTATGAACTCATTCTTAATATTCTGGGAATTATCTTATAAAAATAAATGGATTTTATTTGTTATTTCAAGAAATCATATTCGTAATATGGATTTGAAACTTCAGTTCAATCTTTCTTCTTCAATTACTTTTCAACAATAAAATGGTAATATCAAAAACTCAATATCCAGTCTTCTAGAATTCTAGGATTATATTTTCCTCTTATTTGTATTTCTTCTAATCAATATTTCATCATCACTATCATCACAAAGATAAAGGATTTTTCATTATAAATACTTCATGGGACTTAAAATCTTCAAACAATAGCCTCCAAGATATGTCAACAATTACCATTTAACATAAAGTCACATTATATAAGGAAACTTTTTCACTAGGAACTTATTAAAAACCTTTAATATTTTATTATTCTCTTCAATTTTTGTTGAACATATTGACATAAACCAAAAATGACACACCATAAACCATAACAAAAAATACAACATGCAAGAATGGGATAAACAATCTCTAAATTTTTATTTATTGTAAATAATTTCTAAATGATATGTCAATATGTGGTCTCCCCCTTCTCATCAGTCTTTCATTTCACATTATATCTACCTTATTAATAGGAAATATCGATTAATTGAGAAAGTTGTGTCAATTCATACAAAGGAAAAGTTCCATAAACCATTCCACTCTATGTTTAATTGATCAATTCTTAGTGTAGCAAACAATAGAGTTTTATTTTTTCAACAATGTTATACCTTATAAAATAAAATGACACTAAATGAAATGAGACATTATTCACCTTTCTTTAAAGTTGTACAAAATTTTAGGATGAGGAAGTTGATGGCTCCAATTGAGATACAAATTTCTCATGATATATTTCAACTAGAATTTATTATACTCACATTACCATACAGTTTAAAAGTATTTAAGTATAAATGGAAAGACATATTTTCAGAAAAAATCTCTACGTTTTTCTTTAACCTTTGTCATTTATTACATTAATTAATGTTTTTCTCCCCCTTAATTTTAAAATATAATTTTTTTATAAATGATGATCGATAAATAAATAATACCATTTTCAATGACATAACTTTAAGAACATTCCAAAAATATTTTGGTTTTAATGAAATAAAAATTTTGGCATCTTCTTTTTTATTCTTGTTCACTTATCTCCCCCTCAAGGAGACACTCTATTTAATATTTATAATGGAACAACTATTAAAAAGATAAATTATTTGATGTTAAATGTTGAAAATATATAATAATGGATCTTTTCATTTGGTTGTCAATATTTTGAAAACATTCACACCTTTACTAAGGATAAACTCATCAAAAAAATTTCATTAGAACACTATTTGAGAAATAAATCATGGATGGTTGATTATTCACTTTTTTGTCCAATATTGACCTCAACCACTGCTTTTTATGTTCTCTCCCTAAAAAAACATCACTATCAATTACCAAAATTTTATATACAAATACAACACATAGAGATTAAGGGATTAAGGTGGGAAATCATTCCTTCTTAATGAGAATTAAAAGGTTGGGAGTACTTAATAAACAATGTTTCTTCACTCTTAATAATTCCACATTTGATCTTCAAATATGATTTTATTGAAAAATTATTGATATTTTTTCAAATTGATATTCTTTTTTTTTTGAAATTTTTTTTTCTCTAAAATCTAAATGCATAATTCATTCTTAATCCATTTATATACATCTTTTTGTATTGTAAGAATGGTTAGTGAACTTCTAGAATTTTTTACACCTTAATTGAACTTACATAATGTTATTTTTGATCTAAGGGTTTTTTTTAAATATTATTAATGTAGGATCGAAATATGTATGAATATGCTCAAATACTAGAGGGGGGTGAATTGTAAGTTTAAAAACATTCATTTTTATCCTTAAGGAAATATTTGTTAAACAAAGTTAAACAAATTGGATTAACTAAACCCTCTTTTGCAAGGTTAATAAATATTACCTCAAGTTTGATAAATATTTATAAAGAAATAATAACACAGGTAATAAAAAAAGAGTCTACCTTAAAGCATATAGAATATTATATTAGAGTTATTAAAAAAGTGAAAGTATAAGAAATATTTTCTATTTGTAACAAGTTAAAGTAAAAATTTAAAGTAAATATAAATATTTTAACCCAAAGTGTAGGGTATCCAAACACCTTGGATAAAGGTCATTTTATTTATACTTTCAAAATAGTTTGTCTTAGCCACACAAGGGTAATCCATCAATACAAGGAAGATTGGATTCGACTTATATCTTGCAATCCCCACAAGCTCTCGATTAAGTAGGTGATCAAAACCTATGTCTTCCTTCAACTAGAATCCCTCGATTAAGAATGTAATTAGAACCTATACCTTCCTTCAGGTGGAATCCATTTATTAATCATGTAAGAGATACCTTTGTCTTCCTCAACTTGGAAGCCCTAAATTGTAATCACCAATGATTGGTGTCACAAAAAGCAGAAAAAAGATTATTGAAGATTTTAAGTATGTTGAACAAGTAGTTCACAACATTATCACTTTAATTTTTTCACACAAACCAATTTTTCCAGAGTTCTCATGTGTCTCTAAAATTCAAAAGTGAGTCTGTGTATTGAGCACTTCCAAATGACATTGTATTTATAGGTGAGATTTCCAATGATCAAATTTTCCTTTAATGGTCATATTTTTCCGAAAATTTTCAATGGTCCTATAAAGAATTAACTTACAATGGTCATATAATAATATATTAGATAACATCATTTAGTACAAGAAAATATCATGAGAAACATTAAGTGTGTATGAATTAGATTATATAAAACATTAAATTAATTAATTATAATAACATTAATAAAGTTATAAAAATGGATTCGTAAAAAAATAGAATTAGATAAGGAACTATAAGAATTGGATCTATAATTTATTGGGAATAAGAATTGAGGAACATGGTAAATTTTATTGGAAAATATATATGAATCATAATTGAGAAACCATGAACCAGATTCAAAAAATGAGACAGTTCAGAATTAAGAAACTGTGAATCGGATTCAAAAATTTGGATGATTCAAAATTGAGAAACTATGAATCAGATTAAAAAATTTAGGCAATTAAGAATTAAGAAACTATGAATCCAATTCTATATTTTCAAAGAATAAAATTCATGATTCTGAAGGAATTCAAATTGAGAAACATAGGATTCTGAGTTTCAGTAAGGATTTGATTTTTCCAGTAGTTATTGTATCTTATGAAAAAAAATTTAGACTTATCAAAAATAGTGAAAGAACATGATTCCAATTGGAATAGTATTTTCATAGAAATTTTCTTATATATTTAATGTATTTTTAAGGAAATGTGCTTGTGATTTCAAAAAAAATAAAGGAATAGAAAAATTCATAAGGAAACTTTTGAATTAAAAATATCCTCTTTTTTGGAATGAAAAAACAATTGATTTATGAAAATAATATTAAGAAAAAAAATGCTTCATGTTTGAACTTAAAAAGAAATAATTATCTCCCCCTTAGTATTAGATTTAAAATGAATATGAATAACCCCTAGGTTATGAAATCCCCTAAGAATCATATTCTTATATTTATGTATTTGTCTTTATTTATTAAATAAAAATCTCCCCCTTAATTTATAAGGTATTCTTTAAGTATTATCCCCCTTATGTTTTCCTCACAATAATATTATTTTTAGAACATTATTCCCCCCTTTTTGATTTATAAAAAGAAATGGGGAAAAGTATAATATACTTGAAAAAATTTAGGAAACATATATGAAAACAAAGGAGATAAACATTGGTTATCATTAAAAAGGATTTTTACAAAAAAATATCATATTACAATGAAATCAATCCATTTTAGGTATTAAGGACCTGATTATAGCCTTCAATTTCATGAGATCCTTATGATCATCTTGAAACTTAGATAGGATCACTTCTAAATCCGAACTGTTCTTCTCAAGTTTCTGAATCTTTTCTTCTTGGATTAGAATATTCTCCTCTTGAGACATAATATTTTCTTCCCATGACCTAAGCTTCTAAAACACCACATCTTTGTAAGATTTCACTCTTTTTCAGCTCAGTTGTGAGAGAATTCAGTTCCCCATAAAATTCCCTACCTTATTGCAACTGAATTACTTGTTCTTACTTTATCCTTCCTAATAAACCATTTTAATGATTTTTGATATTTTACTCCAATTCATTGAAGGCACCCTTTACAATCTCAAAAATATCATCGAAGAACTTATAATCAATGTTGATATGATTTGACGAATTTTTCATATATCTATAAGACTTCTTGTGAGAATCATAATTCTATACAAAGGTTTTGAAATCAACTTTATGTTTTATCAGTATCTTCATGAAAAGGGTTATTGAATCTAATTTATAGTTTATGTTTTCTTGAATATGATGACATCTTGACTCGAGGTTTGGGAAATATAGAATGGATTTCATCTGATTATCCAAGGATTAAACAAAAAAATATTCTCTTAAAGAGGAGGAAGACCTTTTTTATTCCAATTTATTTTTCTTACTGGTTCCAATATCTTATTTCATCCCTTTGTCTTTTAGTATGGCTGATTTTCAACCTCTGATTTACTTATCTTTCATTAGAAACATGAATAATTTTATCATCATAATAATCACCATAATCTTATTTATTATAATCATTACCACCACCATCATTATCATCTTCATCATAAGAGGTAATTTTTTGAAATTCACTTTATACAACATTGTATTTCTGAGATGGCTTCTCTACTAAAGCAAGTTTAGAAGATGAAGCTTGAGAAGTTATTATTGACAAATGATCAAATTATCTCTTCCTCTAGGTTTCTATAATTTGTTGAATCTCATCATCACTTTCATTAAATTTGTTATTTTATTGTTATTTTTATTATTCTTCTTCTTCTTGAGACTATTCATGAATAATTAGAAATATGCCTAAAAAAAATTCCTTTTCTTTTTCTATTGGGATAGCCTCTACTACCACTTGTTGTGATTATTGGGGAATGTTAGTTTCTTATAGAAAATATTATGGAACAATAATTTTTTCAGCAACATTTTCTATAACCTTTAATAGGGCTTGAATTATATCTACTTTTATTATCTTTTTAAAGATTATTTTCCTTTTCTTGTTTATCAAGTTCTTTTGATTATCGATTTTTTAAAGATTTAGCTTATTTTGGATCTATCCTAAAAATTACATCTCCTTATTTCTTTATCTCATTGTATTGTCTCCACATTGTTGAAAATTTATCTACGTGGGACTTCTGTTTCTTTGTCTTTAGTGGTTTAGAATCTTGAGTTCTTTTCTATGTTTCAGAGACATTTTACTTTCTTTTCCTAGGCTCCAATAACTATTTCTTGGATATTTATCCAACTTCCCCTATTTTTCCAAATAAATAAAAAATTGATTTGTCTTATCTCTAAAACAAAGTTTCATTATTTTAAGCATGTCATCACTTAAAAGAAGAATATTTAACTTTTTTGTCTTCGAATTGCAAGGGATATAGTAAACTTCTCAAAAAAAAATTACTATAATATTGGAAAGTGTTTCTAGAAACACAAGAATTTGTGACTTGATCGACCCATCCTCTATCTTATAAATTGAAAGAAATATATACTTTACTAGGTTAATATTTCTTATATTATCAATAAAATCCATTATTAAGATGTCTATTATTTTTAGGGAATCCTTATCTTTTTTTCTCTATATTAATAGACCTTAAATCCACAAATCCATGATCATGTAGTTAGATGAATGTTTGGAAGGCTTAGTTTTCTTCACTCCCTAAAGGACTAAGCAATCAATATCTTTTACTCTTTCAAAATATCCTTCTATATCTAGAAGCTTATGAGATGGATAGTATGTTTCAATATCAAATAGTATCGCAAGGATATCTACAGATTTCTTATAAGACATAGAATATGATTTCCCATAACTCTTAAACTACGACCTATACTTTCCAGCTTTATCGAATAATTCAACCAATTCATAAAATTTAATTAACAAGTCCACATACAATGGATCTTGTTCTCCCTTATTTTTGGAAATGCAAACATTTTCTTGGCCTTGAAACATTATGAACATTCTTATTAAATAATCATACTTAAGGAAGAAATTATGATCAACTAACCATTCTCTATAAATGAACCCATCCTTGAATGATTTGGAAGGAATTGAATTTTGAGAAGATTTAAATAGAGACATACAAAACTTTAATAAAGATATCTAGAACTTAAGAAAAATATATAAAAATCAGAAAGGAGAATTTGAAGGGTGGAAGAAAATTGGGCAGAAAATAAATGGAATTAAATATGGGACATGGGTGTCCCCTCCTTTATATAGGAATTGGATATGATGGTTCTTTATCCAAGGTAAATACAACGGTTGAAAACACATAGATCTGATCTGACGGTTGAGATTAAACCGAAGAAGGTTTTATAGGTTCCTATCTTTTGATGTTTTTTTAAAACAAGATTAAAATACCAACAAACATAAATGAAAGTTAATAAGTAATTATTAAGATAAAGTACATGTTGGAGTTCTCAGAAGGTTTTTTAGTGTTTGATAAGATTCATCTTGGAAATCATTGATTCTAAAAAGTTTTATTAGAGTCTGAAAACTTTTTAGTTAGGTTCTGAAAAACTTTTTTTTAGGTTATGGAAAAAAAATTTATTAAGGAAATCATGTTTACTCCCCCTACTAGAAAGAGTATCTTAATGTTAGGATATCGTTTAAACAAAAACTACATATGAATGATTACAGTATAATTATCATTCCTAACCTTTTTAATGTATTAAAATCTATTGCAAGGTAATTATTTTGAAAAAATAACAGCAAGTTGTTCTTGTGTTGTAATAAATTGTAAAATGATATCTCTTTTAAGTGTGTGATACCTAAGGATGTGATTCCTAATATCTATTTCCTTTTCACAAGAGTGATGTATAGGGTTTTTTCATAAGGCTATGGAACTAGTGTTATCACATAGTATTTGAATTTTATTAAAACTCATTCCATAATCCATGAGTGTGTCTTGCATCCACAACACATGAGCATAACAACTTCCTGGTGCTACATATTCAACTTCATTAGTGGAAAGTGCTACAAAATGTTGTTTTTGGAAGGAACAAGAAACTAATGAATCTTCCATGAAATGACATGTTATGGATGTGTTTTTCCTATACATTATACAACCACCAAATTCAATATCTAAAAATCTAATTAAAACAAAATAATTTCCATAATAATAGAGAAGTACTAAATCCATAGTTCCCTTTAAATTAATAAAAATTTATTTCACTGATTTTAAAGTGGATTATTTTGGATTATATTGATATCTTTCACATAATCATACTAAAAACATTAAGTCTGGATGACTAGATGTTAATTACAGTAAACATCTTATCATACCTCTAAAAGATATTTGATATACTGGTTTCCCAGCTCCATCCAGATCAAGGGTATTCGAGGTACAAATTGGAGTACCTATACTTTTAGTGTTTTCATATCCATACATTTTAAGAAGAAATTTAATATAATTATATTGAGATATATAGTTTACTTCTGTTTTTTGAGATAGTTGAAAACTAATAAAAATTTTAACTCACCCATCATACTCATTTCAAACATATATTTCATAATATTCACAAATGAATCTATTAAGGATTAGTGAGTTGATCCTAATATAACGCCATCAACATAAATTTTAACAACCAAAATATTTTTTTTCTTTCTTTTTAAAATGGGTTTCATCAATAGTTCTCTTAACATATTTTTTTTGTAATAAAAATGTTATAAGTATATCATACTAGGATCTAAGGGATTTTTTAAGACCATATAAATATTGGTATGCTTAAAATAATGTTTAGGATGTTTTGTGTCTTCAAAAATAGGACGTTTTTCAACATAAACTTCCTCCTGAACATATCCATTAAGAAAAGAACACTTCACATCCATTTTAAAAATTTTGAAGTTAAAGAATGCTGAAAAGGCTAAGATAATTTGAATAGATTCAATTCTAGCTACCAGAGTATAGGTTTCTTCAAAGTCTATTACTTTTTATTGATTATAGAATTTAAAAACTAATCATTCTTTATTTATTACAATGATTCCATTTTCGTAACATTTTTTTCTAAAGACGCATTTTACTATAATTACAGAAGTTTATTTAGGTATTTTAACCAAGGTCTATAATTTTTTCCTTTTGAATTCATTTAGTTTATCATTCATAGCTTCAATACTATCTTTATCACTTAATGAATCATCTATAATTTTGGGTTCTAATTGGGAGAAAAATTATAGATTCTCCACTTAATTTTATAAAGAACTTCTAGTCCTTACGAGTGGATTTAAATCAACAATGATACTATCATTGGGATGATTCCTTAGAAACATCTAACATGGAATTTGTAAAACCATTTAATCAAAAAAAGTTATAAAATATTCTATATTGAATACTTAAGAAACATTTTCTTGGGTATTATTCTAATTAGAAGAATCTTTTATCAAAGGTTGATAAATAGTTTTTGAAAACACATATGAAGATATATGTTGGGGTTGTTTAAAAAAAGGATAAGTTTCATCAAATTTAACATGTACTATTTCCTAAACAGTACAAGTGTTTTTTTTAAAAATCTATAATCCTTAGAGGTAGTGGAATATCCTAAAAAGATACCTTAATCAGATTTGGGTGTGAATTTGTGTATGTTATCATTTGTATTCAAAATGAACACTTTGCATCCAAATACTCTGAATTATGAAACTTTTTTGTTTTCCCCTCTAAAACTCATAAACTATTTTATTAAGAAATGGTCTAATTAAAAATAAATTTATAGTATAACAAGTAGTAATTACAGCTTTAGCCCAAAAATGTTTAGAAATTGAGTATTCACCCAACATGGTTCTTGTTATCTGTTGAAGAATTCAATTTATTTTTTCCACAACACTATTTTGATGAGGAGTTCTTGGGGGTAAGAAGTTATTATTAATTTATTTATTACTATAAAATGTTTAAAAATGTGAGTTTTCAAATTCTTCACCATGATCAATATGAATAGTTATTAATGGAAATGTTTTTCTCATTTTTAAATTTGGATGAAAATTATTTTAATTAAGAAAATAATTCAGATTTCTTTGCTAGAAAATAGACCCAAACAAATCTTGTGTAATCACCAATTAAAAAAAGTACGTAGTATTTTCCCCCAATACATCTAGGTTGTTTAGGACTGAACAAGTCCATGTTCACTAGTTGTAATTAATTATAAGTTAAGACTTCACTAATAGATTTCAACCTTTACATATAATGATTTTAATATTGATAAGGGTCATAGGCTTTTGAAGAATTAAATATCATATTAGGTAGATCCTTAACAAGTCCTTTCTTAGATAGTTTACATAAGTTCCTTATGTTACAATTCCCTTGTCTTCTTTTCCATAATCAATATTGGTCTTCCATTTCATTAATTCAAGGTAATTATTGGCTCCTAAGGTCTTTTAAGTTATGTGTATAAAAATTATCATACCAATGGGAAGAAAGAATGAAATCATCCTTAGAATTGGGTTATAATCATTTATTATTCCTAAATTTCACAAGGTAACCTTCATCAAATAATATTATTATGCTTATAAGGTTGTTCTTAAGACCTTTAACAAATGAAACATTTGAAATTACAGCTTTTCGAAGAATAATGATGTTATATATACCAAAAATATCTCCTTGATAATTTTATACAAAACCGACTCTTCCACATTTCATCTTAATAATCCTTCCGTAGAAGTTTTTGTTACAGGTTATGTTATGGGAAAATTCACTATCCATGTACTATGTATTTTTTGTTGGCACTTTATTCATTTTCCTGAAAATAAAACAGTTAGGTTTTTTTAAAATCCAAACTTTTTTGGATAAAAAAATGTTTGAAAGTAAAATATTAGGAATCCAATTTTTCTTAGAAAAGTGAGCTTTATGAAAACCTAAGGATTGGATTTTATTTAAATAAAATATTTTCTCCCAGTGTACACCACTTTGACACTTAGTGCATAATGGGGCAATTTAAGGAAAAAATAGCTGTTACTGAAAAATGGTTTTGAGTGAGAATAACCAAATTTATAAATATTCTTAAGAGGTAATATTTTTGAATACATTTTATCAAAATTATCTATACCAAAAGTAAAATTTGATAATATTTATTTAAGATAAAATATATCTAGTTTTTTTCTAATGAGTAAATTCTAATCCTCATAGTCATTTGTTTTAGAATTGTGTTTAGTATCTAAAAATTTTTTCTTAGAAATAAAATTTTCAAAATACTTAGAAAGTTTATCATTTTTAGAATTAAATTCCTTAAGTATTTTTGAAATGGAAATAATTTCAAAATATTTTTCATCAAGATATTTATAATGATATTATAATTCTTTTGTTAAAACATTTATCCTATAATTTTCCTTATCATGTTTCTTTTTTATCTTTCTATTTTCATTTTCAAGAAACATTGAAAATCTAGAAACTTCTTCAAAATATGGTAATGTATTTTCTTATAAGTAATATTATTCTTCCAAATAAATGTATCCATTATCATTAGGATAGTTATCATTTAAATACATATTGGATAAGGATTAAAAAGTGTGTACCTTAGCCATGCAACATTGATTTTCAAAGGGTATTCTGGCTGTAAGAGAAACATTCATCTATCTAGAAGATTCATTATTTGAAGATTCATCATATGAGTCTCCACCACTTGCACTCCAAGAATCATTTTACTTCAAGACATTATTTCTTTTAGGTTTTAAATATCTTTTCTAATTTCTCTAATAATGTATATCTTTCCTATATTTCTTTTTTATCCTTGGACAATCAGGTTTGATGTGTCCTTATTTCTTACACTTAGAGCATGTGACTTCTGAGTCTTTCTTATCGTTCTTTTCCTTTTTCTTATATCTATATTGAAAATAATTATTTCCAACAATATTGTTCATCCTTTGAGCAGGATTAGATAACTCATTCTATGAGTTACCAATATCACTTGAATTTGACTGAATAACAACTTTCTTAGACTTTGTTTACTTAAGAAATTTCTCAAGAGTTTTTGATTCCATATGGTTTGAAGTTGTAATAAAAGAAACACTCCCATTATTATTCTTTATATTATCATCATCTCTCATTATTCTATTCTCACGTTGTAAGAGAGTTCCAAATTACTCATCAAGAGTAACAGTTGTAACTTTACTTGACTCATCAATAATAATTCTCTTCAATTCTCATTCATTAGAAATGATGTCTATAATCTTATATACAAGCATCTCATCATCTAGGTCTTTTCTCCCATTGACCACAGACTGTTTACAATAGTCGTAAATATTTTTTAAAATTTAACCATTGGTTCTCTATAAGGGAAAAAACCATGATAATATGCTCAATTCATGGTTTTTTCTAGTTTCAATAACTTTAAATGTACCAAAATGTGTAAATAACAGTTTCTTCCATATGCTGTTAGCTGCTTCACAAGAAGATATCTAGATATATATATTCATGGTCAGAGAAAAAATTAGATTATTTCATACCTTATAGTTTAGCTGACATTTTTTCTCTTCTTAATTGGTAAAAGTTCTAACTTCCTTATCAGTTATTTTGTAATCCCTAGTAAGAATTATAAAATTATAAACACAAGTATTTATAAAATAAGTCTCCATTATATCTCTCCAGTATTCATAATCATTTCCATCAAATATAGGTGGTCTTGTAGGGTTAAGATTATCTATGGATCTGATATTCATTCCTAACATCTTTTGAATAATACAAAAAATCTTTTTCCACAATACAGGTTAGTGTAGTAAATATTTATAAACACAAATTTTATAAAGGAAATTATATTAAACTTATAGAAGTAAAGCAAGAGTAAGTAAACTAAGCATTGAAAATATTCCATTGATGCTAAGTGTAATTATCAAGATCATAGAGACATGATATGATACCAATTATAGGATTGGAATATATATGAAGATTCTCAGATATAAGAGGGTGTGAATTGTAAGTTTAAAAACATTTGTTTTTATCCTTAATGAAATATTTGTTTGAAAAAGTTAAAAAAATTGGACTCACTAAACCCTCTTTTGTAATGTAAATAAAAATTACCTTAGGTTTGATAAAGATGCATAATAAAATAAGAACATAGGTATTAAAACAATATTCTATCATAATGCATATAAAATCTTATATTAGAGTTATTACAAAAGTGAATGTATAAGAAATACTTTCTATTTGTAATAAGTTGCAGCAAAAAATTCGAATTACATATAAATATTTTAACCTAAAGAGTTGGGTATCCAAAAAACTTGGATAAAGGTCCATTGATTTATACTTTCAAGTAAATCTTTCTTACCCACACTAAGGTAAGACCTTGATCCATGAAATATCATATTCAGCTACTGTCTTGCTATCCCCACAAGCCCTTGATTAAGAAGGTACTCATCACCTTTGTCTTCCTTTAGTTGGAAGACCAGATTAAGAAGGTAATTAGAACCTCCATATTCCTTAATCTAGAAGCCCTTAATTTAGCATGTAATCAACACCTATGTCTTCCTTCAGCTTGGAATCCCTCAATCTTAACCACCAATGATTGGTGTCGCACAAAGCAGAACAAACCATATTGAAGATTTTAAGTATGTTGAACAAGCAGTAAACAACATGATCACCTCAAGGATTTCACACAAAGAAATTTTAGCATAGCTCTTATATGTCTCCAAAATCTAAAATTGTGTCATTGTATTTAGATTGTCCAAATGACCTCATATTTATAGGTGAGATATCTTATAGTCGAATTTTCCTCCAATGGTTATATTTTTCCTGAAATTTCATAGGGACCTATATAGATGGAACTTAGAATAGTCATCTAATAATAGATTGGATGAAATCATTTAATACAAGAAAATATAATGAGAAAAATTAATTTTGTATGAATCTGATTATATAAATCATTAAATTAATGAATTATATTTAAATTATGAAAGTTATAAAAGTGGATTCTTAAACAAAATATAACCAGATAAGAAAATATGAGAATTAGATCTGTAAATTATTGATAATAAAAATTGAGGAACATGATAAATCAGATTTGAAAATCTATGCGAATTGGTATTGAGAAACTACATATCGGATTCGAAAAATTAGATGGTTTAGAATTAGGAAACCATTAATCAGATTCCAAAATTTTGATGATTTAGAATTTAGAAACTATGAATTTTATTAAAAAATTTAGAGGATTCAGATTTGAGAAACTATGAGTCACATTCTATATTTTAAGATAACCAGATTCATGATTCTGAAAGAATCATAATTGGGAAATGTTGGATTTTGTGTTTTAGTAAGGATCCGATTTTTTTCAATAGATATTGTATCTTATGAAAAATGTTATGATTAACTAAAATAGTTAATGAACATGATCCTGATTGGAATATAATTTATATATAAATTTCGTTATAGATACAAAGTATTTTTAAAGAAATGTGTTTGTGATTTCAAAAACATAAAGGAATGGGAAAAGTTATAAGGAAACATATGACTTAACAATTAAATTCAGGTTCTTTATGGAAAACTATTTTTATCCTTTGGAACTATATTTTTCTTTTGCCTCTTATACATTCCTTGTATTCTCCAAATCTTCTAGTCAAATTACTAAAAGATATTTAGATATATTGATAGATTATTTAGAACTCCCACATAGAAACTAATGAGTGAATTTCTTCTCATCACACCATTTAGATGAAAAAATCATATGGACATTATTAGACTTATTTTTAATTTGTTTTTTATTTTTCAGGTTGTCCAGATTTCTCTCAGATGTCTTTTTTAATATCTTTCTAGGAGAATTCTTATTTTCATATGTCTAATGACTATTCCATAAGGACCCTTCTTCATTCTCATGATATGGTATTATATTCTTATTTTAATCTAATAAATTATGGGATAAAAATATGTTATCTTTTTGACTAAATTTATTATACATTCCATAAAAATCATCATGCACTTTAAATTTTTTTGAACAAGATATATTTTTCCTTTTCATATGTGGATTTATCCACCATTTGAAATAGGATCCCTATGTGATTTTTAAATTAATGGACTATACAAAAAAATCCATTTCAAGATTCACAAAATTATTTCACCACTAGTATTGACCTAGAAACCTTGATCTAATTTTATCCACTGCATATTGTCCATAAATTCCACCACTATGAGCACACTCTTTTTGGGTAATCATCACCACTGAATGGGATATTCTTTGGGAATAATTACTAAAACATCTTATACCCACCCTATATTTGGTTGGAAATTTCTAACCATGTATCCTCATCCATTTTTTTTATAAAATATAATTTTTAACCTGCACTATTTATAGAACCAAATTTTGAATAATTATTAGAAACAAAGTTGAATGGTCCCTTTCTTCTTGGGGATGCCTAAATAAGGTCATCATATTATTATTTCAACTTATAAAAACATTATAGAAGTATTTTAACCTAAGAAGAGTTATTTTACGAACCACCACCAATAGTCTTAATATTCAATTGTGAAAACTCAACATGTGTCATCTCAAAGTTGGCTAGTTTTACTTTTAATTATAGAAACTTCATATTTTGATCATTCTTTTGATCTTCAATGAATTCAACCATTTATTAGCAGCCATTTATCATCTTTCTAACCTCATAATCATGAAATTTGACCATATCTTATTATAATTCATCAAAATATTTAAACCTCAATAATTTTACTTTTAGTGGTAAGTTCTATATACCAATGATATATTTCAAATTCTTTATAAATGCATGAATCCTATTTTCACATTCTTTAAGGGGATTATCCTTTCCTCAGATCATGTTGATAAAATCTTATTAAAACTTGGATCATATATAAATATTCTTCATATTAAAGTATTCTTTCTATTCAACTTTTTTGGAAATATCTATATATGTTAAAACCTTTTTTGAAAATCCATCTCTATATTCCCTGATTTCTCTTAATCCGAAGTGATTTCATTATTCCATTTTTCAAAAATTCATTAAATAAAAGCACCAATTTCACTAGGAATATAATGAAAGATGTAACAACTTGAGATTTTTTTGGGGTTTTAAATTAATTTAATCTTTTTGATATTTTTATTACATATAACATCGATCTTATCTTTAATTACATGTAATCCTTAGTTTAAACGAAACATGATATATTATTAAAATATTATTATATGATAAATGTCACATAGTTGTTTGAATAGAAGGTATGAATAGGATTACCTAAATTATGAAAACATATTGTTTATACATGTATATAAAATTAATTATCTTATGAATAATTAAGTATAAATTTAAATAAAAACCATTTCAAAATAAAGGAATTTTTTTTGTTTTGAAAAAACTAATTTTATGCACAAAAATGTGTTTTAACACAAGAAAACAAAACAAACAAATTTTAGTGAACGATTTTAATAAAATTTATATATTATATACTCAATTAAATGTTTAAAATTCATCTTATGAGTTTTTTAGACAAAATATAATAATTAATCAAACTTTATGCTTAGAACTATATTTTTTAAAAAGCTGTTTTTTACCTTTGACACGATTATTTTTAAAATTAATTTTTTTACCCCGAATCTAAAATTAATTTGAAAAATAAATTAATTTTTTAAATCACACTATTAAAATTAGATCAGGGTAAATTTTTGTTTGTTTTTGAAAAGATTTATTTTTTATTAATAATGAAAAATACTGTATTCTAATAGAAATTTGTCTTTTTGTTTAAATTATTTATAAAGTTAAATTATATTTAAAATTGGTTTAAAAATAAATTTAAATACATTATATATTTATTAATACAATTTATGTCATTGGAACAATTTTTATATTGATTCCTTATATAAAAACATCATCATCTTTTGAAACTTTTTCATTGAAAATCTTATTTCTCATTGCGTATGTGGGATTAATTTTAAATTAAAAATTTCGAGTTCTGTGAATGGAATTTTGAAAAATGTATTTAATATTTTTAATCATAATAATTTATATTATATAAAATTTTAAACTTAATTTTTGACCAAAATTAATAGTAAAATAGTATAAATTATTTTTCTTAGTTTAGGTAAAAACTGATTTATCAGGGGTTAAACTAAGAAGATAAGGGGTTTAAAACACCCATTGGATGGCCATATTTCGACCTTATCTCTATAAGTTCAATAATGGACCATTTTGGTGACTTTTTCTTGTAAAAAATCTGGGTACACCATTTTCTTTCAAAATATTTAAAGTGTTCCACTCACCTCACTTATAAAAGTCCACCACTCTCCTCTCTTCTTTACACCTTTAAACAATTTTGGTTAAGAAAATACCTATTAAAATCACTTCCCAAATTACCTCCTATAATAATATAATACTTATTTTGGTCATAAATCCAACCTAAGAAGGATTTTGGTGCAAACCTAAGGAGGATAGTTTAAGAAGTGGTAATGTTACTCAACGGGCATTTTTATTTTATTTCTTACTTCACCTCCTTAAATTATTATTAAATAACGATGATATATTAAAATAAATATCTTTAATATATTGAGATATTTTATGTTAATTTCATAAACTAAAACCATATCCTCTTCCATAAAAAGGGTTAATAAATCATCATTCATGTTTACAATGGACTATCATGTCATGAACCGATGTCATTAGTTTTTCCATTACCACCTATCACAGTTGAGTATGATGATGGAAATAAAGTGTATATATATATATATATAATAATTATAATATATTTATACAAATGGTGAAATTATATCATATATAACATTTTTACCTTCCATTTAATAGGGGATACTATATTTTCACTTATGCGTATGATTGACTACCACCTCACAAAGCGTTGTGATTCGTTTTCCCTAAAAATTTACATGGAAGATAATAATGATAATGTTAATAAATATATATGATATAGAAGAAATAATTATGAAATTCATGACATATTTATCATTTTAAAAAGATAATATATAATTTTATTTCTTACACTTTCACGCACTGAAAGAAAATATCATCATTCATGTACTTGTGGACTACAACATTCACAAAGTGATGTGACTCTATATTTTCATCACCACACCACATGGATGATACATATAAGTATATTTAAAGTAATAAATGTTATTTTTGATATTATTATCATTTTAAAGATAAAATATTACTTACATCCTTTTTATAATGATCATTAAAAAATCAAAATATTACTCATACTTATGTATGACCTACCATTTCCATGAGCATAACAAACTTCATTTTTCAAAACCGTACTTCATGAATAACCATAAAAGTATAATTGATTAATAAATGTTTAAATGAATAAATGATATGAATCATGTCAACAAGGTTCACCTTTAATTTTAGGAGCCTACCTGATTAGAAATCCATAGTTTAGCGTGCTTGGTCTGAAGTAGTGATCAGGATGGGTGACCTCTTCAGATGTTTCCCTGGGTGCGTGCAAGTGATGAAAAAGCATAATATAAAGAACATGTGTTAGCCTATGAGGAAAATAATTATTTTTATGATCTATTTAGGCATGTGGGTGGGACCTAGGTAGTGGGCCATGTGTTTATGGGGAAAATGGTGGTACTTAGTTGGCTTGGACCCAACGAACATGTTAAGACATGGTGTATGTACTATCAGTGGGGCCTAGTTGTTAAATAAGAAAGGGTGTAACATGAGTACTTCCTAGGAGTCCCCCCTTAGAAGTACTAATATCTCCCAAGAATGAATAATGACAATTTTCTAATGGGACCTGGTGCATTAATGCTGGTGTGATCGCACCCAAGGTGCAATTTGAGTACTTCCTAGGAGGTCACCCATCCTAGTACTACTCTCACCCATGAACACTTAATTTAAGAGTTATAAAGAGATCTAGTGCATTAATTTCGGTCTAAGTGGAACAATTGGTGGTACTTGTCAGTGGGTCTTAGTTGTTAAATAAAAAGGGTTCCACATGAGAAATTACTAGGAGGTCACCCTTCATAGTACCAATCTCACCAAAGAATGCTTAATGATAGAGTTATAATGGGATTTGCTACATTAATGTTGGTGTGATCACACCTAGGGTGCAACATTATTATGTCCTAACAGGTCACCCATCCTAGTAATACTCTCAGCTAACCATACTTAATTACAGAGTTATAAGGGATCTTAAGCATTAATTCTGGTGTTACCTGGAAATTGGTGATACCTGGGGAGCTATGACCCAATGGAGATGTTAAGTTTGGGTTCATGTGTTATCAGCAGGGCCTAGTTATTACATTGGTATCAGAGGAGGAACCCATCCTTAAGTACAGTGGCATGCCTGGGTTGAGATGTAGGATCAATAATGAGGACATTTCTCCCAAGCATTCATAATGATAGAGTTATAATGAGACCCAGTAGATTAATGTTGGTTTGATCAATCCCAGGGTATAACACGAGTACTTACTAGGGAGTTCACCCATCACAGTACTACTCTCTCCCAATCATTCTTGACTGCAACGTTATAATGAGATTTTGTGCATTAATACTGGTGTTAGTGGGGGTAGCTAGTGGTACCTGACAAGATAGGACCTGATGTCCATATCTAGGTGGGGTTCATATGATGTCACCTAGAACCAATATTACTCTCACCCAAACATGCATTACCATAGAGTTATAATGGGATCTGGTGCATTAATGATGGTGTTAGTGGGGAAACTGGTGGTATCTGATGAGCTAGGATCTGATGTCCATGTTAAGGTGGGGTTCACGTGCTTTAAGTGGGTCCTAATTTTTTATATCGGTATCAGAAGAAGAGCCCAACCTTATGTGTGGTATAACTATTTGTGTTGAGATGTAGGGTCCACAAAAAGGATATTATGCCCAAGCAACCTTAATGGCAATGTTCTAATGGGATCTGGTGCAATATTGTTGGTGTGGTCACACCTAGGGTGTAACAAGAGTACTTCCCTCTAGGTCACCCATCCTAGTAATACTATCACCTAGGCATGATTAAGTGTAAAGTAATAATGTGATCTAGTGCATTAATGCTTGTGTATGTGAAAAAACTTGTGGTACTTGGAATGCTAGGACCCGATTTCCATGCTAAGACAATGTTTATGTGCTGTCAGTGGGGCCCGATTGTTACATTAGTATCTGAGAAGGAACTAATCCTTTAGTGTGGTTTCACTCACTAGGTTTATATATAAGGTCCAAGATGAGGAAATTTTTCTCTAAATAGGGGGGGTGGGGGTGAATATAACACCCCATACTGATAAAGTGTTAAATAACTAAATGATATGACTCATATAACAAGGTGAAACTTTATTTTCGGGATCCTACCTGATTAAAACTCCATAGTTAATAATTATTGTCATGGATTAGTGATAAGGATAGGTGACCACCTAGGAAGTATCCAAGTGTGTGTGTAAGTGATGAAAAAACACACTGAAAGAACATGTGTTGGCCTTTGAGTATAGTCACTATTTTGATAAGCGACCCTAGTGGGTAATAGTCTATACTATGGTGAGAAAGAAAAAAGGTATTACATAATTATTTCATGATTATTATTCTATATATTATGGAACCATGATCAAAATAAGATAATTGAAAGTAAAAAAATCAAAATGTATACGAAAAACAATGTACTTATTACCTGAAACGTGACTTTAACATGAAATTGTTAATAAATGTGTAATAAAAGGTCATAAATAAATCATATATGGTATTATATATATAAATATATTGTTATTTACTATATGTATAATAAAATTATATTTATCATACATGACTTTTTAATGTTTATGATGGAATTAAAAGAGTTATGGTAAGGGATTTCTAGTATCTCCTTTATTTTTGGGAGACATATGAAAATTCACCCCTCGTTTATTTTATGTGGTGTATATACCAACACTTTTTCATGTTATATCATGAATAATATTATTTTAATGATATTTAATGTTTCATTTGATGTTATTCATTATGTATGATTAATATTCAAAAGATTACTAAAGCAGTAAGGGTTTTTTTCTCAATTCGCCTTCTTTGAGACTTATGTCATGTTATGCACCTATATTCATTTATGGGGTGTATATACTACCAATTTGACATGTAATATCATAAATTTAATTATTCTATTGATATTTTAAATTTCATTTAATTTTATCCTTTAATTGGTATTATGACTCAATGTCACCAAATTTGTAAGGGTTTTATGTTATAATCTCAACATTTATCAAGATTCCTCAGGATTATGCTTTTGATGATGAAATTTTATAATCTATCTCTCAGGAAACTCAAAAATTTTATTATAATATAGTTATTTTTATATAATACACGTTTTACCTTGATTTTTACACTCTTTATGTACACTATATTTCAAAATAATGTTTTTAAGAAAACCCTCTTTATTTATCTCTTCAGTCAAAAATATGTTTTTTAACACAACCATCTTTTATAAAAATGTTTATAAAATTATCTTCAAATTTTTTAAAACGGTTTATTAATTAAAATTTTACCCATTTTTGTTTTTTACAAAATTCATTTAATGGAATCTTTATGTCATTTTCCAAACAACACTCGTTTGTATTTTACTAAATATTTTGAAAGAATATTTACTTTTAATTTGTAAAACATGAACAATATTTCAAATTTTCAGGACTGTGTAAAGATTTGAAGTTTCCCTTATAAGTTTTCAAAGTTATTTTCAAATAAATTTTTTTATTAATATTTCAGAAATTTTTGGATTTTAAAAAAATTATTTCAATTTAAAAATGTATTTTGAAAAATTTTCAAAAAGTGATTTTCAAAGTAGAACAAATATTTTCCTCATGAAATATCTTAAAATATTTTTAAATATTACATTATAAGTTTAAAATTATATTTTCAATGAAAATAATTATTAAATTATTTTATTAATTTTTATTTTTAAAATGTTATTTTCAAAGAAAAGTTATCTTACTCAAGAAATGTTCCAATTGATTTATCTTTCAAAATCATTTTCCATCTAAGATTCATCCTTTGATGTAACAAATAATTTTTTAGGGATATTAACCAAGGATACCATCCTTATTCTTTCTCTGAATGGATTATTTATATGATGAAAAGAAGTTTATTATACCCATTTATCTTCCGTGGGTTATACCACAATAAAATGGTTATGAAACCCGCTTCTTTTCCTGGGTTATGCTATGATGAAATGTTTAAATGATTACAAAACCTATTTATTCTCCACAGACTATGATATGATGAAATGTTAATGAAACTTATTTCATTTATTGGGTTATGATATGTTGAATGTTTTATGATATTAGGTAAAACATATTTAAGATTTTCATTATGTGATGGTGGTTATGTTATAACCAAAGATAATGGTTATTTTATAATCAAGGATGGTGGTTTTGTTATAACCAAAGATGGGTGGGAACTATATATCCATACAATTCATTGGTTAAAGACTTATATCTCATGAGATATATAGGACTATAATGGGGAGTGAAATCAGTTCAGTAAGGGGCTTTGTCTACTATGATGGTCATGGAAGTGAACCATGACTACTAAGATGGTTTTGGGAATGAACCCATTCCACTATGAATCATGGTATACCATAGGGGATGGTAGTGTGTCCCACATAGGAGGTGTAACCATCCAAAAAGTTCTTTTATAAGTTTTCATAATGAGCCTTTACTTAAAAGGAAAGGATTTTCTATGCTTATATGTATGCCACAATTCTATATATTATTCCAATGTTATTCTCTCATGACTCATGTTATTTTATTTTCTTATGATTCATGTCTTATGAACATCCAATATTTATCTCATGACTTAGGATTTTGATATTTGGTATGTTAGGTATGATTTTAATATGTTATTTACATGTTCTCATACCATTATAATCAAGTTATATTTATGCATTTCTCTTTTTTACCTTTACTGAGCATCTAATATCACCCTATATTACGTCTCCTTTTCACAGGTTATAAAGAAAGGTTTTAATAGGGTATAATAATGAAGTGTACTGAAAGGTAAGATCTTTGTGGGAAACATTAAAATCTTTCACCAAATTAGAATATTGTCTTCCAAGTTTCCAAAGGCACTAATTTATTATGGTCATCAGGAATGTGAATGTGTAATGTATTGAATATTCATTTAAAAAGATGCAATATCCATGTATGATAAGACTGGGTCTCTATAGTGGGTATCATAGGAAATGTTTAGTGAACTTTTAAAAACTAGGATGAGAAAACATTAGCAAGATCCCTACAGATATTTCTAAGGATATGTCTAGGTAAGCATCTAAGGATAAATCTAAGGATGAGTAAATTTATAGAAAAATGTCTTGGAATTTCTATAAATGATGGATCTAGTGGTTTCCATGAAATTACATTCATGTCTGGATACTACAAATAGATACGACTCTGACATAGAGGTAGCTAGGGTCAACAGCTTTGAAAATAGAATATTGTGATGGAATCGATCATCGCCTGGTTTATGGAAATGAGCCTTGCTACACACTTGGTTTGAAACTCTTGGGGGGATATGCATTGGAAACCCAAACACTCTTTACGAACCATCATGAAGGATTTAAATATATGATGATAATGTATGTCCTAGGTTAAACCTAAGGTATCAAAGATTAAAAATAAGGTGTCATGATTTAGACATCCACAAAGTTATTTTTTCATAATTATATAGTTTTCCACTATGATTAGTGTTGTAGAAACTATGTTTTTTGGTTTTAGTACATTTTTAGAATAATAATGAACTAGGTTAACATTGAATGTGATAGATAATTTGTTGATGAGTATCCAAATGAGATAATGACTATAGTGAAGTATATTGTGATTATCCCTAATAATTTATCACAGAACATGATTAAAAACATTTACATTAACCAACTCTCAGACTCACCAAAGAAGATAATGATAGTGTTCACTGAGAGTTCAGGTATTGGATACCATGGAAGAAAGAAGATTCAGTTTCCTATATATCAAGAATGTGGGAAGAAGCACTCTGTGGAATGTCTCAATGAAATATGAATATATTTAGTGTGTGGAGAATAAGGGAATAGAGTAAGAAATTTATGAGGGAAAATGAAAAGTTTAATTGAAACAATGGATGGTAATATTGGTCTCCCGAAGGTATTATCACTGTATGAATGCTTGAAATATAGAAAGTATGGGCATTATGAAAATCAATGTCTTGGGGAGAAGCTCAAGAAAATAATCAACAATGTGGTATGAGTAATAGTTATACTGTTGATGATGAAGAGACTATGAATGGCATATGAAAGGGAAAATGTATTAAGGAATACGATGATGAATAATAGTTAATGAATTAAACAAGAAGGGGAATAATCAAAGTGTTTATGTATTGAAATTATTGAATTATGTAATATGAATATATATTTGGATTTTTTGTAGAAGTTTTTCATCAAGGATTTTCAAAAATATGTTGAATAAGACTGATGACCTAGAAATTTGATTTAATGAAAATGTGAAAACTTATGAAAAACACATGATTAAGGAAAGATAACCCTTAAAATGTTTCTATTATTAAAAAATTATGTTTAGTTGGAATGAATAGATGATTGATATGAATACAGTTAATTGGATAGTACTAATTACATTGGAACTGATTAATTATTTATTGAAAAAGTGGTTTATTCTATCATTAATGGAGTTTGATTTTTTTGGATTTAAGGAATATATCAGGTAATCCATGTTTTATATAAGGAATGAGAAAGGATGTCTTTTTTCAATAACGTTTTATGGAAATTCATGTTATTACCATGTTTCAAGAGAATACCTGATGAAGGTATTCACATGTTTGGTTTGGGAAAATTAAGATCCACTTTATGGCATATGAGGGATCAATGATATGTTGATTTTTTAAATTTAGTGTCCTTATTTCAAAAGTTTTTTATTTTAATATTTTTAAGGGTTATAAGGTTAACCATTTATAGATTGGTTTATGTTGAACTCTGGATGAGGTTTTGGAGATTAATGTATTACTTCACCATATAAAGATTTATCCATATTGGATAACTAGTGTTAACCTTTTTTTAACTAGAGATATAAGGAAGGACTTATCATTATTTTATGGATTTTATTTAGTGATTCATACATTAAAAAATTCATATTTTAGAGTAAAGGATGAAGTGAAAATAGTTCAAGGCACAACCAAAGGATGAAAATGTACTTATGAAATAAAAAGATATCAACTGTGTAGATTTTTAAATGTTCTCGACCTGGATGGAAAAGGAATTACACAACATTATCAAAACGATCTTGAAATAAATTTTTCTCTTACTATCATTATTTTTTTAATATTAATGTTTTTTTTCACGCCTCTTTGATTTATGGGATTTTGGCCATTAATCTTTTCTAGGTCACCCACTTTCTTGTGATAAACGATATCTATCACTGTCTAAAATTATTTACACATTTCTTCAATGTCCACATCTTCACTTCCCACATATGTTCTTATATTTTGAAACCTAGTATGTGTTATTATAGATGAATTTAACACATCCCTTTATCCTTTTCAAGATTATTTTTATTAACCCTTTTTATGATGTGGGTTTATATGATGAAAGTTTTGAATCTTAAAACTTTGATAACCAACACAAATTTCGAGGGAAAAATTCATTTCAAGAGGGATAGACTGTAAAACCCTAAGATTTTATGAAATATATTTTTTCAAATGAATTTAATATTTTCAATACTTTTCATTACACGTAACACTGAGTTTATCTTGTGTTACATGCAATACTAAGTTTAAATGAAATGTGACATATTATTAAAATATTATTATACAATAGATATAAATTTGTCATTAGAATAGAATATATGAATAGGTTTAAATAAATTATGAAAAAATATGGTTTAAAAACTTATATAAAATGAATTCTTTGGTGTCCAATTAATTAGAAATAAAAATAAAAACCATTTCAAAATAAAGGAAATCTTTTGTTTTGAAAAAACTATATTCATGCACACAAACGTGTTTTACCTCGAAAAAATTAAAGAAAACACTTTTGGGGAATTATTTTAATGAAATTTATACATTATATATTTAATTAAATATTTAATATTAATTTTATGTGTTTTATAGACAAGATTTAAGCATAAATTCAATTTTATGCTTAAAATTGAATTTTATAAAAAGCAGTTTTGTTTCTTTTGGAAAAATTATTTTTTAACACTTTTAGAAAAAATATTTGAAGAAATAAACTTCAATTTTTAAATATTTATATCAAATTTATTTTAGATTATTTTTTTGGGATTTTCTAGAAATTTTAATTTTTTTTGATGAATAGTGAAAATTAATGAATTTTAATTGAAAACTGCCTTTTCATTTAAATTATTTATAAAGTTAAATTATATTTTAAATTTGTTTTAAATTATAATTAGATAAATTATATATATATATATATATTAATCCAATTTATGTCATTTTAATTATTTTAATATTTAATTTTGATATAAAAACTTTATAAGATTTTGGAAATTTTCTCTTTGAAAACATACTTTCTCACTGCATCTGCGGGATTAATTTTAAATTAAAATTTTCACTTATTTGAATGAAATTAAAAAAATTATTATAGGTTTATAATCAGAACAATTTATATTATATAATAAACTTAATTTTTTAAAAAATTAATAGTAAAAAAAGAAAAAATTATTTACCTTAGTTATGGTAAACACTGATTTACTAGGGGTTAAACTAAGAAGACAAAGATTAAAAATGATCCACCAATTTATAAAAAATTCATTATCTGGTAATATTTAGATTTTATCTCTTCTATTTTCTATAATGGACCATTTTTGATCCTTGTGTCACATGAAAAAAGAGGGTACACCTTTTTTTTCAAAAAATTTCATGCATGCCACTCACTTCACTTATAAAAGGCAACCTAATCTCATCTCTTATTCCAAAATTCAAAAAATTTTAGTTTTTCCAAGACCAACCCAAATAAATTCCCAAAATCCATCATCTCATCCTAATAAAATGGGTTTTTAAAGTTAAACGTTCAAATGTTCACATAGTTTTTATATTGAATTTCAATTTGAAATTGATTCAATGACCTATATTGGATTAAATTATAAAAAAATTATCTAATTATACATTTACAACATTAAAAACTATTATCTAAAATTATAAATAAATTTGATGAAAAATTAGTTTTCAATTAAAATTCATTATTTTTTTTCACTATTCATCAAAAAATGAATCTTATCAAAGAATACCAAAAATTTAACCAAAGTAAATTTTAATGTCCCTATTCAGAAAAATAAGTTTATGATTTTCAAAATATAACTTATAAAAGTGATAAAATCTATATTTAAAATATGTGCGCCATCAAAAGGCATCAAAATTACATTTTTTTTAAAAACACTTCTTTTATTTGTAAAATTTAATTTTTTCTTATATAATTTATAGAAAACACATAAAATGAATGTTAAAAATTAAAAAATATATATTATATATATAAATTTAATTAATATAATCCAAAAAAAGTTATTTTTTATTTATTGGTATAAAACACACCTAATAATATTTAAATAGTTTTTTTAGAAAAACATTTCCTTTTATTTTAAAAAAGACTGTACATTAATTTATAATTAAGTGTTAACCAAATAATTAATTATATATACATGTGTAAACTATATTTTGTTAATAATATTATTTCTCTCTATTATATAGACTAGGTTTTAATGGAAACATTTAAATATTAATTAGATGTTCGATTAAGCTTGACGTGGTGTTCATGTATGCTATCGAACATAAAGTTTCTTTTTAAAAAATAGAAATGTTGCATTCTCTACCCATTTATAAATCACAAACTCACAATATTAATTCAGTGTTGGTAAATAAGTTATGGCTTTCCAAAATACCTTTATTGCAATCCCACATCGAAAAAATGTTTAACAAAACTACCAATTTTAAAAAAAGAAAGGGAAGTACGAAGATCACATGAGATAACAAATACTAGAGTTCCATATAAGAAAACATGGATATGGATGAGAAAACTAACCATCATGTTCTATTGGAGAGTGATAGAAAACATTTTCAGGAGAAATTTAACAATCACAAAACCTTAAATTTGTAATGGGTTAAATGGTATTTGATTTCATAGTAAGAAAAGTAAATAGAAAACATTTCTTTTTAAGGTCATTTTCATAGATTTGCGAAATTATATTACTAATTAGACTAATATAATAAATAAATATACTTAATTGACAATTATAGTTTCATATTTATTCATTTTCAACCACAAATCATCTTTTTTTCCAAATTATGAGTATTCAAGAGGACTTTTTGAATCAATAGAATCAACTTCTAGAGAATCACATAATCCACAAATTTTAATTGTATATTTCTACCATATTTAGAAATTATCAAAAAAAAGGTTAGTACAAGATAAGATAACTTCCAAAAATAATAAACCTTATATGATGAAAAACTAGTTCAATCTCAAAAATTCAATAGTAATACCCAAAGTTCAATATAGACCATTCATCAAATAAATACCCTTAAAAATACTCAAAAATTTCTTGAATAATATTTAAACCCAAAATTTTGAATAATTTGATCACATAGTATTCCAAGATTAATTTTAACATTTATCTATAAATAAAAACAATTACTCTTGAAGTCTTATACCAAAAAGTAATTTCCTAATAAAAAATTCTCTATGTTAGGGTAATCATTTCCATAAATAACCTAAATCACCCTAAGTCCAAAATAAAAGTATAGAATTTTTCAAAATATAATTCAACCTATTATTATAAATGAAAATACCATAGTATTATATTTACCATAATCTTATAGGATTCATAAAACATTGAACATCTTATAAAAAAATATTAATAACATAATATCTAATTTTTTCTCCAATTCTAATATTATCTGTTCAATAAAACATTTGTTAAAAAAATCATCATATTATTTATCCATTACTTTTTAACTATAAATGAAAATTCATAATAACCCAAGACTTCATGTAGGCCAGTGGTAGGTGATGCAACCTTATCAACCTTCAGTTGTGGGTTCGATTCCCATGACGTAGCCAGATGAGACAGGTTTTCACCCATCCTATGGGTTTTCCTTTTTCTAAAACTATATAATTCATATACCACTCCCAAAATATGATAATGTCCCCATAAATAACCGTAATGTTTTAACATCAAAGGATGGATCATACCTTTCATTTTTCATTTCAAGAAGTAATGAACCATAATTACCTCAAAAATAAATGTCTCCAAAATAATAATTAATCACCTTAAAAGTTCATAACTTAAAGCCTCAAAAGGGAATTAAAAGACATTAAAATTATTGAAAACTTAAAAATTTTAAACACATTATGTCATCCTTATCTCTTAATAAGAAAACCTAATTTCCAATGTTGTCTAAACCCTACTCTAGTACCAACTGTAAGGACCTGAAATTAAACATAACTTATTCTAGTGTTTTTGAACTAGAATTCACATTCAAGGATATTATTAGTTTATATTTTTAGAGAATTAGGTAAAACTATTACAAAGTATACCCACACATTTCAAGTATATATTTATACTTAGTATCCATTTTTCCACCAATGGAAACCCATTGAAAAAAACAAGATTTCTTTTCTTATCACATCTTCAATACTTTCATCATGACACCTTATTTGGCATTTCCAATCACTAATACATGTGATTTTTTTTTCAAACATGGGATGAGAACAAAAAGACTAGTAATTTAAATAATTAAATAAAACCATTAGTCTTGTGAAATCACATTAAACATTTCTTTAAAATAAAACATACGTTTTTACCCTAAAACAAAGATCATCATTTCAAAAAGATAATTATATTACATTTTGAAAATCAATTATTTTCATGAAAACTCATAAGAAAATATATAGTATTTAATTAGGTAACTTGAGACATATTTATAATAAAATAAAATAACCATATAGTCAACTTCCATACATGTCACTCTTACAAATAGAATAACCATACGACTGACTTCTATACATGTCACTCATACAAATGGAATAGCCATATGGCCGACTTCTATACCCAATGAATCAGAGGTTATAACATAACTAAACATATTTTTCTTATCACAAAACCACACATTAAATTTACACGTACCAATATATATTTATAACACATAAAATATTTCAATTTTACGAATTTTACTTTTAAAATTTCATTTGCAATCACAAGAAAATCATTTTAAGATATTAAAATCATTAATCCATTTTCAAAACCATTTTCGAAAATAAAATACCCAAAAAGGTAATAATATGTTTATGAATATTTAAAAAAACATTAATTATTTTAGAGGAATCAAAATATCAAATAATATTCACGGTGACAAATAAGTTGTTGTCGCTGTATATGTTAAAAACATTATTTTTTCCATTTGTGAAAATGTTATGTATAAAACACATAAAAATCATCATTTTTAAAAACAATTTAATGAAATTAAAAATAAACCAAAAATTTCATTTAAAATCATTTATATCCATATTAATAAATATGTAAAATAATATCAAGAATATTGACATCGAAAAAAATATTTGATAATTAAATCTTTAAACATTCAAGGTTTCACATACAACTTTGAACATTTAAATATTAATTTACATGAAATAATAAATTAAAAAAAATATTAAATTAAATTCGTATAGATAAAATGTATATATTACATGTCATAGCATCTGTATATACACCTTATAAAATAATAAAGGTGCATATCATCAAGAAATTCCTAAATGAAAGGAGATTAAGACCAAATCCTTACCCCGAGTTCGATTCTCAAAGTATGTTCTTTATATTCCTGAATAATAAAATTAAGTTAATTATTTACATTTTTTATAAAAATTTTCAAGTTTATTATTAACTTTATATCACTTATCACCCTATTATAACAATTAATTAATTATTTAAGTTCACATCAAATGTTTTGATGATATTCGGTATATGAGTCCAAAATTACTTGGTACAATGTATATAGCCAAAAGTGGTCATTATTCCATCATCTACAAAATAATATTCATTAAATAATAACTAATTTTAAAAATAGATTTTACTTATAAATCAAAACATTTATGTATGGTTATGAAAAGTGAACAATGTTATAATCATGGAGATGGTATGTCGTACGTACTCATGAGTAACGTTCTGATTTTTTAATTATCATTATGAAAAAAGGTAATTATTATTATATCTTCAAATAATGATAATAATATCATAAATATCATATTAATAATTTAAATATACTTATATATATATATCATACATGTTATGTGGCGAATAAAAAATAATCACATCGATTCATAGAGGTGATAGTTTACACGTACACATGAATGACGTTATCATTTTTATGTTCATGGAAGGTAAGAATGTATTAGATATATTATTTTATTATAATGAAAAAAACTTTCATTAATATTATATATAAACATTAATTCCATCATTATAAGTAGTCTTGAGAGGCTCTAATGGAAGACAAAATTTGTGGAGGTGATAGTTCACACGTATGCACATACAATCAATTATCTTCCCATTTGATGAAAGTGGAGATGGATTTAGGTGATGATGTTACCATAATAACATCTCATTATATTTAATATCATGGATTTTTTATATTATCATTGTTTAAGAAGATTTTATATAAGTGGAAAGAGAAATAAAATAGAAATACTTGATTAACAATGATACCATTACTTTGGATGATCACATTTGATTAACACCTTAACACCTCTAAGGAGGGTGTTATTCCTAAAATAATGCCTCAAGAATGTGGGTAGGGATTCTAGGAAGGTATTTTAATAGATATTTCCTAAACCAAAATGGTTTCTAAGTGTGAAGAAATGATATGAATTAGTACCCTTTTATAAGAGAGGGGAGGGACACTCATGGAATTATTCAAAATATATAATTAATATAAATTAATTTTCAATTACAAATGGGTAAAAATTATTTTATTTATAATATAGGATGATTATGGGTCTAAATATAATAATCCAATGAAAATTATACATGTTTTGAATATTGTTTTAATATTTATAATTTTTAACCCTTTTAACTATTACAATTTTATTAAGTAATTTAAACTTTGAGGTTAAACACAATCATCATAACATAACAAAAGACCAATAAAAGAGTAATTTATGAAATTTGAGGAATTATCCCAAATATTTGTCTGAATATTTTATTTTTATAACATTTAAATCATTTAATAAAATAATTTATTTTTTAAAATTCCATTAGTGTAAATTTTGAAACTATTCATTTCTTGACTTTTTAAAAATAACATTACTTCATGATACAATCAAAAATAATATTTTAAAACTTCAATAATAGTAAAATTAATCTATAATTTTTTTTATTAAATAATTTATTAATTTACATTTATTATAATATTATTAATTCCATTTATTTGATTCTTCTATTAATGAACCAGTTACTACATCATCATTGTGTCACCATTTACATTAATTATTTATTTCTTAAAAACTATAAATAAATTACCACGATGTAAGTAATAAATTCATATTTCTATATATTATTCATTTTCTAATATTTCCCCTATATAAACCCATATTAAAAAATACTTTACTTGTTAAAAACAAGGATGTGACAAAATTTATTTTTCATTGATTATAATATTATAAATGCATTAATGCCATCCAAGTGGTCCAAAAATAGACCCAAGTATTCTATTGATTGATAAAACTCATCCAATTATATTACTATTAGTTTTATGCTATTTTTATATTTTTATAATATAATTTATAACTTTAATTACCTGATTTACCCTTAACTATGGTAATAAAATTTATTACTAAAGTTACTACTCATATTTTTCAAAAATAAAATGGAACTATTTACATAATTTAGAAATTATAATTAAAAATTTGGAATATATTTTTCTAAATTCAAAAAATTTAATTGGTAGAAATTAATTAAAAAATTAATCCTGTTGACAGAATAAAAAAACTGGGTTTTAAAGTAAAATGTTAAAAATCTCACATAGTTTTTATATCAAATTTCAATGTGAAATTAATCCAATGAACTATATTGGATTAAATTAAAAAATGGATTTAATTATTCTTTAAAAACATTATAAAATTTTATTTAACACTATTAATACATTTGATTGAAATGTAGTTTTCAATTAAAATGCATCATTTTTTTCACTATTCATCAAAAAATGAATCTTATCACAAAAATACCAAAAAATATACCAAAGTAAATTTTTATTTACCAATTATAATTAAGACAATTATTTTGTTAAATATAAATTATTATAGTGGAAAAAACTATATTTTAAATAGGCATTCCTTCAAAAGGCGACAGAACTGTTTTTTTGAAAAATACTTATTTTTATTTGTAAATTTGGATTTGTTATTATATAATGTCTAGAAAACACAAAAAAATGAAGGTTAAACATTATAATTAATATATATATATATATATATATATTATTAATATAATCCAATAAGTGTGATTTTTTTTATTTATTGGTATAAAACACACCTGTGCACATTTAAATAGTTTTTTTTGAAAAACATTTCCTTTTATTTTAAAAAGGGTTTTACATTGATTTATAATTAGTTTTTCAAAAAAAAATTATATATACATGTGCATACTATATTTAGTTAATACTTTTAATTCCCTCTATTCTAATGGATATTTTTTAATGGTATCAATGAAATATTAATTAGTTGTTTTCTTAAGCATGACATGGTATATAACGTAAGCTATCGAACATAACATTTACTTTTAAAATCTCAGGGTGTTATAGTAATGTCTTTGATAAATTCCATATACGAAGAGGTAAAACAGTATAAACTTTAATAGTCAAGTATTGAGTGATAAATGTAACCAAGAGATCCACTAATGAGGCTAGTTTAGCCCAGGTGGCTGAGAACGTGGGAGGGGGGATCCTCCTAGGGAATCTTATACTAGGGGGTTTTCTGAAGTAGTGGAGGAGGGAGTGAAATAAATTTGGAGGATTATTACACTGATTCTTTCTGGTGATGGTGAGATCAAGACTTCATTCACTTAATTAGTGAGACCTGGGTGGTTCCGGGAGACATGCACGAGCCGTGATTCTTCATCTTGACAATTATTGGAAACCAAGTGATATGGGAAGTATATCAAGTTGGGAAGGTGTGGTGTTTTTTAATAGCAGGAACCTGTTGTCTCTCAAATAGTTTATCATTTGATAAGGGATCTTTAAGTAACCAAAGGTGATGTTTAGGTCATGTTTACTTCATAGATAGGTGATTCAAATGGGTCTCTAGGGTTCATGAAAGGTGACTAAACTGGATCTCAGTAGGTTGAAGTCCTAATGAAATGGTGGGGAATCCTAGAAAGTTGACATGGAAGATGTAGATTTATCTTTCTATATTAAATATTAGGAACAATTATGAGGGTTTAGAGTGGGAATGTTTGGACAATTATTAGGGAGAATGTTGGATAGTTTAATACAAGAAAGAAAAGAAGACCAGCTGGGCAACAAGTTCAGTTTTTGATAAAGATAAGATGTGGATTAAAATTATGGATGCCAAACATACCTGTAAGGTTTAATCAAGTGATGATAGTATCTATCTGAAGTTATATTCTTAAAAAGTGGAGATACAGGTTGAATTTCATAATCATTTTTGGAGGAAAAAGCGATGAATGCTTGGAAGAAGAGTAAAGTCATTAATATTATTCCTTATTACCCAAAACCATATTGACAAGATATGCATGTAAATTGAAGGGATTTAAGAGGATAGTTCCAGATTCCATTTATCTTGATAATCTATCACACTCTATAGAGCCTAAGGATGTTTTTGGGGCCTTGGAATATCATATCCAGTTTATATATGATGGTAGCTCATGGAGGTAGGAGGAAATAAAGCTGAACCAACACCTATGTTATATTTTCTTCATCACTCATAGGAGGAAAATGTGGGAAAGGATTTCTATATCAAAGCCACATGAGAAGATATGAACAGGGTATATGAAAAAAAAATCTAGATCAAATTCAATAATTATTATAAGGAATGGAGTTATAATCAATATCATATTCTACTTTGGGGTTTTAATGAAGGGATAATCACAATGGAGGAATATCTCATGATTTTTGAAAAGGTAGCTTTTGGATTTGAGGATCTCTTACAAGATAAGATAGAATGGAATCAATTTTATTTTAATTAGAGACTATATATAGAGAATAATTCCAAATAGTTAAGGTTTTGTTGGGAAGGGTCATATTTTCATATTGTGATGTAATCTCTTTTATCCTATTCATTTATTTATGTTATCCCATTGAACCCTTAAAAATGGATTTTGTTGAAAATTGAAAAATATAAGTTGAGTGAGATGAAAAGTTATTATTGGATAAAAATGAATTATATATATTTATCTATACAAAAATTATAAATTGTTTATATTTTATTTAGGAATCATTGATAAATTATTATCTTTTGTTTAATTTTATAAAATTATTATTTATTTAGTTTATTCCCTTCTATATTATACATTAATATAAATGTTATATTATAAATTTTCATGTATTATTGAGTTTAAATGTTTAACATTCTTCTTCAAAATTATCATACATTTATTTAAGACGTTACATTCTATGTATGATAATTGATCTAGTTTATTTCTACTATGATGACCTATTCATAACACATGCAAATAGTTACATGTCAATATGGTTTGATTTTGTAGAAAGGAATATATATTTCAAACTAAATCATTAAAATCATTCATACATGTGGTAATATGGAGAGATTAAATCCCATTTAAAAGTGAGAAGTGTTATATTCCTTCCATATAAAATAGTTTTCAAGATTTAAATAATCTAATTAGGTAGTTTTTTTTTCCAAAAAAGGGTACCAGTGGATTATCTTTTACATAGAAAGAAAGCAATGTGTGTATCAAATAGGATTATCTGTATGTTCTTTACATTTTCTTTAGGCTATAATTAGTTTAGAAACATTTAAGAATGATACCAAAGGAATAGTGTTTATTTTATCTATATTATGGATTGAGTAATGCGTTTTCTGCTCAATAATTCATGAGTCATATATAATATGATTGACATGATAACTTACCTAAAAAATAAAGTGGTGACAGAAATGAAAAAGAATAATATTTACATAGTAAATATGGATCTTGAAACACTAATTGATATGTTACAATTAGATGCAACCTGAGAAGGTGGTGAATTAGGTTGTTTGAAAATTTAGACCATTTTTTTCTTATTAATCTATTTTAATATATTTTTCCCATGTTGGAAGGAACTTAGCTCAACCTATCACATAATAATTATTTCTCAAAGTTTCATCAAACAATAACTAGATACTAAAGAAATTAAATCAAACACATGGCACAAATATTTTAGTTGGTTCACCATAATGGGCTATGTCTATGGAGTATACATCAAAAATGTGTTAATGCACCAAAATCCACTATGCTTTACTAGTTTAGTGGATAAAACGTTCGGTCATGGACACTCTATACCAAGATCACTACATTTATAAGATTTATAGTTCATTAAATACTCAACCAAGGGTTATCCCCACTTCTTCACCTCCACATTCAACATTGATAAATCTATGATCAATTTATATAATTTTGTGGTCTCTTCAAAAAATTTGGAACATGAATGTTTTCTTTGTTCCAAAATAGACTTAGTTGTAACACCCCGACCCCTCTAGGCAAGAGCCGGTTCATTACTTGTGATATTGGCATGGTTAAAATGAATAAAAATCCAAAAGGAACGATCAGTTTAGTAGTCATGAAGAAACTAGATACATAGATGTTTCTCAAATTACATTGGAAAGGTTTACAAAATACAGTACCTAACGAAAACTAAAACTGAAACCACTTAAACTCAATAAAATTCATTCTCTTCATCACCTGTTGAGGGTAAACAATGAAAGGGGTGAGCTCAAACACCGGGTAAGAGTTACAAATAGAAGAAGAATGAGTACAATAATAAGTGAATCATAACCAATCTGACATAATCAATATGGCATAGTGAATAAATGAAAAACTAATGCCATTAATAAACTAATAATGAAACTGTATCCACATATTTTGTCATAGTAAAAACCTCATGGATAATAATAATAACTAGTAATTAATAAAGAGAATGATTATTAATTGGAAGTCATGTATCTGGCACATGAAACCATAATACCGTTAAAATGGTTTAGTTCTATGGGTAGAAACCCGTCTGATTTTTGGAAACAAACTCAAAGGGTTTGTCGCCAACTGATTTGTCTAATAAATCATACCGATGCATCGAGGGGATATAGTGGGCCCCAACCACCACTAAATTTACAAATCATTCTTTATAAATTGATTCAATACAAGAGAAATATTCCTTTTCAATATCTATATATAGTATAGTATACAGATTCATCAATATTTTCATAATTAAAATAACATTACAAATAAACACCATATGTAAAATGGTATACGGTTTAGACAAAAAACATATCCATGACTTGAGATTATGGATATTTAATATAAATATAATTTAAAATGAAAAGTTATCTCAAATGGGAAGTAGGTACACCAAATAAGGATTACTAGGTGCACCATACAAAGTTAGTCATAACCAAATAGAAGTCGAGACAAGGTCTCTTACCACAATGTAATCAGTCAAATCATATGAACAGAATGTAATGAACATAATATGAATCATTGAATAACATGAATATAAAGAGAAAAATGTTATTTTATATCAAATGTAAGTACACATATACCACATATATGAAATAAGTGGAAAATAATGAAAATCTCACAGAAATGAAAGTGAGATGAGAAACCCCTTACCTTTTGCTCAAGTGTGTTCTTTGTTTGTTTTAAGGACCTAAATAATAAAATTAATATTAATTAATTAATAAGTCCAAAACCTCATATACATGTTATTGATTTATTATAACCATATTAGGTTCATTCATACCCCTTTTAATGGGTTTAAGAGGTTCAATTTTATTGTTCTGGAAGCATTTTCTTCCTTGATTTTCATGATTCCTTTACTTTCTTTCATGAATGGAAGTTCATTTGAAATGTTGATAAATATACATAGTTGTTAATATATATTATTAGTTAAATTAAAGAGATATAAATGATCTTATATTTATTATATGTTATATACTTGAGGATGAATCATTAGTTAAAAGTTTTTGATAAATGCTTGGATTAAGCTTAGCAGTTTTGTATACAATGAACTCGTTTTGTATTATTATTCCATATTATAAGTGTGTAAATATTCCATAACATTAATGAGGTGAAATACATATATTATTATGTGGTTCAACATTTAAAATGGTTTCATGACCAGTAATGAAGGAGAAATTTATGAACAAAACTCCATCGTCCACAAAGGTTATAAATTGGAACCTCATGGAAATTGATTTCGCTTATAAAAATAAAAAGGGGGAGTAAGAATATTGATGATGTTTATTCCATTAACATGATATAATTTCAGTATATATATGATACTGGAGTTTATCATGGTCATTTGGATAGAGTAGGTGACAAGAGAAAAAGAAAAGAGATGATCTTGAAAATAAAAGAAAAGTTGAGAGATCCCTTATGAAAATTCGACAGCCTAAGGACGTCAATTAAAATTTCATAAAATAAAATGATGAGAACAAAAGGGTATGTAATAATATTGAAATAAAAAGGACAGTAAGATGAATAAATAAAATCAAACCCCAACACATGATAAAGGAATTTCAAATAGCTAACATATAGAAGTGTTGACTTAAAGAAGAGAATGAAGGATTCCCTTACCTTGTAGAATAACTCCTAGATCTTGAAGGATGGGACCTTGGGGGACTAGGGACACCATGGGAGGACTTATAGAGAGGTAAAACCTCCAGATATTCTAGAATGAGGGATTTTTAATTAAATAAAACTAATGGATGAGTGGGTATTTATAGAAAAATAGAGGTAATTTTTTAATAATTTCAAAGAGACACCTCATTAGTGGTTTTTGCCAAAACATGGGCTTGCCCATGGTATTTGCCCATGGGTTTAGACACTTTGGACACCTCATGTAATAAGTTATAGCAAAAAAGTCAACCATACTTTTATATTTAATTATTACATCATTATGATGTCATTAAACTACTAGAAACTCAAAACTGTATTTTTACTATTCATGAAAAAACTCATGTATTTTAGAAAAATCCCAAAAATTTACCCTAACCATTTTTCGACGTGTAGAATTAAAAAATGAACTCCATTTTTTGAAAATATTTTTCTAATTATTTTTAATTTAATTTTTAAATAAAATCATAGTTAATTCAAAAAATAACAATTTTAAAGGTATAATTAGTTCTATATCACATTGAAAAATTAATTAAGATCTCATTATCTTATTACCTTAAGAAAATAAAATATTATAATTAGTTACTAATTATAAGGGTCATATTACAATTCATTTTACTATTCATAAGGGTATGTTACTATTCATCAAAAAAATAAAATTGGTTCTATCAAACTCCAAATGACTTACTGGTCACAACTCTAGATGACCGTTTTCAAATTTCAAAACATAGAAATGGAAAAATTTTGTTTAATGGATAGATTATAAGTTTCTCCTATAATGTTTTGATTCAAAAAATACATAGTGCTTCATGAAATATAGGATATGAATAGAATGTATTTAATATAATCATACCATAAAATGTTTGGGGTGTTATATTATTCCCTCCTTCAGAAATTTTGTCCTCAAAATTTTATGTATAAAGCCCACAAAAAAGATGTGGGTGGTTCTTCTTCAAGAAATACTGTAGTTCCCATGTTTCTTCCTCTATATTCTGGTTTCTCCAAAGAACCTTTATTAGATGAGTTGTTTGATATCTCAATACCTACTCCCTCGTGTGAAGAATCCTTATAGGCTTTTCACAGTATGACAAATCAGGTTCTAGTTCTATTTCTTCATATGTGAGTACATGCATTGGTTTTGGCATGTACTTCTTTAACAATGATACATGGATCACATCATGAACTCTGGAGAGATTTTGCGGCATCTCTAAATGGTAAGCTACAACTCCAATTCTTTCTAGAATTTAAAATGGTCCGACGTACCTGGGGCTCTGTTTCCTTTTCTTATCGAACCTCAAGACACCCTTCCATGGAGATACTTTAAAAAATACATGACCTCCCACTTGGAATTCCAAGTCCTTTCTCCAGTTTTCAGCATAAATCTTCTTCCTACTTTGGGATGCTTTAATATGGGCTTGTATTTTCTTCAATTTTTTCATGGTCTCTTTAATAAGTTCTCGGCCTATAATTTTCCTCTCACCAGCTTTGTCCCAACAAGTTGGAGTTAGATATCTCTTTCCATATAATGCCTCATATGGATCCATTTGAATACTAGATTGGAAACTATTATTGTAGAAAAATTACACCAAAAGAAAGTATTGATCCCACATACCTTGGAAGTCAAGAGATAATTATCTCAGCATGTCTTCTAGAGTTTTAATTATCCTTTCAGACTGTCCGTCAGTTTGAGGGTGATATGCAGTACTCATACGAAGCTCAGTATTCAAAGCCTTCTAAAGACTTTTACATAATTTTTATATAAACCTGGGATCTCTATTAGAGAAAATTGATAGAGGTACACCATGAATTCTCACAACTTTATTAATATAAAGTCTTTCCAGGCACTCTAGTGTAAAATCATTTCTTATTGGAAGGAAATGTGCTGATTTTGTGAGACAATCAACAATTACCCATATTGCATCATTCCTTCTAGGTGTCCTCGGTAGTATGGTGAAAAAATCTATCATAATGTTATCCCACTTCCACATAAGAATAGGTATAGGTTGTATCACTCCTTTGGGATGTTTTATCTCCGCCTTCACTTGTTGACAAACTAGACACCTTGACACATAGTCAGCAATTTCTTGCTTCATATTATCCCACCAAAAATATTCCTTTATATCTATATACATCTTGGTGGTACCTGGGTTTATAGTGAATTTTGAGCTAATAGAATCGTCTAATAGTTCCCTTTTTAGCTCAGGTACTGATGGAACACATAACCTCTTCCCAAATTTCAGAACTCCTTCTTCATACACGAAGTCAGCCAGTCTCCCATCCTTAACTGCATTAACTTTCTTATGCATATTCTTATCATCAGATTGAGAAATTTTTATCTTCTCTAGTAAATATGGTTTAGCAATCATTTGAAAGAGGAGTGATGTTTCCCCTTCCTTGACAATTCCCATATCCATCTTCAGTAGATACATGAACATAGGATCTCATTCAATCCTCATTTGAGTCAGAAGGCCGTGATCTTTCCTAATTAATGCATTTTCCACCTTATTCTCCTTTCCTGGGTGGTAGTGTATTGAAAAATCATAATCTTTGAGTAACTCGATCCATCTTCTTTGCCTCATGTTGAGTTCTTTTTGTGGGAAAATATATGTCAAAATCTTGTGGTCCGTATAAATCTCACATCTCTCTCCGTAGAGATAATGCCTCCATATTTTCAGAGCAAAGATTATTGCTACTAACTCAAGATCATGCGTTTTATTATTTTTCTCATGACTCTTCAACTATCTTAATGCATACTCAATAACTTTATTATTCTGCGTATGGACTCAACCCAGTCCATTCTTTGATGCATCGCTTTATATTACAAATCCATCACTTCCAAATGGAAGAGTAAAAATTGGAACATTGACTAATATTCTTTTCAATTCATCGAATTATTATATACATTCTTTTTTCCACTCAAACTTAACTCCTTTATGTGTGATCTTGGTTAGCGGATTAGCCAGTCAAGCAAAATTCTGAATGAAACACTGATAATAACCTGCTAAACCAATAATACTGTGTACCTCAGTTATGTTTGTTGGCATGGGCCAATATTGTATTGGCTTTGTCTTCATAAGATCAACTAGGATTCCATCCTTAGAGACAATATGGCCTAGAAAATAAACTGATTGAAGCCATAATTTTCACTTGCTAAACATCCCATATAATTTATTTCTTCTAAGAGTTTTCAGAATAACCCGCAAGTGATTCTCATAGTCTTCATAGATTTTTGAGTATACGAGGATATCATTGATGAATAACACAACAAAGTTATCAAGATATTCCTTGAAAACCTATTCATTAAATCCATAAAAATAGAGGGTGCATTTGTTAGTCCAAAAGGTATCACTGTAAACTCATAATGCCCATACCTGGTCGGAAATGCTGTGTTAGGAAGATCTTCCTTCCTCACATGCAACTGATGAATTCCGGATCAAAGGTCAATCTTCTAAAAGTATTGAGCTCCATGAATTTGGTCATATAATCATCAATCTGGGGTAGAGGATACTTATTATTTATTGTAATAACATTGATTTCCCTATAATCACTACAAACCCTCATGGATCGATTTTTCTTATTGAAAAAGAGGACAGGGGCTCCCCTTGGAGAAACACTAGGTTAAATAAATCATTTTCACTCAAATAATATAGTTGTTTCTTTAGCTCTACTAATTCCATAGTGTCCATTCTATAGGGAGTCTTTGATATAGTTATTTCATCAGGAATTAAATCAATAGATAACTCAACTTCCCACTCTGGAGGATGTCAAGTTAAATCCTCTGGAAATTCATCAACACACTCTTTCACTATGTGCACATCTTCAATTTGAAGATTTATTTCCTCACCCATAGATATTGGTTTATCTTCCTCTCCAGGTATTGAATTCAGTAGAGCTACTAGGGGTGGTTCTAGATAAGAATCAGGTGGAAAATTTTCTGCCCTAAAGACAGGGAATGCTACACCACCTTCAAAAATTGTAACTTCCTTCTTCTTACAATAAATCTTCACATCATAATTTGACAGCCAATCCATACTGATAATTATATCAAATTCAGTCATTGGTATGATGATAAGTTTATAAACTAGAGCACGTTTTGGTGTCTTCAGGGGGACTAGTCTACATTCCTTGGTTACAATGATACATCCCCTAGGAGTTTTGACTGACAACTCATTTATTAAATCAAATTGGACATATCTAATTTTCTTGGAAAACTGGGAAGATATAAATGAATGCAATGATTCAGAATTAAATAAAGTTTTGGCTATGTTTGAGGAAACAATTAAAGTACCTACCACCACATCATTAAGAACTTCAACCTCCACGGTTGTAATCGCATAGGATCTCCATTTCTCCCTTGGACTTTTTTGAGTCATATTTCCTTGACGCTTAGGACACTCATTTTCATAGTGTCCCATCTCTATGAAAATTCAGCATTGAATATCATTGAATTGTTTCTTCCCCTTTCATTCATTAGATCGATGAACCTTTTCTCTATAGTTATAGTAGACTTCCATGCCTTTCATGCATTTTCCAAAATGATTCTTTCCATAGTTCTCACATAACTAGAATAGATTTGTTCCCATGCTCTTCTTTGGTGCTTCTATTTTTCCTTTGTTATCATAGCACCGCTTCTTATCTTGGTTTCCTTTGAAAATATTTGATCTAGAAAATTTCCTCTCTATTTTGATGGAACATGATACAATTTCATCATATGATGAAAATGATTGAGAATTCAGTGCCCTTCAAAGACTTTCCTTAATACCTTCAAAGAAATGATCAATCTTGTTTGCTAAGTCACGTACGTAATCCACAACATACCTGTCCAGCCTTGTGAAAGTAGCCTCATACTCTGCAATACTATCTTCTTTCCTTTGTTTTAAGATAAGGAATTTCCCCTTCATTTCAGTTCATTTCTCATGAGGGAAATATTTTTCAATGAATATTTCCTTAAAAGTCCTCCATTCCATATCTTCTATTTCTTCTTCCTCCGTGGTATTCTAAATCATGGACCACCATTGATCAACATCAACCTTGAGACAATATACATCCAGTACTACCTTTTCATTTTCATTGCATCTTAATTCCATTAATATCTTTTCAAGGGACTTGATCCATTGCTCAGCAACCACTACGTTAGTAGTCCCACTAAAAGATGGGGGCTTCTACCACATGAAATGATCCAACACAGGTGTGGAATGGTTATTTGTTACAACCTGAGTAAGCTGTCCCAATATAGTCATGATCTGATCTGCTCTAACATTGACTATGTTGACTTTCTCGGTTTGGAGACCCCTACCTTTCCCACGAGTATTGATTCCCCTTCTTTTGTTAGACACAATTTCTAAATAACGGGATACACTAGATTATTTTATGAATCTCAAACAGAAAATCACTCAACATGGATTAAAATTCTATGGATATCTAATCTTATAAACATGGTTTCTCTGAGGAAAAAATTTACATTAAACTCCTTCATAATGTATTGTAAAGAAAATGTGAATTATCCTAAGCATATCCCCTGGGAGTGTCGTAACCAAGAGTGTAGCAAGGCCCATTGTCGTGCACCAGTTCCCATTCGAGTCGAGCTCAAAGCAGTATTTTCTGGTTTTACCCCTAGATATATATGTGTCAGCGATGCCTCTACCTGCTCATATACAGACATGGACATATTTCTTAAAATATCCACATAATCTATTCCTTACCAAAATACCAGGACGTTCTTGTATGCTTATCCCCAAATACTACCTTAGGGATTTGTTCCCTACTAACATTTCCTACTCTAGTTTCCAAGTTTTCTACTAAACTTCTAATGATACCAACTGTAACACCCTGGCCCCTCTAGGATGGAGCCGATGCATTACTTGTGATATTGGCATGGTTATAAGGAATGAAAATCCCAAAGGAATGATCCGTTTAGTTGTCTTGAAGAAACTAAATACATAGATGTTTCTCAAATTACATTAGAAAGGTTTAAAAAATACAATACATAACGAAAACTAAAACTGAAACCACTTGAACTCAATAAATTTCCTTCTCTTCATCACCTATTAAGGGTAAAAAATGAAAGGGGGTGCTCAAACACTTAGTAAGGGTTAAAAATAGAGGAATAATGTGTACAATAATAAGTGAATCATAATCAATCAAATATTATCAATATGGAATAATGAATAAATGAAAAACTAATGCCATAAATAAAATGAGAATGAAAATGCATCCATAGATTTTTGTCATAGTGAAAACCTCATGGATAATAATAATAACTGGTAATGAATAATGAGAATTATTATTAATTGGATGTCATGTATCTGGCACATGAATCCATAATACCGTTATAATGGTTTAGTTCTATGGGTAAAAACCCATCTGATTTTTGGAAACAAACTTAAAGGGTTTGTCGCCAATTGATTTGTCTCATGAGACCTACTGATGCATCGAGGGGATATAACGAACCACACCCACCACTGAATGTCCAAATAATTCTTTATAAAATGATTCAATACAAGATCAGTATGCCTTTTCAATATCCGTATAGAGTATAGTATACATATTCATCGATATTTCCTTAATTAAAATAACTTTCCAAATAAACACGGTATGTAAAATGGTATATGGTTTAGAAAAAAAACATATACATGACATGAGATTATGGATATTTAATATAAATATAATTTAAAATGAAAATTTATCTCAAATGGGAAGTAGGTACACCACATAAGGATTACTAGGTGCACTATACAAAGTTAGTCACAACCAAATAGAAGTCGAGACAAAGTCTCTTACCACAAAGTAATCAGTCGAATCAAAGGACCAGAATGTAATGAAAATCAAATGAATCATTGAATAACATTAAAATAGATAGAATCATGTTATTTTATATCAAATTTAAGTACAAATATACCACATATATGAAATAAGTTGCAAATAATGAAAATCTCACAGAAATTAAAGTGAGATGAGAAACCCCTTGCCTTTTGCTCGAGTGTGTTCTTAGTTTGTTTTAATGAACTGAATAATAAAATTAAGATTAATTAATTAATAATTACAGACCATAATATACATGTAATTTATTTATTATAACCTTATTAGGTTCATTTATGGCCCTTTTAATGGGTTTAAGAGGTTCAATTTTATTGTTCTGGAAGCATTTTCTTCCTTGGTTTTCAGGATTCGTTTACTTGCTTTCATGAGTGGAAGTTCATTCGAAATGTGGATAAATATCCAGATATATTAATATATATTATTATTGACATTAGAGATATATAAATTATATTATAATTATTATAGGTTATATACTTTAGGATGAATCATTAGTTAAAAGTTTTTGATAAACGCTTGGATTAAGCTTTGCAGTTTTGTATACAATGAACTCGTTTTGTATTATTATTCCATATTATGAGTGTGTACAGATTCTAGAACATTAATGAGATTAAATAAATATAATATTATTTTTTTCAATCATTAAAATGGTTTCATGACCAGTAATGAAGGAGAAAGTGAAGAACAAAACTCCGCCGTCCACAAAGGTTATAAATTGGAACCTCATGGACGTCGATTTCACTTATAAAAATAAAAAGGGGGAGTAGGAATATTGATGATGGTTATTCCATTCACATGATATAATTCCATTATATAAATTATACTGGAGTTTATCATTGTTATTTGGACATAGGAGGTGACAAGAGAAAAAGAAAAGTGATGATCTTGAAAATAAAAGAAAAGTCCAGAGATCCCTTATGAAAATTCGGCAGCCTAATAGCGTCGCTTAAAATTTCATAAAATCAAATGATGAGAACAAAAGGGTATCTCATCATATTAAAATCATAAGTACAGTAATAATAATAAATAAAATCAAACCCCAACACATGAGAAAGGAATTTCAAATAGCTAACATAAAAGAAGTGTCAACTTAAAGAAGAGAATGAAGGATTCCATTACCTTGTAGAATACCTCCTAGATCTCGAAGGATGGGACCTTAGGGGATTAGGGACACCTTGGGAGGAATCTTAGAGAGGTAAAAACACCATATATTCTAGGATGAGGGATTTGGAATGAAATAAAATGAATGGATGGGTGGGAATTTATAGAAAAAGAGAGGCAATATTTTAATAATTTCAAAGGGACACCTCATTAGTGGTTTTTGCCAAACCATGTGCTTTCCCATGGTATTTGACCATGGTTTTAGACACCTGGGACACCAAATGTCATATTTTACTGTTAAAAAGTCTACAATACTTTTATATTTAATTATTACATCATTATGATGTCATTAAACTACAGAAAACTCAAAACTGTATTTTTACTATTCATAAAAAATTCATGTATTTTAGAAAAATCCCAAAATTTACCCTAACCATTTTTCAACATGTAGAATTCAAAAATGAACTCCATTTTTTGAAAATAATTTTATAGGTATTTTTAATTTATTTTTTTAAATAAAACCATAGTTAATTTAAAAAATAATAACTTTAAAGGTATAATTAGTTCAATATCACATTGAAAAATTAATTAAGATCACATTATCTTATTACCTTAAGAAAATAAAATATTATCATTAGTTACTATTTATAAGGGTCATATTACTATTCATTTTACTATTCATAAGGGTATGTTACTATTCATAAAAAAATCAAGTTGGTTCTATCAGACTTCAAATGACTTACTGGTCACAACTCTTGATGACCATTTTTCAAATTTCAAAACATAGAAGTGGAATTTTTTTAATGGATAGATTATAAGTTTCTCCTATAATGTTTTGATTAACAAAATAAATAGTGCTTCATGCAATATAGTCTACTAATAGAATGTATTTAATAGAAGAATACCATAAAATGTTTAGGGTGTTATATTAGTTTTCATCATAACTAAAAATTTGATGTTTCATTGTATTCCACGTTAATTTTATCTTCTTCTTTACTGCTTTATGACATCAACTTAATAATGTGAGAGTTAAGTCTTTTCCTTACACAATAACTCCCACACTTATTATATAGATGAGAATAATTCCACACTGAAACTATGCTATTCCACTCTATACTCTTTTATAACTAGGTATACCGATAGATACTCCATATTATCTCTTTGATCCTTCTCCCTTTTTACTAAACTAGGTAAGTCAATACACTCTAATGCAGATCTCTTCTTCTTCTACTAAAATAGTCTCGAACATATAATGTACTCTTTCTTGTTCTCCCAAGCCCCATTGGTCAGGTTTTTCTCACCCACATTCCTTCACACAGGTTCCACGATCTTCTCTCAAGTATGATTCTTCAAAGTTCCCTGCTTCACCCATATCTGCATCGGTCATGTCACTTGTTTCTCCCTAGTAAACATTTCCTAGCTTTCTTTTCCTAGGTCCTTTTTTCAATATTGGTGCAATTGGGTTAATTATCATAAGGTTGGTTAACCCTATTTGAATCACTATAACCTATTCATGCAATTACATTAATGTAGGTCCCTTCGCTCAATTAGGCTCACTTAGTTTTTCTTCACTCAACTCCCACACTCAGACCTTCTTCACGAAATCCCTATATTCTACACCTCTTTGCACAACCACTTTTCTCTATTGTACTTGGAACACATATTTCAGGAAACTATGCTTCACATAGGTCTTACATAAATACTATGTATTTTACCTTCTTAGTATTTTTAATCACCTCCAAATGAAGGGGGTGGGCCAGGATTTATAAGAAAATCCACAAATTTCATTTATCCATCACCTTCAAAATTAGCGGCGCATCATTCATGCAACTAAATTTGTGTAATTCCTATGAACTATGTATATAGTTACCTATTAACCATATAAATTTACCAATACTACCTATTCATTCTTCTTTACTTTCTAATGACTCCATGTAATCCATATATAATCAAAAAATCTTCCAGACCCCTAGTGGGTATAGTCAATAAATCTAAAAAACTTCCTTTTTATTGCAGCAAGATATAATGTAAAACTAAAAGTGTCATCATTTTTGTGGGATAACATTTAATAAAAGTCCTTATTACATGAATATAAAACATGATACTCATTTTATAAAGGTTTCTATCATGGATACAATATCATCAACTTCTTCTTTGAGCTTAACTTTGAAATCAATAATTGAGAAAGTTAAGATTAATGGAATAAATTTTCTTGATTGGTAATTTTAAATACCTACCCAACTTGAATCGATAGATAGTATCAAAATTCCATACACCATATATGAATCCCATAGATACTAAAGGTTGGTAACAAATTCTAAGGGTTAACAACATCATTAAGAGATGATTTTCCCTTAAATGATATAACATACAATGGAAGGACTCTAATAACCTTGTAAATATGATTCATGTGGGGAAAACAGTCTTATAATATAACAAAATATAACAACGGTATAACATAAAAATCCAACCACATCTCCAAATAATGCTGAAATAAAAAATACATAAAAAAAACTAGGTTCCAAACCGGGCGCTACACTAAGATCCAAACAAAAGATACCTCCAAGATCCCACCTCCTTCGACATGGATCACAACATTATGATTCCCTACTAGAGAACTAATAGTTATTCCCATTATCTATATAATGTTGAACAACAACTGTATATGCACCACAATGCACATATATGGGGTGAGTATACAACCTAGTATAAAAACCCAAAGGTATCACACACACACAACTTAAATAAGAATGAGTTATATCTCATTTTATATAAGATAAGAAAGAGTGAAAAAGTCCATTGAAAACCATATAAATTACTGACACTAAAATCCACCATTTATAATAAGTTATTTCCACCAAGAAACTCATACCACAATTGTAACATCTTTTTACTATTTTCAGGTACTTTTAAACCCCTCTTTTTATCATGCTTGGGTTGGTATTTCTTTAGGGGTTCTTCTGGTGAAATTTTGAAAATTTTGAAGGGATTTTGAGATATGCATAGTTGGGGCACAATTTTCCCAAACCTTTTCCATAAAAGTGAAACCATACAAAAATCAATAGTGAGGGATTTTATGGTTGGAAAACTGTTTGAAAAACCATGAAACCATGAAGGAGAAACCATGTGACCCTAAAACAGGGTGCGTATGGTTAGGTTGCACATTTTTTCTAACAGTGTATCCCTACCTTGATAATCATCAGTACAAGATTTTCCTAATCCAAAAATTAATTTTAGAACCTGAAAACCATTGTTTTAAGTGCCTGATGGGCCTATATGACCTTAATACGATTTATTATTCCTTAGATGCTCCCAAGAGGTTATTTTGGCCCCTATAAACCCCTTTGGAAGAGAATCAAATATAGGAAAATGAAATTCAATCTCTTCTAGATAAGATTCCTCTTCCTGTTTTCTTTCTTTCTCTCTCTTCTTTTTCCTCCATAGGGTTTGTTAGGTTTGTGTGTTTTTGGAGGATCTAATACCTATTGTTTCAAATCATAAATCTAGTTTTTATTATCATATCATCGTTTACTTCATTAATTTTTGGAGTTTCCCATTTATGGAATTGTATTTTGAGATCATTTGACCCTAAGGTAGATGGTTCCATTTATTATGACCATTTTGATTAACCCTAAATTTCTTGACATAAATTAAGATGATTGATTTTTATATTATTTATTTCAATTAGTTTATTAAAAACCAAATTCCATTGAATTGGAGAGTTTCTTTAGATTTGGCATGAAAATTGGGGAAATCAACCAATTCCATTGAATTGTGGCATGTTGTGAAATTGGATATAAAATTATGAAAAGTTTAATTGTGGAATTTATTTGTGGGTTTCGAATTGTAAAATAGTTTTTTGGAAATTGATCTCAAATTTTTATTTGGTAAAAATTACTCAAATTGTTTTGAAATAAACCGTTTGGTTTTATCCCAAAAAAAGACTTGATTTGATTAAAAACTAGTGTAATGATTTTTAAATAGAAAATTGGAATATTAAAATGAGAAATGGGTTGAATCACATTTTCAATAGTTCTGAAATAAATTTACCATTATTGATTTTTGTTTGAGAATGTGAAGGCCTAGGTAGTTAGTGTGTGATTAGGGACAAACATGCTATGATGATAATACCCTAGAACCATATTTATGATTTAAAACTCTAACATAAACATTTTGGAAGGTCTTATACCTTGTGGGATGTTGGTTAGTCTTCTTTTTCCAATGTCAGAGAGACGTATATGCACTTTTCCATTTTGATTATATAAGTGTGTGAGGATCCCATAACCTGTAACTATCATTCGCCTTGGAATATAAACAAGTTTCTCATTGTAAATGTTTTTATATAAGACATTTATTATAAACTATTTCACACTGTACATGAGAATTTATCTAAACTATTTTATATAATTTTATTATTTAATCCATTTATTTAAAATATTTCCATCAATTGAAATGTAAAGAATGATTTTCTTTAAATATGATTTTGTATTTAAAATTATTTTTATTTAAAATTGAAATCTTTATTTGGTTAATTGATAGTGTAATGTTTTTTTGAAATCCTTAGTGAGACCCTATTAGGGTTTTCAATCACACCCTACCTGTGCCTTCAGATGTTTTTAGATTATCTCCTTCTAGGTTCAAGTAATAGAAAAGAACCACTTGGAGGTGGTTATAGTTATTGATCCCTAGTCATGGAGAGTTGATTCCACTGGTAATTGGGTTGTTATCCTATTTTCTAGTTTGATGTGGTGGTACTTTTGGTTTTCATACATGTTTTACTTTTGGTATTGTTTTCCCTGTGGAGTTTTCTTGTATGAATATTGATTTTCTTATCTTTCTTCCACTATTTTGTGGAGAATTCATTCCCAAATTCATTTTGTATGATGACAGGTGCTTCTCACCAACCTATGGGGATCAATAATTCTCTTCAGGCTATGTTAGGATTGGTTTGGGCATCAGGGTACTAGGGTGTTTGGGACAGTTCATGAAAAAGTGGTATCAAAGTTATAGGTTAAGAATCTTGTCTTGAAGTTAGTATATAGTTTTGTAAACTTTTTAAAACTTAAGAGGTAGTAACAATTGAGTTCCTAGTCATCTATCACTCTAATGCAACTAAATTATCCATGGGTGGTTCTAGAAGTATATCTTGATGATTATTTTTAGTCTTTTCCCTATTTTTGATTTTGATAGATTTCAATCTAAATATTTTTCATATATCTGTTGGGATTAATGTCCCCAATTTCTCTATTTGAGTAATAATCTGATGTCTTCAATGTTAATTTCTAATTTTGTGTATAATCATGCCTTTGAGAAGATTTGTGAATCAGATCTAGGAAGGAGTTGATGATGAACCACAATGAGAAAATCTTCTCATGGACCCGAGTATGGTTGATGTGATTGTGCATACTATCCAAGATTTGGGATAGGCACCTACACCAGGTCCTGTTCAGGATCCAGTAATGGATCCTTAGGGGGATGTTTTCTGAAATCATGCTCTAGAGTTCCATTTTCAGAAGCCACTAATGTTCAAAGGCTCCAATGACCCTCAAGAGGCAGATGAATAATTGATATATATTTAACATTTGTTTGATTTATTAGAGACACCTAGTGAAATCAAGATAATGTGTGCCACTGTCATATTGGAGGGAGTGAGTAGGAAATAATGGGACATTATGGCGGCGATGAATGAGGTATTAGTGTGAAAATTTCAAGGATCCTTTCACTGACTAGTTCTATCCAGATTCAATGATTTTTTCCAAATATATTGTGTTTTTTCAAACCCAAGAAGGCTGATAGAACCATGAAATAGTATGAAAAATATTTTTCATATCTTGGAAGTTTTCAAGTTATATTTTATTGAATGAGAATATGAAGACTTGGTGGTTCATGATGGAACATCAATAAGATATTGCTCACTAGGTTTTCTTACTGAAGTTTCCTTCTTATGTCGATATTCTAGATAAGGCCATAATTGTTGAGATAGACCTAGATAACAAGTCAGGGTTGAAGGGAGTTTCTTTTTCTCCCAGTGGTGGTGTGATTTACTCTAATGGTAAGAGGAGTAATGATTATTCTCATGTAATTTCTTGATAAAAGATTTTTTATAGACCTTAAGTAGTACCAAGAAGTGACCATTTGATTTTTTAATAGTGTGGAAAACCTAAAAACTTAATCACATTTGTACTGATTCACCCAAGGTGTATGGTTCTTGTGGATTCTGAGGTCACCTCTAGATATTTTTTCCATATCTTCTATACTTCCTGTATTGGGAAAGGATCATCATCTCCATTTAAAACTGTAGTTTAATCAGATGATTCAAGAATAAATGGGTTCCATCCATACATATCTGTAGTAAAACTTCTTCACATAGTGGAAGAGTCTCTAGAGGAAGAAAATATGAGTCTAGAGGCCATGAGAGGTACTATCATTATAACTTCATCATTATTGGTTTCTTTATTTGATACTAGTTCATCTCATTTTTTATTTCAACCCATATTTTTAATATGCTAAATCTTCTTACATAACTTTTATCTCATTTGATGGATATTACTACACCCCTGGAAATAAAAGAAAACATGTTCTCCATAGTACTTATTATGATTTATATTTATCATATTTTTAGATTTCTTTGGATTTTCTTGTTCTCGACATAAAACCTCTTGATTTAATATTCAGGATGGATTGGCCTGTCACTATTAAATCCCAGATTGATTGTTATCTTAAATGGGTCTCTTTTACTATAACTGATGGGGTGTGCCATATTTTTCAAGGAGAAAGGGACTTGGGATCGAGTAGAGATGGACCCTCTTATAAAGAGTTGGTAAATATAATATCTATGTTTTCTTTTAATCTGGAACATGAATCATTGTGTGGTGATCTCCCTCCAGTTTTCATCTAATTTCTCAATGTTTTCCCTTATGGATTCTATGGTTTTCCACTAGTAATGTAGGTAGAATTTTCTATATATTTAGTGTCTGGTCCTCAACTAGTATTTATTCCTTATTAAAACATAGAACCATATGAAATGAAAGAGTTGGAGACACAGCTGGATGATATTCTAGAGAAAGCCTTTATTCACCTATGTGTGTCACCTTGGGTGGTGCCAATTCTCTTTGCTAAGAAAGTTGATGATTCATATTTCCTTTATTTTTATTACAATAAACTCAATCAATTCATAATAAAGAAAAATTATCTATTTCCTCATATTGATTATTTTTTTATCATTTGAAAGTGGAGAAGTTTATCTCTAAGATTGATATTCAATCTGTTTGTCATTAGTATAGAATAAAAGAATTTGAAATTCAAAAAACTATCTTTTAGAGTAGGTATGACCTTTATGTGTACCACGTCATGCCATTTGGTCTAACTAATGCTCCTACTATCTTTATGAATTTAATAAATAGGATTTTCTATAATTACCTTTAAAATTTTGTGGTATTATTTGTGGATGACGTCCTCATTTACTCTTAGTCTGAGGGGGATCATGTTGTCATCTGAGATAGTTTCTAAAATTGTTAATAAATCATCTAATTTATTCCATGCACTCAAAATGTGACTTATGGATTTGGGAAGTGAAGGTCTTGGGACACATGGTGTTGGAATATGATATTTTATCTGATTATAAAAAGGTAAAGGCTATTATGACATGGGAATAACCACAAAATGTTTTTGAGATTAATAGATTATTAGGTTTATCTAGGTATTATCACCAGTTTATAAAAGAATTCCCAAATGTAGCTTCTCCGATGATTTTTCTAACTTGTACGGGAGTAAAATTTTTTTTGGATGAAAAATGTTAGAAATATTTTGTTGAGATGAAGAATATTTTGAATACAACAATAGTGTTGACTCTCCTAGCAGCTGGGCTAGGCTATGTGGTCTTCTATGATGCATTAGGTTCAAGCATGGGATATGTTTTTATGATGTGTGATCACATTTTTCTTAATAAATATTGTCATCTTAGGACACATGAGAGGAATTAACTGACCCAAGACCTTGAACTCATAGTTGTGATTCATGCACTTAAGAGTTTGTCAAATTACCTTCTGAAATAAAGGTTTTCCATTTTTTTGACCATAAAATCTTGAGTTATATCTTCTATAAAAAATATTTGAATCTTCACCAAGGGAATTGGGAGGAATAAATACAAACATTAAACATTGATATTTCCTATAACCTAGGGATAAGGAATTTCATCACAGATGACTTCAGCTAAAAATTATGATCCAGGCCATGATAGAATCATTAGAAGAGTGGAAATTAATGGCCATTTTTTAACATTTTTATATTAGAGTCCGAGAATTAGGGGATGTTGTTTACGTGGATAGTGTTCAATTGACATCTACTATTCTCGAGATGTTTCTTTAGGAATAACAGCTAAATGATGAGTTCCCTAGACATAGAGACTCTCTTTATAGTGGGGAGGCAGTTTCTGACTAGTCTTTCTCCATAGTAGGAATTCTATGATATTAAAACAAATTGGTACTGTTATTGGTCATGAAATATATTATTGGGGATTTCAATAATTCTTAGTGAGTAGTGCACCCAGGAACTACAAATAAGTTCTTTGACATGTGGCATAGTTTTTTTGGCTATTTATGAGATATGAAATTATTGAATTTGTCTCTCATTGTTATATGTGCCCACATGTCAAGGTTGAGCACCAGAAAATTTTGGGTTTTCTTAAGCCATATCCAATGCCTACAAGGAAGTGGGATGGGATCTCTATGAATTTTATGGACCAGTTTCCATGTACCATGGGAAAGAAGAGTGAAATATGGGATATGATTGATAGGCTGACTAAATTAGATCACTTAATACCCATTCATGATACAACCAAAGTTAAGGAGTAGAATAATCTCCATGTGAAAGTGATTGTTTGTTTTCACAGAGTTCCACCTATTATAGTCTCTGATAATGATACATGTTTCACTTATTTTTTTTGAGAGGTCTTTAGGAGGCACTGTGATTCTAGGTCTATTTGAGTATGGAATACCATAAATAGTAGGATTTCCAAATATGAAAAGCTAAATAGATTCTTGAGTTTATACTCCATGACTTCATTATTGACTTTGGTGGAGTTTGGGATGATCATATGGAGATGGTTGAGTTTTCTTATAATAAAAATTACCATTCCAAGATCAGAATGGATCATTTTGATTCCTTTTATTGTTGGCCTTGAAAATATCCATTGTGTTGGTCAGAGATTGGTGAAATATCCTTTTTTGGGATAATATTTCTTCAAGAGATAACATAAATGATTCAATTTATTCATTATATAATATTTATTTCACATAGATGGTATAAGGCTTATGATGATCGCCATCACATACCATTTAAATGTTTTATTAGTGACACTAGTACAGAAATCGTTTTTTATGTCACCATTTTTTACATCGGTTATATATAACCGATGTAAAAATGCGGCGAGTAGATTTTTCACGTCGGTTATTTTAATAACCGACGTTAGAAATCGCGCCTGTTGGGTTTTTACGTCGGTTATCTTATAACGGACGTAAAAAACCAATGTGCGGGGGGTTTTTTACGTCAGTTATTTGGTAACCGACGTAAAAAACCCGATATCGAGGCGTTTTTTACGTCGTTTATCAAATAACAGACGTAAAAAACCAAAGCGCGGGGTGTTTTACGTCGGTTATTTTATAACCGACGTAAAAAACCCCCCGGGGATTTGGTTTTTTTACGTCGGTTATTTGATAACCGACGTAAAAAACGCGTCGATATCGGGTTTTTTACGTCGGTTACCAAATAACCGACGTAAAAAACACGGTTTTTTACGTCGGTTATTTGGAAACCGAAGTAAAAAACCCCCCACGCATTGGTTTTTTACGTCGGTTATCTTATAACCGACGTAAAAAACCAAAGACCCAGGGGGTTTTTTACGTCGGTTTCCAAATAAGCGACGTAAAAAAACCCGATATCTACGCGTTTTTTACGTCGGTTTTAAGATAACCGACGTAAAAAAGCTAAAAAATAGTTTATAATGTCGGTTATATAATAACCGACGTTATAAAACATTTAAAAAAATTAAAGCCCGTGTTCTGTCATTTACGATTTTTCGATTGACAGTCGCCGGATCGACTCTCTCTCACGCGGTAAACCCTAATCGGCTCGTCGATCGCCTGCATTAAACTCATTTTGGCTTCATTGTTTATCTTCTTCACTCCTCTCAGATCTATCATCTCAACTCGCGACATTCAAGTAAGTCTTCCACGAATTTATATCGTTCGTTTTTGTTTCGATTCTTGATGTTCTTTTCGTTTGTTTTTGAATCTCGTGGAATTTTTTGTTATTGCAAATGGTTATTATGTCCATTCAACTCGCAACATTCAACTCACAACATTCAACTCGCAACATTCCACTCGCAACATTCAAGTAGGTGTATTTTGGATAAGACTATTTTTAACTCTTATTCTAGATTTTCATTCTGATATACGCTTTACGATTCTATAGTACAATGAAAGAGTAGATTCATTAAAGCTTCTTAAACCACTTATACTTCATCTTTTCTTCTGAAATACGAATCAGTAACAACTCCAATATGATCGCTATATTGATCTATCTGAATACCAACAACTTCATTATGAGAAACCTCTTAAGTATCTAAATAAATCAATATCTGATAAAAATATTACTATAACCATGAGAACATAGATATTTGACTTCACAACCATTCAAATTATTCAATCATTTAGAAATAATAATTAATTTTAAAACATTGAGGATTAGCTTCAGCAAAATCTGAAAAATAATGGGTGGTACTATAACATTTCATTCTTCCAGCAACATTATTATTTCATACTTAGCTGGAATGTGTCTTTCTGGATGAAGATTGGTAGTACTTATTTTCTTAAAATCATATTTTCAATATGATTGTCCAGAAAATGATTTTCATGAATGAAATTGGACCAGGTACAATCGGTAATACCTATACTTAAAATTTCATTCAACAATCTTATATCATAATATTTTTTCAAAAAATTATGATTTTTAGAACTCCTAGATCAGAAAACCATCATCTGTTTTCATCTGCATTCATAAAAATATCAATTCATACCTATTACAATCAAATATTTCATTCTGGACTCATGGTGAGTCTGATAATACATATCTTCTTTCAGTCATCTCCTAAAAATGATGGACCTTTTCATGCAAAGTGTATCTGATTTATTGAATACGATGGTATGTCCGATTTTCAAAAAAACCAAGTGAGTAGATTTCTTTTATTATTAATAATTCTTAAAAAAATTATAATACCTAAATATTATTATCATCCTTTTCAGATTTTTTATTATAAAAAAGGTAAAGGGTACTTTCTTTTCATTCTCAACTTAAATTATATTTTTTATAAAGGTCTTTTCTATCTAGGTAGAAATAATTTAACGATAATTAGATTGAATTAGGTATATTATCTTATCTTACCATCCAAACACATTTTTATGTATTAATAATTATTATGTTTTTTAAAAACAATTATGACCCCCATTTCATTTTTGTTAGTTAATTGATCTACGAAAGTGTTATAAATGATTTGATGATCACGATTCACCCATATATATGGTTAGTCATTATGTGACATTTGGGTCCATAATATCCTTTTAATGCATTCGACAATGCATTATATATCATAGATCAATATGGGATACAGATGGTTATACCATGTCCAATGTGTTATGTGATATGTCTCATAAGAAATATTATAATAAATTATAGGAAAGGTGATTAACATATCCCAATATGAGGTGAATGAAACTATGTTTTCCCTTGACATATGTTATGACTTATATGATTATGTTTGTGCCACACTCTTATGTTATTCCACATACCAATGTTGTGATCTTGTGAATAAGGTTTTTTAAATCATGTTCCCACTATCATATAAATCATGTCTTATGTTATGCTAAAATTGTTATACTTGGACTCAAGTTTTATGATCTATGATTATATAGAACTGTTTCACTTATCTTTTTGATCATGTGCTTTGTGTATGCTCTTATACCCCCATGGATATCTTTTTTTGAGATTAGATATTATATTTATATATATCATGTTTACCCATAATGAGTATCGTAAATCAAAACTTTTATTATTTTCATTCCCTAAGTTATAAAAATAAGTATTATGTAGGATGATTCAAAAATTTAATCTGTGAGATGAGTTGTTTTATGTGTGAAACCCAGGCCAAACACATATGTATTTTTTTATTGGTATTACATATATATAGTTCGACATATACTTTTTTTTACATTACCATGATATTAACATTACTTTTTCTAAAGAAATATTAATGTCCTTAGATTATATATCGGATCAAAAGGATATAGTAATTCTAATATATAATCAGAATGATCAGATAATATGACAATATTATTAAACATAAAACAAATGGTCTATATTCATATTTCTAACATGACACTTACGATGTATAGCTATTTGGTGTTGGGTACTTTTGAAAACTACTACTACTTTCAAGATTTTGGCACTTGAAAGTGTTGATTACTTTAGATCATAATGATTGAACAACAATCATGAATAACACATGTTATATGCTCCATTAGGTATTCCTATACTTTAACATGTTTATTAGTATATTGGAATGAGATTATTATAAATGTGTATCATCTGATCATATTCCCTTATTCCAGATAAAAATCATATCATTTATGTTTTATTGATGTATATTTTATTTGGAGAATCATTAGGCGTCATGGTTTTCTTTGATTCAATGAAATTTAAAACTGTTACATCTAACTATATTTTGTTTTAAAAATAATATTCAAGTATATTTTTTTAAATACTTATAGATTTGTTTTATATTTTAAATTGTTTTACATTAAAATTATGATTTTTTTCATATAAACATGTATTTGTCTTATCTTAAAAATATATATTTTTTGTTGATATTTGTTATAGGTAATAATGAGTCGAAGTTGGATTATGGCACATCGAATGAGCAATGAATTTAAGGAAGGTGTTGATGCCTTTTTGGAATTTGAAAAACGAAATGTTCCAAGTAGTGACATTTTTTTCTGTCCATGCCTGAAATGTTTGAATATGAAGAAGTTGAAAAGTAGAGAGATAAAAGATCATCTGATATGTCATGGTTTTAATCCGAGTTACAGCCCTTGGATTTGGCATGGTGAAACTGGATGGAATGTCACTGATGATGATGATTCGCAAGATGGTAACTCCGATGGAATTGAAGAAATGATTCGCGATATTGTAGCAGAACAAATTGAGATAGAACTGACAGTTGCACGTCTATATGGTGATGCTGAAAAACCATTATATCTCGGTTGTACAGATTTTACGATTCTGTCGGCGGTGTTAAGATTGATTAACCTGAAGGCGAAGCATGGATGGAGTGGAAAAAGTTTTACAGAGCTGCTACAATTGATGAAAGACATTCTTCCAAAAGATAACGATCTTCCAGATTCACATTACAAAGCCAAGAAAATATTATGCCCGATGGGATTGGGATACATAAAATTACATGCCTGTCCGAATGAATGCATTATATATAGGAAGGAATAGGAATTTCTGTCAGAGTGTTCAAAATGTGGGACATCACGGTATAAGGTGAAAGAAAAATCACAGGGTGATGTAGAGATTACAAAGCTCCCTTCAAAGGTATTTTGGTATCTTCCTATAATTAATCGTTTCAAACGTTTATTTTCTAATTCACATGATGCAAAAAGGTTAAGATGGCATGCTGAAGAGAGGGTATGTGATGGAAAAATACGTCATCCAGCTGATTGTCTACAATGGGAGAAAATTGATGCGCAGTATTCTACATTTGGAAATGAAATAAGAAATCTCAGACTAGGGTTGTGCACAGATGGAATGAATCCATACCGAACACTCAGTAGCACACATAGTTCATGGCCTGTTTTATTGGTAATTTACAACCTCTCTCCTGAAGATTGTATGAAGCGCAAATATGTCATGTTGAGTACAATGATCTCTGGTCCAAAGCAACCCGGTAATGATATTGATGTTTACTTGTCACCGTTGATTGATGATTTGAAACTGTTATGGGATGATGGTATTAGGGTGTATGATTCTTATAAAATGGAATATTTTCAACTGCATGCAGTGCTTCTGTTCACTATAAATGACTTCCCAATGTATGGAAATTTGTCTGGATACAGTGTTAAAGGGCATAAAGCATGTACAATTTGCGAACAACAGACGTCCTATTGTCAATTGCATCATGGGAGGAAAACACTGTACATGGGTCATCGAAAGTTTTTGCCTATGGAACACCCTTATAGAAGACTAAAAAAGGCATTTAATGGCTCACAAGAATTTGATACTTCTCCAAAACCTTTATCCCCTGATCTGTATTTTGAGAGGGTGAAAAACCTTGACGTGACATTGGGAAAGACACAGAAATCTGGTAATGATAGACATATTTGGAAGAAAAGGTCAATTTTTTTTGAGCTACCAGATTGGAGGTATCATGAAGTTAAACATAATATTGATGTCATGTACGTGGAGAAGAATATCTGTGATTCTTTTATTGGAACATTGTTAGATATTAAAGGAAAGACTAAATATGGGTTGAATGCAAGATTAGACTTACTATCAATAGGAATACATTTGGAGTTAGCTCCCACTCCTAAAGGAAGACGAACATTTCTTCCCCCGGCTTGTCATACATTATCGAAGAGGGAGAAAATTTGCTTCTGTCAGTGTCTTCATGATACCAAAGTGCCTCAAGGTTATTCTTATAATATAAAATTTTTTGTCTCATTGAAGGACTTGAAGTTGATAGGTATGAAATCACATGATTGTCACGTCATGATGCAACAAATTCTACCAGTTTCATTGCGTGGAATATTGCCCATTCGTGTCAGAAAGACTATAATGAAGTTGTGTTATTTTTTCAATTCAATTTGTAACAAGGCTATTGATGTGAATGCTTTGAAAATTTTGGAAAAGGATGCAATTTTTATACTTTTTCAATTGGAAATGTATTTTCCTCCAACTTTTTTTGATATAATGGTGCATTTAATGATTCATCTGGTTCGAGAAATAAAGCTTTGTGGACCTATATATATTCGTTGGATGTATCCTTTTGAAAGGTATATGAAAATATTAAAGGGGTATGTTAAAAATCTATATCGACCTGAAGCCTCCATTATTGAAAAGTATATTTCTGAGGAGGTAGCAGAGTTTTTTACGAGCTACTTGGCTGTGGCGCAACACATAGGTTTGCCTCCATCTCACCATGAACGAGTTAATAATGAGGGAAAGGGGATTCACGGCTTAAAAGTCAAATCATTGTCAGCTGAACTGATGAAGAAGTTAGAATCATATATCTTGAATAACATAGCTGATGCTCAACCATATATCACATTGCATATTAATGAGTTGAAACAATGTCATCCAAAGAAGAAAGAAATGTGGATTTTGAATGAGCACAACAAAACCTTTTTGTCATGGATTAAAAAGACTTTGCTTGGTAGATCAGATGTATCAGAGACATTAAAATGGATAGTGGGTGGTTCATGTTTAAATGTGAAAACATGGTCTGGTTATGACATTAATGGTTATACATTTCATACAAAAGCTCAGGACAACAGAAGTGCAGTTCAGAATAGTGGTGTATTGGTGTTTGCAGAAGCAATGCATTTTTCGAGTGCTAAGGACAAAAACCCAATTTCTGCATCAAATTCATATTATGGAGTGATTGAAGACATATGGGAGGTTGATTACTTTTAAAATTAAAGTTCCCATTTTTAACTGTAAATGGTTTAACGGTAACAACAGTGTCAGACACGATGAATTTGGAATGACACTTGTTAATCTGAATAGATTGGAAGACACATCTGATTCTTTTATAATGGAAACACATGCAAAACAAATTTTTTATGTAGTAGATCAATCAGATATGCAGTGGGCTATTGTTTTACAAGGGAAAAAACAATATGTTGGTGAGGATGAACTTGATGAATATGCTGATTTATGTGAGATCCCTACTTCAATGTAAATATTAACAGAACACAATGACGATCATGTTGAAGACATAGTTTGTGCCATAAGGAACGATCACAACGAAGGAATTTGGGAAAACAATCCATCTGTACATTCCTAAAATTACAGGTAACATATGTTTATTTCTTGTTTACATTTATTTTTTCCATAAATGTTAGATATTGTAAGTTTTTTATTTATTAAAACATGTTTTAAAATAAAATAAGTATATGTTTTTGTTTGTTTTAAGTTTTTTTAGTTTACTTTATCATGTTTATAACCATTACATGAATTTTAAAATGCTTATTTTTGTTCACTGACAATTACTTTACCATGTTTACAATGTTTACCAGGTTTACCATTTTTACCATTTTTACCATTTTTACCATCTTGACCATCTTGACCATCTTTGCCATCTTTACCATTGTTTAACATGCTTACCATATTACCAATGTTTACTATTATGTAACTTAGTACACTTTTCTATTTTCTGATTACAGTAGTATTAAAATATTTGAATTTGTATATTTGTTCACTGACAATTACTTTACCATGTTTACAATGTTTACCAGGTTTACCATTTTTCCATTTTTTACCATCTTGACCATCTTGACCATCTTTGCCATCTTTACCATTGTTTAACATGCTTACCATATTACCAATGTTTACTATTATGTAACCTAGTATACTTTTCTATTTTCTGATTATAGTAGTATTAAAATATTTGAATTTGTATATTTGTGAACTGACGTTTGTTTTTTTGATTTGAAGGATAATGACAGATCATTCAGATGATCAACCACATGATTCTGGAGAGGAGCATATTGCTGGTCATACCTCTGGGGATGAACATTCACATGCTCCTATTACGACAAAGAGTTCAAAGGTTGGTAAACGTGGTTGCACACGTTTACCAAAATTATCACTTGCCCGTACGCAGGATCAGAGGATAGTAGTTGAGTTTGATGATGATGATATTCCTAGAGGTCCGAATGCCAAATATTTTAAGAGTTTTGTTGCAACTCAGGCTAAGAACAAAGTAAGCATTCTGTATGATGATTGAAGAGGTGTGGATAAAACGATTATCTCTCAGTTGTGGGAGACGATTTTGGTAAGATCTTTTGTCATTGTTTGACCATTCTTTAAATGTTTCTAGTATATATAATATGTTTAACCTCTTCTTTATCAGATGACATTTGATATTCCTGACACTGGAGGAGTCAGGAAGAAATGCTTATCGTTGGCTTCCAGGAGATGGAGGGATTTCAAATCAACCCTCTCATCTGATTTCATTTATGGTCATAGGAGTCATGACAATCCATGTCATATATATCCTTTTATAGATGAAGACACATGGAGATAGTTTTTTGAAAGTAGAAAAAAAGAGTCATTTCTGGTAAGGGAAATGTAAAATTTTATAAACATTCTTATATAAATGATTTTATTAATGTTTTGTTAATGATTTCTTATTCTTAAATTACAGCAAACAAGGAAAGCTCATCAGGAGATCCAATCTAAAAATGTATACCCTCATAGTTTATCTTGGGGAGGGTATACATTATTAGAAGAACAAATGATAGCGGAAAAATTTCAACAACTAAGAGCTGAGTCTTCAAGCTCTGGAGAGGTGGCCCCTCCATCTCCTCCATGTAGACATGAAAAATGGAAGAGAGATCGGAAGGGAAAAAAAGGGAAATATCTTTCGGAAGAGTCGAGAATCGTAGCTGAGAGGATTGTAAGATATCTATTTAATTTATTTAAGTTAACTTTTTTCTTCATATAAGTTTCAATCATTACAGAAATGTTCAATTAATTAATACAGGACTCTCTTGAGGAGCAGAGTTCAGAGGGGACATTTACAGCTACTGGGAGGGAAGATATTTTATTTGCAGCATTGGGAAGGCCCGAACATACTGGTCGTGTAAGAGGATATCCGGCAGGTGTATCGGTAAGAAAAGTGTTACCACGTTCTTCAACATCTAACATTGAGGGGGTTTATAAAAAAAAATAGAATCCTTGGAGGCTGAAGTTCAAAATATTAATGCGAAGATGGAAGACAAGATTAGAGATTCGGTGCAGTCTATGTTTGCAGAAATGCAAAGACAATTTCAGACTGCAGCTCCCACTCCTCCACCTCCCCCTGCAGACCCCATTATTTATCCTACACCTCCGCCAGTAGCTCCCACTCCCCCACCTCAGCCTGCGGACCCCATTTTTTATCCTACGCCTCCGCCGCAGCTTCCTATATATTGAGAGTTGTATGTTGATGATTCTCAACATCATATAGTAGCATACGGGTTGGTATATTGTATAGGAGATACCGTTCATCATCAACAATTAGAGGTAGAGAATCAGAGGGTCACTGTACAAGATATTATAGATAGATCAGCTAGGGTACCAATACCTACAGATGAGGTGGCGACAGTTGGACAGAGTATCAGCCATTTTTTAGTTTGGCCATCCAGACTTCTTCGACTCATTACCATAGAGGTATGAATGTTATATCTTTTATTTTATTTTTTTATTAAAGTTGTTTTATCATTTGAAAACTACTATAATTCTCAATTTTTTTTCACAAGAATACTTCAAAGGTAAATAAATACTGTATAGAAAACAACAAAGACAACATGATATGACATCAGATACAGATTCCAGTGGTCTTGACAGATTGTCAAGATATTCACATTTGTTGTTGGGTTTTTATGAGTTTCCAATGGAATCTCATGTTTGTGGACGTGAAATAAGTGTGGGGATTACAAAATCTGATATCATGGAGCTTGTTACTGGAGATAAGTTGGGCATCAACGTGGTGCAAATTTTTTCCATGTAAGTCTTAACACCTTTTCCCTGCGTTATATTTATTAAAAATGTATACTTATATATGTTTTGTATTAGGTATCTTTATAAAATTTGTGAGAGGAATGAACTGACAGAAGTATATGGATTCATGGACCCGCAATTGATTTCCCCTGAAGCATGTGCATTGACTGAGGAACAAAGAATGGTTTATATTGCTGAAAGATTTGAAAATAATATAATCCAACAATGTTGGATGATTCCTTTTTGTGAGAGGTATGAAACACATTTCTCTCAAAGAGTTAATTATCTTTTAACATAAAAAACCACTAACATTAAATTTCCTTTTATCAGTAATCATTGGATGTTAGGGATTTTTTGCCCAAGGGAGAAAGCTCTTTATTGGATATGCTCTGTTCATGGTGATGTGCGGGAAAGTTTTAAGAATATATTGGAAAAGTAAGTTTCAATTTCTCAATAGTTTTATATATTATAATGAATTTTAAATTTACCCCATTCGTATTATTTTCTAACAGTGCATGGGTCTACTTTCGAAAAAACACAAAGAAAAGAAATGCAAAGATCAAATATGTAAAGGCGAAGGTAAATTTCCAATTATAATTTGTACCTTTTGATTTATTACATAAAAATAATATATTGAATTTACAATCATTCAAAACAGAATTGTCATGAACAACAAGGCCTCATCGAATGCGGATATTATATGTTAAGATTTATGTATGAAATAATAACAACTGGGACAGTTGTGAATTTTGACCTGGTACGATTTCCTCTTAAACTTTGCCATCATATTTCAATTTGATTTATTCATTATACACGTTAACTATCTTCTTTTTCATTTGTAGCTTTTTGATGACCCTCAACCTTATACTGCTGAAGACATAAAACACGTACAAGTGGAGTTGTCAAATTATTTTACAGGTTTGATTGAATTTTAGTTGTTTGTAATGTAAAATGTAATTTTGAATTTTGTCATTTTAATTGTGTATTTGGTAGTTTTTTAGGTTTGATTTAGTTTTTTTTTGAAGTTGACAGTGGATGTTTTGAATGTTATATAAGTGAATGTTTAATTTTTCTATACTTCTTATTTTGGTCTACTTTTGATGGTTCTTCTGGTATGGATTTGGGTCTGTGGGGGAGGGGTTCCAAGGGTGTGGGGGTGTGTTCAGTGGGGTTGGGGGTGTACAGCGGTCTGGGAGGGCTGTCCGGTGGGGTGGGGGGACAGTCTTGGGGGGTGGCAGGGATGTCCAGGGGTGTGGGAAGCCGGTCCAGGGGTGTGGGAGTGCTGTCCAGGGGTGGGGGGGGGGGGGTTGTCTAGGGGTGTGGTGGGGGCTGTCAAGTGGGGTGAGGGGGTGAGGAGGTGCTGTTCAGGCGGGTGGGGGGTTGTCGAGGGGTGTTTGTGGGTGTCCGGGGGTCAGGGGCAGTCCAGGAGTGTGGTGGGGGATCCAATGGGGTGGGGGAGGGTTGTCCATGGGGTATACATGAGGGTGGGAGCTCCAATGGGGTGGGGGAGGGCTATCCAGGGGGTATACATGAGGGTGAGGGCTCCAACGGGGTGGGGGAGGGCTGTCCATGGGGTATAAATGAGGGTGGATGCTGTCTAGTGGGTAAGTTTTATATGTTATCTATGTACATGCTTAATTTTGATGTACTTCTGTTTTTGTGGTACAATTTCTTGATTTATTTTCTGGTTGATTCTGGTGGAGAGAAGATCACTGCATTCTGTTTAAAAAAAATTGGGTTTATCACGTTGGTTATTTAATAACCGACGTGATAAAATGCCTGGAAAATAGTTTATCACGTCGGTTATTTAATAACCAACGTGATAAAAGGCCTGGAAAATGGTTTATCACATCGGTTATTTAATAACCGACGTGATAAAAGGCCTGTAGAATGTTTTATCATGTCGGTTATTTAATAACTGACGTGATAAAGGGCCTGGATAATGGTTTAGCAGGTCGGTTATTGAATAACCGACGTGCTAAACGGCCTGGACAATGGTTTATCACATTGGTTATTGACTAACCAACGTGATAAACCCCCTCCCGCCGGTTTATCATGGCGGTTATACAATAACCGACGTGATAAACCCCCTTCCCCTGCTTTTTCACGCCTGTTTTATATAAACCGACGTGATAAACCACGCTCAACCCGGTTTATCACGTCGGTTCTTATAGAACGGACGTGATAAACCACCCTCACCCCAGTTTATCACGTCGGTTCTATATGAACCGACGTGATAAACCCCCTCACCCCTGTTTATCATGTCGGTTGTTTAAGAACAAACGTGATAAACCATTGTCCAGGCCATTTATCACGTCGGTTCTTCGATAACCGATGTGATAAACCATTTTCCAGGCCCTTTATCACGTCGGTTCTAAAAGAAACGACGTGATAAACATCGCGATTTTATGTTTTTGACGTCGGTTTTTAAATAAACGACGTCAAAAACCTTATTTATAACGTCTCACGTATTAACGTCGGCTAGAAACCGACGTAAAAAATTAAAAATAACCGACGTAAAAAACATTTTCTGCACTAGTGGGTGTGAATTGTATACTTTTAAAAATTCCTTTGGAACCTTTAAAGTTAATTATGAATAACTATGTTTTCCTTAAGAAAAGGAAAGGTCTATTTTTAACAAAGTTTAAACTAAGAAAATTCACAACACCTCTAACACCAAATGAAAATTTGGAATAAAGAATGAATTTATAAACTTCAAGTCCTAGGAACTTTCTTAAAACTGGAAAGAGATTCCGAAAGTAGGTTCCAGAAATATGGTTCCAGAAATTGAAACTTAACAAAAGATTACAATATGAGATTCTACCTTAAAGCATATAGAATCTAAATGAAACAGAGTACAAGTAAGGAAGTATAAGAAAGTTATACTGTCCTTACAATATAAAATGAAGCGGAAACAAACAAGTAGTAAAACTACAAGTAACAAGATATAAGTCTTTTAACCCAAAGAGAAGGGTATCCAACAACCTTGGATAAAGGTCCCTTGATTTATACTTTCAAGCAAGTCTGTCTTACCCACACCAGGGTAAACCCTTGATACAAATATTAGAGTCTCTGTCTTACTATCCCCACAAGCCCTCAACTTCAAGGTAGTTGGCAACCTCTGTCTTCCTCAGCAAGGAAGCCCTCAACTTCAAGGTGTTGGAAACCTCTGTCTTCCTATCCCCGGAAGTCCTCGAATGTAATCACCAACATTCTGAGTCACACAAAGCTTTGAGAGTTAATAAGAGCCTCTCTCTCTAGAAATCACTTCAACATCATGTAAGAACAATGTCGAAGAAGTTATCCATCAGTTATGATCTCTTTAAAATGAGCTCCTATTTATAGGCAAGGTCGGCCTCCTTTCCAACGATCATATTTTCCTTAAAAGTCAGAGGGACCTGTACATGTGTAACTTAACCAACAGTTAGTTTGTAACAGAATAGATGACATAGTTTTATAACAAAACAAGTGTAATAGAATGTACGTCATCATTTTAAGTCTAACTAGAAAGTTCGGAGTGAAGATTCGGAGTGAAGGTTCGGAGTGTAAAAAAGTATATTAAAGAGTAGACAAATTATAAAAGCGTAAGAAAAATGAAAGTTCGGAGTCTAACCAAAAACAATTTTCGGAGTCTAAATAAATTCGGAGTGTATAAAACAAAGATGATCAGATTCTGTTTAATAGGTGAATTTGGAATGAGAATTCGGAAAGAGAATTCGTTATCCGAATTCGTAATGAGAATTCATCATCATAATTCGTAATGAGAATTAGATGTTTAACTTCATAAGGATTCGTATCCTGAATTTGGAGTAGAACTTAATGAGAGTTCGTATCTGGAATTCGGAATGAAACTTTATTACAGTTCTCATCTGGAATTCGGAGTGAAACTTTATTACAGTTCTCATCCAGAATTCGGATCCTAAAACAGAATGCTTCATATCAAAGTTTCAAACAATTCCGAGATTATAGAAATTAATCCGAATCTTATACTTAAGAAATATATGGATGAAAATATGATAAGGATAATTTTTCTTACAAAAGCAGTTTTCCTTATAAAAGCAATTTTCCTCATAAAAGCGATTTTCCTTATAAAAGCGATTTTCCTTATAAAAGAAATTTTACTTATAAAAGCAATTTTCCTTATAAAAGCAATTTTCCTTATAAAATCAATTTTCCTTATAAAAGCAATTTTCCTTATAAAAGAAATTTTCCTTATAAAAGCAATTTTCCTTATAAAATCAATTTTCCTTATAAAAGCAATTTTCCTTATAAAAGCAATTTTCCTTAAAGATAAGGTGTTTGTGATTTTCAAAATAAGAAGGAATGTAAATGTCATAAGGAAAACCTTATTGACTCAACAATCTCCCCCTTTTTGGAAAGCACAAACATCCCTATGAAAAAGAAAATCTAAGAAGAAAGAAAACATCAAGGATTATCTCCCTTTGTTTATGGATGTTGATGAATACGACTAACTCCCCCTTAGGCTTTGAAACTCTAAGGATCGTATTCTAGATTTCCAGAATGATATTTCATTATGAATAAGAAAGTCTTCTTTAATGAAAAACTCCCCCTTAGATAAACTCTATTAGAGTTGGTTTTCTTTCTCACCCTTTGTTAAGATTCTTTTTCCCCCTTTATTAGGGTTCTTTTCCTTCTCCCCCTTTGTGATTTTCAAAAAGAATTTGAGGGAATGGAAAATATAACAAAGTAACTGAAAAAAATAGTAGCAACAACAAAAGAAACGAGGAAGAAAAATTTTCATTAAGTTGGAAAGCTCAACAACAAAGAAGATTAGATACAACAAAAGATCGGATCTGTCTATTTTGGATATTTTTCCTTTTCCATGAGACCCTTAAGAATAGTCTTTATCTTCTTCAAGTATTTATGGTCTTCCTCAACTTGCTTCTCTAAAACAATAATTCTTGCACTTTGAGCATCAATCTTTTCTTACTGGGCTTGAAACTTTTCTTCTTGAGCCTGAAGCTTTTCTTCCTAAGCCTTTAATATTTGTTCTTGCTTTAACAAATTTTCTTCAAACTCAATTCGATGATCCCTTTTATACTTCCAGTTTTGAGAAACAGAATTCAGCTTCCCATTCAGATCTCTGACTTCTTGAATCCGGAAATTCTTTTCATCTGTCAACTTTTCTGCAAAGGATGAAGTAAGCTCATTTATCTTCCTGTCTTCTGTCTCAAAGGCATCCTTCACATTGTCTTGGAATTCATCAAAGAGCCTCATCTCTTCTATATTCTTCCTCGACCAACTAGTCATCCTCTTGCAAGATATTTTATGGGCTTCATAGATGACAAAGAATGTTTTGAACTGAGCCTCTATCTCAACACATTTTTCCATAACCATGGATACGTAGTCTGTTTTCTGATTCAAAGCATGTTGGAGCATCTGGCATCTTGAATCAATACTTGAGAAGGTTGGAATAGTACCTAGAAACTTCTTTAATGACTGAACAACAAAGTCATTCCCCAACAAAGATGACTCTGAATCTGAAACTTTGCTTGGAGAATCTTCTTCTTCAAAATGCTCAACCTTCTTCTTAGAAGAATCACCAACTTCCCTTCTCTTTACTACCACTGAGCTCGGGGTATCAACAACAAGTTGCTTTACCTTGTCCTTTTTCGAAATGGATTCCTATTCCGGAGTTCTCTTTTCACTGTCAGACACTTGAACAACATTGTCTTCCTCATCAGCAACTTTCTGAGCACCAACCTCTACATTCTACATTTGAGAAATATCATGTATAGTTTGTTCTTCCTCTGCATGATAAGATAGTTCTTATTCTCCTTTCTCCTCATCCATCGATGGAGTGACTAACTTAGAAGACTCAGCTTCTGAGGTTCGGAGCAACAAATGTTCCAAAGGAGTCACCTTATAATCATCTACTTGCTTTAAAACATCTCCGGTGTCACCACTACCTTCAGCAACTACTTCTTCTTCTTCGACTTGCTCAATATGCTCTACTTCCTCATCATTCTTAGCAACTGCCTCTTCTGGAGCGTCAAAGATTCTTCCGGGTGTCTAAGGTAGATATTCCAGAGAAAAAGATATCGGAACATGAATGTTCGCTGAAACCATCTCATTAAACTTCAACAAAGTCTGAGCTACCTCAGCTTCAGACATCTTCTTCTTAAGCTTCTTTTCTTTCACTTGTTTTTCTATCTCATCCGCAGTTCTTTCCTTCAAGGCCTTAGCCTCCGCAGGATCCAAGCCAAACTGAGGCTCCCCTTGCACTCTCTTCTCTTTGATTTCTCTCTATTTATCAACTACTTCATCTGGGTAAGCTTTATTCTTCTTCGGTTTGGGAGGTGCGGAATGCACTTCCTTAGATTTGGGATTCTCTGCTTCAGCTACAACTTCCTTCAACTTTCTCTTCTTCACTAGTTTAGAAGATTCAGGTTCAGCAACTTTCAGAACCGTTTCTTCTTGAGCAGGTAAATCAACAAACTGACCAGTCTTTTTGTCAAAGGCTACATCCATCCTTTTGAGAGTATAATCACTCACCAACAGAATCTTGCAAACTCTTGGGTTAGACTTGCAAGACTTCTTGAAAGACTCAAGGCACCGAACTATCAACTTTGAGAGGATTTCTGGATACATTATGATATGAGCTCTCAAATTCCCTTTCTTAACATTCTCAAGGGTAATAATAATGTGGTTTATTAGATTAAACTTCCTCAGATTTATCCGAAAATCTAGGATGTAGATCTCACTCTTCTTCAAACTATCTTTGTCACCGTTTCTCGGTACGATAAGGCCTTGTACCCATAACTATAGAATCCGGAAATTTGTAGACAGAGAATAAATATTCAGAGCCTTATCATCTAACAGTCCGAGAGTTTCCAAAGCCTTTTCATTGTCGAAGCTTCACTTTGAATCCGGCAAAACTTGAGAAATAAACTCAGATTCTCCTTCATTGTTCAGCCCTACCAAACTGGCTTCCTTGGCATAAGAAAGCTTATAAGTCTTTCCATAAGACTTAAATGATAATTTGTCCTTGCCATCTTCCTTATAGAAGGAAACAATCTCATAGAATTCTATAAGCAAATCAGAAAAAACTTCATCTTGACTTCTGGGCTTAGACACAACAGCATCTTCCCATCTGTTAAGCTTTATGTTCATAGATATAAGAGAATCATACTTGTTTAAGAAATTGGGAAGAACCAAAATTTCTCTATATACTAACCACTTTGAAATTGGCTTAGAGGAAGACATGTCTTGAGAAGCTACTTCCACAGACATTCGGATCTGAAGACCTCTGAGAAGTTTGAAATGAAGAAAACTGAAGTTCGGAACGACTTTAAATCAGAGAGTCAGAGCTTTGGGACACTGGATCTTGAAAACCGATGTGGGACAACCATTTGTGGTCCCCTTTATATAGGTAACGAGAAGACGGTTCAACTTCCACGGTTGATCGAATGGTTGTGACAAGCTGAGATCAGATCTGATGGTTGAAAACCAATTCTCAAGAAAACTTGAATCCGATCTTTTGAGGTTTTTATTAAAACAAAAATTTAAGAAAACTATAATCCAAAAACAAAATATAAGAAAATACCAGAAAGTAAAGTATGATTATGAAAACTTGAGTAAGGAAATCATACCTTTCGTATTGGATTAGGAGGATTATTTGTAATGGGTAAAATTAAAAGAAAACAAAAAAAAAATCGCAAATCTCACTATGAAAAACAATCTTAGTATGAAAAACTCAGAATGAAAAAACATAATACAGATTTTAGTAAAAAAATTTCATTACAAAAGTTTGAATATGAAAATATCATTAGAAAGATTCGGTACGAAAATATCGTTATGGAAACACCAGTACGAAATTTCCATTCCGGAAGTTTTTAATACGAAAATTTCTATACCAGAAATTTTTTTATGCGAAAATATCCATTCTGAAAAATTTAGTTCCGAAAATTCCATTCCAGAATTTTAGTTCCAAGAAGTTTGAAAGAAAACTTTGAAAAACTTAGTTACTCTAACAATCAAATGTACTCCCCCTGTGAAAATGAGTTTATTACTGTAAGGAGACTTTTCCAACAAGAAGTTAATTAAGAAAGATTACCTTACGGTTATCATTCCTAACTTCTGTTTAATGTATTCAAATCTATCAGAAGGCAAAGATTTTGTGAAAATATGAGCAAGTTGGTCTTGCGTTCCGATAAACTGAAGAATGATATCTCCTTTTAGTGTGTGATCCCTAAGAAAGTGATGCCTAATATCTATGTGATTTGCACGAGAGTGATGTGCAGGGTTCTTACTAAGGGAAATGGCACTTGTGTTATCACAAAAAATTTGAGTTTTAGTAAAAATAAATCCATAGTCTGTGAGTTTGTGTTGCATCCACAACACTTGAGCACAACAACTTCCAGCTGCTACATATTCGGCTTCCGCAGTGGAGAGTGCTACAGAATGTTGTTTCTTGCAGGACCAAGAAACTAACAAATCTCCTAAGAAATGACAAGTTCTGGATGTACTCTTTCTATCCATTCTACATCCACCAAAGTCAGCATCAGAAAAGATTTTTAGAACAAAATCATTTCCAGAATTATAAAATAATCCTAGATCCATGGTTCCCTTAAGGTAGCGAAAAATTAATTTTACTGACTTTAAGTGAGATTCCTTAGGATTGGATTGATATCTTGCACATAAGCATACTGAGAACATTATGTCTGGTCGACTAGCTGTTAAGTAAAGTAAACTTCCTATCATACCTCTAAAAGATGTTTGATCTACTGGTTTCCCAGCTTCATCAAGATCTAAAGAGTTTGAGGTACCAATGGGAGTACTTATACTCTTAGTGTTGTCATAACCATACTTTTTGAGAAGATATTTAATATACTTATGTTGAGATATATAGATTCCTTCTGGTTTTTGAGAAATTTGAAAACCAAGGAAAAAAGTTAACTCACCCATCATACTCATTTCAAATTCAGATTTCATTAGACTTGCAAAAGAGTCGGTTAAAGATTGCTGAGTTGAACCAAATATGATGTCATCAACATAAATTTGAACAATCAAAACATTTTTCTTATCTTTCTTTATAAAAAGAGTTGGATCTGCATTTCCCTTAACATAGTTATTTTGAAACAAAAATCTAGTGAGTCTATCATACCATGCTCGTGAGGCTTGTTTAAGGCCATACAGAGCTTTGGTAAGTCTAAAAACATAATCAGGATGTTTTGTAACTTCAAAGCCAGGAGGTTGTTCAACAAAAACTTCCTCTTGAACATAACCATTAAGAAAATCACATTTCACATCCATTTGAAAAAGTTTAAAATTAAAGAATGCTGCAAAGGCAAGTAGAATACGGATAGATTCATGTCCGGCTACTAGATCATAGGTTTCTTCATAGTCTATTCCCTCTTGCTGATTATAGCCTTTAGCAACAAGTCTAGCTTTATTTTTTTACTATGACTCCATTTTCATCACATTTTTTTTTTCTGAAGACCCACTTTACTCCAATAATAGAAGTTTCCTTAGGACTTTCAACCAAGGTCGAGACTTTATTCCTTTCAAATTCATTTAGTTTATCTTGCATAGCTTTGATCCAATCATCATCACCTAAAGCTTGATCAGTACTTTTTGGTTCTAATTGGGCAAGAAATGCTAGATGTTCTACTTCATTTCATAAGGAACTTCTAGTACTTACAGGTTTATTTACATCACCAATGATACTATCACTAGGATGATTCTTAAGAAACCCCTGATTTAGGTTTTGGAAAGCCTGTTCATCAACATAGGGTAGAAAGTCTTCTGGGGTAAATGTTTCAGAAGTATCTTCTTGAACATTATCCTTATCAGAAGGTTCTTCTATCAAAGGTTGAAAATCAGTTTTTTAAAACACATCCGAGGATGTAGGCTGGGATGGTTTAAAAACAAAAGGATCAGACTCATCAAATTTTACATGCACTGTTTCTTCAATAGTATAAGTATTTTTATTAAAAACTCTATAAGACTTAGAAGCTGTGGAATAACCTAAGAAAATTACTTCATCAGATTTTGGTGCGAATTTATGTAAGTTATCTTTAGTATTCAAAATGCATACTTTGCAACCAAAAACCTTGAAGTAGGATAGTCTTGGTTTTCTACCATTCCATAACTCATAAGGAGTATTATTAAGAAAAGGTCTAATCCAAACTCGATTTATAGTATAGCAAGCAGTACTTACTGCTTCAGCCTAGAAATGTCTAGCTATAGAATATTCACTCAACATGGTTCTAGTTATCTCTTGAAGAATTCTATTTCTTCTCTCAACTACACCATTTTGTTGAGGAGTTCTTGGTGCTGAAAAATTGTGAGTAATACCTTTTCTACTACAAAAAGTTTCAAAATCCGAATTTTGAAATTCTCCTCCATGATCACCATGAATAGTTTTCAATGGAATGTTTTTCTCATTTTTAACTTGAGCTCTAAAACTTTTGAAATAAGAAAAATCTTCAGATTTCATTGCTAGAAAATAAACCCAAGTAAATATAGTGTAATCATTAACTAGAACAAACACATAGTATTTGCCTCCAATACTTCCAATTTGTGTTGGACCAAAAATATCCATGTGCACTAACTGCAATGCATCAATTGTTGAGACTTCACCAATCGATTTAAAACTATATTTATGTTGCTTTCCATATTGACAAGGATCACAAACTTTAGAAGAATCAAAACTAAGCTCCAGTAGATCCTTAACTAGTTTCTTCTTAGAGAGTTTACATAAGATTCTAAGGTTACAATGACCTAGTATTCTATGCCATAACCATGAATGATCTTCCATTGCACTTAGGCAAGGTAAATCTTGGCTCCTGAGGTCTTCTAGGTTCAAAGTGTAAACATTCTCTTGCCTATTAGCTGAGAGAATAAATTCTTCCTTGGAATTGTGAGCTAATCACTTATCATTCCTAAAATTCACAAGATACCTTTCATCACATAACTGACTTATGCTAATGAGGTTGTGCTTAAGACCCTTAACAAAAAGAACATTTGAAATCAATGTTTTTCCTAAAAGAACAATATTACCAATACCAAAAATATCTCCCTTAGCATTGTCTTCGAAAGTTACCTTTCCTCCTTTCGTTTTGATAATCTTTTCAAAATAGCCTTTTTTACCAGTCATGTGCCGGGAACATCCACGATCCATGTACAATGTATTGTTGCTGGTACTCTCTTTATTTTCCTGAAATCAAGAAGAGAATTAGACATTCGGAATCCAAACTTGTTTGGATCCGAGATTTCTAGATAACAAAATTTTAGGTACCCACATCTTCTTAGAGAAATAACCTTTGTGAAATCCTAGAGATTGGGTTTTGTTTAAGGAACAATTCTTTGCCTAGTGACCACCACATTGACAATTAGTACAAAATGGGGCAATTTGAGGAACAAAATAATTGTTACTAAAAATTGGTTTTTCATGGGTATAACCAAATCCGTATTTATTTCTTAAAGGTCGTATTTGGGAATACATTTTATCAAAATTTTCCTTACCATGGGTAAAGTTTGATAAACACTTCTTTAAGGAAAAAATTTCGGACTTGAGTTTTATAACTAAGTTTTTATCCTCAAAATCATTAGTTTTAGAACTAGAGCTAGGCTCGAAAACATTTTTTTAGAAATTAATTTTTCTAACTCTTTAGAAAGTTTGTTCTTCTCAGAACATACTTCCTCAAGATTTTTTGAAATACTTTCAAAATCAGCATTTTTCTTACCAAGATCTTTAGAAAGATCAGATATCTCTTTTGTAAGAATATTATTCCTAGAGTTTGCCTTATCAAGTTTTTTATTGAGTTTGGAATTATCGATTTCAAGAAGTTCAGCAAACCTAGAAACTTCTTCATAAGTAGGTAAAGTATTTTCTTCATCAGAAGAGTATTCTTCATTAGAAGAGTTATAATACTTACTATCATTAGAATTTAAAGAAACATTGGTCAATGATTCAGCATTTCATACCTTAGCCATAAAACAATGATTATCAATAGATAATATGGCTATAAGACCAAGATTCTCCTGTCCTGAAGATTCGTAATCAGAAGATTCATCTGAAAAGTCACCTCAACTGGCACTCCAGGTGTCATTTTCTTTCAGAACATTATTAGCTTTGGCTTTATAATACTTCTTTCTGTTCCTGTCTGAATGCCTTTCTTTCCTTTCTTTCTTTTTGAGCAAAGGGCAATCTGGTCTAATATGTCCAGCTCTCTTGCATTCATAACATGTGACTTCTCCATCTTTCTTATCTTTCCTTTCCTTTTTCTTATACTTGGATTGGAAATTTCTCTGGCTAGCTATCTTGTTCATCCTTCGAGTAAGATTTTCTAACTCATTTTCTGAGATTTCACTTTCACTAGAATCTGATTTGACAACCATCTTCTTAGACTTGGATCTGGTTACTCTCTCAGGAGTCTTAGCTTTCATATGATTAGATGTTGTTGTAAAAGCAACAGTATCATTCCCATTCTTCCTTTTTATGTTGTCAACATCTCTCTTCATTCTGGTTTCATGTTGGAGAAGAGTTCCAAATAACTCATCAAGAGAAATTTGAGTGACCTTTCTGTTCACATCTATAACAGTTCTTTTGGATTCCCACTCATTTGGCATGATATCAATTATCTTATCCATAAGTGCTTCATCATCTAACCCTTTTTCTCCCATAGACTGTAAGCTGTTGACTATAGTCATGAACCTCTGTTGTACTTTACATATTGGTTCACCATAAGGAAAATTGAAGCCATGATATTCATCTCTAAGCATAGCTCTCCTAGTCTCAATCACTTTATAAGTTCTAATGTGAGTAACTTCTAACTTCTTCCAGATACAATTAGCTGCTTCACAAGAATAAATTTGGCTATATATATATTTCTAGTCATTGAACAAAGTAGAGTATTTCATACCTTATAGTTGAGTTGATACTCTTCCTTTTCCTGGTTAGTAAAAGTTCTAACTTCCTTATCAGGAATTTTATAATCTCCAGTATGCATAACAAAGTTGTCTACTCCAGTATTGATGACAAAAGTCTTCATTCGATCTCTCCAGTACTCATAATCATTACCATCAAAGATTGGTGGTCTTGTTGGATTTAGATTATCAATGGAACCAACATTAATTTCTTTCATACTTAAAAACCTTTGGCACACAAACTTGTTAGTAGAAAAAAGTTCGTAAAAACAATGTTTGGAATGAGAAAGTTTGGAATGAGAAAGTTCGGAATAAGAAAGTGAGCAAGAAAAACTTATATGTGAGTACAATTATTTCAGAGACCTCCTCTGATACCAATTGTAGGATCAAAATAATGTTGTAGATGCTCAATATACAAAAGGGGGGGGGGGGTGAATTATATACTTTTAAAAATTCCTTTGGAACCTTTAAAGTTAGTTACGAATAACTATGTTTTCTTTAAGAAAAGGAAAGGGCTAAGTATAACAAAGTTTAAACTAAGAAAATTCACAACACCTCTAACACCAAATGAAAATTTGGAATAAGGAATGAAGTTATAAACTTTATGTCCTATGAACTTTCTTAAAACTGGAAAGAGATTCCGAAAGTAGGTTCCGGAAATATGGTTCCGGAAATTGAAACTTAACAAAAGATTACAATATGAGATTCTACCTTAAAGCATATAGAATCTAAATGAAACAGAGTACAAGTAAGGAAGTTTAAGAAAGTTATACTTTCCTTACAACATAAAATGCAGTGGAAACAAACAAGTAGTAAAACTACAAGTAACAAGATATAAGTGTTTTAACCCAAAGAGAAGGGTATCCAACAACCTTGAATAAAGGTCCCTTGATTTATACTTTCAAGCAAGTCTTTCTTGCCCACACCAGGGTAAGCCCTCGATACGAAGATCGAAGTCTCTGTCTTGCTATCCCTGCAAGCCCTCAATTTCAAGGTAGTTGGAAACCTCTGTCTTCCTCAGCAAGGAAACCCTCAACTTCAAGGTGTTGGAAACCTCTCTCTTCCTATCCCCGGAAGTCCTCGAATGTAATCACCAACATTAGGAGTCGCACGAAGCTTTGAGAGTTAATAAGAGCCTCTATCTCTCTATAAATCACTTCAACAGCATGTAAGAACAATGTCGAAGAAGTCATCCATCAGTTATGAGCTCTTTCAAATGAGCTCCTATTTATAGGCAAGGTCGGCCTCCTTTCCAATGGTCATATTTTCCTTAAAAGTCGGAGGGACCTGTACACGTGTAACTTAACCAACGGTTAGTTTATAATAGAATAGACGACATCGTTTCATAACAAAACAAGTGTAACAGAATGTATGACATCGTTTTAAGTCTAACTAAAAAGTTCAGAGTGAGGATTCAGAGTGAAGTTTCGGAGTGTAAAAAAATATATTAAAGAGTAGACAAATTATAAAAGCGTAAGAAAAATGAATGTTCGGAGTCTAACCAAAAACAATTTTCGGAGTCTAAATAAATTCGGAGTGTATAAAACAAAGATGATCAGATTCTGTTTAATAGGTGAATTCGGAATGAGAATTCAGAAAGAGAATTCATCATCAGAATTCGTAATGAGAATTTGTCATCAGAATTCGTAATGAGAATTCGATGTCGAACATCATAAGGATTCGTATCTTGAATTCGGAGTAGAACTTTATCCAAGTTCGTATCCGGAATTCGAAATGAAAACTTATTACAGTTCTCATCTGGAATTCGGAGTGAAACTTTATTACAGTTCTCATCTAGAATTCGGATCCTAAAGAAGAATGCTTCATATAAAAGTTTGAAACAATTCCGAGAATATAGAAATTAATCCGAATCTTATACTTAAGAAATATATGGATGAAAATATGATAAGGATAATTTTTCATACAAAAGCAGTTTTCCTTATAAAATCAATTTTCCTTATAAATGAGATTTTCCTTATAAAAGCGATTTTCCTTATAAAATCAATTTTCCTTATAAAAGCAATTTTCCTTATAAAAGTAATTTTCCTTATAAAAGCAATTTTCCTTATAAAAGAAATTTTCCTTAAAGATAAGGTGTTTGTGATTTTCAAAATAATAAGGAATGGAAAAGTCATAAGGAAAACTTTATTGACTCAACATAGGATGGTTCAAAGATGTACATGGAACTCGACATGTGGTAAATTTTAAGGTGGTTAGTAGTGCTTTGTGATTTTGTTTATGTTTCTTTTATTTTCAACTATATATGTGGTTGGACTAGTGGATGATCAATGTTGTATGCATGACATGGATGTTCATGATTTTACTGCATTTCAAACCTTATTATTTCCTAGTTTATATGTATTGCTTCTTCACTCTAATTATTTACTATTGTGGTTGATGTTTGGTTATTTTAGTTTGTTTTTTCACTCTAATATGATGGAATATTCACCTCAAAACACACCCAAATCCATCGATGCTAGTTGAAATCCACTAGTATATGGAGAGTCTCTCTTGAGGCCTTGTTTCCAACAGGTTCGGGTACTGTTCTTAGAGTGAGTTGAGCTGGGATGTGAAATGTGGTATAATGGGAATTCATTTGCTCTTATTATATATTTAGGAAACGGTATACATTATTATTAGAAATGTGTCAGAGCTTTTGATGGATATTGAACTAGTGCATTAAGAACACACTTTTAGGAATGTTTAAAGGATAAGATTAGGGAAAATCTTTCCGAGCCCATATTGACTATGCCTAACACTGTTAGACCTTTTTGGCATGAATTTCACACGTGTTGAAAAAATTCATCTAGTTTTGTTCTTCGTTTTATGAGGACTAGTCTATGAGTCATCCAATATTTTTTATCAAGATTAAAAATATAAAAAATATAAAAAATATAAAAAATTATTTTTATTAAGAAACACTAAATATTAAATACATTTTATTTATCAAATAATTTTCAATTTATTTTTATACTTATAATGTAGTTTTAAAAATAAATATTTTTTATAAAAATTATATATTAAATTAATGTTTTATTAAAATACAAAATAAAAATAATTATTTTTATGCTATAGGATAATATGCATATTTTTAGTATGGTTGGATTAAGATGGAAGATATATTTTTCTAAAATTCATAAAAAACAATCTGTAATAGGAATAATTTTTTTATATTCCATCCCATAAAATACATAAAGGTATGGGAAAGTCAGACCCTATCCCATTTCATTACATATCCCCTATGGTGTCACCTCTATGACCTGAGGACTCAATCACGTCCATAAAATGATGATCTTTTTTTAGTACTCCATTCCCATCCAATGCTTCGTGGAAGTGAGAATTTATTCTTATCTTGGATTAAATACTACATTGATTATTTGTTCCTCTGACTATGAAGTAGTGCATATGGTAAATGTGCCAGAAACTAGAATTCCACCAGCATGGAGATCAACATGCCCTCAATGTCAATAAGGCACTTATTTCTACATTTCCTATGTCAAATATTCAAAGTCCACTACAATCTCTTACTCCAGTTTAAATGGGAAAATTTTATCATCCACCCACATTTTAATGAATACAATTGTTAAATTTTTCCATTGATAATTATTTTTGCTCTTTCTATGTACTGTTAATTTTCTTCAAGTATACTACTAATTATATGATCTGCGGCATCCACTAGATAGTTGCATTAAAAAAATAATGGAGGTAGAAAAATATTGTTTTTTGGGAATTTGGTGTAGAAAGTCCCTGATCAAAATCAGGATTTTATGAAATTATACCTATCATATTTGAAAACCATCTCTTTTTCATAATATTTTATTGGTCCCACAAGTCATTTTATTTACCGATGGATGTAAAATATATGACGCCCTGTTGATTAATTTTTTTATCTCCATTCTACGTTACATAAATCTTTGTGCGAGTTAACATTTCTTGATGTTTAATGATAAAAAGTTCATATAGGAGAAGTAAAATTTTATTTTTATATATTTCCATAATATTTTTCAATAATATTGTTTAGTTCAACATATTTATGTAGTTGTAATATTAGACCACTATTGGTGTTGGGATACCAAGAGTTTGGGGTGTGGGGGGATGGTCATGGGGTGAAGCCCCTAGACCTATATGTTTATTATTATTTTCATCCTTACATTTTGTTTCTCAGTGGAAGATGCAATCGAACTATCTTATAGTTATTCTATTAGATAGTGTGTCAAGTGCACTAAATTAACAAACATAGAATTAATGTTGGATGAAGGATGGTGCATCTAGAAGTATCTAATTCAATTAAGACATGGAGTTTCGCTATGATGTTGGGTGACTAAGGAGAGTTTAGTGTTGAATACTATGACTTCGTGTAGATTGAGATACACGACAGAGCTGTTAGAACATTTGACGACTGACACATTCTTGATTCAAAAAACAATTATATATCACTCTATAATACAGATTCACATAAGAATTTTATTTTTATTGGTATTTCTAATAACCAAATATGGGATTTACCTGATTAAGATAGATAGATAAAAGTTTTAAAGGGTGTATTGACAGTGATTAAAGGTAAAATCCTCCATAGAGTTTATAAATTTAGGATAAAATCAATGATAAGAACTGTTTCCAACACATGTTCTTTGGAATACCATTTCATTATAAAATATTTTGGCATCGAATATAAACTTGAATTAGTAAGAAATGAAGGATTTTTGGGTAACGTAGAAACATAAAAGAAGATATTTCATAAGGGTTGTGTTATTTTGGTAAGAATAAATCCAATAGTATTCTTGAGAATATTTATACGGAATTATGGGGCCTCTCATAAATTTAATCTCATGAATTATTCAAATATTTTCTAAAATCAAAGTATGGAGTGTTTGATTTATTCTAGGAATGGAATATCATGGATGAAAAGCATATTTATAAGAATGCAATGATGTATAGAACAATTTATGTTTAGATATAATAATGACCATAAATTATACAATACAGTTTTTGATGTGGTTCATAGGAAACAAGTGATTGTCTTACACCACACTGTGAAAACAACATTATGATATAATGATCATTCAAAATGAATGTGTCCAAATCCAAGTAGCATATGCAATGAATGTAATTAAATGATGAATTTTATAATAAATTTAGAAATTGAAGAATTGATAATACTTGATATTTGGCAGGCATATTTAGATCAACTATAATTGATCTCTTAAGAGTGTTTATATATTTAGGACATGAGTATCGACTAGGTCTATATCATTCCCTCTTTCTCAAGTTTTAATTTGATATTTTATATCTATCATGAGTTTTATTTTTTTATCTATCAACACTGATTATTCTATCTTACATATATTTTTGTGTATGGTCATGTTAGTGATGTTATGTTTGAGTTTAGCATAATTAAAAGCATATTTTTAGAATATGATATTGGAGTTACAAGGTAAAAATTATTCTATAATTGAAATTGTATAATTTGAAAATTAATTATCAGTAAAGTGGTCTGAAAGAGTTGAGTATTATGAATTTGAAAGTAAAAATATTCTAGGTGCTATCAAGTTTATAATATATGGGACCAAAACTCAAAAAAGTGTTACTTCAGTTTTGGTTTGTTATTTCTATTGATATTTATCTAAGTGGAAAAGAGATATAAACAAAGGATTTATATAATAATAATGAATTATTAATAAATTTATGTAGTTTATGAAGAATGGTAGTAAGGAGAATAATTATTTTAGAATTAACTACTCCCTAAAGTTGATGGCCAAACCCATCCGTCAAATCTTACAACTGAATGAGAAACAAAACAATCAAAAACCTGAACTAAAAATAACCTCACTATTTAATATTATTATACAAAAACCTAACAAATATAACCTAATAACCATCCAACTAACAACTATCCATTAAATATTACAATAATCCCTGCTAATAGTTAATAACTTCCCACTCAGACATCCAATCTCAAAACAACAACAACATAGCCTGGCACTCATATCTGACCCATGTTCCCATCATATATATGACTAATTCTATTGAACAATTTGGAAACTAAGAGGGAAAGAAGGGTAATTATAATTTCTTCATTGTATGTTCATTAGAATAGTTTTATTTATACAAATCTAATTTCATATGTTCAGTTTTGTGATGGGTTATTTGAATAATCATAAAATTTAGAAGCATAGAGGATAAATGTGACTTGAAAGCCTCCATGTTATGTTGATCCTGTTAGTTCTTTTGATCATAATCAAATTTTATATATCATGAAAGATTAAAATAAACCTAATAACAATGAACTCAAATCATAATAGGATTTGATATAGAAAATTTAAAACATGGGTTGACCTTAGTAAATTATCATGGATTGTGTGTGTCAGGACTTAGGCCACTAGGGCTTGTCTGGTTAGGGGAATTTTGCATGTGACACCAAAATCCTACCACTAATAGGCTAGGGGATAATGAAAAGAACTATGAATCCATAAAATTAAAGGTGATGCCGTAACCAAATTTACTTATATGCACACACATTACCATCTATGTGAATTTTTTTAGAGGAATAATAGTATACAAAATTATCAAGAGTATAGCCAAGCATGAAATAATCTATATGGAATAGGTTAAAGTACAAAAATATAAAATAATATCATAATGTATTAAAATAAATGCCCAACATGAAATGATGTCCAAACCGAAAGGTAACTAGAAAAGGAAATTCTATTGAGTGGCCGACTAATAATCTTTATGTCGAACCACCGAACACAGTCAATACACCCAAGTACCTATATGCTTCACCACATTCAACACCGATCTAACTTACATTTCAAAAAGACACGACAGATGGTGGAAAATCCCATGTAGGGGTGAGTATATACATACCCAATACTTTTCCCAGAAAACTATAAACAGTGAAATCTAATGACACCACACTCAGCTCAATCCATAAAAAAGAGGGTAAGAGAAACCATATACGTATTCTCATTAAAAACCTAAACTAGAGGGAAAAGTGATCTACATCACCAGAACCCAACTATAAACAATGAATTTGATTCAAAGCATAAAAATTTTCAAGAATAATTCCTCCTCCTTTGAATGGATTTTTAATGTGATTATATAATATGAAAATATGGGATTTTATTAACTTGATATTTAGGATTCATTAAAATAATTAAATATTGATTCAACCCTTTGATTATATTGACTGGATGGTGAAAAAGTTGAGTACAATGAAACATTAAAAACATTAAATCTAGAAAGTACAAAATCTAATTTTTTTTCTCTTTCTCTTTCACTTTCACAATGTACGATACTTAAATAAAATCAACATTCTTATCAAATTTACCTTTTTCAAAGATATTTTTTAACATTGTAAAATTTTTCATTCCTTCCCTGAACTCTATTCTTTCATAAAAATGTCAAACTCACAATATTTTTCCAATTGATATGTAAAAGTGGTTGTCTCTGAATATATATCTTCTTCTTATAATTCTCATAATTATTATTCTTATTTTTCTTATTCTAATTCTAATTCTTATTCTTTTCTTTCTTCCTCAGCTTTGGAATATTATTTTCATTTTTCTTCTAACTATTTTTACAAATCTCATTCCAACATCTCATAACTTTTGAATTTTTTTTCCTAGGTTTCATCATACTTTCTTGAACTTGTACTTCATCATGTTCCATGAATGAATTTTTGAATTCCACAAATTTAATCTAACCATTTTCAATATATAAAGGAACATTATAATTTCTAATTTATTATATTTCTGATAGAATTGGTAGAGAAATATTGAATGAAGGATGTATAAGTTTAATAATAAAAAATGGAGATATTGAAAGATCTCCTTTTTATCATCACCACAAAAGTATCCATGAGATTGTTCCACTCCTTTTATTTGATATTAGATTATTTTAGCTTCATAAAAAAATTTATTTTTCTTCTTCTTATTATATTAATAATTAATAAATTCATATGTTTTCTACTTCAAATGTATGGATTCTTCCTCATCAAGACCAAACACAGAATCACCAAACATCTTTTTCAATTTTTGTTTCATACATTCCCTATACACCTCATCAGACATTGATTTTAATTTATTTTCATCCTTGGTGGGTAAGGGATGAAATTTATTTTCTCTTGAACATATGACATTTGCTAAATTAATTTAGTATCATATAAAACGTTGTCAAATTTTTAAATAAATATTTTCAAGTCGGGAACAAAAATAAACTTCATCCGGGAAATTGTTTATTCCCTTATCAAAGAAACCATATATCTAAATGAAATAAATTTCTTCTTAATCATCATTAATATCATAAAATTTATTAATATTTTGTTGATATAACCTAGAAAAAATAAAATTCTTAACTTCATATAACTTTTCATAATTGATTTAATTTGAAGAGAGACAAACATCACATGATTTAACATTCTCATATTCACCATGAAATCAAAAATAAATATTTCCAAAACTGTCAATGTTTATTTATCCCTGTTTCTCATAATAGGATACCCCTGCATCCAAAGAGTTACACATTTTTAATACAATTTTAAATGAATCACTTTTCTAATATTCTCATATCAAGGAAATAAATAATTCTCATCCTTCAACTTCTCTAGGATACCAAGCTTGTCCAGAAGATTGTGAGTAACTAGATATTCCTCTCCTTTCAAAGGAAGTAATACAAAATAAGATACTTATTGAATATTATGCTTATAAAATTCCTCAAAAATATTTTACGTAATTACTTCCATATCATCTTTAAACTTGAAAACTATCAAAGAATAAGACTCGTTCATTATCCCTAGATAGTGAAGATCCAAATTTTATTTTTTGTTAATTTTTTTACCATCACTAAAATCTGATGAGTTATTTCAGAAAAAAATTAGTCTTATCAAAACAATAATTTTCAATAAAAATTTCCAACACCACTTCCCTATTCGGAATTAATTCAGTATAATTAAATTTACAAGAACATACGTCTATTAAAAGTTAGATGAGTGAAAAATTGATCATATATAAGCTAAGTGATTGAACGCATAAGAAACTTGAGGGTAGAGAGTTAGGATCTATCTGAGAGTTTGATGTGGGATGTAGTGACCCATAATTGTATTTATAGGATTGGGTGAGACATTTCATCTTCCTATAATATGATGTCTAAAAATAAATCTCATATATGATACGATGGATGATATTTATCCTCAATAGTTAAATATATTTTATAAAATCATTTTTGTTTTTAAAAATACTATCATTGAATGAGATTATTGTCCACAAATAAAAACAACAATTTGTTTTAATATTTGAATGTTTTAAAAAATAATGAAAATGTAAACAACAAATAAATGAAATAGTAAATGATAATAGAAAAACAAAATATTGTAAATTAGAACTAAGATTAAAATTCATGCTTTTTATAGGATGATTTTTCTAGTAATTGTTCATTTATTTTTTTAAATAAGTTTTTTTTGAATTTTTTTTAAAAAGATGCAAAATTCATGCAATTTTATTTTTAAAAAAACTAAAATTTTAGAGAAACAAATGTTTTGAGAAAAACTAAACAATTTAAAAAACCATTTTTTTGAAAATATAATGAATTATGTAACCCCTTTGAAAAATATTCCATTACTGTAAGGAAATTGGTTAAATAGAAGTAGATGTGAATGAAATTTTATACTGACCATTCTATGATTCTCTTTAATATATTCAAATCTATTAGATTTTAGGGGTACATTGAATATATTAGAATGTTTTTATTTCCATCCAATGAGTTATAAAAAAATATCTCCATTTTGTGTGTGGTATTAAAGGAAATGGTCTCTTATATATGTGTGATATGATCACGAGTGAGGTGAAGAATTATTACTTAATGAAATTATAGTTGTATTATCACATAAAATTGGAGTTTTATTAAAAATCAAGGCAAATCAAGTGAGTGTGTGTTAAATCCCAAACACTTAAGAACAACAAATTCTATTTTCCATTTTAAACATCAATAGAGGAAAGTACTAAAAAATTATTTGTTATAGTTCCAAATAACTAGTGATTAACATTAGAATTGATATGTTCTAGATGTAGTTTTTTAATCCATTTTAAATCCATTAGTTTTCTCATCTGAAAAACTTTTATGTTATAAATCATTTCTAGAATTGTAAAAAATCCAAGGCTCATAGTTCCCTAAAGATAATTTTTTTTTATTTATAGACATATGATTTGAATCCTTTTGATCATCTTGATAACATTAAAATAATCCCAAAAACATTAAATTCAAATGACTGGTTTTTAGGTATAGTAAACTACCAGTAATTCCTTGAAATATCTTTTGATCAACTTTTTTTTTTCTGATTCAGCAATATCTAAAGTATTTGAGGTTTTTATAGAAGAACTAATAATATTAGTATTTTAATATCCAAATTTCCTAATAATATCTTTTATATTCTTATGTTTTGATATAAAATATCTATCTGTTTTTGTGAAATTTCAAGACTAAGAAAATAAGTATTTTCATCCATCATGAACAATGCAAACTCATTTTTTAAAGGATCTACAAAGGATTATGAATGATATTTTTTTTCATCCAAATATAATGTCATCTACATAAATTTGAAAAATGAAAATGTTCTTAGAAATATTATTGATAAGATGTTTTGGATCTATATCCCCCTAAACAAATTTGGTTTGTAAAAAATACAGTTAATATATCATAAATGACTCTATGGGATTGTTTTAGTCAATAATGTTCCTTATTAGTATAAACACATGATTTGAATAATTTTTATTTAAAACATTTTGGGGTTGTTCTACATAAAAGTCCACATTTACATAAACATTATAAAAAACACACTTGACATTCATTTGATAATGTTTGAAATTAATAAAAGATGTGTATTCTAGATGAATGTAGATAGGTTTAAATCTAGATACCAGAGCATAAATTCTGTTAATTTTTATACCCTTATAGTTATTATAACCCTTTTAAACAAGTATAGATTAATTTCAAAGTATAATTCCATTTTAATTACGATTATTTTGAAAACCCCATGTTAATACAGATATATAAGTATTATTAAGTCCTTCCACCAATTTCCAAACAAGATTACTTTTGAATTTTTTGAGTTCATATTTCACATATTTTATCCAATCTTCATTACCTAAAGCCTCATGAAGATTCTTAGGGTGAAATTTTGATAAGAATTCACAATGAAAATTTTCACTTATATAAAATCATCTAGTTATAATAGGTTGATCTACACCACCAAGGGTTTTATCACTAAAATTATTCCTATGTATTAATTGATTTCTTAGGGTTATAAAAATCATTTCTTCAATAACTGGTAGGAATTATTATTGAGATAAAACTTCAAAAATAGTTTCCTCAGATGTTCTCTCACAACAATAACTTTCCTACATGGGTTGGAAATTATATTTTGAAATAAAATCCAAAGATATGAATTGAGATTTTTTTAATGAAAAGGGATCAGTTTCAACAAATTTATCGCGCACTATTTCATCAATAATACTTGTTTTTATTGAAGTCTATACAATCCTTACTAGTTGTATAATAGATTATAAAAAATCAATCATTATATTTTTGGGTAAATTTATTTAGATTATCTTTTGTATTTATAATTTACACAATGCATCAAAAACATTGATTAAGAATGTTTTGGATTTATCATAGTCCACAACTCATATGGTGTTTGGTTAATAAAAGGTCATATTAAGACATTATTTATAGTATAATAATAAATTGTATCTTATTCAGCCTAAATGTTTTTATCAACTGAGTATTCACTTAGTATGGTTCTTATAATAACCTGATGAATTCTATTTCATCTTTTAATTATACCATTTTTCTATGGAGTTATATGTGCTAAAAAGTTATGTGTTATAAATTTTTTCTGAAACATGATTAAAAATATGGATTAAAAAACTATTCCCCATGATCAATATAACTATTACCGTGGATATATTTTTCTCATTTATAAAATGGATACAAATGTTTTAAAACTAGAAAAGGAATAGTTTTTTTCATGAAAATAGACAATTGTATATCTAGTGTAATCATTAACTAAACAATATAAAAATTATTTCCCACAAATACTTCCAATTTGTGTTAGAAAACATATATCCAAAAGAATTTATTGTAAAACATTAGAAGATGAGACTTCACAAAAATATTTACAACTTAATTTATGATTATTTCTAAACTAAAATGGATCACAAACTTTAGAAAAATTAAACTTATACTCTGGTATATCTTTAACTAATCCTTTATTTGATAGTTTAGATAAATTTATAACATTAAAATATCCTAATATTATATTTAATAACCATGAATGATCTTAAATTTCACTAAGGAATGGTAGATCTTATCTCCTATGACTATCAAAGTAAAGTGTGTAAACATTCTCATTTCTATTGGTAGAAAGAATAAATTCATACTTCTATCTATCAAAAGTACATTTATCATTCCATAAGTTCATAATATACCTGTAATTACATAATTGAATTATGATAATAAGGTTTTTCTTAAGTCCTACAACAAATAGAACATTTGAAATCAAATAATTACTGGGAAGAGAAATATTACCTATTCCAATAATTTCACCATGAGTATTATCATCAAATGTAACTTTTGTAAATTGTATTTTAATAATATTATTTAATAAATCCTTGATCATAGAGATATTACAGGAACATACACTATCTATATACCAATTGTTATTACTGTAGGTATAATTCTTTTTTTTTTCTGAATTTAAGAAGATTGGTATTTTAGAACCCAAACCTGTTGGGGTGTAGCATTGTTAGAAATTAAAATTTATAGAATCCACATCTATCCAACATTATTATGTGGTGATTTTTTAAATTATTTAGAAAAATTATCTTTTTCAAAAAAAAATTGTAATTTTTTAAGGAACATATATTATTTCAACTTCCTCCACTTTGACATTTCATACATAATGGGGCACTATTTGGAAAAAATATATGTTTTGAAATATTGGTATTTTATTAGTAAAACCCAATATAGATACATTACAATGGGGTTTTATTGGTCTTTACATTATATCATATTTTTTAGTTCAATTAGTAGATTTTGATTACAATTTTTCCAAAATTGAAATTTCATAATTTAGTTTCAAAGCAAATTTTTTATTCTCAAAATTTTTTTTTATCTTGAGTTATGTTTTTCTAATTATTTTTAAAACTTACATTCTAAAAAATTATATTTCTCAAACTAATTTTAATGATATAAAATTTCATTAGTAGGTGTATATATTTTTGAATTTTCCCTACGATTGTTTTGTAACAGTATCATGTTTTTTAGAAACTTTTCAATTTTGGGTTTCTAAAAGTTATGAAAATATTGATACATTATCAATTATTGGAAATGAATTATTCACATATGATGATTTATATTTCACATCCTAATATATAAAAATATTCTCAATTTAACTATTAGAATAATTATCATTCAATTTAAGATTATTCATGTTTTCAACAAATACCTTATTTATAAGAGAATTATTGTTCTTTAAATTTTCAGAAAAGAAACTAATATTCATTTGATATTCAACTCCATTATGTAAAGTATTATCTAGAGAACTATCACCTCCACTATCACTCCAATTGTATTATACTTTTATAATTTTGTTACCCTTATGTATGTATAACTTACTAGAATTCCTCTTATAATTTCTATCATTTTCTATTTTCTCTTAAGCTTGGGACAATATGGTCTTATATGACCAACCATCTTATAGTAAAAAAAATCACTTCAGAAGAATATTTATTTTAATTTATGTTCTTAGGAATCTTATACTTATATAGAAACTATTTCTTCAAAATAATATTATTCAATCTCTAAGAAAGATCAGCTAATTCATTCCCAAAGTGTTCAAAAGAACTGCACTCTATTTCAACTATAACAATCTTCTTCTTTTAGGACATAGAGACTTTTTAGGTGAACATACATTATTAGTAACATTTGATGTAGTAGAATGATAAAATCAATTATTTTGTTTATCTTAATAGAATACATCTGTAGTCTACCCTCATACTACATGAGATTTCTAATTAAAAAAAAACTATGTGAAAATTTTTCCTCCTTGTATCATCTAAAGATGTTCCTTTTAACTCCCATTCGCCTAGAATAATTTAAATGATATTTTATACTTTAATTCCATTATTAATACACTTTTTACCAAAATATTTTAAACATATCACAATTTTCTCATTCCGCTTATGCATTATAGAATAATATTCACCAGGAAGAAAATGAAAAGTTTGATAATCCGCCATCAATATTAATATTCTAGTTTTAATCACATTAGATTTTCCCAAATGAGTAACATAAATTTTTTTTCCAAATATTTTTCATTGATTACCATGAAGATATTAGACTGTAGATATTTCATACCAGATCATTCAGTGATATTCAAGGTTCTCTTGATTTGTAAAATTAAAAGCATCCTTTTTATGGATTTTATAATTTATAGTTAGCATAATAAATATATCTACTCCAGTATAAATGACCAATTTTTTCATTCAATATCTCATATAATCATAATCATCCCCATTGAAAATAAATGGTGTTCTTGGATTTCAATTTAAAGGGTTCCAACATTTAAACCATCCTTCCTTCTTAAAAAAATGAAACTCTTCCTACAAAATATATTTTAAGGTAATAAATCTATAAAATACAAATAAAAAAATTATAAAAAAGTTTTAAAAAGAAAAAAAATATTCTAAATACAAAAACATTAAAACTAGAAAGATAAGTAGTAAAACCTCCAATTATTCCAATTTTAGGATTGAAGAGTATATAATAGATACAATAGGGGGAGAATTATATTTTAAAAAATTAATCGAACTAAAATACCAAACCTCATAGTTACGATATATTTAACACATATATTTTTTGATATTTAGAGTTTCTATATCAGTTATAAATAACATCCAAAATATCATAGTTTATAATTTTTTTGTAAGATAAACATTATATTTAAATGAATAGAAGAAAATAATAAATTTTTAAAACAAACAGGTAATAACATATCTTAATATCAATGTGAGAATGAATTATAAAAATATTTATAAATTATTTAAAAACATTAAATTTGAGTGTTAATGAAGTAATAAATGAAATGATATATAAAAAGAAAAAAACAATTCTAATAGTTCCACAAATCGAAGATGAATGAAATGGAATATAATCATTGCACATTAGAAATCTGTATCATGATTAAGTCACTAGATCCTAATGTGGGATGATCTGTCATTACCCAACCTACTAAGGCCTACTTATATGATGATAAGATGAGAGAGACACCCCAATACCACCTATGATTGGGTAGGGGATAGTGGATTACTCTTAGTAGGCATAACACATATATGAGAGGCCCTAACCAATGATACACACACATAAACACACACACATCTCCTCCCCCAGAATATATCTAAAAGGTAAGATGATATTGATACAATGATGCATGTATACAATTAAATCCCACATTAGTGTACTACATAATTATGAGAAATAAAATGTCCAAATAGAAGATCATAATAAATTTAAAAGAGTAAAACCTTCCCTAAAGGAGGTCACTACAATCAAAAGAAACTTCAAAAACCTACTACGGTTATTCTGTCTCAAATATGATTCACCCACTCTTAGTCCACCAAGGACTCTGTCTTTAGACCTATCCTTTTCATGATACATGACATGTATAGACATATCCCATATCGGGGTGAATATAAGATATTCATTTGGACAAAAAAAATAACTAAACATGATGAATTAAGAGAGTAGTGAAATCATAATCATAGAGGAATGCCAATCTAAATATGAGTAAATAACAACAATAACCCAGATATACTAAATATAGAAATCAAGTCTCAATGAGAGGTAATTACCATGATATCAATATTTTATTCCTTATGATGCTTAATGGTAATGATTTTTTTGGATAACTCACTTCATGTGTCTTGCTATCACTGATGGCACTTATTCGAAAGGTCATGCTCATTTGGATTCACCACAAATAAGGTATAAACTATAAATTAGAAGATGTTGATACAAAGATAGGGGATCACATGTAGATACTATAAAATATTTATGACCCTACTCACTGTAAATCACTAGGATGGGGATCACACACCCTGCTTGTCATTAACGAGATCCTACACCCACCCTCAGGAATAAATGGTAAAGGATCACACCCTGGGTCACATAATAAGAATCCCGACACTATCTAAGAATAATACCATAGAGTGGATCACATACTATGATTTTTATATGATGCATCACTATAACCTTATTGGTATTGTCCAAGGGGATTCACAGTACAAATAGTGGACTACACTAAAGAGAACTAGGGCCTCAAACGACCCTAATAAATTTACTTCATGTATATTGGGAGTACAAGAAATTGATAACTAATATGGGACTTTCTTGATTCTGTTATCATGTCCATCACCACTTGTTAATATACTCTATCCATGTTCATGTACAAGGGTCATGCCAATGTACCTGGTCATGTCCATGTACTTGGCCATGCTCGTGCACTCCGGCAGTGCACATGCACTTTGGCCTTTGCTATGTTCTTGGTTGTTCCTGTGCCTATAAACCTCAAACATAAATGTTGGTTTTCTAGATATGGGTCACACAATTCATGATATTTTATTCTATGTGATACCCTATCTTCCACAGTAGGTGTCCTCATGGTGTGTGTTTATCCAAACTACACGTCGTGAAACTCAGGATTATCTAGAATCCTGAAGTCATCACATGTTTCCTCCTATGTCACATTGTCATTTGATCTAACTACAAAAACTACCAGGAAATTCATATTTGGGTTTTACTAAACCCAAATCATCACCAGTGGTTAGATTCCAGCCACTCAAATTCCTACAGATCATCCCCCGATGCACCGCTTCACCAGATGCGAAAACCCACAATGAAGATCACTCAATCTATTCATGATATACCATCACATCACTTCCCACCTCATTCATGCTCTTAATACCAAACCATAACCCAAAGAAATGATCTTCTGTACAAAAAATTTACTATGGAATGATCAATTTCATTGTATTTTCAAATCACCAATAAAATAGAAAAAGAGGATGAACGCATGAAAAATGAAAGGAGAAAGAAATGAAATAGAAAAGTGTGGGATAGAAATCAACTATTTCCCAAGTTTTCTTCAATTTGATAATGGATAAATCATTAATAACAAGGGATAATAAAGGATTAAGAAATAATATCTATTAATAAATCAAGGATTTTAAATCAACACCTGTAAATGTATGAATGACCCACCAATATATTTGTTTGAAATATTGATTCTTATGGCACGTGTGGTAATAAAATGTGGATTAAATCAAAGAAAAAACTTCTTAACCCCTATTTGGATCGATCTATAATGATGAATAGTTATATGTCATCACAGTTGATGAGATCCTTGAACTCCTTCTTTGAAGATGAACTCCTTGAAACACCAATCGTCAACCCATGATCTTGTTGTTGTTTACCAAAGGTTCTCATCTATGACTCCACTAAAATCTCTAGGGTTAGGTATAAAAATCTATGATTTGACCATAATAGGGTTTAAATAAAGGATAAAATAGGGTTATGCTATTTAATAAACAAAAAATAAATTTATTTATTTATTAAATTCTTAATTCTCCAATGACTTCACTTAAGTCAAGCACTTGATGTACATAAATGTTATTTCATGCCTATGGTAAAAACCACATTCTAGATTTAATGGAGGTATCTGATTTTCCATCTAGATAACCATTTATGAGATATTACTTTACTTTATAAAAACATACAAGGTATAAATAGAGTCATTAAATTGTCTCCACCTTAGGGATTTTCATCCCAAAAAGTAAAAAACCCACTAAAAAGGTGAGGGTACTAAGCTCGCATCTGTTCTCCTACCACCATCCACTCTCAAAAATACTCATGTGATGCCATAATAATTCACAAATGGAATAAATACCCTATAATGGATCTTCTCCTACCAAACCTCAATCTCTATCAGCTACTCTATGAAGATAGATCCATAATCTATTTCTAGACCACTCTAGTGGATAACAAATAATGGGTCGAGCATATACTTTCTTAGTCAGGAAATGTGTAATACATTTTGTACCTGGTCTAACATGGGTTGTAGGGTAAAGTGGTATGCCACCCTTCCAACCCTTAACATTATGTAGAAATAGATGATGAATATTAGAGATAAATTATCTCCCCAATATAATCTCCCCAATCCTCACTGGGGTGATACGTCCAGGAACACATGGTCTCCATCATAGAACACTAAAGGGCTCCCTCCTTAGTCTGAATAAGTCATCTGACAACACTAAGTATTATTTATCTACTTCTAGATGATCTTCATCTCCTCTGTTGTTGATCACACCTACATTGGGACCATGAGTGTTGACTCCCCTGGACTAGTCCATCATAATGGTGACTTGAAGGGTCCCACGTACAAGGCCTCTGATGGTTCTATTCTGATAGTGGAGTGGTAATTGTTGTTATAAACAGAATCCACCCAGGGTTTTGATCCTCCCAACTATGAATGATGTCTAACATGAGATACCAAATCATATCCTCAAAAACCTAAATGATTCCATTAGTTTGACAATCTTACTATGGTTGAAACACCGTGGCCATCCATAAATATGTCCACAAGTCCTCATTTAACTATATCATCAATCATGATGTGAAGTAAGAATTATGGTCTAAAATGATCATTGAGTGAAATACATGAAACCAAACTATATTTTTTATATAAATGAATAAAAATATTTTTACTGTACTTTTCCCTCAGGTGGCTATGAAGTGGGACGAATTGGATTGTTGGTATATTATCACAAAGATAGAGTCATGTCCTCTAGTAAATTGTGGAATCTCCATCATTATGACCATAGGAAAAACATATAACATAAACTTTGTTTTAATACGGGTTTGATCCAAACTTTTTAGAACCTGGTTCTCATCTTTCATCTACTGACAAGTGAGGTATATAGGAAAAAATCAGTTATGCACCTCTTCATCCCTGGCCACCAAATCTAACATCGTAGGTCCTAGTGCATATTTGTCACACATGGATGTATTTCTAAGGGGGTGTATGAAACTATTTTAGTAACTACTATCATTGTGGCATTTGTACCATCATTTACCCTCCTAAAAGTATGACATATGTATTACATCATAAAATTTAGCAGGATCACGTCTAGTTGATATCTGAATATGAATGGTCTCATAGTGAACATATTAAAGACAAACCTTCCTAACATGAAAAATAAGTAGTGGTGTAAAAACCGTTGACTAGAGGTAAGACACACTATCATTGTCCAATATGTACCACTTCAACAATGAAAAATACTCATATGCCTCACTCATCAACTGAGAATAAGACCTCTCATAGAGAGAATATTCCACAATGTTACCCTTCTTAAGAGTATACATCTCAAAGTAATTATATTAGAGGACTATATTCATAAACTATATCTCAAGTTAATAGTTTTCTATGAATATATATACTTGAGAATATTTTGGTCTAAATATATGATAAACCACCAACACATATGGTAGTGTCATCACACCTTTAGGATGGAAACACCGTTATTTTCTCCAAAACATTGATTGCATAGTTCTTCTCCAAGGGTATCAGTTACTGGGATGAATAGGTAATCACTGCCTACCTCTACATCAGAACACATCCAAACATAGTTATGGAGGAATAAAAAAACCATATACTTGACAACCTCCCCAGATAGTTGAAAATGGGGGCTCTCTCAATCCTCTAGTAAAACTCCTGAAATGTCTACTGAAACTTCTCTATAAACATTAAACGATATCCATTTTGGATAAAATCACTAAAAGGTTACAATATACTAGAGAAATAGAGAATGAATCTATGATAGTAGTTGACCTACCCAAGAAATCTCCACACCCCTGACACACTCTCTTGTGGATCCCAATCTAACACCACATAAAACTTTATTAGTTCCACCACCAATTCCTCTTATGAGATGAGATGTTCTAGGAAGTGGACCTCTCAAATTTATAACTTTCACTTAACTATCTTCTTGTAAATTTGGTACTCTGAAAGAAGACCACCCTTAAGTGTCTCACACGATCCTCTTCTAACATCTGGTATAGTAGGATGTTACAAATGAATTCTACCTTGAAATTATCTAAGAAAGGCTGAAGGATCCGATTCATAACTCCCATGAACACTACTAGGTGTTCATAATTCCGAAGGGAATCACAAATTACTTATAGTGAATATAGAAACATATAAATACCACACTGATTATATCCTCATACAGAACTTGGATCTATTGACAACTCGACTCGAGGTTAATCATTCAGAACCAACTTAACCCTTTAAATGGTCAAAGTGTTCATTAGTTATCGACAGTGGATACTTATTCTTGGTAGACACCTAGTTTAGGAAATTTTAATCCAAACACTACCTCAAACTCCTATCTTCATTCTTGGAGAACAACACATGGGATTCCCTAGTAAGCACATTGTGTCTAACAATGAATTTCCTTAAAAATCCTCAAACTATAAATTGATCTTTGAAAGCTTTATGGGAGGAATTCAATATGATACTGTAGAGATCAATACTATTCCTAAGTGCATGTTAATGAATAATTTTATCTTTTGGGGGGGAGTTAAACCAGACATGTCCTCAAGAAATATTTCCTCATACCCCACCACCACTATAGGAAGATTAAAGCTCCTAACATCTACTGATTTGAGGGAAATGCTTTCCGTCTTATGAGTAATCAATATTATCATATTATATATGATATCATCCTACTCTGCCTATGTTTCCTTCAAATTGACAAAAACAACCTAATCCCATCAATTCAGATTTACCAGATATTTCATCTAAAATAGAAGGTTTATGCATGAAATACAGGGAGAAAATCCATACATACAATGACATCATAAGGCCTTATCATGAATATGAAAATACCCCATAAAAATATCTCTCATACAAGATTCAGGTCACACTATCAACACATGTTTTTGATTGCTGAATATCCTCTGGTAGGATTCCCCAAATACAATGATCAATCCAGATTCTCAACATGAATTTCCAAATCTCAAAGAAAGGATGTGGTAATTAATGTGTGATTCACTCATATATCTATCAATATTGCAGCTAATGTAGATAACACATAGTTCATTCCTAGAATCATAAATTAATACTCTGGGCCATAATACTCTACTTCCTATAGCTTATATCATCCCAATCAACTAGCTTCCAGATCCTAGTGTAGACCATTTGGGGTGGTGACTACAACATATACAAATTTCAATCATCACCTATTTCTCTCATGACTTCTCTACCATGTTGGATTCTCTATAAAATCCCTAATCTAGCCTCAATATTTTCCTAGGAGGTCTATAAACTTCCTCCTTGTCTGCTGGTTGGAAGGATGGAAAATTCCTCATAAGATGTCCCCACCCATCACAGGAGAAACATTTCCACTGTATTGGCTAACTAGAACCATCATAAGAGTGTTGAACTGCATACCCTCTATCATTAGACTCTCTCCTAAAGCAGCTTACACACATGGATCCTTGTGTCTTCCATCAGTGAGTAATTGTCAATGTATTAGAGAGTTCCCACTACCAGTATTAACTATTGATGTCTCCTAAATGAGAAATCTCTCCATGGCTATGGAATTCTCTAACACCAAATAAATTGGAATTCAAAGAGATATTGAACCATTCAATATGTCCCTAAATAGGAAAAACTAGAAGGTTCATGCCAAAAAGAATGTGTTGTGAACAATATATATAGAGAATCACTAGAGGTTAGTGAATCAGAAGGCATACTCTAAATTGTTCATGTTGGCCTATTGAAGGTCTTGTATACATACCAATCTCAACCTGTTCAGGTAGAAATTATCTTTAAAGAGAGGCTAGAATTCTTTCCAAGATAGAGTCACCTCATCATTTGTATGATTAAGAAGACTCAATGATATAACTATAGATCCAAGGAGAAGTTTCACTGCTAGGACATCCATATGATCATGAGGGGACCTAACAAGGGGGAAAACTCACCCAACCAACTCATGAAAGTTAGGTTTCAAAGGGTCTGGATCAATTTTAATCTTGAGGGGCTTTACCTTTGAATCACAGGAAGTACTCGAAGCATTCACACATCATATATCAGTACTAATGGGATAATTGTATGCTTAATAGGTGGATGTATTATTGAAATACCACCTATATGTAGGAGGATCATCATCCCAATCCTGTCGCAAAATATTAACTCTCTATCACCATAGAGGCATCCTGAGAAGTGAAGACACGCCTTGTTCAAATATTATATATGAGGAGCTAACTCAAGATAGACATGTAAACCAAAACTCATTCCTATGAGTTAAAGGTACTGATGTTTTACCTATAAACAGTGCCTTTATGTACCAATAAAACTAGTAGGTTATCAGAGTCTGGGTGAATGGATATGTCATCCACCACACCAACACTGGATTCCCTGGTCTTAGAGCCAAACTCATTAAAATTTAACACTATTTCCTTAATTATCTAAACAAACATTAGTGACTGACAATCTTAAAACTCTAGTCTTAAGATAACCTATACTAATACCAATGTATCATGAATCGACCCACCAGTTCCCACCTGGATGGAGGTAAACAATGTGTGACACCACTAGTATAACTCCAATGGGATAGAGGAGGGAAAATATGTTCCACTAGGCATAACACACACATGGGAGGCTATAGCCTATGGTAATTATACACATTCATACATCTTCAACCACTAATACAATTCTTAAAGTTATGATACTACTGAAACCGAGATGAATACATATAACTAGATACCACATCAGAGTATAAAATAAGCATGATAATGAAAATGGTTAACTATAAGCCCAACTATACTGTAAAAGTAAGTCTTGTTTAAAAGGAGTATATTGTTGTAAAAATAACCTCTTGGAAACAACCATGGTCTGTCCATATCAACTATGCTCCACCTACTTCTGGTCTACCTAGGTCTCCTTTATAAGGCCTATCATCTGTATAAGACATGATATGTGTGGACATAGCCTATATAAGAGAGATTATAAAATACATAAAAGGACACCCCAAAATCACAAAACAAAATTTATCAAGAAAATAATCATCTCATCATCATGAAAGTATGTTAATAAGAATATGAGACATCAAAAATAATGTAGTTTTTCTAAATATTGAAACCAAGCCTCAAATTAAGGACACAACCATACTAACTACCGAGGATTCTACTTGGGGTTTTATGGAAATGCTTATCCATAAGAACTTGCACCCCGACTCTATCTATCACTAATGATGGTCATCAGAGAGGTTGTTATTGTCAGGTATCCCCATAAGGAATAAAAATTCATGAATGTATAATATATAGATACATATATAGGGGATCAACCTCATGGCCTAAGGTGGATTCTTGACCCTACTCAGAGTAAACCCGATATTATGGGTATCACACATCCTAATAGTTGGTAATATGATTCATGACCGAAAATAGCGGAAAATGATAGAGGATAACCCCCTATGACATATGGAGGGATTCCAAACTCTATTTGAGACTAATCCCATTGAGAGTATCTCATCTTTTTCCCAGGACATGATGCCACACTGTACCCTAATAGTGATAGATCAAGGATTTACACCCTATAGATACTTATCTACACTAAAGATAAAGAGGGCCTCAACCATCCCTGGTAAAAGTACACAACATGTACTAGGAGTACAAAACATATACCACTAGTTCTATACCTACTTCAGTCTATTCATAGGTTCATCAACTCATGCCCATGTTCTATAGCTAGTCCCATGTACACCGGTCATACCTAGTTATACCCATGTACCTCGTCATCCTGTGATCATGTACATTTGGAGTGCACATCTAGTCACCGGATATGGGTCACATGATGTATGGAAATATCCCATGGTGTGTGACATATAATTTTATTAAAAAACCCAAGCTGTTGTAGCAAGGGTCCACACGGCATGTGTTCAACCAAACTACACACCATGTTACTCTTGATTTTCCAGAATACCAAAAAATTCATATGTTTTCTCTTACAGTACTTATACAGTTGATATAGCTATCAAAAACACCATGTAACTCAGATCTAGTAATGACCGAACAAAAATCACCACTATTGGCCAAATTCTGGCCATCCAAATGAGTGTAGATCATTCGATGTCGCAACACATCATCAGATGCCAACACCATTAAAATAAGAACATGTAATTATTGAATGGAAACCCACCACATAACATCATTCCTCTATAATTCTCTTTAACTCAATTATAAACCCATGGATGTGACCCATTACACAAAAGATTGATTGGGAAACAATCGGTTTCTTGATATTTTTGATCTATTGGTCTAACGGAACACTGAAAATGTACGCACCAGGAACCTGGGGGAATGTAATGAAATAGAAAACATTAGAATATACCTCATCCATTATTCAGGTTGAAATCAATAATTTAATGGAGTAATCATCATTCATAAGGGATAATCAAGGATTAAAAAATATTATCCATTAAAACATCTAGGAAGATAAATCAACACCCACAAATCAATGATTGACCAAAAAATATATTATTTATAACAATTGATTCATGTCAGAAATGTTATAATAAAATAGGAATTAAATAAAATAGAAAAAATTTCCCACATCAATTTTGAATCGATCTCTGATGAAGAATGGTTCTATATTATTTTCATTTGTTAGATTCACAAACACCTTATTGGCACACCGATCGTCAACCCATGATATCGATATCATTTTCCAAATGATCTCCTCCACAAATCCTCTCAAATACTTAGGGTTATGTAGCTAAGCCTAATAATTGTCCATTACAAGGTTAAAATATAAGACCAACTAGGTTTAGTATATTTTATAAAAAATAAATAAATAAATAAATAAATTCATTTATTAATATTCCCATGACTAAACCTAAAAAACCCAACACACACAATGGTTATGTCGCACCTAATGTAAAAAATCACATTCTAGATTTAATGAAGGTCTCATATTTCTCATCCAGAATAACATTTGAGTGATATGTCAATATTTTAGAAAAACTATGTGTGGTTAATATTATATATTGAATATTATTATCATATCAACAATAAGGCTCCCTAAGACATGAAATCTGACGCTGACTTGGCCCCTAGATTCTAAAATATTCATTAATATATTATAAAGTCTAAAAAAGAAAAATTAGAGTTATTACATGATCTTAGACAATACTCAAGTGGATCCAACTATTGAATGGTGATGAATTCCAACATAAATAACAACAAAATTTAGTCCCACTACTCTAATCGGGGGCTGATAGGACCCTCATACCAAAAAATATATTTAATGGACAATTCTGTTTATACAAAATCATTGAGGAACTGGAGTTGTATGAAATATGCAGTATAAGAATAGATAGAGGTGGGAGAAAAAATATAAGAGTTAGAGAAACACTTGATCGACCCCCTTGTTCTCCCACCCAAGATCAAAGCCAAATATATAAGAAAACTAACTCTCACTCAATATCTCTATACCTTATTATTTTAACACATTATTCCTTCCACTTATTTTCAGCATGGGACCCCAAGGCAAAAAATTCCCAATATATTGGGGCCAACTGTGACAAGTTGTGGCCCCTACTTCCCTAGATATATCCACATTCAAAAATATGCTTCTCTAGGGTTTTCTAATGTTTCATTGTCTCTCTAAATCACCCCACATTGAAAATAAGTGTTTTCCTCGAGACTGAGGGAAAGTTGATTAAGGTTGGTGAATATCTCCTCCCATATAGCTCCTTCATCATGACACCCCTTCCAATTGGTTAACCTTTCAGCCATCACAATCCCATTTTTTGAAACAAAAAAACCTTATAAATAATTACACCTCATGGAAAGTAAATAGTCAGATGTGAATTAGATGGAGGTTAATTAAAATGAATTATAAGTTAAGGTTTTTTAGTCCCAATAGAAATCCAATTAGCAAGGAATCTACTTTAATGATCGACCAATGAGTGTGTAAATGTTGTTGTTTTTATTTATTACATATGTGTCCTCATGAATGATGTCATCCTGAACGAAAATATATAGCCCTAGGATATGTTCCTTGTAATTATCCTTGCCTCACCAAGTAAGATTATGTGACCAATGATGTTTCCATTTCCATATCCTAGAACCATGATATTTCTTCCATCAAGAGAATACATAAAACTACTTTAAATAAATCTTTTAAAAAACAACACATTCTCAACTTTTCATTCTTTCTAGTGAGTTGACTAAATTCCATTCCTATTTCTACACCATCATTTATACAGATCACTTTGGCATGTTTTTCTTGTTTAGTTATCCATGATTTTTATTCTCAAACAAATACCATTGTGCTATGTTCCATGAATTTCTATACTATAGTGCCAAAACTAACAACAACTAGAGAATTTAGAGTAGAATATTTATTTTTCATTAAACAAAATAATCACATGTTTCTTGGATCCCATATTTTACAGAACACACTTCTCTTTAGCAGGTGCACTTCTATATATGTGCATGCTAGAACCCCTTTAAACAAGAAATGATATTTATTATAGGATATCATAATCATATCCATTATCACCATTATCACATATTAAATTAACAACATCATTATAAAAAAGAACTATATTTAATAAATCCTTCGACAAATGAACTTACAAGGAAATATTTTCATGTAATGAAACCACCCCTTCATTTGGTCCACCAATAAGCACTTGTATCATCTTGAGAAACTACATTGTCTTCATGGTGAGAAAATAGTTAATATATATTGAAGAACTCCATCTCATGACTTTAGTGATTTAACACATTATTCGATAGGATTGAGTGAACCTAAACACTACAAGAATATTGTCATTGTTAGTGTGTTCCTAAATTTTTAATGAAGGGCATGCCCATGGTGGTGGATTTGGTGATGGTTGTTGGAGAAATGTGTATTTCTATAGGAATTTCCAAAAAGCATCAGCCAAGAATTTTATTGAAATAAGATATGTTTGTAGTGCCTTAGATTAAGAGTGATTGTTTGATTGAAACAATGGCATTTTCTTCCTCTAAACAAAAATATTATTCAACACCAATCATGTATTAAATTTTTTCTATAGTTATGTCTTCCCTACAATATTTAATCTATAACTAAGAATCTATTTTCACAACCCATAGATGAAATAGTCCACCCATTTTTTCTTAGGTTTATGTGGGAGTGGTGATTCGAGATACTTGAACTTCTTAAAATTTTGGGACCAAGTTTGATTGAGAAGGATGTAAGAAGAGTTTCATTTTTCAGAGTGTCATTTTTTGTTGTGAAAATGGATAAATCAACTCATTTTGTAAAAGGCATGTAAAATCAAAAAATTATTTGTTGATATGTATTTAAAAAATATCACAATTTTCATGGAGAACATGTGATGGAAAACTTATTAAGGAATTATGGAGAAATGGAAATGCCTATCATATTTAGTTTTGATTGGAAATAATGTTGTTGCTGGAAGAATGGGAAGTTGCAATACATTTCTTTTCAAATCTAACGATGCTAAAAGTGATCGATTAAAGACTATATATCACAATAGATAAGGTTTGTGATGAAATATTCTAATCGTTTAAGAAGAAAGATGATAGTGAAGAATCATGGTTGTTCCTGTTGAAACATATTTTATGGTTGCATAGTGTGTATGTGTTTTCCAAATTTCATGGCCTCAAAATCGGGATTTTTTTGTAATGGAATGATTTCCACATTGGAGTGAATGTTCTGTAGAACAAATAAAGAAATCATCAAAGGAAGGAAACCACGTTTTTTAGGACATGCACCATGTACCATGTATGGGAAGAGTTCATGGACCGCATACAAGGTGGTGGGAATGGTACGTGGAACTGAAAATAGTTCATAGTGAAGGCGTGTGGCGGAGGCTTGGGGTATGCAGAAGGCTCGCAGTTCACAGCGAATGGTGTCATTACCAAAATGAAGATGGTGAATTAGGCTACTACAAAGGAAGAAAGGCATAATGCAGACCACAGAATGAAATGGTTCATAAATGAAAATGGATTGCATGATAATTGTTGTTCACGGGAGAAAGTTGTAAGTGGTGAATGTTGTACCACATTGAAAAATGTGGTAAAACATATATTCAGATATTATAGAGTTATTTTCCTCTATAATGGACCATAATCCCATAACAATGTTGAGTGAGTTTTATATGAAGAGATCATCGCAACAAAATAATATTGAATAAGTACGAAGAGTTGGTAGTAGAGGATTCCACATTGGAAGGAGTTTGTGGGAAGAAATTCTGCGATGAGAAGTGGTTAATAGAAGAAAGAACCCACATAAAAAAAAGTGGTCAATAGAAGATAATATGGTTCATGGATTTAGGGGTATCAGTCCACATTAGAAGTGATTCCAAAGAATTTGAATCCTTATACGAAGGCAGTACGCAGAACTGGGTGAAGTACGCAGAGCAGAGGTAGTTCATGGGAGAAAAGATGTCTATGTATAATTCGCACTATATAGTACATGGAGGACATATACTATACACAGAGGAAATAGGATAGTTTGCAGAGGATGTCTGTCAGTTCATAGAAGAATGGAAGCAGTTTCTACCATTTTCTAGGTAGAAAAAGAAGAATTAATTTGAAAGATAAAATTTGTGAAAGATGATCAAGAAGAACCAAATCATTGAATTACCCTATTTTTTCTAAGAGGGAGCACACACACACACACACACTTTTGGATAGTTTTCCAAGTTCTACATGATTTTAAGGGCATATCCTACTCATTTTATTCTATATAGAAATATTATTTTATAGTTGGTTGTGTGGTATTAGATTATTTCTATAACATACCATGTATAGAGATACTCTAATTTAGTATAAAACATGGTAAATTATTTTGTTTCTATGGATGTGTCGGTATTGTGTTTATAATGGAAAGAAATATTTAACAATAGGTGAAGGTTGTTTCGAAATAAAGGAAACATAAAAAAGGAAGAAAATATCACTGATATAAGCCACCCCCTCTCAGTGATACTTAGATCCTGACTAGGAAACTTTAATTGGTATCATAGTGATAGGTTCCCTTAATTTGTTTATTTCTAAAGTTTTGAAGATAAGTTGTGATAGAGAATCTGAATTTCATTAATATTAAGGGGATTATAATCAATACTAGAAATAATTATCATATTTGGAAAGACAAAATGATTCCATATCTTATGTCTCTTGGGTGTGATGTTCATAAAGTTAAAACAGATGGATTTCCACTTATTGGGGACATGGTTCCTCTTACACTTTCCAATAAGAAGAATATTGAGAGTGATGGAAGAGACAAAAATGCATTACTATCAAATATTTATGAGAGTGTGGTTTTAAGAGTGAAAGGTGTCACTATAGTTAAAGGAATTTGGGATAAGCTAAAAAACATCTATGAAGGAAATACAAATGTGAAGAAGAAAAGACATCAAATCTGGAGGATAATGTATAGAGACTTTAAAATGGGGGAGCATGAATATGTTAGGGACTTCTTTACCAGGTTAAATGACATTTTATGTACAATAAGATTTCTCAGTGAAAAGTTGTAGGATTCTAAGGTTGTTGAAATGTTCTTGAGAATTGTGCCCGATAAGTTTGAAGCTAAAGTTTCATCATTGGAAGATAAAGACCCTAAAAATTATATATTTATGCTTTTTATATAACTCTGATAACTTATGAAATTAGAATATAGAAGGCTATAAAGATAAAAACAAAATATTATAGGGAAATGTCATTCAAGGGTGTAAAGAAAGAGAAGTCTAAGAATATTCTTATTAAAGATGAAGTTGGTGAATCTGATTCTAAATATGAGGCATGTCAACATTTTGATGAAATTTTATCCATTTTTTCTAAGAATTTGAAAATCAGTACATGTTAATACTATGGTAAACTCCCCTAGAAATGTTTTGAAGTTAGAGCTATTGGGAACTTTTTTACTAAATATCCTAAAAGAAATAATGAAGAATACAGTGATGAAGATGAAAGAAGGCCAATAAGGTCATGGAAGAAATTGGGTGAAAATGATAAGTATTTTTCTGAAGGGAAGGATAAAAGGTTGTTCAAATCCAAAAGAAGAAGATTTTTTTTCTAAATATGATATATAAGTAGATAACAAAGATGAATATGAAAAATCATTTTCTAATAAAGGTAGAGAGAATACATTTATTGTAGCAGTAAACAATGAAGATTATGAGAGAAACAATTTTGTTGAAGAATAAACTCTTCATGAATATCATTTGAAAGAAGAGTGGAATGAATGATTGAAGAATATCAGAAGGATTAAGAAGTAAAACATGATGTTTATAAATTAAAATTACTCATTAAACAATCAATAATGTTTTCCTAACAAGAAAGTCAAGCTAGAAAAGGATATTTATGATATGAAGAATTATCTTGATAATGAAAAAAATCTTAAAGATCATATTTAATTAAAGATGAATAAAAAATAATAAGAGTTGGGACTCTTCCAACAAAAATGTTCTAAAGCTCAAGAAAGGAATATAAGTTTTAAAGAATATATATCAGAAGTTATTGAAATTTCTAGTAACGATGAAGCTAATAAGGATAAAAAATGTTATCTTCAAAGGTTTAGAATAAAGATACAACTAGATCTGATAAGAACAAAGTCGTAAAGTCTATGTATGTGGCCAAAGTTAACAATTTTGAAAATTAGAAAGTATCAAGAAATCCCTAGTCTAGAAAAATCCCTTCTACTTCTGGTTTTGACAAGTTTGAATTGAAATATGATCTAATGAAGAGAGTTACGATTGAAAATAGGATGTTTTTCAGTCAGCGGAGTTCTGTTAAGAAGGCTACTGAGAAGAATGTTTACTACTCTAGTCAGTACGAATGTTTCGGAGGGAAATATTCATTTTATGGATACTACTGTTATTATGGTGGATTCAAAGACATGGAAAATATGTGTTTTTTAGAGATAAACCCTAATACTATTCCACTAGTTATGGAAGAAAAGGCTTGAGGGGGAGATAATCCTCTCAAAAGAATAATTATGAGAAGGAAGTTTAGAAGAAATATGAGAAGACTGGTGTGAAAGTTGAGAATAGGTTCCAACCACTGAAAAATATTTGTGAAAGTTGTGAATATCCTGGAAATAATCCCATGGGATGTATTGTTTTGTTTCCAACAAAACAAAAGGTTCTAAACAAATTCAAAAATCTAGAGGTGATGAACGAAAATGATGAAAAAAATCTCTTGTCATCAAAACCGCTTTGAAAGTTAGAAAAGGCGAACATCCGTGGATTCTTTATTGTGGGTGCTATTCTCGTATGTCTGGATAAAAAATGTTTTTGATGGATGTGAAAAACTTCAAATAATAAATAAACAAATTTGGAATTGATGAATCTTTGAGGATAAAAGGTGTTGGATCAACTATCATTGGGAAATAAAATATGAAATCCAAGAAAAAATTATATGTAGATGGACTAAAAAAAATTGGATGTTTGTTTTACATCATTGTCATGAAGGTAAAAAAGTAATCTTCAGAAAATATGTATTTTTGGTGAAAAGTGGTGTTGATGGAAAGGCAGTTACAGGAGTCCAACATACCAATGGGAACTTTTCCAAGATGGAGGAAGACAAAAATCATGTTAGATGGGTTTGGTGGATGAATATTAGTTTTGTCATAGAATGATGGGACATATGTGTCAGCAAAATATGAGCCAATTTTTGATGGGAGATAGTGTCCGAGATATTCCTAATATGTCAAGTATAAGAGACTGGTGTTACACTACTTGTTAGAAAGGGAATATTACAAATTCTGTGTATAAGATAGTTGACATATTTATAAAACTACCAATCAAACTTATTCGTTCTGATATCTATGGGACAATGAGAAATAAATAAACAAATGGAGATAAGTACATCATCACTTTCATTGATGACATTACTCACGTTAAATGTGTTATATATAAGAAACATAAGTCAGATGATCTGAAAATGTTTAAGATTTTTAGTAGGAAAGCAGAGAAGAAATGTGAGTATATAGTGAAGAAGTTGAGAACTAATAATGGTTGTGAGTATAAGAATGATGAATTTAAAAATTATCCTCATAATCATGGAATTTGGCATAATTTTAGTTCTCCATACACACCTCAAAAAAATGGGGTTTCTAGAAGAAAAAACCGAAGTCTGGTGGAAAGTGGGTGAACTATGTAACTTGAACATGGTCTCTCTCATTACTATTGGAGGAAAACCATGCATACTATTGTGTATATTAAAAATAGATGTTTCTATAGGCCAAGTTTAGATATGACTCCATATGAAATGTTTTACTGAATAATTCTGTGTTTAAAACACTTAAGAGTTTTTGGGAGTTCGTGTGTCATAGAGAAGAAAGGTGGAAACCTTAGATGGTTTGAGCAAAGAAGTGATGATGGAATTTTTCAGGGATAAGATCCAATAGGAAGAGGATATAGAAATTTCAACACATAAATAATGAGAAATTTTTATTCTATTGAAGTGAAAGTTATTGAAAATATTGAGAATGAAAATCATATTTTTGCTAATATAGAAGTTGACAAAGATAAGCAATGTTTTTTTAACAAATCTAATAATTCTACATACAGTGGTAATCATAATTATGAAGAAGAATTAGATGCTGAGGATGAAATTCAAATAACTCATCATACGCCAAGGAAGCAAGTGTAGTCTCACAACATAATTGGTGATCAACATTTGAGGGTTCAAAAAATAATAATAACAAATGATGTTACACATACTTATTTGTATTCAAAAGTGGAGCCTAATGGTATGAAAAAAACATTCGAGCATCCATAAGGGGTTCAATCTAGGAATGGATAGCTTGATTAGAGAGAAAATACTAATACTTGGAAACTCATACCCAAGCCAGATATCAAAAACATTATTGGTACATAGTGGGTGTTCTGGAATAAGATGAATGAAGAAGGTGAAGTTATAAGAAACAAAGGAAGATTGGTTTGTAAGGTATATTCATAAATTAAAGGCACTGATTATAATGAATACTTTGCTCTGATGGAAAGGATATAATAATTAGAATCTTTCTTGAATATTCTACACAATGAGGCTACAAAATTATTCAAATGGATGTTAAATCCCCATTCTTGAATGGTGATTTTGTTAAAGAAGTGCACATTGAACAACCTTAGGGTTTGTTTTGTTGTGAAATATGAAAGTTATGTGCCCTTGTTAAAGAAGGATTTGTATATTATAGAATAAGATCCAAGGTCATGGTATTCAAAATTGGATACCTGCTTGAGGAAGATGAATTTCAGGAAAGGTTTGGTTGATAGAAATCATTACCTCAAGGGAAATAAAGGGTTTTATCTCATCATAATTTTTTATGATGATGACATTATATTTTCTATAAACGATGGATAATCTTGTGAATGATTCGATGAAGAGATAAATAAGTTGTTTGTGATGTCCATGCTCTATGAAATAAAATACTGTTTTGGGTAAAAATATTTACAGAAGAAGAATCACATTTTTCATTCATAAGAAAGGTATGATAATGAAATTCTAAAAACTTAGGAATGGAAAACTCAAAACCAGTTTCCACACCAATAATATGGGCGAAAAAGTTTTATAAAGATGGATAAGGCAAGGATGTTGATCTGAAAGTGTTTTGAAAGATGATTGGAAGTTTATTGTATTTGATTGCCTCAAGACCTTACATTGTCTAAGTTGTTACCTTATGTGCATGATTTCAGAGTGCTCCTAAAGAATCACATCTATTTGCTGGAAAAAGGATTCCCAGATATATGAAAGACACAACAAATTTTGGAATTATATATCATGGCTCAGAAAATACTGCTTTGTTTGGGTATTTATATACTGATTGGGAAGAAAACGTTTTTGATAGAAGATCCACATATGGTGGAGTTTTCTTATTAGGGGAAAGATGTTTTTTGTTGGAATACATAGAAATTGAATTAAGTAACTCTTAGTGGGGATAAAGAAAATTAATTTGTTGCCACTCAAGATGCTACTCAACTCATGTGGATAATGAATTGGTTGGAAGACTTACTTATTGAAGTAAATTTACCATTTCTATTGGGATGTGATAATCAAAGTTTAATCAATCATATATAGAATCTGATACAACATTATTATTCAAAACATGTGGCTATAATGTAACACTTAATCAAAGAGCATTTATAGAAGAATGAATTGAATCTAGAGTATGTTCTTACATCAGAACAAGTTGCTGACATATTCACAATACCATTACCAAAGGAACCATTTTTCAAATCGAGGTTGAAAATGGGCATCCATCCTCTTTCTCATCAGGGTTAAGGTATGCGATTCTATACCCCCTCTCATCTTACCTTTGGATTGTATTGTCAAGGGGGATAATAGTTTCATAAATCTATCTTTATTGTTTCATGTATAAAGGGGGAGTTGTGGGTAAGCTGTGAATCCACCATGTAAGTGTTTGAACTATTCTAACTATTTTGTTGGAGTGGTTGTATAATTTGTTTTGTGTTATAAAAAGTTTAGAGAATTTTTAAAATATGAGAAATAATTATGAGGGAGAAGACTTAAAATAAATATTTTTATGATTTGGAGAAGGATGAGGATGAAATTTCATAGTCACTCCTTTTGGACAACATAGTTTTTCTGTCAATAATTCTTAGTTCATATAATGAGTTAACTCATGTAGGCTTAGAATTATTGATAATCAATCCATTGCTTGAGGTTACTAAGTTCAGTGATTTAGGAATCTTGGTTGAAAACAAAATCCAAAGGGGTTGATTTTTGGGGCCATGTTGGATGGAGAAGGATGTAAGAAGTAGTTTCTTTTGTGGAGTATTGTCTTTTGTTGGAAAATAGGTTAAATCAACTCACTTTTTAAAAGGCTTGTAAAATATTATGATTCATTTCTGACCAATCTTTCAAAAATATGATAAGTTGTTTGGATAAAATTTGATTCAATATTTATGAAGGACATGGGAGAAAAGGTGATTCCAATCATATTCAGTTTTCATTAGAAACAATGATGTTTTGGGAAGATAGGGAAGTTGAAATAATTTCCATCCTAAATCTGACGATGCAAATAGTGATCAATTAAAGACTATATATCATGATAGATAAGGTTCATGATGAAAACACCTGATTGTTATGGAAGAAAAATGAAAGTGAAAAGGAATTTTTGTTCATGCTGAATGAAATATTAAGGTTGTGCCATTTCCCTATATTTGGAAAATTTTCTAGTCTCAAAATTAGGATTTTTTTTTGGAAATGGAAAGAGTTCCTCGTAGGAGTGAATATTTTTGGTAACTATGAAGGAAATCAGAAAAGGAATCAAACCACGTAGCTCAATACATGGACTGCGTACCATTTCCAGGAACAGTTTGTGGACCACGTACGAGGTAGCAGGAATGATACACGGAGCGGTTCGAGGAACAGAAAATTGTTTGTATTGAATGTAGATATATGAGGATTATGATACATGGAAGTATTGAAGTACGTAGTTAATGGTTTTATTCAAACAATGGAGGAAGTGATTTAGGCGTTTGCAAAGGAATAATGGTAGTATGTTTGATCATGTACTAAAATAGTTCCCAAATGAAAATGGATCACAAGATAATTACGGTTCATGAGAGAAAGTGGTATTAAGTGAAGGCTATACCACATTGAAAAGTGTGGTAAAATGGATTAATAGATTTTTTAGGAGTCATATGCTTATAAAATGGACCCTAATCTCATCACTATGTAGAGATAATTTTATAAGAATATATCATTGAAAAAAAAAATAATTTTGAAGAAGTATGAAGAGTTGGAGGAAGAGGATTCTACAAAGGTAGAAGTTCACATGAAGAAATTTTGTGAAGAGATGTGGTTTGCTGAAGAAAGATTCTATATAGGATGAAGTTATCCACAAAAGATAAGACGATTCATGGATTTAGGGGAATAATTCTACATAAGAATGGATTCCTAATAACTAGAAGGGGTATGTGAAGGACGTACACAGAATTAGAATCATTACACAGAGAAAAGGTAGTTCGTAGGGGAAGAGTTATTCCCGTAGCATTTATGCTACACGGTATGCAGATGATAGAGGCAGTGTGAAGAGGAGGCATGATAGTTGATGGAGGAGGCATGTCAGTAGGTTGAGGACTGAACGATGTTTCTACTAACTTTTGGGTATAAAATAGAATAATTATTTTGAAAGAAAAAATTTGTGAAAGCAGATCAAGAAGCACCGAAACATTTAATTACCCAATTTGTGCTAAGATAGATAAAACACACTTGGGAATTGTTTTCCCAGTGAAACACAATTGTAATGGAATATCCTACTCATCATATTCCACACCAATTGATTATTTTCTAGTGGATTTTGTGGAATTGAATTATTTCCATACCATACCAAGGGCATAGCTACTATTGTTGATTAGTGAACCTTGTAAATTCTTATGTTCATATGGATGTGTGGTTGGATTTTGTTCAGCATGTAAACGCATATTTAAGATTATACAGAGGTTGTTTCAAAAGAAATGAAACATATAAAAGGAAAAATATATCATTGATTCACCCCTCCCCCTCTCAGTGATACTTGGATCATGAGTGGGAAACATCACAAAATATTCATGGGTTGTGACAAACATTGGTAACCCCACACCTTATGTGATCCATCCATAGTTTCACACAACTCCAGAAACATTAATCATCCATTCCACATTGAATTATATGATCCCACTCTCCTTTTCAACTCCCCTAACAAGAGCCGACATCGTCACTCCATCAATCATAGATTCAAACATCCCTCCTCTACATGGTGTTAGAGCCTCACAAAACTCCAGATTTAGGGGGCGTGACTCTAATCAACGCATTAAGGTCATGAATCCATTTTTTGATGTCTGATTGTCATCGATTATAGCTAAACCCATACATGAATCCTCCGTTACAAATGGTGGCCTCTTTTCACCCTACTGTATTCTTTTCAACAGGAAACACATTCCCCCAATTACATATTATTTGGACTCCAAGTGTTCATGAATCAATATATTACCATATTCCACTAAATGCATCATAAACATTCCTAGTTTTAAGGAGTGGTATTATTCATCCCATTGAAACACCCTTTCCACATGACAAACTAGATTCAATAATTCTTTCTGGAATTTCTCTTTCTCCATTTGACACACCCTACTAGTAATGGAGTTCCAAAATTTATCTTGATCCTTTATATCCTACATGAATGTATCCAAAATCATCACCAATTTGGGAAATATCACTTCAAGGAGTCCCATGTGTTGTTCCACTACTAATTTGGTGACCCCATTCACTATTTCATTCCTTTATGCCAAGAGTGAAGCCTTTTATCAATCTTCTTCCCCCCAAGTATCCAATAGGTCTGACCAATTTATAGTTACCTCAAACCATCATACCACAATGATAAAACTATTTTTTGGTAACGAAGCTATGAGGAACCAGAGTTATAGGAAATATGGAGAAGAAGAAGAAGAAAAGGCAGATGAAGAAGAAATGTATAAGTGAGACACCAGAGAGATCCCTTAGTTCTCCCTCCCAAACTAAAAGATGAATTCATAACCAAACTATATACTCCGATATATGTACTTCTGTATCACTTTTAATAGCCATTTGTATCCACCTTATTCTCTATTTGAGACCCCCAACAAACAACCCCCTAATAGCTTTGTTGAGTTGTGACCATCTATAGACTACCTGCTTAATAGGTTGTTTCCCCCTTTATTGAATTATATTTTCCTAGTTATTTTAATATTTTTGAGTTTCTATCAAGGTAACTCCCCTATTACCATCTGAATTTCACTAACTTTCCTCATTAAGGGTACTCCCCTATAACCACCAAAATAATTCTGACTAGTCTTATTTGGGGGGGGGGGAGAAAAATAAACACCTAGGATCACTAGAAAGTGCATAATATCATCTATTGTAGCATAAAATTTTATTTCTAACTTAGTTACCTCAGTTTCCAATGAAATAAAAAAAGTCAAGGTGAGAAAACCACAATCATGTAACCAGATCATCATATATATCAGTGATAGAGACATTGTAGACAAACCTTATCTTACCTCCAACACCCTCATGAGAAACAACTGTTTAGCCGAATGTTATACTTTCTATGCTTTCAATCCATATATTTCAAAATAATAAGACAATTTATTAAATATTATGTTTTCTAACTTTATATTTCCCAAGACTTTTATTATTTTTTATAGAAAATACTTTATTCTACAATACAAAAAAACATTCCAAACTAATGAATATAAAATTTTACACTTTTTATGGTTCATCAGATTAGCAAAATTTAGTCCATTTCAGTGACCTAGTTTAGTGCAACAGAGAAACTGAGTCTAGTCTATCAGACTGATTGAGTCTAGTCCATCAGACTGACTATGTAAAGTCCATCAGACTGACGAAATCTAGTCCTTCAGATTGCTGTGGTATTATCCATAAGACTACGATTTTTTATTCATTGGACTAAACATAATTGATTCCATAAAAATAATAATGTTTATAATGATATAGAAATAATGATATCTATAGTATGGAAGAATTTTAACAACATTATAATGATTTTATCATAATGAAATCACATTAATATGTACATAACATTCTAAGCTAACAAGATGGAGTTCATATGAGGTCATTGTATCCAAATCAACAAATAAAAAAAATTGACCATTGGAGTTATGTCTATAAATAGAGGTGTTCTCAAGGATCTAGGAACTAATTCTTTTTCAACTCAACCCATCTAAAGCTTTCTCAGCTATAGCATTTTGTTACTAACACATTCTAAATCATCAGAGTGTTTTTTTCTAATGAATCTGAAAAAAGATTGAAAATTCCTAAGAAACATTTTCATTTATATTCATTGTGTCTAATCATGGTTTAGATCAATGGCTTAATTGGATAGGAATACTGAAAATTATGATCAAGATGATCAAGAGATTTTGAGGATATATATATATATATATATCTAATTCTAATTTTTATGATTGAGGGATTTGTTGCAATAGAAAAATAGAACTTAGGGTATTGTTGAAAATTTGGGATACCTAATGTCCGAGTTTGTGTCTTTCATAACACATATGGTTAAATAGTAAAAATAATTTATAAATATTTTGTAAGTCATTCATACTTGTATATTAATCAACAATTTTAATTTTTTGTTTTAACATGTTTTTATTTTAAATTGTGATTTTATATGGAATGTTTATTTTACTAAAATTTTATAAACTCTAATATTTTATACATTCTGTGTGTACAACATAGAATATTTTAATATGAGATGATATTTGTGCCTAATAAATTTAAACTGATATGTTTCAATTTATATTATGTTTAATTTTTAAACAACAATTCGACCCATCTAGTACCCATTATAAACTATTATATCTTAATATTATTAATAGAGGAGGTTCTACTACTTTAAATGCCAGTTTTTACTTATTTTGTTTTAGGAATGTTTATGAACCTTAAATTTTTTATTAACTATTTTATGTATGTTTTTTATAAATTTTATTACACTAATTTGTATTTTTTAGGAATATTTATTTTGTTTACAATGATGGTGGGATTAAATGTTGGAACTCTTAATAATATTAATCCTTGATGACTTCTGATTTCTGATTGGGATGATTATGTGTATGGGAGATATAGAATGATTTTTATATAAGTAATGAAGTATATAATTGTTGGTAAAAAAACCTCAATGCATCCTCTCGATATGTTTTGTGTGTGGTTGTGTTGGTTAACAATGCCAGTTAACCGCAAGTGAGGATGGTCGGTGTTTTCCGAAGATAGGTTTTTAAGGTAGCATAGTTTCCCAGTGTTTTCCAAATTTTAGGGCCTCAAAATCGGGAATTTGTGTGAATATTGGTGATTGAAAATGGAAGAGGAAGAAGAATACGGAGCCTGAGATAGGGATCTTGTACAATGTATGGTACGGGTACACGACTGTGAACTAGGATGTGGGAATGGTATACGGACGCGGTTCACTAAACCAAAAATCGTGCGTGGTGGATGGTGGTGCAATATGCGGATGGTTTTGTGTCATCGTAGGAGGTCGACTGCGTATGAGAAAAGTTGGTACGTGGACGACATAGGGAAATGGTTCATGGATGGCATGTAGTTCATAGTGGCAGAAAAATCAGTCAGCGGTTGGAGGCTCAAATTGAGGATTTGGTAAATCTTGGTTTAGCGGATTAAGAGGATATATTTGACTATATATGAAATGCTAATCCCACCAAATACTGTGGATATTGAACTTCATTGGAGAAAATATTTTTCTTCGGGATTTCAGCAAAGGCTGAAAGAAGTTCGCAAAGGATAAAGTGGTTCGTGAAGGCTGAAGGGAGGTCTAAGAAAGATATAGTGGTTCATGTTGAAGGTGTTTGTGAGGTTTCTTAACCCGAAAAAGAAGTCTAGTACGTGAAGGAGGAACCCTGATAGGTAGAAGCGAAGGAAGTCTACGAACAGATAACAGATTGCTGACATGAGGGGTTTCACAGAGGAGGTTTCCAAAGTCAATACGCGATTGCGGTACGTGATCGCGAAGGTGGATACAGTATGCGAACGAAGGGATGTTCATAGGAGAGGTAGTGGTACATGTAGAAGGTGGTTCACATACCAATTTTGGTAATTAGTACATGGTAGAGGAATGTGGTTCACAGTTTTCTCAAGGAATCTTGAAAAAGCATCAAATCACTTTTCGAAAGTATTTTTCGGTAGGTACCAATATTTGGGATGGTGGAGTTCATCTTCGAGTGAAAACGGAACTTGAACAGAGCATCATGCAGAAATTCATGCAAATGAAGGGACCTAAATGTCCGTAAACTATGTCTGACATACACATTGATAAACTATGAGTGGATTCCTTTCCAAAAGCAGTGAGTGAAGGAAGAGGAAGACAGTGACCCTTTCCACTGGTAGTGGTCCAGATAAAGAGGGATAGAGAGTGACCCATGGAAATGCAGTGAGCATACCCTAAACATTGTAAAGGTAAAGAGCCTGGGCATATAAAATATAGCCCCAAAATTGTACTCATTATTGGTAGTGAGCCTTAGTGAATTTGGTACATCAGAACATTGCAATTGTATTCTTTTTTTTACATAGCCTAATGAGGGTGAACAAGTAAAAATATTTATGTCTTGTGGATGATTTCATATCTGTTCATATACTTCTATGGGAGGAATAGAGAATTGAGTTTTGTATAACAACAAAACAAGATAAGAATGGTAGAATGTTTTAGTCTTCCATACTCTGATTCACCCCCCTCTCATGGTATTCGAACTAGTGGATCTAACAGTAACATTGTTATGCTATCTAGAAATTATAAAATCTCTCAGAAAGAGGTTTTTTACTTTTAAAAATCAATGGTATCTCGAATATCAACTGAATTTTTGGGTAATATATAATTTTATACGTTCTATGAAATGAAATATCTATATTCAAATATCTTATTATGAATATCTAAATAGTATTTTGATAATTTTATGATTTACTCATTTTCATACATCTAAAGTGATTGAAACTAGAATAGTTATACCAAGGTAAGATTATCAGTCATTTGATTTTCTTCATAGTGAATCTATTACTAAGATGCATTAGTGTTTTATGAAAATTTAGAATAGTTTAAAATCATTTGGTGAAATGTATCTTTATGATTGAATTCAAGTATAAAATATCATTGAAATTATGCTTGGATAATGGGAGTAAATATAATAACTTTAGATGATATAAGGATGATAAATTTTTTTAACATGGATAATTTAATTAGAAACCTAATGTAATATAATGGTTGAAAAAAATAGAGATAATGAGAATATGAATAAAAATAAGGGAAAAGTTTATTTTTCTACTACATCAAATATTACTGATAAATTTCATTCAACTAATGAAGTCTCTAATTCCACTATGAAAACAAATGTTACCGTTGAAATAGAGGGAAGTTATTTAGAAAAGTTTGAGAATAAATTTTCCAAAATTTCTAAGAGAATGAACAATATTTTTTGGAAGAAGGACTATTGATATTTGTATAAAAAGATTCATAATGGAAAAAAATAAAAAAATGATTCTTATGAAGTTATTTTTTTAAGTGAAAGAATGGGAGTAATATTAGACCAAGAGAAAAGAAAATTATATAAATTATGATAGAAATTATAAGAGATTCTACATACATAAGGGTACTAAAATTATAGAAGTATCATAAACTTGGACTTCTAGTAGAGGTTATATTTATTCATATAATATATTATTAATCAAAATTAAAACAAAGAAGAATATCAATTTCATTTCTAAATTCCAAAGAATAATAATTTATTTACAGATAATGTATCTACTGACACCTTGACTAAAATTACCTTGATTATTAAATATCATAATATTGAAAATGATAATAATTATATATATTTAGATGTGTAATATAATTCATCATATGGGAATAATACTTCACTATGATTTGAAGAAATTTCATGATTTTATAAACATTTAGAGAATTGAAATTGAAAATTTTCTAAAAACATTGATGCCAATGAAGAAAATCATGCTAAATAAAATTCAAGAATATGTTCATTTTATATTGAAAATGATATTCTTTAAAAATTGTTAGGTAAATATGATATTGATAAAAAAAAATTTAAAAGTAATTAAAAAAACATAATTCTAATACAACTTCTTTTGAAAGTAAAAATTTAGTTGTGAAACAAAATTCAAAAATATAATGTCTAAAAAAATAATATAAAAATTTTATACTGGTAAATAAAATTTTAATAAAATGATTATATGGATAAAAACTATTATATATGTATTTATAATGAGTTTTACTAATAAAATCCAAAATTTTCAAAACAACTATTTTTTTCTACTGTGTACCCCATTTTGAAAAAAACTGTAAAAGTGGAGGACATCAGAAGAATATATATTCCTGGAATAATGTAAAATATTCATGATTTAAAAAATATTATTTTTTCCAAAGAATATACTAAATCTAAATATTTTAATGTTTTAAGGATCATAAAATTTTATTTTCTAATATTACAGGATGTAAGCATGTTTGGGTTCCAAAATACCAATCTTTGTACTTTCAAGAAAATAAAAAGTGTACAACAACAATTAAATTTTGTACATGGATAGTATATGCTCTATATATTTGACTAGGGAAAATGATTTCATCACAAATATTATTAAAATAAATGGAGAAATGTAACATTTGGTTAAAATGATCATGGGAAAATTATTCGAATAATTAATATTTTTATTTTTTGTAAATATTTGATTAAAAATGTTCTATTTATTGTGGGTCTTAAGAACAAAATTATTATCATAATTCAATTTATTTATGGTCATATGTTGTGTACTTTAAGAATGATAAATATACCATTCACTTTTCAAAATTTAAATTCATTCTTTCTACCAATATTCTTGAGAAAATTTACACACTAAACTTATAAGAACATATGATCCAAGATCATCCATGCCTTAGTGAAATGGAAGATCAATTATGGTTATGAAATATAATATTAGGACATGGTAATGTTATAAAAGTATCTAAAATATATATTAATGGTACAGTTAAATATCTATCAGATATTAAGATTGATTTTTCTAAAGTTTGTGATCCTTGTTAATTTAGAATGTAACATAACTCAAGATTTAAATCTTTTAGTGAAGTCCCAACTAATGATGATTTAAAATTAGTGCACATGAATTTATTTGGTCCTTAAAAAACTATAAGTATTTGTGGAAAATACTTTGTATATTTTTTAGTTAATGATTACAATATTTTTTTTAAAACAAGACTAGAAGTGAGTGAATCAATATTTAGATGATGAAAAGAGATGGAATAAAAAGAAGAAGAAGAAGAAAAAAAACATAAATTTATGTGGTTTAGGAATAACACCTATATACAAAAAGCGGAATAATTTCACCATGATTATGGAGAACAAATATAGGGGGAATATAAGAGTTTCACATATTTAAACCCTACCTTGAATTGATCTAATAAAGATAATTAAGTACTATTCCCACAACCGCATAGAAAGACTGTTGTGCTACAGTGGAAGGTGGTTGAAAGTATACTCTGCTACAGTGTTGTGACCACCCAATTATGTGATACTACATTGGATAGTGGAAAGAATTCCATGAAGATATAGAATTTTTATATCCAAAGTCCATGCTTCTATAATAGACATGCTAACGACCACACTGATATAGTGCCACTTCGATGTCATTCGGTTTGCTTGACCCATGAATGTTGCAGCCTGATGTGTAGTATAGGTCACTATAATTTGGCCCAAAATCATTCAAAAGGACTAGGTTAAATCAATTAAACAATCCACCTTCGGGATCATATTCCACTACACTGACCTTCTTTGATACCACTGACATAGAAAACTAACTTAATCTGATCTCCTCCTCTTCTTCACTCATCAACGTGTGCTTTCCATTCACAAAAACAATTCAAGATAACGATTCAAGAAATACTAGTTATTTTAATTTTTGGGCTCCTATATTTCTTTCCCATATTCTTCCTCTTATCCACCATTCATCAGTGGAGACCAATAAAGGCACAATGGTGCCTCAACATCTATATTACCAATGTCATTTCTAATATATCGATTACAATGATTATTCCACAAATATTCTACACTATCATCAACCCATTCAGTATCAATCCTCTAATAAAATGGTACTTCATATAAATGTTCTTTTATAGGGAATGAAATATTGGGTTCTTTGAAATATGTATATAACATTAACTATCATAGTGAAATACATTTTCTTCTCACTTTCTACTTAGGTCATTTATGATGTTCTTCACCAAACCATCTCCTTTCCAACTTCTGTTACAAAAAATTTAATCCACCAATATGGGGATAAATCCAACACCTTTGGAAATTGTGATATCGGGATTAATATAGTTCCTCTACATGTAATTACATAAATTATGGTACTCCACCTTCCATTGATATCACCTCTATGGTCAGTATCAACATACCCCTATAATGAATTTCCTTTCCCAAAGCACCGAGATACATCCTTTATACCATTCAAATACCTCTGTATCCACATCACAAAATCCCTATGTATATTTCTCAGTTTATCCATGAAAAATCGTATAAATCCAACTGCATGATAAATTTTAAGTAGAGTATAGATCATGGAATACAACTGGATTCCAATTTCTTATGTGTTTGGGACTTTTCCTTGTACTCAACCTATTGAACTATCTTTACTGATTCCTCCATTGATAATTTGAAGTGTCCTAACAAGGAGAACATAAATCAATTTTTCTTACATCATATTAAATATTATCCTAATCATTAAAATGTAGTCATCCTATAATAACATCAAGGTTCCTTCTTCTCAGTCTCTCTTATTCTTCATCCCCAAAATCTTTCCATATTCTCTATGATAATTCATCTCAAACACCTCATCCAACAACCCATTTAAACTCATAAATCCCAGGTGTACATGATCTTATAATTATCATTTCTTCCATATATATAATTAGTATATCATATTCATAACCAAAATACATGATTTAACAACATGGATCCATGCCACATCAGTTGTATACATTTGTAGTCATGAATGCATCTAATTTTTGTTCCACTTCCTGGGTGCCCACTTCAACCCATATAAGATCTTATGGATTTTTCACACAAGGTATTCCTTCCCAGACTAATGAAATCACTCTGGATACTACATAGAGATGTCCTCTTCCTGATCTCCATGAAGGAAAGTCATCTTCATATAGAGATGCTAAATACCCAATTCTTCTGATTGCATAATGCTGAGAACCAAAAAGATGGTGGAAATCTCAACTACATGTGTGAAAATTTAAATGAAATCTACTCCAGCTGGATGAAATCCTTTCACCACTACACTTGATTTTTTTACTTCCTATTTTCACCATGTTTTTCCTTGTCCCAGTATAACCAATTGTTATTTAATGATTTATTTCTTTATTGTAGAGATGTCAGCTCCCAATCGTTGTTAACATGAAACGAGAAAACATACTCCTTCATATTTAGATCCCACTTTCTTGAATCCTTCAACTACATTGCCTCCTCCAAATATTCCAGTTATCCATTGTTAGTAAATAAAAATTAACATAAGTGTGATTAATACCTCTTAATAGTCATTATTACCCTTTTTGTTCTCCTAAACTTCACTTGAAGGGTGGTATCCACTAGTTTTTGTATCACCTGCTCAAGTACACCTTCAATATATACTATCTAATGGAAATATAATCCTATCTTAAAATTATCAACTTTAACTAAATGAAATTTTTTATACATGATAACTTCATTTAATAACACCTTGTGGCTCCTGATGAACATCTTGTTGAGATCATCCCAAAAGAGATAACTAAACTCCTCAGCACCATAGCCAATATAGAAATGTGGTTTGGACTTCTCGTCATGATTTCCCCTTGAATCAGTATTAATATGTACATTTTCCAAAATTCTAAATACTCATAAATGTGAATTCCTTTACATCTTTTCTGAAATGATCTCCTCGGGTAGACATTCTTCTGTTGGTATATATGGACATCTGTTGATGAGATATGGCACCATGTTTACTATACCATTATAGAAAATATTGGGTAACTTTGAATGTAACCTCATACTCTTATCACCGTTATTTAATTTTCTATTGACGATTTATTCCACATATTTTGGTTTGTGTGTGCCTTGAATTAGATTCTTCCAACGAATTACATTATTAGAAGATAATTACATGAATTATTGACTGCCATACTCTCCAACATTATGAAAACTTAGGAATTTCATCTTTGAGCCTGACACATTCTCCAATATGACCTTCCACTTATAAAACACCTTAAAATGTTATATTTTATTTTTATAAAGTAAACTCATACATTACTTGTTGATTAATTGATAAATGTCACAAAATATTATGACCCTCCAAGGGAATGTACAGGTGCAGGCCCCCAAACATAAGTGTGAACTTGGTAAAGATTCCTAGACTTCATTGTTATACCTCCATTAATAAAATATGCCTTCTTATTCTTTATAAATATATAATATTAACATAGGAAAACATCCACAAACTTCATCTCTGGTAGTAATCATTTTGTTTCCTGTATATTCATCCCCTTCTAACTCATGTGACCTCGACTGTGGTGTAAAAACTGTGAATCCATGATAGAATTTATTAATGAAATAATGTCCATGAATGTTTCTTTCATGTGGTTTTGGGATCCATTATTTAATCTCTAAGCTATGATCATGGAACCCTTGGTGATCATCCATTTGCCAATAGTGAACATAGTACAAAAACCTGTATCATCAAGCTATACAAAAAATAAAATTTCTTCTTAATCTAGGGATATACCTCACACTTTTGAGAAACATAAAACTCCCACTATTTTTATTGTTCCACAAATCACCATTTCCAACAATTTATAAGGGTTCATCATCTATAAGGGGTAACTTTCCCAAATTTTCAACAACATAAATTTTTAGGAAAACCTGCTATGATATGGAATGGAAAGATAAATCATATTATAAAATCCAAATTCCAAAAGGGTCCCCATGTTATATAGAAAAAAATCATTATTTCCTTCAGCCACCATGCTTGATACATGAGTTTTAGGTTCATTTTTTCATCTTCACTTATTCTTTACATGTCATCTCTTCCCCCAAATCATGTTGGTTAGAATTAGAACCTTTTTAATGTCTTGAAACTTTCATGTAGACATTTATCATCCTCTAAAATTATATTTCATTTAATATATTCAATTCCCTTAAATTATTTGAGCAGAACCAAAGAATCATCCCAATTATATTATTCAAATATGCTAACTGAGGATCAGGACCCACAAATCCATCAAAACCAACATTGTATTTCCAAAATTACTACCCACATATAATAAAATTAAATCCCAACTTTTAGGTAATGAATATAATAAAAAAATTCATATACCTCATCATCAAGAACAATATCCAACAATTTCAAATGGATAATTATAATGTTTAATTCATTAACATGATAGGTAGCAGTCCTTCCTTCAATCATTTTTAGATTGAACAAAAAACTCCTCAGGTACACTTTGTTTAACATCAAAGTCTTCTTATAAATATTTATGATGTATTTTATCATACCAACCCCCATCTTACCATCTATGATCTTAAACACCATGTTTTTTCCAATGTAAGGTGAAAAAATCCCATAATTTGTTAAGATAGAATCTCCCACTATGTCTAATCCATGTTCATTGGCATTAAGCCTAGAAGTGGATAATTCAATTTTTCCTAGAAAAGATATTATTTGATCTATACCCTCAAATAAATATTGTCCATTTAATTTAAGAGATCTATGTTCCCCTTTCCTTCTTCCATAACAATCGTTGAATTCAATAAATCAGAAAAAAATTAATACTAGTTTTTGTGGAAGAGATAAGAGTCACAGTGACAAAACATGTTTTTTATGAAGAAAATAGATAGAATAAAAAGAAGAAGAAGAATAACAAAAACACAATAGTTTACATGGTTTAGGAATAATCCCGACATCCATGGAGAGGTATAATTTCACCATGATTTAAGAGCACTAATACAAAGATAATATCATAATTTCACCTATATAAAGTCTAGATCTAAATGTGATTATAAATAAGACAAATCAATACTAAAAAAATTTCATTGAAATTATTCTCTTCTAGAGTGAAAGGTGGTCAGTGGTTTATACTGCTAAAGTTCTACAAAGACCAAAGTCTAAGCTATGACAGTGGTCAGTGGAATGAAGTATTCAGATCTATTGTACCATTGTCTCTGAAGTCCCAGATTCTGTTATATCTATGCCAAAGTATGTAGTAATAAAAGTCCCTAAAATTGGCATTGGGGGCCTTTAGCCCCGAAAACCTAATAGTAGGGGTTCACTTCCCCTAAAACCCCCAATGATACCACCATGGATCTTGACCCATGAAAGTAGTGTCTAGGTGTGAATAATTGGTCACTAGATTTCAACCCAACATTATCCAAAAAATTGGTAATCACCAATCCAACACTAGATATAAATGGGTTTATTTTGTAGTAAAAAAATTGGAAGCCCCTTACTATATTAAATAGTTTGTAGAGCATGATGTAAATGATAAAAATCTATCCTCGATAACTATTCAAAATGATCAGGGTTGAGAGTTTTTTAGTTCTAATTTTAAATATTTTTGTAGTAAAAAATTGTATAATACATAATTTTTCATCACATAGAACTCCATATAAAAATGGTGTTGATGAATGAAGAAATTGAATTATTCAAGAGATTACAAGAACCACACTAGGTGAATACTCATTTGCTAAATATTTTGGTACTAATGAAGTTAATACTTGTTGTTATACTATAAATCATGTTTTATAAGACCATTTATTCATAAAACTTCTTATGAGTATTAAACTGGAAGAAATCCAAACATTTTTACATATTTTTTATGGATTAAAATTGTTCATTCAAAATATTGATGATAATATTCATAAATTCTCACCAAAATATAATTAAGAAAATTTTATAGAATATTCTACAACTAGTAAGGACTATAATGTTTAAAAAACAGAAGTAATATTGTGGAAATAATTCTTGATAAAATTGAACAAATTGATCCTTCATTTTTCCAACAACCTCAATTCACATATATGAAATGAGAATGGTGAGTGGAGTTACTTATTTTCACGGTTTTAAAATTCCAAAAAAACGAAAAGAAAATTTTATATCTCATCATATGTTTTTAAAATATATTCTAATGAAATTTGGATATAAAAATACTAAAAGTTTTTATACTACTATCAGAACCTCAAATACTTTAGATATTGGTGAATATGGGGTACTAGTAGATCCAAAAATATTTATTGGAATAATTGGCATTTTAATTTATATACCAGCTAGTCATGAATATTTTTATTATTATTACGTGGTAGATATTAATCTAATACGAGGGAGTACCATCCTAAGGCTATAAAATTATATTTTTTTATTATATGCGAAATATGGATCTATTATTATTTTAATTTTTTGAAAATGATTATGAACATAAAATATTTTTAGATTCCAAATTTGGTGGATGTATAATAGATAGGAAAATTACATATGGAACTTGTCAATTCATAGGAGAAGAATTATTTCTTGGTCTTATAAGAAACAACATTTTGTACTTTATATAAGTTCTTTTGGGCATGCTTGTGAAATAAAGTTTCCTTTTTTCTGTGTGTTTTCCTTTATATGTACTTGTTTCTACAAATTTTAAATGGCATTGTTTTTTATTATTATATAGTAGATATTAATCTAATACAAGGGAGTACCATTATAAGGCTATAAAATGATTTTTTGTTATCAAAAGAGTAATATGGATCTATTATTAGTTTAATTTTCTAAAAATGATTTTGACCATAAAATATTTTTATATTTTAAATTTTGTAGATGTAAAATCGATGGGAAATGTACATATGGAACATGTCATTTATTACAAGAATAATTATTTCATGGTCTTATAAGAAACAACATTTTGTAAATTATATAAGTTATTTTGGGCATGCTTGTGAAATAAAGTTAACTTTTATATATATTTTTTGTGTTTTCCTTTATTTGTACTTGTTTCTACAAATTTTAAACGGAATTGTTTTTTATTGATTTTTTCCTTTAAAATAATTTATTTAATATGTTTCAAAGGGTGTAATTTTCTTCTTTTTATTTCATTCTGTTTAATTATTTTGGAATATTATATTTTTATGTTTTTTGTCTGATTCATCAATCCATGTTTAACGAGTTTTCAGTACAATCACCTATTGAATTTTTTAATGACTTGATTATTTTTGATTAAGAATTTATTAGTGGTTTAGGTTTGTTTTTGAATCAAGATTACAATTGACATGGTTGTTTTGATTGTGTTATCATTTTAATGATAAATTATTTCTTTTCAAACACCACCTAATTATTTTTCCCCCATTTTTTAATAGTTCACATCAAAATGTGGTTATGGAATACATAATTAATAAATATTAAGTAATATCATACTTATTAATAAAACCCACAATAAATATTTAAAAATGACGCATTTTAATGCCTCCCATCTATTTAGTTAATTCATATCATGAAATATCAATTCAATTACTTAAAAATTACATTTTTAATGTTTAGGTAGAAATTAATAATAATTTTTCATTTCTATAAAAATAAGGAATGAAATTGATCATTTTATATTGAATAAATAATTGGTTTATATAAATGGGAATTTTCCACATATGGGAAAACATACTACTAATTTATATCACCATAAAGTGTAATAAAAATTAATCTTGTGGTAAACACATTCATATAATTTTTTTTAACTCAATAGGATATTTGATACATGTGGGGGTCATAACATGATATTATATTTTAACATTCATGTTTAAAATAAATATCATTATCCACCCCTTAGAGAAATACAAATGACCTATTATAAGAGAAGAGATATAAATATTACAGTGGTGAATATAACTTTTCATTAGTGTGGGATATGATGGGATACTTGAAAAATAAAGTTTTTTCATTATTATTTTACTCAGATGACATAGTTACCCCTCATGGTGTTTTGTTTTCTTGGTTTTAGTGATGAGTCCTACAATATTTTTCAAATGGATCAACAATAGATTCTTAAAGATTCAAATGATACATATGTTAATATTTGATGAATGTTATATTGAAATAGTAAAACAACCTTATTCATGCATTATGATGGTGAGATGTGATTATTTTAATATAATTCAATACCTGTAGAGTTTGATATTATATTATTCATGACTTAATTCTTATTTATTTATTACTTTATTTCTCATGCGGCTCTCTTTCCAATTTTAACTCCCTTCCTTACAAAATTTTTTTCCCTTCCATATGGATATAGTATGAAGGTTTCCTCTCATTTACTTGTGGAACCTACTTTTGAGGATTTTAAAGCATGAATTTTACCTATTGTGAGAAAATATGAAATATGCATAAAAAATAATGAAAATTCATGTTGCGGAAAAGGGTAATATATCTATTCATGAGACTTCACAAGTAACCTTAAAAATGGTTTGTGATTTATTTAATTGTTTTTCCTCTAATAAAAAAGATCATTCCATTACAACTCAAAGGGAAACACACATTATGGATTATTTGGTAAATTAGTTGTAATGTTTAGGGATATTTTGATCACCATGAAATACTAATCATGGAATGTGAAAATAATATCTAATATTATTTAAAATCTATCCAACATCAGAGTGCATAATTTTCCTATTTTCTTAGATGGTGACTTTGAACAAATCCTTCAATGAAATATATGAATTTCTATTTTATTGATTTAATAATACTTGGCCTTGATTCATGAAGGCTCAAATCAATCTTAAATAATGAATGAACAACCAAAAAACATTATAGATTAAAACCTGGTGGTATAAAATAAACTATAAAAATTTCACAATGTAATGAACATGTGGTTTATTCAGAGTGCCATGATCATTGTTTTGTTCATTTAAACAGGAATCTCAAGAAGATGTCTGCTTCAATGATTGTTGAATCATAAGTAGATTATGATGTTCCAATTATCATCATTTTATATAATGTCAAGAAAAAATATAAATTTTAGCGGTTCTACAATAGTTTCTAATAGTATATGAAATATTGATTCCATTACCACTGTTTGTATAACATTTGATTTAAGTCATATTTTATTAGTTATGTATTCATCATAGAATTATATTTCCATCCCAAATAGTTTTCCAACTCACTGATACCTTATGTTTCAACTTTGAATTGGTTATTCCTTCGTTAAAATTTATTTTAATATTTGTGTCTCGAATAATTAGCATTTGTGGCAATGATTGCCAAAGTCCCAACAATGGTGAGGTATATGATATCTTATGGTTTATGATATATGAACATAAATCCCCAAAAAAAGAGAATATATAAAATCCTATATGAAAAGACACAAATATATTTACTTAGTTCACCCCAACATGCGGCTAATCTAAGGTTTGTGTTGAGAATACTAATCACAAAAAATTACTAAAATAAACAGATTCAGTTACAAAATTTATGATAATGAAACCCACACCCAAGGCTCAAATATAGTTTATAATAGTGTCTCACTAGAATAGAGGGATACAATCACTTATATCAAATATCTCACATCCAACACACAACTATCCAAAATATATATCTTATATAAAATTCACCATAATCCAATGAGTGTATTTGATGAATAAAATGAACTACAGTTGAATTATATGATCTTCCAGGGATTTCGTAATCATATTATTATTTCATATAAATTGAATTATTTTCTTATTTCATCACATTATCATATATTAAAGGTATATTCCTCATCAGTCTCATATTCCATGACCTCTCTTATTACTTTATCTTTTCTCACCACAAATCTTTCTGACCCATAATACTATAGATTAGAGAGTGGGTCATCTTAATTAGTATTTTATCATTTCACATGAATAAAAATATCACTCCACATGTCATTACAAGATCTTATTCTAAACTTCATGTCCTCCATGACTCTGGAGAGTATTTTCAGAATTATTCATATTAATAATTATAATTATGGGTCGAACTCCATATTACAAGGTTAACTATCAGAATTAATTACATATGATACACCCAATATTATTCACTGCATAATGTATGATACCTTTCCCACGTTTTCAATATGCTCTATCGAGGGATTGGGTTACACCAAGGATAAAGGACCGATATGATCCATCCTTGTGTGCTGGTTTTTTCTACTATAGTGATGTATTATAGAAAGATAAATCAAGTATTAATGAGGGGAATTCGAGAGAGAAAAAGAATGATATAAACTCTACGAATAATTTTATTAATATAGAAATCAATGGATAAAATTGACACCGGATAGTTATTTATTGGATAAAGACCAACAATAAGATGAAAAAATACTCCCCCAATAATATAACACCATAAAATCATTAGAAAATTACTATAGAATGTTTTTTTAAATACAGGAACCGAAGACATGTCATTTCGAGTTATCATTTTCCTTGGATTCTAATAAATTCATTTTTAGAGTTTTAAAACACTACATCATGTGTGAAGTGGTCAAAAACATAGAAAAAACCTCATATTGACATGAAATTGCGAGACGACCACCCTTGACTTATTTTTGACGGGTATACCGAGACACCATGTTTGTACAACATTCAGTGTAGTTAGAATGACTCGGTAAATAGTTTTTAATTGAATCAATGCCTTTAAGAACATGTGTTATGGTGTCATAACCAAGAAAACGTCACTGAATTTCCATGAAAATAGAGGAAAATGACCGTAGCTTGATTTTTGGAAATGTAGGAATCAAAGACACATTATTATGTGTTATGGTTTTCTTAGAAATCCCAAAACACATTTTTAGTGTTTTCAAACACTATAACATGCATGCAATAACTAAAACCATAGAAAATGACCATTGTTTGATGTAAAATAATGAAATTAAAAAAATCTTAGATATTTTTGAAATATAGAACATGTTATCATATAAATGTCCTTAAAATTTATTTATTAAGTAAATTTCAAGCTCACTATACATCAGTTTTAAAATTAATTAGTTTTTTATATAATTATCTCCTTTTAGTTTCAAGTATTGAATCATATCTTAAATAGGTAATTTAATGTTTTAAAATAGTTTTTAAAGAAATATTATTTGTTTTCTGTTAAAATTTATACTTTTTATTAATAAAATAGAAAAATTTATGTACACAATTATGAATATATTCAATGTATTTCCTCTTTAATATTTCTTTTATTAAATGTTATCCTTTTTATTATAGGTAATAGATACCAATAGTCGGAAATAGGCTGACCATTCTATTTAATGAAATTATTTATAAGGTATTCATGATGTTTCATAGGTTCTATGGGATGTTTACATTTTATCTATGATTCTACTGTAATTTAGATTAATTATGTTCATTTTTATTTTATATTTTCTTTTTTATTATAGTTGATGAAATGATGTGGTGGATTCTAATTAATGAGATGATGTGGAGGCAGATATTTTTAGTGGAGTTCATGGTATGGATGTTTGTTGGGAATGGGTTGTTATTGGAAATATTATATATGTATATGTTGATGACTAATTTATGGGCTGAGTATGGTTTTAGTTGATTAAAGTTATTATGAGTGAGGTTATAGTGACTATGGATGTATATATATTTGGATTTGGATGTATGATTTATGATTTATATATAATTTGTTAACTATGAATTCATGTTTTAGTTTATTACATGTGATAGTTTTATATTTATATGTTTCTATTAAATATACACAAAAATTAAAATTTTAGAGAAATATTCATCTACAGTTTTTATAAACCAACTCTAAATAAATTTATTAATATCTTAATTATTAGAAGTTACTATTAACCACCACTAAATATATTATCCATGGTTATGATCATTTTATAGATGTTATTTTTAGGATAATTTTACAAATAAACTATTTCTAAATAAAATCAAAACCACTACTAAATGCTCCAAAAACAACACAAACATAAACTGCATCTAAAAGAGAATAATCCTTGCCAAATTATTGCTAACAATGATATAATTGGTAGTTTTTGTAACTATTTATAAATTATTTAGGTGTGATTTAAACCACTTAAATTAGAAAAAATAACTACTGATAATGCATGTTTTTTGTAATGTGGTTGGTCATACACATTTTCACCACTTTACCAATATCCCATTTCAATTATGGTAAAAATTATTGTATCTATAATAAGTAAAGGGTTTTTCTTTCCTAAAGTATCGATTTTAGTCTATTTTAATAGCTATTATCTCTCGTACAAACCCTTGATGAATGAAATAATGATCATGGAAGAAAATAAATCCATCTTATAGCATAAAGTGGCCAACAAACAAACCTTGTTGATAATATTCCCATTATTTAGTAAAGTCCACATCATCAAGATATTTTTTTAAAAATATTAAAACACCAAAACCTTATTTGGAAAGGGGATGAGTTTTTGAGCTCACTTGATTAATGTGTCATAAAACTAACTCTTTTATTGGCACTTGTGATTAATCACAAAAGTTAATTTTTGGAGAAAGGGAACCCACTAGACATGAATCCTATAATATTATTTAGAATATGTATAGATGTGTGGGATTTATTGTCTAATGGAGGAAGAAATATTTTCAAAAAAGGTAAATATATCAATGATTCACTGCTCGCACCCCAAAATATATTTCAATCTCAGACATGCCTATATCTGACGTGAGCTACTAATTTTCCAACTCCTAGAAGATAGTATTCGAACAAATTAGGGGGAGTGATGCTAATTCTGAAAATATATGAATCCATTTCCAATTCAAATGGATTACTGAAATTATATAATTACAATAGAAAATAATTGGAATATTACTCTTTGATGGTGAAAAAACTCTCCACAGTTTCATTGGCCTAATGGAAATTTCCCTTCTTCAAGAATTTTATGAGAGGTTCTATGAACAAGATAAAATATCAAATGATTATTTTAAGAATAATTGGGGATGTGGAATCTTTTCAATTCCCTAATACTCTTGGGTTGAGGCCACTCTCAGATGAATCAAACCATATCCTTGTCCACCTAAATTCTATTAACCGATACAACATATCCTATGAAGATCAATTTATGGGAAATGAAACTACACTTCTTATGGTTAAAATACCATGGGTGTTCATGAAAAAATGATGTACCTCCCATAGAAATTCAATATGGGGAGATATAGTATTTATATATATAGTTTATCATCAAAATAAACCATTAAAAAATTATTGATGAACAATTTTATATCCTGGTTCCTTAGCCTCATAAAGATAGGAGGAACGAAGTATCCACCTTTTATAGAGATGGATTCCCTATAAATTTTTCATTCTCACCTAATATTAATAGTGTGCCTCAACTAAGTGATTTCAATTCATTTTAGTATAATCTCAGATAATAAGCTATGGTCAAAACATCATTAGAATTATATTGAGGCCACCCAAATGTGTTTTTCCAATTTTATCATTAGCATTGAGAATACAGTTGAAGTCTCTGAGTAAAATCTAGCAGTCTCTTACTAGAATGTAGAAGAGTGAAAGATCTCCCACATGCTTCATCATTTGATGTAATATTTTGAATAATAAATTATGGCACAAGGAAATATAAATTACCAATATCAACCTTGATAGTAATATGATTCTGTACAATTTTCAATATAAGGGCTCACGAATCTTTATGCTTAAGCACCCAAAGTGTTTTAACCTGTGCATCATTTATTTTATGATCCATCCATTCATATCCAATATTATCCTAGTTTAGTATCTTAAATTTTTCATTTTTAAACTTTTGGTTCAAAAACACCAACATGATCCTGTTAATGTTGGGAGATGAAGTTCACAAGAGTATCTATGGTGTAAGCATTGTTGATTTCTTAGAAATTCTAAAATAGGGAATTCGTTTGGATGATGCACTACCCATTCATTTGGCAAATCTCTTTTATCCACCTTTTAAGGTGATATATTTTCTTTGATTTTATACTTTATCTTATAAAAAATGATCTTAAACAATGTAGGATCATAGGTTCCAGTAAGTAAATAATCCTAATTATGGAAGCCCTTATGTTGATGCATCTTAACATAATTTTCCCAGAAACTACCACTTACTGTTAAAAACTTAATATTTGAGTCAGTATTTCAGGGGGTGTAGCTATTAGAGGTTTACCATTGGTAGATTTATCAGAGCGGACCTGAGTGAATGATGAGTCATCATACTCTCATGGAGTTTATAGGGTGAGAGAGGTATTCCCTAAGATAGGAGGGTCAAAAGGGATACAAATTGTAGTATAACAAGGGGAAGCAGACCCACACATATGAATTCCAACACCCTCCAAGGGGATCTAATTAGGGGATCCTTGAGAAAACTCAGTTGGGGTGGGAAGACCCTAGGTTGGAGAAATCCTTAAAAAAGTAACACCTTTCCTCTCCTCTACACGGATTGGGATTGGAATGAATCCATAAATTCTCAAAGAACCATGAGATAAAGGTTTCCCATTGATGTCTAGTGAATTTGAATATTGAGGGATCATTCCAGATCAAACTTTAGAAGTGGTATCATGTACCTCATATGTAGTTTCCATGGTATTATCGACCCATGCAATGTAACAAACTACTATATTCACATGGTCAAGATTGTTATTATTATTTGAAGCCTTACCTTTATCTTTCTCTCTAACATTGAGCTTATTTCAATTATAATAAAAATGACATGTGATATAGTAGAATCTATATATAATCATTGTCCTCCTAAATTCAGTTTCAATAGTCCTAATAAAATTTCTATTGAAATAGATGGATTTTTCCTTTTATAAACAATCTTCATGTTTATACTATGCTATGGTGTTTTTAGAATGACCTCACCAGCCATAGTGTCTGAAAGGTCTACTTCAACCATTATATGAGCATAGTGGGAATACATAGATTTTCTAGTCACAATGTCCATTTTGATGTGGGTACCAACTAAGGAGGCAATATCCCACATGATCCTCTAGTTCCAGTAAAACCAGAGACCATAGACTCGGATCCAGAACATCATATGAGTGTTATTAACATTGATTGAATCAATGTAAATGTCCTATTACTAAATTTCGAGCATTCTAGGTTGAAGGATATCACGTCAAATCCTTATTCTTTTCTTTTGATCTCACCTGAATTAATGATGATGGTATAAAATCCATACCCCAATGTTGTCATCTCTTAATCAATGAATACCCAGATCTCAGAGATATATATAATTAAATAAGGGATCATTTGGGGTTCTTCGCCTTTTGAATGTTTGATATAAAAAATAATGGAAAATTTGAAAAAATATTTTCTTTCTGTAATCACCTCGTGAACGATGTCAACATGCAACACTAATCCCTTTTGGATTATCCTTTATGGGGAAATATCTTTGATAATGAATCACTCCATAATGTTTGGAGGGCTATTGGATTGTATCATGTTAGATAGTTATTTAGTCTTAGGTTATTTCACAAGATAGAGCTTGGAGGTCTTCACAATAACCGATAGTGTATAATGATTCCTTAGAACATTTGGAGTGAACGAGTGAAGATTCAAACCTCTAGGGTTACGATTGCAGAACCAGCCGCCGAGAATTTCCAACCCTCCTTACATCTTTCCTTCAAAATAATTTTAATTAGTTGACTGAATGTATCTTTTTTTAGCAACATTAAAGCTATCGTATCTATTTTGATTTATCTGTATATTATGATATCATCCTTCGACAATGAGTATAATTTTTGAGAGGTGATATCTATTTTAAATTTAATTCCATGAGAAATTTGACGTTTCAAAAAAAATAAGAACATTGTGGTACGTTTATTATCCCAATTTATTTAGAAACATGTATTGTAAATCAGTTTTTAATGTAATCCTATTTACATTAAACCAAAACATTCTTGTTTCTCTTTTTGACTTTTGTTAATATTTTCAAAAAACATATCACCAAAAATTATATTGAAAAAGTTATCGTCATCACAAGATGTTTGGAATGAATACTTAGATCATTATGTCCAAGGGTATAATTATATATTCATGGTTGTGGAATATGGTACTAGATATTTTTTTCATTTTAACTAATTTTTTATTTGTTTCTTTTTTGTCATGCTTTAGGATTGATCTCGCCAAAGGATTATGGGAAAAATTTATAAACAATGGAATATCATGAATTTCAAGGATTATTTTTTATTCCATAACATTGTTTTACATTTTTTATGTCAATATATTCATAACTTTATATATTTCAAAATATTATAATTATATATATTTTATTTGGTATAGTAGATTTGAGTATGAAAGGAGGTAATATATATAATTTTATTGGATAATTAATTCTCTAATATGGATTTTCCACATAAAATTGTTTTAAATGACATATACAAAAGAACAAAGTATATAAAAGTCTTTATAAAAATCCTAAAACCATCTCACTTAATGTGAATGTGATCTTCTTACATAATTTTAATGTCATAGAGGAGGGGAAGTGTGGAAATAGAATTCCCAAAAAACATTTCATCCATCTCCTAAATTTAAAAATATGAATTCCTTATAAATAAAAAATATATTTAGCCATATATTTATAAGATATTGACTTAACGTAGTTTAATTCAAAAAGAAAACAAATGACAAAAAAGTAAAATAGGGTAAAACACCGGAATGCTAGATATTTGATAATGATGTTTGGATATGTTATAATATAAGATAGTAGACCAAATAACTATTATTGAACATTAAGGGAGGACACGATGTTCATTAATAGTCAATGATAAAGATGGAATGATACCTAAACTTTGATGGGGGTCTCAAATCAACTTAACATATAACACTCACCCACAAGATACTTATTCGAATCATAGATACATAAGAAAAAAATAAGCATCCCTAACACTGCATCTTAGAATGGAGATTCCCATAATGGAATACAAATAAAAAACTAAAATGAAAAAAATAAATACAAAAAAACATGACAGTTATCTGATAATTGATAGGGAATCGGTTGGTCGGAGTGGACACTCAAGAGGTGGGGGGGGGGGGGGTGAATTGAGTTCCAATTAAAATTTCTGTTAAAAAGTTTTCTCTTAGAATCCCCAAATTAAAAACAATGTTAAACTGTAGTGAATGTATACAGAGTGTAAATGTTCTATCAGATTCTCAAAGATTGATTAGTTCTCAATTAAATTAATCTAAAGATTAAATTAACTTTTGAAACTGACTTACTGGGTTACAATAAGTATAAACACTTGCTAATTTAACTATCTAAGTATATTTAAAATAGTTTTGTATTTCAAAGTTGTAACTAGTGGAATAAGATGTATATGTAGTATACTTATAAACATAAATTAAAATGAATAGTAGAGTTAACCAGGAGGTTCAATCTCAAGCCAAGACTTTTTCCTCTCAACAATTTATATAAATTGATCCACACCCTGGATCGAGGTTAACAGTACAAGACTGTCTAGGCCACACATGGACCCCTACCACAGTTCATTGTGGGAAACAAAAACAATGACCTGGCCACACAAGGACCACTTCCACAGTTGTCATGGGTAAACACGAATAAAAAATTTTGGTCTGAGGATTTTGATATCCTACAGTTCAGCACAGGAGTCAGAGTTATTGAATGATTAACAAAGTACAAACACTGCTAAAAATTGTAAGTAAAATAATCACTAAGAGAGAATGTATCAATGTTTAGAAAGCTCTAGTGATTGGTAGTGCATCTCTGGACTTGTTGGATTTAGCAGAGATGCTTCTGAGTCCTTCTGTGGTTTTGCTGTTAAAAACAGAGTATCGTGATTCAGCTTGATGTACTTCACAGGCAAGTGTGTTCTCTGATATACAGTGTTCTTCATATGTTCTTCAGTAGTTCTGGATTGCGTGCATAAGAGTTTTTTTTAGATCTTGCAAATTCCCCCTTTTCAACTTCGTCTTGTGTTCTTCAGTCTCGCATGTATATTCACAGAAGAATTCTCTCTCTATGCCTTTTCACGCATCCTCTATTTTATGACAGCTCGATCTTCCTTTTTATTCCACGAGCTCTGGCAATGGGAATGATTACCTTTACATAGGTACGAGGTACGGTCTCCTGACATGCCAAAAACTAACATTAAATATCATTAATTACATTAAAACAATCAATTATGACCATTTGAATTAAATATGAATTTATAGAAGTTCAAACAGTTTCCATGAATATCGGTGAGTCATAAGATCGGTGAGACATTTTGAATCTGCATCAGTTTCGGTTGCATCAGCATCGGTGTCTCAACATTAGTGTCTCAGTATCAGTGTCTTAGGATCAGTGTCTTATCATCGGTGTCTGAGCATCAGTTTCTTAGCATCAGTGTCTTAGCATCGATGTATTAGCATCGGTGTCTTAGCATCGGTGTCTTCGCATCGGTGTCTTAGTATCATTGTCTTAGTATCTGTGTCTTAGTATCAGTGGCTCTTTGGACCTTTGGTAGCCATCGGTGCGACCATTCATCATCGGTGCGACAAGTCATCATTGGTGCAACCGTTCATTTTTGGTGCAACCGTTCATCGTCGGTGACTCAGGAAAATGACTAATTGTGAGTCAAGACATGGAATTCTATAAAAGTGTCTGTTCAATCCAGAATACTTCCAGGTCAACCATAAACATACATTGATCATAGATAAACATTTGTAGATATGATTTAAACACATTTAGAACAATTTGAACAAAAGAATAAAAGTAAATAAATAAAACTAAGATTTGTGATTATTAAAATAACCATTCCAGAGAGAGTTCAACAATCCCCCGCTTTTTGATAATCACAAATCAATGGCATAAATGAAGAGAGAATATAGTATGTCATTCATTATTGTCACCCTACAAAAAGAATATATTCCAAAAGATAAAACATGGTTTGAATAGCAACCAGAACATATATATAACTGAGGCATTCTCCTCTTTCAACATTTCTCCCCCTCAATATACATGCATGTGATAAATAGCTAGCATGGGCTCGTATGCACATTCAGTTCACCCATCCTGATAGATGATTACCCTGAGTTCGCATATGCATGCATGATTCCCCTATTTTATCTCCTTTATTTCTCATTATTCCCCTATTTTATCTCCTTGATTTATCTCCCCCTTTGGGATTATCAAAAATAAGAGATAAATAAGATAAGAAAGAAGATTCCATACCAAAAATGAGTACATAGATAACATAAAAAAGGGAATAGTTCAGGAAAACAAACAACCTATCAAAAATTGATAGTAACAGTTATTCCTAGGGGTGCAAGGGAGATTTCCCTTTAGTAGTAGGAGGAATTGAAGGTCCAGAAGGTTGTTGGGTGGAATTTGGAACTGGCCTTATGGAGAAAGGAGGTTGGACAACCTGAGCTAGATGAAAGGTGGGTTCCAAGGTCACCTGCAGCGAAGAAGGTCATTCTGAAGGTTGCTGTTGAAAGACTGGTCTAATACTAGAAGGAGCTTGAGAAACAGACATCTGGACTGGAGTAACATCTTATGATTGTAGAGAATCAGATGTAGGAAAAACAATGGATTTTGCTTGCACATGAAGGTAGGGTTTTATCAAATTGATGAAGTCCTAAATTACTTCTCCACCGTACTTCATGGCATTTTAAAAAATCATCCATATTTTGCATGAAATTTTCTAAAGTGGGGGTAAAATATTTTAACTGCTGAAATTGAGCTTTAAAAGATTGAGTCACTGGAGGGGGTCTCAAATTATCAGCCAATACCTTAATATGATGATTTAACTCATGTTTTGTGTAGATCTTAGAGAAATAATGATCTAATATCTCCTTAATCTCCTTTTGAGCTTTTATAGCATCATCTGAATACAATTGTACCATTTTATGCACATGATCACTATGCTCTTGCATTTTCTTCAAAGTATCTAAATCTAAAATCTTCCAAAGAGCTACCAGCTCTTCTCTAACAACATATCTTAAGGTATCTAATTCATGACCAGTGATCTTGGTCACCTTGGCATTGCCAGCCTGAGCAATAACCTGAGTAATCCCAGCTTTTAACTTCCTCAAATCTGCTTTCTTCAAATGTTCTATCAGATTTCTTAATACTTCCATCACACCAGAGATGGTTGTTCTGAACTCACCTGATAGAGAAACAAGATTGCTACCAAACTCCGTAAGTGTTTGATTCAAAGAGGTAATATGCCTGCCAATCGTTTCACTGTAATTTCACTGGTATGGTTTGATAAGGCTTGCCACTCATTGAGCCAAATCATCCATAGAAGCATAAGATAATGTCAAAGGAGTAGGAGCAGGAATATGATATAACTCACTTTTCACAGTCTCCCTAACAGCTTGAATCAATGCAGCCTTGAATTTATCAAAATCTGACTGAACAACTGTAGGATCAGGTCTAACATCTGTTCTTTGCAAAAACATGGCAACAAATTTGAGCCTTAACAGAATCACTTATTCCTACAAGATCCACTTATACACCTTCCTCTTCCTCTGGGTAGTCTAATCCCAGAATAGCAAGACCTGGATGCTCTTCCCATGTGACTTTTCATGAAGGGTACATAGGTTTCACAAACTGAGCTCATCCAGAATTTTCAGGAAGGACTTCTCCATCCTCATCACTCTCCAACTATTCTGTCCTCTTAGCCTCTGGGACATTTTCTTGCTCAATAGGTTGGAGTTGAGGATCATCATGGATCACATTTGAACCTTCAATAGGTTGAGCATCTGCATCATCATCATCAAAATCATCACCATTAATTTCACTATCACCACTACCACCATCACCATCAACATCACCCTCATCACCATCACCACCTTCATCATCATCATCATCATCATTAACTGATCTCTCACTTGAACTGTCTGTACTTCCAGATTCATACTCCTCAGAAGATGATTCATTAGTCTCACCTTCTTCTTCATCATCTAAAAGCGGTTCAATTTCTGGTAAATTGAGAGGAGGACTTACAGAACCAAATTCCATCTTTATTCTCATTGGGATAACAGTATCAGGATCACTCCTTTCATCCGGAGATGATTCAGCCTCTTCTTCAACATTTAGATTCTCATCAGATTCTTCTTCTTCTTCTATTCCTTTCTTATAGGATTCACCAGTTTCTTTAGGAATAACCACTTCCTCTTCTTCATCCAAATAGATCACTTCCTCACCAGGTTTTAAGCTAGGATCTATTACTTCCCTTGGTCTCCTTGGATGATCAGTAGGATTGAAGGACTCATATAACTTTTCTTCATCAGCAACCCAAGCTTTCTTCCATGGGTTCAAATTTATTTTCATCATCTTACAAATAACTTTGTTGAAACAAAAGCTAACCGATGAGATACACTCATCTCCATCATCCACATAGCCTAAGAATTTCAGAATGGTAGAAATATGTTTAGAATATAACAGAGTAGTAGATTTATTTGAAGGTTTTATCATCTCAACAATATGCTCGGAAAAAATATGTACATAGATTGATCTTTTCACCATTCAACAAAAGAAATAGTAGAAAAACATCTTGATACTTTACTGCAGCAAAATCACCTTTTCTCGGACATACTTGATGTTGAATAAATTTGAACAGGATTCCCTTCTCACCATCCAACTCAGCATCAATTATCCTTCACGATTCAGACTTCCCAGTAAAAAACTATAGGGCTAGCTCATAAGAAAAGTAAACAGTTATGGTAGAAATATTACCAGAATAGCCTTCTTATCTTCCATTGTGAGGTACTCCTAGACATTCAGCCCATTGTTCTGATGAAAAAGTAATCTTTTTCCCTTTTACCACAGAAGAAAATCTCACAGCCTCTACTCTATCCAAATTTATATCCAGGTTCAAATAGAACTTGTGCACCAGCTTTGGGTAAAAGACTCTATCATTATTAAAGAGCCACTCCTTCTAGCCTTGAGTTTCCAACACTTTCAGGAGAACTAACTTGCTAGAAAAAACCCATTCTGAACAAATTTCCTTTTCACCTATAACTTCTCATTTTTCTAGCTCCAGGTTCATAGACCCTTGCGTCGTACTGCTCGACTCACCTCGAGCACACTTGACAGGTAAAATTCCTTCAGATTCCTTTCTCTGTCTCTTTTGCTTGTCCATTTTGAGGTTTGAGACAATCGAGAGGCTTGGAATGATTCAAAAGGCTTGGGTTACAGAGAAGAGAAGAGAGTGTTCGGCAGGAAATGGAAGGTCAAAAGTCTTTAGAGAATTTAATATCCACGTGTCATTATTTGTATCATTTAGGGTTACAAATAATAAAATATCGATTATGTAAAACATCGTCGTTTTAAAAAGATAAAAATAATTTTGAAAATAGTACGACCCAATCGGTAGCACTAATCGACTTGATAGATCGGTTTGACAGATCAGTTTGACAGATCGGTTTGACAGATCAGCTTGACAGATCGGTTTGGCAGATCTGTTTGACAGATCAGTTTCACATATTGGTTTCACAGATCGGTTTGATAGATCGGTTTGACAGATCGGTTTGATAGATCAGTTTGACAGATCGGTTTGACAGATCGGTTTGAGAGATGAGTTTGACAGATCAGTTTCACAGATCTATTTCACAGATCGGTTTGACAGATCGGTTTGACAGATCGGTTTCACAGATCTATCACACTTAAATCTTGTTTAATCAAGTTTAACCTTTCACAATTTAAGGGCATGGTAAAAAAATCGGCTAATTGATGTTCAGTACGTATAAACTCAAGATTAATATCACCTTTTTGGTACTGATCTCTCAAAAAGTGATGTCTAATATCAATGTATTTGGTTCTAGAGTGAGACACAGGGGTCTTTGAAATTTTAATTGCACTAGTGTTATCACATTTAATTGAAATATGTTTAAAATCATATCCATAGTCCAAAAGAGTGTGTTTCAACCACAGAATTTATGCACAACAACTACCAGCAGCAATGTATTCTACTTCAGTAGTAGATAATGCAACAGAGTTCTGTTTCTTACTACACCAAGATACTAAGGATTCTCCCAATAAATGACATGTTCCAGATTTGCTCTTCATATCTAACTTGCAACCAGAAAAGTCATCATTTGAATAACTGATTAGCTCAAAATATTTTCTTTTTGTATAAAACAAGCTTAAGGTTACAGTGTGTTTAAGATACTTAAAAATTCTTTTAACAGCATGTAAATGATATTATTTCAAGTTATCCTGAAATCTTGCGCACATACACACACTAAACATAATATTTGGTTGACTAATAGTAAGGTAAAGTAGGATTCCAATCATACCTCTGTAATTGGTTTGATCCACTGGTTTCCCAGTTTCATCGGCATCCAATTTACAGACTGTACTCATAAGAGTATCACATTCCTTAATAATATCCATTCCAAAATGTTTTAGAAGATCCATTGCATACTTACTTATATTCAAAATAATACCATTTTCATTTTGAGAAACTTGAAATCCAAGAAAATATTTAAGTTCTCCCATTAAACTCATTTCAAATTCATTTTTCATACTCTTTGAAAATTAAGTACAAAAATAAAGTTTAGAAGATCCAAAAATAATATCATCAACATAGATTTGAACTATTAAAACATCTTTAGAAATTCATTTAATAAAAAGAGTTGGATAAGAAATCCCTTTAGTAAAACTTTTTGAAATATGAAAATTACTAAGTCTATCATACCAAGCTCTTAGAGCTTGTTTTAAGCCATATAAAGCTTTAGAAAGTTTTAAAACTCGATTTGGAAAATGAGGATTCATAAATCCAGGTGGTTGTTCAACAAAAACATCTTCAACAATAAAATCATTTAGAAAATCTCTTTTGACATCAATTTGATATAACTTAAAATTCATATGTGCAGCATATGCAAGTAAGATCCTAATGGATTCTAATCTGGCTACAGGTGGAAAGGTTTCCTCATAGTCTATACCTTCTTCTTGACTATATCCTTGTGCAACTAATCTAGCTTTGTTTCTAACTATGTTTCCAGACTCAACAACTTTGTTTCTAAAAACCCATTTTGTGCCTATTGTTAAAGTGTCATTAGGTCTGTCAACTAATTCCCAGACTTTGTTTCTTTCAAATTGATTTAACTCTTCTTGCATAGCGATAACCCAAAATTCATCATTTATAGCATCATTGACATTTTTAGGTTCTAGCTATGAAGGAAAGGCTTGATGTTCAACCTAGTTTCTTAGAGAAGCTCTAGTCTGTGTCCCTCTATCTAGATTACCAACAACAGCATCCAAAGGATGATTGTTTAGAATCCTTGTTGATCTAGTAAAGGTAGGACTAGAAATTTCAGATTCATATATAGGTTCGGGTTCAACAGAAGTAGATTCTGGAATATGTCCAGAATTGGATGTTTTTATAGCAGGTTCTTTAGATTTGTCATTAAGATCCAGAACAGATAAATCTTATTCAAGATTTTCAAGAGAGGTTTTAATCTCATATGGATCAATTTCATCAAACTTGATGTGAAAAGATTATTCCACACATTTGGTTCTTTTATTAAAGACTCTATAGGCTTTTATAGTTAAAGAATAACCAAGAAAGATTCCCTCATCACTTTTAGAAGCAAACTTGTCCAGATTATCCTTTGTATTATGAATAAAAACTTTGCAGCCAAAGACTCTAAAGTAACTAACTTTGGGTTTTCTATTATTCCACAAATCATATGGGGTATTCTTAAGAACAAGTCTGATTAAGACTCTATTAATAATATAACAGGCTGTATTCACATCTTCAGCCCAAAAGTAAATAGGCAGGTTATACTCATTAAGCATGGTTCTAGATTTTTATTGAAGGGTTCTATTTCTGCTTTCTAATACACCATTATGCTGAGGTGTTCTAGTAGAAGAAAAGTTGTGACTATAGCCATTGTGTGAGAAATAAAATTCATAGTCCTGATTTTCAAACTCACATCCATGATCACTTCTTAGTGTTTTAATCTTAAGTCCACTAAGTTTTTCTGCAGATTTGGAATATTTAATAAAGTAAGAACAATCATTACTTTGGTGATCTAAGAGGTATACTAAAAGGCCCCAGCCTTAAACCTTACTTAATCTTGAGTTATTACAAGATTACAAATTGAGGATCTTTTCAGGTTTAGAGTTTTAGAGAATTAGATCATGAAACTTGCATTACATTCCACATTTAAACAAAGTGGTTACATAAAAGACAGTATTCATTCTTCCCATCAATGGAAACATATTGAAAATAAAACATGGATTCCTTCTTGACACATCCTTTACACTATCATCACATCATGTACCTTTCCCTTGACCTGTGAAAAACATTTCAAAAACTTGGGATGAGCATAAAAAGCTCAGTAAGGGTTATAAAAATATGGAAAGGAAACATGAGTTCATATATACATAAGAATGAAATCATACTTTACCCATAAAACATAGGCACTTTAACATACCTCATCAAACCATGAATAAATCATAGAAAACATAAGACATAAAGGTTATTTGAGGCATTCATAACATTCTTACGTAGGGAGTAACCCTCTTGGTTACGTTTGGAATACCCATCATAGTATATCCCCTAAATCTCTTTGGAGAAACCTTAATGTTTCACTCCTTCGCGTTACCCAATGCATTGGAGAGCTATATCGGGATCACCTGCCCTTAGTTTATCACGGAACCACCCGTCTTCATAATAATTCCCAAGAACCTCAACATAATCGTATCACATAAAACATGCACAAAGGAAACATAACATTTCCACCTTTCAATCACAAGATATCAATACAACACCTTGATATAAAAACATTATGAAAACCATTTTCAATACCAAAATAAAATAAAAGTAAAACATGGTATTTATTTTTCTTTTAAAAAGAAGGTATGGCTTGTAGAGGAAGCCGAAACTCAAATAATGGTCACGACGGCGGAGAAGTCGTTGTCGCCGCATACGTACGACAAAAACATTCCCTTTTGTCGTTTAGTAAATGCTTCGTATAAAAAATATTCCTTTTGAATAAATGTAAAAGTCAAAGGGGTTTATACACCGTATAAAAGAAGGTTGTGTATAAAACAAAATATGCCTCAATGAAAGGAGATTGAGACGAAGTCTCATACCACCTTGAAGATTTTAACATTATAAACCATTAATATACATATAAATAAATCCTTAAAACCATTTTGAAAACATGGATATTAATAAGAACAAATCATTAAAACATTTAAAGCGATATTTTGGTTAAAGGGTTTTTACCAAAATTAGAGACACTTGAATACAATAATTGAGGAATAACATTTAATCAGAACTTTATAATATCATGAGAATAAATGGATTCATGATATAATATTCCAAAGGACAGTATATACACCATATAAGAGTGAATTTGTGCATAACAACAATGAAGTCTCAATAGAGATGTAAAATGTGATGAAATCCCTTATAAAGAAGGTATCCTTAAATTAAGGATAAATCAATCTCAAAATTATGTGTGACAAATATAAATACACCCAATATAATTGGATGTTAAGTTTAAAACAATAAAAGGTCATTCACACATATTCAAAGGATGACATATTCAATAACTACATGTTGAACCCAAAGAAATCGAAATTGGGTTAAAAAGTTCCCTTGGTAAATTTCGACAGCCTAACGACGTCACTTCAAAAATTCAGAAAATGAGTTGATGAGAGATAAAAAGTGTATCTCATCACTTGGACATAAAATTTACATCAATAAGGATATATTAGAACATATCCCAACATAACAATATGTAAATTAAAAGACCCAACAAAAGAAGTCTTTTAAAAAAGAGGAGGGTGAAAGGTTCCCTTACCGACATGGGTATCCTTCGAAACATACGCCCCGTGAAAGAAGGACAATACATCATTGATGTAAATACTCATAAATTAAATAATATTACACAATGAGTAAAATATTGGTCAGTACATACACCACTCAAAGGAAATTGTGGCAAATGTAGCATAAATCTCACGGGAATAAAAGTGAGATGAAAAATCTCTTACGAAAACTCGGCAGCCTAACGTCGCCACTTAAAACTTCCAAAACGGATTGATGAGAGGAAATAGGGTCTATCATCACATCAACATAAAGTTTACAGAAAGAGGAATATAAAAGAACATCCCCCAATCACAAGAAATATGAGCTTTAAAGGAATGACATAAAATAGCGTACTTGAAAAGAAAGAGAGGTGTAGGATCCATTACCTCGTATCCGACTTGACCCGACCGTTCTTTAATCTCCTGAATAATAAACATGAGTTAATCTCTACTTGCTTAATAACCTTTTCCAAGTTCATTATTCCTTTTATACCATGTTATGAACATCATGTAATCATTTAAGTTAATAATGTTCATTTTCTCGGTATTTTGTTCTTAAGTCAAAAATAGACTTCTTACACTTACATGTTGTTAATTTGGTCAATGGTTCGTTATATCCAGAATGATATTAATGATTTGGATAACATATATATCATATATATTTAGCATATACATGTATTTATAATATTACATCACATTTAGAGGTAAGAAATGAAATGCACCGTTCATGGAGACGGTAAGCCGTACGTACGCATGAACGCTACTTCCATTTCTATTTCGTATTTTATGGAATGGAATCATAATGATATAAGAGTATATTATAATTCTAGTATAACAACATATATAATATTATTAACTTTATCCTTTACACATCCCACATATGGTATTAACGAATCAAATCACTTTCAGGGGGCGGTAGTCCGTACTTCCTAAAATGAAGATATCGTGTTTACCCATAATGGAAACAATAATGGTATGCCATGAATAAAAAATACAGAAGCTTAAGGAAAGAATAAACATACTATATATCATATATAAAAATAGTGACATCATAATGGCCACCTTTGAAGGTGTTAAATGAGTATTGAACAATCATCGTTTCGGGAAGCAGAATTTCTCCATCCACGGAAACCGTATGTTCTTTAACCATTTGATGTAGTTTTGTGAGAGTGTAGCTCGAATAAATCTTATAAAAACATCCTAGTATATTGAAGATACTGGTGTTGTTACAAAATAAGTAAATAAAAAGAGTTTAGGGTTTTGGAGAAGCAAAATAAAACAAATGAACATGAGAGAATGAATTACCTTTAAAAGTGTAACTCCTTTTGATTTGAGCCTAAAAGTTTCCTTTGAAAGGATTATGCCCAAAGGGAATCCTCTAGGATGAGGAGAGGGATGTGGAGAGAGTAAATGGGCAGGGTATGTCTGAGACAAAGGCTTGAGGAGTGTGTGAAATGAGGTAGAGGTGGGGGCCTTTTATAAGAGGAGAGGAGGGGCACTTTTGGAAATCATGAAACTATTATTTTATTTTCAAACGTGTTTCGAATTTCTAAGGCCCCACATTGATATATTTCTAATATAAGATGATAAGGCTTCTAAATATTCCCATCCAATAGTTTTTGGACAAGTGTAGGTCTTAGATTTAATATTATTGTTTAATTTTATTTAAACTGTTCATTAATGAGGTCATCGTTGCATCATCATGATGTCATAATTAAATTAATTTATATAATGTCTAAAAATTATAACAAAAATATCCAGATGTAGGAAATATTTTTAGATTTCCAATGAATATCTATAATCAAAAATATGATCTTTATAACCCCATGTAAAAATTGTTTTCGTGAAACATATTATGTTTGTGTCATTTTTACTTTTACATTAAATAAAAAGTTATTTATGTCATTTCCCAACCAAAGTGGCTCCATGGGGTCCCCAAGTTGACCCATGGATTTTTTTGGTCGGCCATGACACATCCAATGAGGGTAGGACATGTTTCAAGCTCATCTCATATTATTAAAACATTATTTTTACCTTAAACTACACTAATTACCACTAATCGCGATTAAGAACTTAATAAGTTACTATTCACAAAAAAATTATTTTAATCTCATTGAACCACATTTTACTTCTTAATGAAAACCATGTATGTCGGATTTTTGAAATTAAAAACACAATGATGACAAAATTTCATTTAAACGGAAAATCAGTTTTTATAAGTACCACTTAGTGGTTTCACTATTCATCAAAAATTGAAGTTTTTCAGAAAATTACCAAAAATTCACCCTAAGCTATATTTGATATTCCAAATTCAAAAATGAAGTCTATTTTAAAAAATTCAAAACATATAAGTCACATCAATTAATTTAATAATTAATTCCCGCTGTCAGAGCAAATAGCGTGTTTTTATGAAACAATAAGTATCAAAAGATTGATACTAGTTTAAGTCCGTTTTCAAAGTGAAATTGATTCCAAGGACCACTATTGGATTTAATGGTAAAAATATATTCTAATTTCACTTTAAAACCAATTCAAAAGATAATCTAATCATATTAATAAATTAGATTAAAAAGAGGTTTTGAATTAAAATACAACATTTTGCACTATTCATTAAAAAAATGAACTTTATCAGAAAGATACCAAAAATTTACACAAAGTAAATTTTGATGTCCCAATTCTTAAGAAGAGTTTTATTTGGTCCAAAAGGATGTATAAGAGTGAACAAAACTATATTTAATGATGGTTCTCCATCAAAAGGTGATAAGTGAACCTTTAGTGAAAACTAGGGCATATACGCCAAAAATTTAATTCTTTCCGTATTTTATGCCTTTATCTTTTATTGGATAAATGTAAAAACATTTTAAAACATATATAATAATATTATAGTTATTTCTATCCATTCCCGCTAATACAACGGCTACATGTTAACTACCATTTAAAATAATATTATTTTATTATTAGAGTGCAATGTAAGATTCCCAAGAAACTCGTTGTTGCGTGTTGGGTACGCCATCGAGCATAGCGTCCCCTTTAAAGTCATATTAATATTTTATTCAAAAATATGGATAAATATGAAAATGTCATATTCTTTATTTACCTGGGGTGTTACATTCTTCCCCCCCTTTGGGAATTGCGTCCTCGCAATTTTAAAATTGGGCTTGGTAACATCCTTGAAAGTCCCACATCGGAACAAGAGTCGGTAAAACAATCACTTTAAAATAAAGAAAGATAAGTACAAAGGTCACCCGAGTTAACCCATACTAGGGTTCCATGTAGAAAAATATGGACATGGAGGAGAAAACATAGGGTCATGTTCTTGAGGGAGAGTGATAGTAAACATGTCTAGGAGAAAGTTAACCATAAGAAAATCACAAACTTGTGATGGGTTAAACGGTATTAGATTCCCCAGTAGGAAAAGTTAATAGACAACATTTTTGTTTTAAGTTACTTTTTATTGAGTAATTTATTCATAGGGAAACATAATCACTTGTCATGTTGACTTTCAACTTTTACACAAACTCATATTTTCTCCAAAAGATGATTATTTTGGAAGACTTGTTCACATTAAGAGTACTATAATCAACTTCTAGAGAATCACCTAATCCACCAAAGAGAACTATATACATCCCATGTCTTTATGCTTTAACCAAAACCAAAACCAGAAAGGTTAGTACAAGGTCAGATAATCCAGAAAAGGATAACCCATTAAAAAGGAAATTTATGCTTAATCTCTAAAATTTGTCCAACAAAACCCAAAGTTCAACGAGGACCATCCGCTAAACAATTTGTCCATAAAATTCTTCAATGTAAACCAATATAAGATTGAACCCCAAATATTTGAAGGATTTAGTCACATAGTCTTCCAAGTTAAATCGTAACATTTATCTCCAAACAACATCAGTTGCTCCTAAAGTCTCGTATTGAAAAGTAATTAACCTAATCACATATCCTCCATGATAGGTTAATCATTTTCATAAATAACCCAAAATCAACTTAATCATAATTCATAAAATCATATAACTAAAAAGAATCAGTAAAACTAACCAGGGACTTCACGTAGTCCAGTGGTAGGCGATAAATACCAGTCGCACTTTGGTTGTGGGTTCGATTCCCACAGCTTTGTCCGACGCGACGGGTTGTCACACAGTCTGCGTGTTGTCCTTTTTCCAAAACTATATAATTCTTAAATAATTCCCCCAAAAGAGATAAAATCATCAAAAATTATCATAAAATATTTTAACCTCAAGTTTATCTCATGCCTTTCATTTTCCATCATATCATATAATAACCCATAATTACCTTAAAAGTAAGGATCATAAAAACTCTAATGGTTACCTTTATAATTATTACCTGAACTTCCACATGGATTGGTCATCTCGTACATGATGAATTAAAGATCATACCAAGGTTCAAGTGGTTGATCATGACTCCTTGATAGTTGGTTTAGAACAACCACGAGTTTCCTCATTGAATCCCCCATTTTATCTAGTATCTTAATCATAGAACCACCACAGTTTCCTTCAAACCTGTTGCCTCTTTGGTGCCTGCTAGATCCATCCATTCACTAAAAACAGAAATGTCAGTGTGAGTATATCAACAAAACCATCATGTACTAATGAGGAAGGTAAACACTAAGATACACTTACTCATTCACTTTATCTAAAACTAGGACTCTTTCTGAAATCCTAACCATCATGGTAATGCCGCTTATGCTTAAAGAATACCATAACATCTAAAGTTATCTAAACCGACCTTTGATACCAACTATAAGGCCCTAGCCTTAAACCTTACTTAATCTTGAGTTATTACAAGATTAAACATTGAGGATCTTTTCAGGTTTAGAGCTTTAGATAATTAGATCAGGAAACTTGCATTACATTCCACATCTAAACAAAGTGGTTACATAAAAGACAGTATTCATTCTTCCCATCAATGGAAACATATTGAAAATAAAACATGGATTCTTTTTTGACACATCCTTTACACTATCATCACATCATATACCTTTCCCTTGACCTGTGAAAAACATTTCAAAAACTTGGGATGAGCATAAAAAGCTCAGTAAGGGTTATAAAAATATGGAAAGGAAACATGAGTTCATATATACATAAGAATGAAATCATACTTTACCCATAAGACATAGGCACTTTAACATACCTCATCAAACCATGAATAAATCATAGAAAATATAAGACATAAAGGTTACTTGGGGCATTCATAACATTCTTACATAGGGAGTAACCCTCTTGGTTACGTTTGGAATACCCATCACAGTATATTCCCTAAATATCTTTGGAGAAACCTTAACGTTTCACTCCTTCGCGTTACCCAATGCATTGGAGAGCTACATCGGGCTCACCTGCCCTTAGTTTATCACGGAACCAACCCGTCTTCATAATAATGCCCAAGAACCTCAACATAATCATATCACATAAAACATGCACAAAGGAAACATAACATTTCCACCTTTCAATCACAATATATCAATACAACACATTGATATAAAAACATTATGAAAACAATTTTCAATACCAAAATAAAATAAAAGTAAAACATGGTATATAATTTTCTTTTAAAAAGAAGGTATGACTTGTAGAGGAAGCCAAAACTCAAATAATGGTCACGACGGCGGAGAAGTCGTTGTCGCCGTATACGTACGACAAAAACATTCCCTTTTGTCGTTTAGTAAACGCTTCGTATAAAAAATATTCCTTTTGAATAAACGTAAAAGTCAAAGGGGTTTATACACCGTATAAAAGTAGGTTGTGTATAAAACAAAATATGCCTCAAAGAAAGGAGATTGAGACGATGTCCCATACCACCTTGAAGCTTTTAACATTATAAACCATTAATATCCATATAAATAAATCCTTAAAACCATTTTGAAAACGTGGATATTAATAATAACAAATCATTAAAACATTTAAAGAGATATTTTGGTTAAAGGGTTTTTACCAAAATTAGAGACACTTGAATACAATAATTGAGGAATAACATTTAATCAGAACTTTATAATATCATGAGAATAAATGGATTCATGATATAATATTCCAAAGGATAGTATATACACCATATAAGAGTTAATTGGTGCATAACAACAATGAAGTCTCAATAGAGATGTAAAATGTGATGAAATCCCTTATAAAGAAGGTATCCTTAAATTAAGGATAAATCAATCTCAAAATTATGTGTGACAAATATAAATACACCCAATATAATTGGATATTAAGTGTAAAACAATAAAAGGTCATTCACACATATTCAAAGGATGACATATTCAATAACTACATGTTGAACCCAAAGAAATCGAAATTGGGTTAAAAAGTTCCCTTGGTAAAATTCGACAGCCTAACGACGTCACTTAAAAAATTCAGAAAATGAGTTGATGAGAGATAAAAAGTGTATCTCATCACTTGGACATAAAATTTAAATCAATAAGTACATATGAGAACATATCCCAACATAACAATATGTAAATTAAAAGACCCAACAAAAGAAGTCTTTTAAAAAAGAGGAGGGTGAAAGGTTCCCTTACCGACATGGGTATCCTTCGAAACATACGCTCCGTGAAAGAAGGACAATACACCATTGATTTAAATACTAATAAATGAAATAATATTACACAATGAGTAAAATAATTGTCAGTATATACACCACTCAAATTAAATTGTGGCAAATGTAGCATAAATCTCACGGGAATAAAAGTGAGGTGAAACATCTCTTACGAAAACTCGGCAGCCTAACAGCGCCACTTAAAACTTCCAAAACGGATTTATGAGAGGAAATAGGGTCTCTCATCACATCAACATAAAGTTTACAGAAATAGTAATATAAAAGAACATTCCCAATCACAATAAATATGAGATTTAAAGGAATGACATAAAATAGTGTACTTAAAAAGAGAGAGAGGTGTAGGATCCCTTACCTCGTATCCGACTTGACCCGACCGTTCTTTAATCTCCTGAATAATAAACTTGAGTTAATCTCTACTTTCTTAAGAAACTTTTTCAAGTTCATTATTCCTTTTATACCATGTTATTAACATCATGTAATCATTTAAGTTAATAATGTTCATTTTGTCGGTATTTGGTTCTTAAGTCAAAAATAGACTTCTTACACTTACATGTTGTTAATTTGGTCAAAGGTTAGTTATATCTAGAATGATATTAATGATTTGGATAACATATATATCATATATATTTAGCATATACATGTATTTATAATATTACATCACATTTAGAGGTAAGAAATGAAATGCACCGTTCATGGAGACGGTAAACCGTACGTACGCATGAACACTACTTCCATTTCTATTTCGTATTTTATGGAATGGAATCATAATTATATAAGATTATATTATAATTCTAGTATAATAAAATATATAATATTATTAACTTTATCCTTTACACATCCCACATATGGTATTAACGAATCAAATCACTTTCAGGGGGCGGTAGTCCGTACTTCCTAAAATGAAGATATCGTGTTTACCCATAATGGAAATAATAATGGTATGCCATAAATGAAAAATACAGAAGATTAAGGAAAGAATAAAAATACTATATATCATATATAAAAATAGTGACATCATAATGTCCACCTTTGAAGGTGTTAAATGAGTATTGAACAATCATCGTTTTGGGAGGCATAATTTCGTCATCCACGGAAACCGTATGTTCTTTAACCATTTGATGTAGTTGTGTGAGATTGTAGCTCGAATAAATCTTATAAAAACATCCTAGTATATTTAAGATACTGGTGTTGTTACAAAAGAAGTAAATAAAAAGAGTTTAGGGGGTTGGAGAAGCAAAATAAAACAAATGAACATGAGAGAATGAATTACCTTTAAAAGTGTAACTCCTTTTGATTTGAGCCTAAAGGCTTCCTTTAAAAGGATTATACCCAAAGGGAATCCTCTAGTATTAGGAGAGGGATGTGGAGAGAGTAAATTTGCAGGGGATGGTAGAGCCAAAGTCTTGAGGAGTGTGTGAAATGAGGTAGAGGTGGAGGCCTTCTATAAGAGGAGAGGAGAGGCACTTTTGGAAATCATGAAACTATTATTTTATTTTCAAAAGTGTTTCGAATTTCTAAGGTCCCACATTGATATATTTAGAAGATAAGATGATAAGGCTTCTAAATATTCCTATCCAATAGTTTTTGGGCAAGTTTAGGTCTTATATTTTATATTATCGTTTCATTTTATTTAAACTGTTCATTAATGAGGTCATCGTTGCATCATCATGATGTCATAATTAAATCAATTTATTTAATGTCTAAAAATTATAAAAAAAATATCCTGATGTAGGAAATCTTTTTATCTTTCCAATGAATATTTATAATCAAAAATATGATCTTTATAACCCAATGTAAAAATTGTTTTCGTGAAACATATTATGTTTGTGTCATTTTTACTTTTACATTAAATGAAAAGTTATTTATGTCATTTCCCAACCAAAGTGGCTCCATGGGGTCCCCAAGTTGACCCATGGATTGTCTTGGTCGGCCACGACACATCCAATGAGGTTAGGACATGTGTCAAGCTCATCTCATATTATTAAAACATTATTTTTACCTTAAACTACACTAATTACCAGTAATCGCGATTAAGAACTTAATAAGTTACTATTCACCATAAAAATATTTTAATCTCATTGAACCACATTTTACTTCTTAATGACAACCATGTATGTCGGATTTTTTAAATTCAAAACACAATGATGACAAAATTTCATTTAAATGCAAAATCAGTTTTTATAAGTACCACTTAGTGGTTTCACTATTCATCAAAAATTGAAGTTTTTCAGAAAATTACCAAAAATTCAACCTAAGCTATATTTGATATTCCAAATTAAAAAATGAAGTATGTTTTAAAAAATTCAAATCATATAATTCACATCAATTAATTTAATAATTAATTCCCGCTGTCAGAGCAAATAGCGTGTTTTTATGAAACAATAAGTATCAAAAGATTGATACTAGTTTAAGTCCGATTTCAAAGTAAAATTGATTCCAACGACCACTATTGGATTTAATGGTAAAAATATATTCTAATTTCACTTTAAAACCAATTCAAAAGATAATCTAATCATATTATAAATTATATTAAAAAGAGGTTTTGAATTAAAATACAACATTTTGCACTATTCATTAAAAAATGAACTTTATCAGAAAGATACCAAAAATTTACACAAAGTAAATTTTGATGTCCCAATTCTTAAGAAGAGTTTTATTTGGTCCAAAAGGATGTATAAGAGTGAACAAAACTATATTTAATGAAGGTTCTCCATCAAAAGGCGATAAGTGAACCTTTAGTGAAAACTAGGGCATATATGCCAAAAATTGAATTCTTTCCGTATTTTATGCCTTTATATTTTATTGGATAAATGTAAAAACATTTAAAAACATATATAATCATATTTTAGTTATTTCTATCCATTCCGCCAATACAAAGGCTACATGTTAACAACCATTTAAAATAATATTATTTTATTATTAGAGTGCAACGTAAGATTCCCAAGAAACTCATTGTTGCGTGTTGGGTATGCCATCGAGCATAGCGTCCCCTTTAAAGTCATATTAATATTTTATTCACAAATATGGATAAATATGAAAATGTCATACTCTTTATTTACCTGGGGTGTTACATATACCCAAGTATATCTAGAAACGTCATATACTAGAACATAGACATAGTGCTTCCCATATAAACTAGAAACTCTAGTAGGTCCAAACAAATCCATGTGAACCAACTCAAGAGGTTGAGAAGTTGAAATTTTTTTCTTTGATTTAAAAGAAACTTTATGTTGCTTTACCTTTTGAGAGGGATTACAAACATTGTCATTTGGGAATTCATGCTTAGCTAGGTCTCTAAACAAGTTCTTCTTAGTTAGTTTTCTAAGTGAATGGATGTTGCAGTGTCCAAATATTATGTGCCAAAGCCAAGACTCTTTATGAAAAGCATTCAGGCAATTAACATTTTTCTTAGATAAAGAATTTAAATCAACTGCATAAACATTTTCATTTCTTAAAGCAGAGAAGATTAAAACATTTTTAGAATTAAAAACATTACAAGAATCATTTTCAAATTTGAAATTAAAACCATCATCACACAATTGATAAATACTTAACATATTATATTTCAGTCCATCAACAAATAAAACATTGGAAATTAAAACTGAATCAGTGTTACCAATTTGTCCTAGGCTGATGATTTTTCCTTTAGAATTATCACTAATGGTGACATGACCCCCATAAATCTTGATTAGGAATTTAAAGCATGATTAATCTCCAGACATGTGTCTCGAACATCCACAGTCCATGTACCAAACCTTCTTGTGAGAACTCTTCAAACAAGTTTCCTACAAAACCGATTTAGATGGAAAATGACTTTGGTACCCAGATCGTCTTGGGTCCAGACAGGTTAGCAATCAAAGATTTTGTTACCCAAATTTTCCTTATGGGTTTCATACAAATTATAGAATCAAAATATTTTGAAAGATAAACTTTATTTGATCTATAGCTATGTGAATCTCTAGTTGAAGCATATGAATGTCCAGAACTAGAACTACCAGTATTCTGTCTAGATTTAGGAATAAATATATTCTTATTAATCTGTCTCTGTCTAGGTTTGTAGCCTATTCCATTAGTGTATTTAGGTGCCACTTTCATTCCTAACATTTGAGTTAGTGTATCCTTTCCATTTGTGAACTTCTCTAAGTCTTTTCTAAGTTTCTCATTAGACATTTTCATTTCAGTGTTTTCCTTTAATAGTTGATCATTTTTCACTTTTTCAATAGTAAGTTCGGTTTTAATAATATTACTAGGAGCATGTTGTTTTTTCAATGATTTGTATTTATCCTTAAGTTCATTACATGTCTCTTCCAGCATATTACAATATTCAAATAATTCCCCACTAGTCATGTTTTCAGAATCAGAATCAGATTCTTCATCATCTCCATAATAATAAGAATTTAAAATAGGAGTTTCTAGGGTTACCTCAGATGTGTTGGTCATGAAACACATGTTGGCATGATTTCTTTCATAATTAGACATTTCAGATTCACTTGTGCTGTCTTCAAAATCACTCCAGGTTGCCTTCATAGCTTTCTTGTACTTACTATCTTTGTAATCATATTTCTTCTTGAATTTTAACTTTGGGAAGTCTGCTTTAATGTGTCTTTTTCTTTTTCACTCATAGCAAACAACTTCATCACTTCTATCTGGATTTTTCCAATCCTTCTTCCAATATTCCTTATTGTCATACTTTCCTTTTTAATTTAATTTTCTGAAAAATTTCTTCTTCCTATAAAATTTCTTAAACCTTCTGGCTATCTGAGCCATTTCATCATCACTATCAGAGTCTGAACTTTCACTTGTTGAACTGTCAGTTTGTATTTGAGTTTTTTCTTTGTCCTTACTCTTTGAAGCAGTAGTCTTGAAAGACACTGATTTCCTTTTTGGATCATTATCTTCCTCTTTATTCACCTTGATTTCTTCCTCATACATCATTAGTTTTCCAATAAGTTCTTTGACAGGCAGAGCTATAATGTCACATGATTCTTTGATTGAAACAGATGTGACTCTCCATCGGTCTGGTAGACATCTGAAGATTCTCATGATTTGTTCCTTTGCTGGAACAACCTTACCAAGTGAATTCATTGTATTGACTATCTCATTGAACCTGAGATACATATCAGAAATGGGTTCATTATTTTTCATTTTAAAATTATCATATTTAATATTATAAGTATTCAATCGCATTTCTTTAACATTAGTTTTTCCTTCATGATAAACACCTTAAGTATCTCAAATTTCATAAGCAGTTTTGCAAGAAGATATTCTGTTAAATTCCTAATCTCCTAAAGCACAGTACATGGAATTCATAGCATTACAATTATTATTTTAAGCAGTATTTGTAGGTTCTTCCCAAGTTGTTCTTTCAGTTTCTGTAATTTTATATTGAGACTCTATAGCAGTCTAACTATCAAAACCTATACTCTCTAAATGAATTTTCATTTTCATTTTCCACTAAGCATAGTTCGTACCATTAAATAAAGGTGGCCTATTAGTAGTATCACCCTTTAGTCTATTATCCATATCTATATTTTGAAAAATAAATTTAAAGAGATAAAATTTAGAACTTACAGAAATTTAAGATCTTTAAAGATGAAACTAAAATCACAGTTGAAAAATATAGTATTTCAAAAATCCTTTAAAAAAACACTACCTCTGATACCAAATGTTGGTCGGAGTGGACACTCAAGAGGGGGGGGGGGGCGTGAATTGAGTTCCAATTAAAATTTCTGTTAAAAAGGTTTCTCTTAGAATCCCACAAATTAAAAACAAAGTTAAACTGTAGTGAATCTATACAGAGTGTAAATGTTCAATCACATTCTCAAAGATTGATTAGGTTTTAGTTAACTTAATCTAAAGATTAAATTAACTTTTGAAACTAACTTACCAGTTTATAATAATTATAAAGACTTTATAATTTAACTATAAAAGTATCTTTAAAATAGTTTTTTATTTCAAAGTAGTAAGCAACAGAATAATATGTATATGTAGTATACTTGTAGACTTAAATTAAAATGCACAGAAGAGTTAACCAAGAGGTTCAGTCTCAAGCCGAGACTTAGTCCTCTAAACAATTTATATAAATTGATCCACACCCTGGATCGGGGTTAACAACAGTACAAGACTGTCCAGGCCACACAGGGTCCTCTACCATAGTACTTTGTGGGAAACAAAAACAATGACCAGTCCACACAAGGAACTCTACCACAGTTGTCGTGGGTAAAAAAGAGTAAAAAATTTTGGTTTGAGGATTTTGATATCCTCTAGTTCAGCACAGGAGTCAGTGTGTGTGTATGATGAACAGAGTACACACACTGCTCAAAAATGTAAGTAAAATAATCACTAACAGAGAATATATCAGAGTTTAGAAAGCTATAGTGATTGGTAGTGCAACTTTGAACTCATTGGATTTAGTAGAGATGCTTCTGAGTCCTTCTGTGGTTTTGCTATTACAAACAGAGTATTGTGATTCAGCTTGATGTCCTTCATAGGCAAGTGTGTTCTTTTATTTACATTGTTCTTCATATGTGCTTCATTAGTGCTGGATTGCGTGCATAAGAGTTTTCCTTATATCTTGCAAATTCCCATTTTTCAACTTCATCGTGTGTTCTTCAGTCTCGCATGTATATTCACGGAAGAATTATGTCTCTATGCCTTTTCACGCATCCTCTATTTTACTCCATCTCGATTATCCTTTTTATTCCACGAGCTCCGACAATGGGAATGATTACCTTTCCATAGGTACAAGGTTCGGTCTCCTAACATACCAACAACTAACATTAAAGATCATTAATTGCATTAAAACCATCAATTATGACCGTTAGAATTAAATACAAATTTATAGAAGTTCAAACAGTTTTCATGACTATCAGTGAGTCAGGAGATCAGTGAGTCATTTTGAATCTGCATCAGTTTTGGTTGCATCAACATCAGTGTCTCAACATCAGTGTCTCAGCATCGATGTCTTAGAATCAGTGTCTTAGCATCGGTGTCTTAGTAGCGGTGTCTTTGTATCGGCGTCTTAGCATCGGTGTTTGAGAATCGGTGTCTTAGCATCGATGTCTCAGTATTGGTGTCTTAGCATCGCTGTCTTAGCATCGGTGTCGTAGCAGCAGTGTCTTAACATTGGTGTCTTAACATTGGTGTCTTATCATCGGTGTCTTAGTATCAGTGTATTAGTATCAGTGTCTTAGTATCGGTGTCTGAGTATCAGTTTCTCTTTGGACCTTCAGTAGCCATCGGTGCGACCATTCATCATCGGTGCGACAGGTCATCGTCGGTGCAACCGTTCATCGTCAGTGCAACCGTTCATCGTCGGTGACTCAGGAAAATGACTAACGGTGAGTCAAGACATGGAATTCTTACAAAGTGTCTGTTCATTCCAGAATACTTCCAGGTCAACCATAAACATACATTGATCATATATATACATTTTTAGATATGATTTAAACACATTTAGAACAATTTGAACAAAAGACTAAAAGGAAATAAATAAAACTAATATTTTTGATTATTAAAATAACCATTCCACAGAGAGTTCAACAGAATCCTTATGGTGATCTAGCTAACTTAACAGTTATCTGAGTATTAATAGAGGAAACAACGGTCATGAGAGTGGAAAGGTAGGGGGCATCAAAATATGGTTTCATGCCTATTTGAGAAGTGCCTAAAAAATGGGTAGATCTAGATCCAAATTTAAGGCATAAAGAGGTTCCCACCAAAGGACTGAGGCATATAAAATCCATTTGTAGAAGAATTAGCATTATCACATAGACTAGATACCTTTTTTGGATGCTAAAATTGGAGGATCTTGATTTAGAATGAGTGGCTTGGATTATGTCACATTTTATAGTTCTACCAGGAATGAATGCTTTAGAAATATGTTACATGGAGCTGGAAGAACGAACCTTTAGAGGGAGGTTTCATCATTATAGGTTTCTCTAGGAAGACACATCGTGTGACTGGGGAAGGGAGAGTTATGTTGGAATTATGGGAGGGGTACTGAGTCTAGAGGTACTTCTTGAGGGTACATAGATGATAATATAATAGGGGCTATCATGGATTGATAGGGTCAACAACTGTGTGGGGGTGGCATAGAGAGTCATCATGGATACTGGGACAATAGAACCAGTACCTCTGATGCATCTCTAATGAATGACATGGTGTTTATTTATAATAAATGGTAACTATGACATGATACCTAAAGTTCAATGTGTGACTCAACTCAGCTTAACCCATAACATCTTTGTTTGATCCTACGTCCTCGATGAGTATGCATTCAAAAATTACTTTTAAGGAAATATAGATTAGAAATTACTATGTAAAATGAGATAACCTTCATTCCTTATCTCAATCCAACTCACTCGAATCATGGTCATTACCAAATGATATAGGTACAGTAGAAGATATCAAAACAAAGGGAAATAAGTAAAAGAAAGGTCTCACCAGGTTTATAGTATCAGAGATTATTCCAAATATCATTCACTATATGTTTTCATTATCACAATCTAACTCACTCTACTTTTTTCAATTACCAAATGATAAAGGTACAGAAGAGGAAATGAAAACAAATAGAACATGGAAATGAAAATATCTTACCAAGTTTAATAACTCCTCGATGGTTATGGATATAATCCTCTATATGATTCCACTATCGTGATCCAACTTACTCGAATTACTTACATTATCAAAGAATTCATGTACAATAGACAATATTGGTTTCCATGGAAGTTGGAAATTGCATGAATTAGATCTAAAAAAATAATCTATGTTTAGTATAAACCAAAAAATTCATTGATTGAATATAGTGGAAATACCATGTGTGAGATAGATTTATATAATGTTTTGAGTAGCCACATGAAACCACTTGCATGGAGTTGAAATGATTCACTGTGTTGAGTAATGTGAATTTGTTGAGTCAAATTTCCAAAAAAATATGTTTCCTTGGCCAAATATGACCATTGTGTGGGGTAAATTCCCCAAATACATTTATTAACTCTTCCACATTCTGTAGAGTTAAACTCCAACTGAGACTTGTGAGAGGTTAATAATCATGTTTTAAACAATAAATTTAAATATATTTTAACATAAATTTAATTATATAGAATCAAATACAATAATCTTGTTCCTTGATAAGTCATGAAAGTATTTATAGATTTAACAAATTGGTGCAACGTAGAAAATATAGAACTGATACTCCAAATATATAGCATTAGGATCAAGAATTAACCCAATTGAGTCCAAAATTCCTCCTCAAGATCACGAATTTCTTTCCTAGAATATATGAGTCCGACAAAAAAAATGAATAGAAATATAAAACTCTGATTGAACCACCCATTATGCTGGGTTTAGATGTTTTCCATGCTCATCTTGGTATAAATTTTTTTAGCTGATCTCTCGGTAAGCCTTTGGAGATGATGTCAACAATATGAGGAGAAGTGGATATGTAGTCAAAGTTGATATATTTATGTTCAAATTCATGTCGAAGAAAGTGACCATCATTGTCAATATGATTGATTCGTTTATGAAATACTGTATTTGAATAACCATTATAGCCAACTAATAATAACACAAATTTCATATGGCCATGAATCTCTCTATTCTAACCTTCCTCCCCTTTAATCCTTGGGGTTTCCTCTCCTATTCAACAACTTCAAAGTCTCATATATCAGTTTTTATTTTACCAATCGGTAGTTAGTAGGTTTGTTCTCAATCCTCCTTCAATCCCAACTGGTTTCATTCTTCCATGTTCAGCATATTTTTCATTATATTTTGTGGACTTTAGGATGAAATTATTTTTAACCCCTAATCCAGATCGACTACATTACCAATTTATCATTTTCTTTATTCCCTAGACATTATTGGTTCTTATTTTTCCTCATAGTTGTGCATCTTAGCTACAGCATAAACTAGTTTCACTTTCCTCATTCGATTTCTAGTTCACATGAATACAATTAGTGGAAAAATTCACACAAATACCTTTTAACAAGAATATTTATTAGATATATCAGGTTAGGGTATTGTTCCTTCTAGTCCTAGGCATCAGATCGTTCACGGGTAGATGGTGACTTGATGTTTCAATGAGAGCATGATTCACTGGTAGGGATTCGAGGGTTTATGTTCATGAGGCTTCTATTCATCGATTGGGTGCATGTACTTAATTTTGTTTGTTTTTTATGACTTATCTATTATTGGGGATGTTTTCAACTATATTCAAATGTGTGTATGGATGTTTTATGGATGTCCTATTCTTTTTGATTTGTGGGTGGGTGCTGTTATGAACCTACCATTATGGTTCAGTTAAAAAGTTATGAAAATTTTATCTTCCCTATGATGTATTCATATGTATGGTGAAATTGGTTATCTTGGCTTGGTGATGTGTCATGAGGATAGATTTTTTCCCAATTTGTGCTCTTGGTGATGGAGAAGCTTCATGTGAAAGGACATATCATTTGTTTGTCTTTAATTAGATCATTGATGATTCTATAGTGCATGGTCTAGCTGCAATGGGATGGAGATGATAACTACCACGATGATGTAACTCTACCTTGACAGGCTTGTGTTATCATGGAATGTTTCTCAATATACAGACAGTTCTCACCATAGTCACAATTGCTGGAGTCTCATCATTGAATTTTGAATGTGGCGGTTTGAAATATGAAATTTTTATTCTATTATTCGAAATTTTATATATTATATTTTAACCAGTCATGAGTTGTAATTTATGTTAGGGTTCACACTTAACCCAGGTCTTTTTAGGAATAGAAAAAAATATGGATTTTAATAAAGGATATAATGAAGCCAAAGCTTTTTAGTTATGAATTTTGTCATAACATGTTATTGACACTCACCAAAATATTGGGTGATAACATTATGTTTATTTCTATGTTAGAATATTAAATTATAATCTATAGAAACCACAAAAACAAAATTATAATTTCATATAGAAAAACACTCTTAATAGTAAGTATTAGAAAATTCATCAATATCTATGTGGTTATATTAGGAATATAAAACATCATGTTCAGGATTCTATGTGATATATTTGATGATGCAAAGATTGATGCCCAATTTGGATTTCATTGATCAGTCTATGAATGAGTCCAACATGCTGATGACAAATACAATATCAGAATGAGTCATCATGTGGTAATTTTGTTTCACAAAAAGAATATTATACATGTTCTGATGAGAATAAGAGTCACTAGTATTGTTGAGAGTCATTTCCCTTGCCTCTAGATGAGTCTCAACAATAGTTGTATGAGTTTATTTAGCATCTTATAAGAATAGTGGTCTTTTATGAAGGTTATGGACATAGAAGAAGTGTTAAATGGTTTTGAATATATTAAAATTTATTTTAATATTTAGTTTTCTAGAACCCCACAAGAGGATCTTTTACATTAAATTTATAATTAATTTATTTAGATATGGAAGAAATTATTACCTAGACATAATATATTTTATTCTCTAATGATGTTGATCTTCCATAAAACCCTTTTTGGATTATTTTTTTTGTGATGTGAGGACCCAAGGGTAAAATACCTCTAGCAAGGATCCGCACATTCTCCTTTGATCTTTGAGCAACACAAATCGATCTTCGAGTGCAAGCATAATGAGTCAATTGTCTTCCATTATTTGTGTTGATTTCTCATCCTTCGATCTTGAAGGAATCTCTCTTGCATTTCTCAATCTTAATAAGAAGATAAAATGATTATAGAGAGTGTTTCATTATTCACAATGATTCTCGATTTTCAATTTCCAACACATTAGATACAAATGATTATTTATATAGATAGGGTTTAAGTTAAAATATTTTTTAATCGCATGTCATCCATTGAACGATTTTATAACCTTTAGTAAACCCCTGTTCATATAATAATAAGAATAATAACAACAACAATAATAATGGTATTGTTTTTTAGTGTGTTTAAACTTTAATAATAAAAAATATTATTTAATAGGGTTGTTAATTAATATTTTTCACCAGACATAGTCTTGGTTTCATCAAACTCATTTAGAATTTTTTGAACAACTGAATAAATATTTAGTTGAATATTTTATTCATTATTAAATTTTTTTATTAATAAAAAATGTTAAAAATAATTTATTGGTATTGAGAATAATATTTATTCCATTAATAAAATTCAAATAGAATTCAATTGATGTTATCAATAAAACATTTTGTGTAACCCTTTAGAATTCATTCTCATTGAAATTAGGTGGGCTTGTCTAAAGTTCAAGATTACTTCCTACCAATATATCATGAAACCAAAGAGAAATAACTTAATTTCATAATGAAAAAAATATGAATGCTCACTATGTAATATAATCTCTTTATCACAACATCTCTTCAAGAAGATTGAAAATCAATTTCATCAAACTATATGCTTGATAAGTTATTATTTGACTATATTAAATAAAAAATCCATTACATCATGTCCAGGGGATTTAGGGTGACAATTTTATTCCAATCAATGGTTTGAGATATCATCATCCAAAAATATGGAAATGACATATCCTTCCTCGACTGATCTAATAATTATATGTCAATCATGACACACCAAACATACCCTAACTCAATGTGAACATATATCATCATGGATAATATTAAAAAATATATTTTTTTGAGGAATGAAATAAATGAATAATAATATTAATGTATGATGAATATTAGACACGCTAATAGATAAGAATATATAATGAAACATAACTATTCATAATTTCTACTGGAGGGAATGTTATCATAATTTCTCATATTCAAGAATACCAAGTTATAAATTCATGAGAAGAAGCCTCATCCACTTATGAGTACTCACACCTATCCATCTATGAATTACGTGTCTCATCATTCTTAATTATCCTACTAAAAATAATTATTTAAGAATATCACCATAACACTTCAAGGTTCACATCAGAGTGGGGAACTACTACAACCTTATCAATGTAATGTACCAACATGGAAATTGTTACATTAGAGTCATCTAGAACAATTAAAAATATTTTATAAGATGTTTTATTAATATTAAATACATCAAATATACATGTAATCAATGTTCAAGAAGTTGTTCATAGGACACCAAATCCAACAATCTCCCAGTTAGAAGAGAGCCAACTGCCTATGAATTTATTTCTGCTCAGCCTCACATGAAAATCATGTTTCTAATGAGTCAAGAATATAGTCAAGGAATCCCCCACATTATCTTATATTTAAATACTACTCCCTATAAATTCACCACTCTATGAAAAATACCTTAAGTGGTGATACATCAGATGTATGTGCTTCATCCACTAATTTTACATAGGATCATTTATGAGATCCACCAATGCAGTATAATCATAATAAGGTGAGATATAATCTTTACTTATAGGTACCACATCATGCTCTTGGAAATTCTTTTATACCATTCAACTTACTTAAAAGCCGCAATATACTCTAAATTTACTATAGAATCTATGTCTATAGCCTACTTTAAGCTCTTCTAGCTTACAACACCTCTATTTAATGTGAAAATGTATCCAGTTTTTGACTTTATGTCATCTTTATCATTTTGTAAATAAGAATTTTCATATCCTATGAGGTCTAGTTCTCATATACTCTAAAAACTATGAATGTATCCCTAGTACACCCCATAAAATTAAGGATATTATCCATTTCCATATAATTGAAGTCACCTAGGTCAGATGTATATCTTTCCACCACACATAATGAGTTGGATATATATATCCCAGTACATAACCTAATATACTTAACAGACCCAATATCTGATTTTTATGAAATCCTTTACAATATATTTATTTCCAAATGTGTCTAAGGACACATTTTACTATAATAATGAATTCCATGTGTCACCATAAATAATACCCTCTTGCATTGTTCTATACTAAATCTATTCAGTATCATGTAAACGTATATACTTTTACTTAGTCCATGTATCCTCTTAGATCTATCATGATTGATCTTGATCCCAAGAATATATGATTCATCACCCAATTCCTTGACTTAGAATCATTTTATTCAACAACTCCATAAAAAATGTATGATTTGTATTTCATTTCCTATGAGTAATATGTCTTCAAAATATACTTATATGCAAATTATCTAACTCCCCCTAAAATTTTTGTAGACACAAGGATCACACTCATTATTAATGAATCCAAATTACATTATGGTTTCATCAATACAAAAGTTACATTTCCAAGATTCTTTCTTGAATTCATAAATGTATTTTTTTTTTTCAGTTTTCATATACAATTGGCATCATTTTGAGTAAAAAACCATTTAGTTTGTGTCACATATACAGATTCTTGAAGGTTCCCTTTGAAGAAGGATATTTTGACTTCAATTTTACCAATATCATAGTCATGGTATATTTGAATGTCAAGTATAATTATGTTTAATTTCATCAATAAAACCCATGAAAAGTTTTCATCATATATAATTATTTGAAAGTCTTTAAACCCTTTTGAAACATATTGTGACTTATAGGTTCTGAATTTTCATTCCATGTATACTTTATTCTTGAATACCCATTTACAAGCAATGTATATTAAATAAATTTCAAAAAATAAAAAATATCTATAATTGGTTTTGGTACGTGGAATCAATTTTATAATTCGTTGATCCTTTCCAATTTTCAACATCTATCCCACTTATTTCTCCCATATAGGTTGTTGGTTCATTATTATCAACTATTAATAAGTAACGATCTATGATGACTAGAAAACCATAACATTCTTGTTATCTAAACTCTCTTGTACTCCTATGTAGTAATTATGTGTCTGAAAAAAATCTTAATCCATGAGGATTTCTAGAATTTGTTCATATCCCAAATCATGTGTATCTTGATCCAAGACTTCATCAAATTATATCTCACTCCCTCTATCATTTTTAGAAATAATATCCTTCTCATGAAATGTGAGATTTCTGTCAACCACAACCTTTCTGTATAAAGAATTTTATATTTAGTATCCCTTTATTTCATTGGGATATCCTAAAAAGAGACAATTTGTTCCTTGAGGTGAAATATTATTACCCAAAGAGCCCTTACCAAATACTACACAACCCCACACATGTAAGTAATACAACACATGTTTCTTTCCATTCAATAATTGGTATGGTATACCATATGTTTCTTAAGTTGGAACTCATTTTAGTATGTGTGGTGATTTTCTGTAATGCATATCCCCAAAAGGATAATGGAATAATCATATGACTCATCATTGATCTCACCATGTCCAATAAGGTGTGGATCCTTCATTCTCTTACACTGTTACACTGGGGATTATAAAGAGTGATTTGAGATATTATCCCAAACACCTATAAATAATAATATAAGTCTTGATTAAGATATAATATATCATAGACTGTGTCGAGATTCATCTTTATTCTGGTATTTAATTTATCAAAATAATCTGACTTATACCTTATTGTGTAGTCATATCCATGTCTAATAAAATAATTTGAAAAAGTTCTGAAGTATGAGTACCCACCCCTTTATTCAACATGAAATTTTCTACTCTCATTTATATAAACTAATTAGAGAATATATTTTTCACTTTTACCTTTCCCACTAAATAGAGATTTGGTCAATTTTCTTTGTAAACATACATTCCATACACAAAATGGTTTTAGATCCACAGAATATCAATATCCATCTTGTTTAAATTTTGTCAAGTGTTTTTTATTTACATTACCAAGTTATTAGACAATATAAATTCATATTTTAATTACATTTTAATGTTATTAAATGTTCATTTTTGACCTTATGGGCCTGAGTTTCTGGATTTTAATTTTGAACATCCATTCTTATCATTTATGCACTCCATGCCTAATGTACAACAATTTAGGCCCAATGATTCATCTGATTTTAAGGATTGTACTTATACATATTTTAATTTTATATTTTTGTAACTATATATAAACTTAAATATGAAAATTTCTCATTTAGGGATCAATGGAGGATTCATAAACGATGATGGAGATATTTGGAGACGAACAAAAGCAATTCTAGAGAAGGCAGATTGGACACTAGCCCACTGATGAGAATGTGGGACCCACATTACAATCCCAATGAAGTCCAAATTTCATGTTACTCTAGAATAAATATATAGGAACAAATCATTCTTCATGATCCAGTTATAATTAGGCTTCCATTGTGGTTATTTAGGTGGCCCCATTTAGAGATAAAATTCTGGGCCAGATTCTGCGGCCTAGAAAAACAGCCCACTAATCTAATCATATCTCGTATCCCACAACTACAAATGGGCCCACATTTTACATCCGGTTAGGATACGTCTGGGGATATATTTTCCTCTTCTATGGCCCACTGTAATTCGGTCATCTAGATGGTCTTCCAAGAGAATTTGGTCGGTGGATGAAAGCTGGATTCCACCAGAGGTCAAGGGTGGAAAAATCAACTCTCCCTCAACTTTCCACCCACCTATGGCCTACCAAAATTAATTGAGGAGACTTGGACTATTTAACGATATACCCAAGACTTCAAAAATTCATATTTAAGTAAGTGTTGGTGGAGCCTTTGATCATATTTGAGCTTATTTTCATCTTAATGTTATGCTGCCAATTTGATGTTGTAATCACATTCCTTCAATTGTAAGTTCCTTGAATTACCTTAGTTTCTTTATAAAAGTTCTTCATATTATCCTTTACTATTATTCTTATTATCACTTTGATACCGTTTCCACAAGTTGTGAACTTGTTCATACAAAACCTTGTGAGATTACCACACAACGGTGGAGTGATTGTTATTTCATTGTTTTTTTACTTCTCCAATTCCTCCCTCATGAGTCTACATTCCCCTTCCATTGAAACCATAGGATCAAAGGAGGGATAACCCACATATGGGTTGATCCAAGGGAGTAAAAATGGGCTGTATTGGATGTTATTTATCACTACCTTAATCTCTAATCACTTCTTCAAAATGATATTTTTATCTGATGATTTTTAAACTCCATTGTCCTTGTTGAATTTAAGGCCACACACTTCAAGTACTAATACAAACCTTTACCTTGAAGTGATGAAAGCATTGATACTTCAATTTTATAGGTGATTAGTATAAAAGTGTTTAGGTATTAAACCAGTAAGTTAAGATGTTGTTTAATCTTCTTAAATGGACCCATCTCAAATATAGGAAACTGAAATAGTTGAAAAAGAATTTCATCCAATCCACCCCGAGAGATAACCTAGGATCAAATCATTATTTTAAATTGAATTTACTAAAATCTGTTATTTATCATTTGAATTCATCTAAAATCAACCCATGTTGGCCACTTCATAGCCAAAAAATAGTCCATATAATGTACGTGTCTGTAGGTTACTTCTTAGATCTCTAAGGATTCGATAACCCAAGATAAACTACAAGGACCATTCTACCTTCATATATTGGGTAAATTTGATCATGAATCAAATTTTGTCACAGTTGAAGGGGACCTATGTAAGTTATTTTAGACACTACCTTCCTTTTCTCACCCACATATCTTTTCTCATACCTATTTTCACTCCTATAGAAATCCCTTTTGAAAAAAATCCAAATATGGGGAACCTCTCCCCACTTTGAATACCCCACACAAATTGTGTTGTACAATGACCATCCTAGTTTATATTTGTGGGATAATAAACAACCTATTGAGCCACAATGTTTTAAGTCCTATGCTCCACAAAACATTACTTCATATAATGAGTTTTAATCCTAACAAGGCCAATCTGAACATCCTCCTGTGCAATTCCAACAACATAATTATCCACCTGGAATTAACCATTTGGATCAACCCCTTATCCATCCTAATACAAATCCATTACTTGGAAAACTGTGTGAAAAAATGGAGAAAATAAATTTTTAGGTTTCATCATTGGGATTAGAACTAAAAAACTTTGAGACAGTTATAGAACACATTCCCACTCATGTTATCCCTTCCCCGTCATTGATAGAAGACTCTTTTCCCCCCCAAACATCTCATGTATTTATTGAAGAACCAACCTTTGGATTTGGGATAGATGAAGTATATAAAGGAATTATTGAAGGGTCTTTATATCAGGAGAAATTGATTTTTTTGGATTCAAAAGAGGAAAATTTGACATCATGGATTGAGTGCCCCTATTATAGATCCATTGACGATTTTTCAGAAACATCAATCATTGAAACATCTGGTGGAATCCGAAACATTGAGTCCATACCCATCCCTGACACTAATCATTCCAATTTGGTGGTTGAATATTCTATTCAATAGGAACCAATTTTTTTGATAAATTTGGAAAAAGAAACTGAGTTGGATTCAAAATCTCAACCTATGTCTAAATGTACTATCCATCCCGAGCTCAAAATTATTATCATTAATTCCACACTCAAGTATCACTTCATAGGGTATAACCATGACCTTTCAATCGGAATTAATTATTCCATTAAAAACAAATAAATTTAATGATCATTTATGTATTAGGAAAGACTACAGAGGAAACTGGATCAATCATTTTTGATATTCCTTGGATTTTTCCACTCATTATAGAACATAGGTTTGTTCATGAAAAAAATTATAAATATAGAATGAATATCAAACTAGTATATGTGGAGAAACATGTGGTCCTTAAAAGTTTAAACTTGGTATTGGGTAAGTTAAGAGGTTCATGTCAGGCTAACAATAATAAACAAAGCGATGCACGAGAGGCAACCCGTGATTTTCATCTTTTCAAATCATTTTTTTAAATAGGATTAATGAATCATTTTGATATTTAAAAAAATATTTTTGACCTATTCTTATATTATGAGTATGGATGGGTACGAAAGGAGAGCACCATATTCATCCATGTCATGTGGTGTGATCCTTGGGTAATACCTCACCCAAAAATTTAAAAAGAACACAATGTATCATCAGTTTATTTTATTTTATGTGTTTGTAGGTTAAAATAAAAATACAAAAAAATTAAATAAAAATATAATAATAATAAGAATAATAAGGGACATGTTGTGGGTCATGGGTCAAACCCCGTCACAAGTGGCGAAGCTGCGAGGATTTGAACTCGGGACCGAAGGGAGACAGTGGCACGTGCATACCACTGTCCTACGATTTTTTTGTGCTTCCTCATTCTATAATTTATATATATATACTTATATTTTATTTTCCTTATTTTATATATATATATATATATATAGTTTTTTCCACTAGGTAATTCTCAGAGTGACATTGAGATCAAGGGACTAAATTGGGGCAGCAGGAACTTCAACTTCAACCACCAGGTGACTTCATTCCATGATCCTCATATTTCAATTTCCTTTTTGAACTTCCCTTATCTTCCTCTACTCATTATAAATTTTCATTTATTCAAACAATGGGGAGAGTGTTATTTTATGTTGGGGGAGATGAAATAAAAAATGCTTTTGTGTCAAAAAAATGAATGATTTGAAAAAAAAGTGTAAATGGAAGGAAATATTCCGTTAACATTGAACATGGTAATACAGATTGCACACTTTGAAACTGAATATCAAATAATTTAGGAGCCCCAATTCTTATTTTAATCGTTGTATAATTTCATGAGCATATATTTTGGAAAGTGTGGTTGTCCAATGTGACAGTTCATCGTTTATATTTTCAACCAAATAAAAAATAGATCACAATGCAAGTCCATTGGATAGTGGTGTATTAGTTTGAGTTCATGGGGTCCCCAAAATAAATATCGTCGGTTTGGTGATCATTTTAGATTTAATATGAGTATTCTATAAAAAAAATAAAAAAACAATAAATATGCACGTAAAGCAATGAAATGACCCAATGCATGGCTTTCGGCACTTGGGGATCGTGACTCTATAGTTTTCTGGCCCGAAGTTTGTAATTTTATCTCTATTTTGGGTAATTTGAATTTGTTTTTGATTGAGTTAACTTGAGATGAAGTCTGAGTATGTGGGCCTCACTTGGTGCCCTAAGGTCTTTGATCTGGGGAGTCATCGAGAAAGTCTCGCTACATGGGTTGACTCTTTTGAGTGCAATTTCAATTACCATGGAAAAATTGCAAAAAAAAAAAACAAAAAAAAATATACAATAAAAAAATTTAATACTCATCTTAATATTGAAATGTGATTCCTACTAGAGCTTCCTTCATTTCCCTCTTGAATAAAGATGAACCCCCATGCCTATTGTGATACACAACACATCCTCATACTTAATTGATATTGGATGAAATATGGAAATGAATTTGAAAAAGGGGAATGGGCTTGGGATTAGGATCAATATATTAAAATATCTTGTATTAAAATATTTTTATGGTTTTCATGACTGTTTTGTATAAGGGTTTTGGTGATCATTGTGTATTAAAATGTTTTTGGAAAAGAGAATTCGAATTTCATATTGTTGAGATACATTTTGCCCGGGACTAGAAAATCTCAAGTTGGGGGTGTGATTAGCCAAAAAATACATATTTTAATTAAATTTTAATGGTATTAAATGTTCATTTTTATCTTATGGGCCCGAGTTAGTGGATTTTAATTTTGAACATCAATTCTTATCATTTGTGTACTTTATGCCTAATGTACACCAATTTAAGCCCAATGATTCATATGATTTTAAGGATTTTAATTATACATATTTTAATTTTATATTTTGGGAACTGTATATAAACTGAAATATTAACATTTCTTGTTCAGGGATCAATGGAGGATTCATAAAGTATGATGGAGATATTTGGAGATGAATGGAAGAAATTCTAGAGAAGGCAGATTGGACACCAGCCCACCAATGAGAATGTGGGACCCTAAATTCCAAACCCAATGAATCCCATATTTCATGGGATTCTAGAAGAAATATATAGGAACAAATAATGATGTAAGATCCAGTGCAAATTCATCCTCCATTGTGGTTATTTAGGAAGCCCAAGTTAGAGATAAAATTTTGGGCCCGATTCTGCGACCCAGAAAAAACATCCCACTAGTCTAATCATATCTCATCATCCAAAAATCCAAATGGGCCCCAATTTTACATCCGGTAAGGAGACATCCTGGGATCCATTTTTGTCTTCTATGGTATACTCAAATTCGTCCATCTATAAGGTCTTCCAATTGCATCTGTTCAGTGGATGAAAGAGGGATGCCACCTCGGGTCAAGGGTTGAAAAATCAACTCTCCCTCAACTTTCCACCAACCTATGGTCTACCAAAATTATTTGAGGAAACATGTACCATTTAAGGATATACCCAAGGCTTTATAAATGCCTATTTAAGGTAGTGATGGTGGAGGAGTTGATCATCTTTGATCTTGTTTCCATCTTAATGTTATATGGCCAATTTGCTGTTGTAATCACATTCCTTCAATTGTAAGTTCCTTGAATTACCTTAGCTTCTTTATAAAATTTCTTCATATTATCATTTTTTATTCTTCTTATTATCAATTTGATACAGTTTATACAGGGTTTGAACTTGTTCATACCAAATATTGTGATATTATCAGACAACGGCGGAATTATTTTTATTTCATTGTTTTTTTACTTCTCAAATTCCTCCCTCATGAGTCTACTTTCCACTTCCATTGAAACCATAAGATCAATGGAGGGATAAAAAACTTATTGGTTGATCCAAGGGAGTATCAAGGGTATGTATTGGATGGTATTTATCACTACCTTAATCTCTAATCACTTCAATAAAATGATATTTTTATTTTATGTTTTTTAAACTCCATCGTCCTTGTTGAATTTAAGGCCACACACTTCAAGTGCTAATACGAACCTTTACCTTGAAGTGCTCAAAACACTGATCCTTTAAGTGTACAGGTGATTAGTGTTAAATTGTTTAGGTATTAAACTAGTAAGTGAAGATTTTGTTTGATCTTCTTAAATGAACCCATCTCAAATATAAAAAATTGAAATAGTTGAAAAAGAATTTCATCCAATCCACCCTGAGCGATAACCTAGGATCAACTCATTCTTTTAAATTGAATTTATTCAAATATGTTAGTTATCCTTTAAAACCATCTAAATTCAACCCATGTTTTCCACTTCATAGGCAAAATAGTCCGTAGAATGTACATGTCTGTAAGTTATTTCTTAGTTCTCTGAGGATTCGATAACCCAAGCTAAACTACAAGGAGAGTTCTGCCTTCATCTCATGGTTAAATTTGAGCGTGAATCACCTAGATAGGGATTCCGATGTTGGTTTTGGTATTATTAATGTTATGAAAATAAGTTATTGATTATAGATACTTGGTTCATTTAATTAAAAACATAAATTTTATCATTTAAATGTGTATTCCCATCAAAATGCTATCTTTATAAAGGAAAAAACATTTATTCCCAAATTTGAAAATAAATATAGCTATATCATGTATAGATATAGAAATAATGTTTTTAGTAATTGGTGACACATAATAAAAACCCTTCAAAACCAAGATAATTCTAGTCAGCAATGTGAGGCTGTAGTCCTTGAATGATATAGTAGTTAGCTTACCTCTATTGACTTCTCATAGATCTACCTAACCTAATTCAATCATTATGAATCAACATGGGTTTAACATCTAAATACATATGTGATCATCTAAAGATATATATAATACCAAATTGGTATAAATAGATAACTTTTACTTGACTACAATGGAACTTGAAGCTTCCCATTTATTCTTTGGATGGGTAAAAGTTTTCTTGAAGTGGCCCTTCATTCAAAATGAAAAATAGAGAAAATATTTCTCCATTTATTTCCCCTCAATATTCATATTCTAGGAAGGGCATGAAGAAGCTTTAGAATTAGAGATATTCACTTTCTATATCCATTTAATAACCATAATGATGAAATAATTTTCATCATTTCTGTCCTTATCAACTTGGAGAAGGAGAATAAGTATATCTGGGTGATACTTATTGATGTTGTTCATAATAAAATTTACAAAAAAGATAGAGAAGATTTAAGGGAGTGATTCAAGAATGAGCCCAAATCCTAGTTATTCTAGGAGATGAAACCCAACGACTTCTAATCACTAAATGTTTCTAATAATATTAACTACTTGAGGTCTAGATGGTGAACCCTCCACAAATCTTAATATTAAATTGTGATATAGAAATATCAAACAATACTTTTCTAGTTATCTCCTATTATAAAACTCCTAGGTTCTCATGAATTATATACACATCCATGTTTTTGTGAGACCTAATGAGTTCAATTGAAAAAGATGATAACATAAAACATTGAACGTTGACCATGTCACTCAAATGTGTTTTATATACAAGTAACTATTCATCACTCACATCATTAGAAAGTGGATAAAACATTGATTATTCTAGCACATAATATTTCTATTAATGGCCTAGAATAAATTGAATGTGTGTAAACCACTCTTAAAAGATACTCATAGTGAGGATGTTTTCTTTCACTGATATTGATCATATGAATTATGTGGAAAAAAATCATTCCATTTTATTCTTCAATTAATGATATTATTTTTACTACTTTTTGAAAATTATAAATTATGTGATAAATATTAAATTAATTATTTTTTAATTAAATCTCCCACTATTTTATCAAGTCTCAATATCCCTCATCATTGAACTTGGATTATATAGTTTCTAATACATTATAGTGGAAAGGATCCCTATTAATTTTTTTAATGATATAGACTTTGGGCATGAAAACCATATAAATGTAATTAGGTAGGCGTTCTTGTCAACTGTGAGTATATAGATCCTTGATCCATTGATTACATTACTTTATACTGAAATCATGACTTGGATTTACTCAACACTTGTCTCCAATTTTTCATTAAACATAATTTGGCCATTACACTGAATACAAGTTCATTTAAGTCAACTTAAAACCATCATGAGTACTACATGGTAAAATTATGTGTCCAGAAATTGACTTTGTATTACACTAAGTTCAAGGAATTTTTTCCCGATCGTGTAATGAGTTCCTTAGCATGAATTAATATTATATTGATGGATTTTAATTAATTATTCATTAATTATATCCTGTTTTATCCATTTAAAGTCTTGTTAATAATAATTGGATGCTACCTAATTATTTAACAATTATAGATAAAACATTTACACATAATCTATTTATTTATATTCCATCTTTTAAGATTAATTCATTTATTTATGTGATCATAGTAATATATATATAAATTAAATAATTTATAGAAATAAATAAATTAATTAATAAAAACCCATTCATGAGTTTATCTTATAGTTGATTTAATGAAAGGGAATTAATTCAACCATTTTCCAATGATAATTAACTCTTATTTCCAATCCTAGAATGAGTTAAAACATTCTTCCTGTCCACCTATGTATATCCTAGGTTGTAATCATTATTATTCTATTGTGAATATCCTCCACCCACCATGAGAAACTCCATTAATTTCATGTGTTAATAACTCACATGCAAGTGTCGGTATCCAATGTATTGGTAATGGGGGATTAAATAAATAACTATGGACATGTAGGTTTCTCATAATAATGGAGGGAGGTATAAAAAACATACCATAATTTTTAATTTGATTTAATATTTAATTTTTCCCTTAATTGAGATACAACACTTTCTGTACTATCCAACTACATTTCATGTACATCTGTAAAAGTGTATTATAGTTATATAAATGGGGAATCAATTTTTTTAATTGGTCCGACTACATGATGTGTACATCCAGCTACACACAATGTATCTTCGTTCCATGTTCTCGAGAGACTCGTTTGGGTATTTAGGGTGTATCATGGTGGTATCATGTGATTTGTAAAATATATATACACAAAAAGTATCCCTTATGTCATGCTTCTAATTATCATCAAGTGGCTTGACATGTATTTTGGATGTGAGAAAAAAATAACTACACACTGTGTTCACATCCTACATATCATGTATATCATCAATTCCCTAGGCTATGATGGATTAAGTAAATGAATTGAATAATAATTAAATAGTGAAAGGAAGAATTATCATCCATGGTTCTACATATTCTTAAATATCATGCAAGTTTATTATAATTATTCAAACACCACCTCAAAACATGGATGTTCAGTTATCGTTCAAGATAGAGAGTGAGTCAATTGTTGCATCCAAAGAAAAAACCTCATCCATTATCCATATTTATTGGATGAAGATCCCAATAAACATTGTAATATTACATTTATTTTAATTTTATTCAATTCTGGTTATGGATTAAATTTCATTATATATATCCAAAATACGATTACGTGAGAAGGAAATCACCATACGTATCTCAAATCACCCTCAAATTCTAAAAAGTATATGGAGGAGGAGGAATATTATTTGGTACTAACATCTCAAGTATAGATATTAATTTCTCCCACAAATTTTTATCTAGATAAAATTATTGAGACTAAGGAAAAGATCATCCTTAATGACATTCCCATTAAAAGGGAATTTTCGGATGTTTTTTCCAAATAATTTCAAGGTCTCTTTCCTAGTTGTGAGGTTCAGTTCTCAATCAAGAACATATCAAGAAATTTTAAAATATTCCAGAATTCTTATTGAATTTTCAATATTAAACTTGGGGAACTTATGAAATAATTACAAGACAATCTAGAAAAATGGTTTATACACTCAAGTGCTTCTCCATGGGTTACACTGGTCCTCTTCGTCAGGAAAATGGATGGGACAATGCGCCTACACATAGATTATTGCGGGCCTAACAAGGTCACGATAAAGAAAAATATCATATGACACAAATTAATGAGTGTTTATATTATCTACATGGATCAAATTATTTATCTAGTGTGGATCATCAGTTGAGATATTATAATGTTAAGGTAATGAAGTAGGATATCCCCAAGACTACTTTTGGTACAAGGTAAGGGCACTATGAGTTCATAGTGATGTCATTTCGACCCACTTATTCTACAAAAATCTTAATGTTCCTAATGAATAGGGACTTTATGTATTAACTAAACAAATTTTTGGTTGTGTTTATAGATGATATTCTTATCTAATCCCAAATAAAGGAGGAACATGAGGAGTATTTGAATTCTATACTGAATATTTTCCAAAAGGGAATGTTATTTGTGAAGTATTAAAAATGTTAGTTTTGTTTAGAGAATGTAACTTTATTCGGACACGTTATCACCATTAAATGGATATATGTAGATCCTTTAAAAACTGAGGTAATTAGAGGATGCACAAGACCAACATCTGTAATAGAAATATGAAGTTTATTTATATTGGCATGGTACCATCACCAATTTGTGAGAAACATCTTAGGATTTTCAAGACCACTAACCCAACTAACCGTAAAATGAGCCAAATTATTATGAACTCATGAATATAAATATATCATTAAATATTTGATGTAGAGGGTAATTACTACATATGTTCTCACATTACCCACCAGCGGGGAAAGATTTTTGATTTACAATTATGAATCAAAAATGTTCATGGGTTGTGTACTCAGAGAAAACGACAATGTAATACACTATTCCTCCCTCCAATTAATGATCAATGATCACAACAATCTAACACATGATCTATAATTGGATACAACGATATTCAAATAGAATACTTTTGAGCCATTACATTACTGGAGAAAAGTGTGACATATATTTTTTTCATAATAACCTAATGTATAAATTCACACAAAAGGATCATAATATTCTCCAATAAATGTTGTTAAAGCGGATTAAGGATTATGATTTTCCGATCCACTAACATCCTAGGAAAGTAAAAAAAAGTGGCATATTATCTGAGTATAAGGGGCCCTAAGACTCTATCTTTGATGAGGATTTCGAAGGATCCAATATTCTTGTATATCTAAAGGATGGATATGAGAATAATAAAATGATCTGCATATTACCAAACTCAAATAATTACTCAATGATAAATTATTGACTAGATCAAGGAGGATTAGAAGGATGATGAATTTACAAAAGGAAATGTAGTTTATTTTTCATGGAGTTCAGCTTTGCTGATGATTGAGTTATAAGGTTTGATAATAAGATACATGTCCCATAAAAACTAGAATTGGAGAGTGAACTTATGGATGATGAGAATGTATCTCTATCTCTATTAATATGATAAATTATATGATTTATAGAGATATAAATTAAAACTAATGGAGGGACAACATGATTAATTATATTTCGATGTTTGTATATCGATTCTTGGTATTCCAACAATTCAATGTATAATGAACAAATTCTAACGAGATAATTCTACCAATTGTCATATCAGTACGAAAATGGGAAAACATAAACATGAATTTCATCATTGGTAACTCCAGGATATATAAAGGAAATAACATCATTTGAGTGGTAGTCGTTCACCTTAAAAATTTGACACATTTGATTAAAATAAAAGAGGATTTCTCTCTCAAACAACTCACCATGATATTTATATAAAGGAAGTGGTAAAAATTTATAGAGTTCTAACCTCTTTTGTATCTGATAAAAATTTGAGTTTTACCATGAGGTTTTAGAGATGCTTCGATCAAGAATTGGATATGAATTTGAGAATTATCTCTACTTATCATCCTTAGATGGATGGTATGTCTAAAAAAACCATTCAAACACTAGATTATATGTTGATATCATGTTTAATGGATTTAAAATGTAATTGGGATAAAAACATTCCCCTAATGGAGTTCTCATATAACTATAGATTCTATTCTATCATTTAAATGACACCTTATAAGGCTCTGTATTGAAAAAGGCGTCAAAATATAACATGCTGAGATGATATTAGAGAGAAGAAGCTGATTGGACCTGATATTATTCAATAAATTACATATAATGTTTGAAACATTTAGTATCAACTGAAATCCAAAAAAAAGTAAACAAAAAATACATTGAGAAAATATTCGATGTGATCTAGAGTTTTGGGTTAGAGGTAAAGTGTTCATTTTTATATCTCCAGGGAAGAAATTCATGAGTTTTATGATGAAGGGAACAATTAATCCAAGATACATCAGCCCCTTTGAGATCCTTGATCACATAGGATAAATTAACTCTCAACTGAAACCCTTACCTAACCCATCATAGGTACATGATATGTTCTATATACCACCCTTGGGTATGTACAAACCAAAATCCTCACATGTTCTGAATCTTGTGGTGGTACCATTAGAGAATGATATTTCATACATAGAGATGTTGGTGAAGATATTAGATATTAATTTCAATTATCTAAAAAAAGAAAATTCACCTGGTTAAAGTGTTATGGAAGAATAAAAAAATTGAGAATGCAATGTGGGAATTCGATGAGGTTATAAAATATAAATAGCCTTGTCTATTTTAGAATATGAGATGAAACTTTAGAGATAGAATTTTATGGAGGGGGAATAATGTAATGAACCAAAATTTAATAAATGAAATTCCATTTTGAATGAATAAATGAATCATAAACTTTGATAATATATATTTTGAATGATGATTTTATAATTAGTACATATAAATGTTTATGATAATGTCAAATTGAAACATAAGGAAGGATAGATGGTCTCAAACCCTATGATAATACCCTATGGAGCCCATTATCCAAAACATCTTAGGGAGATAACATAACTAGGTATTGATCTTGATAAAACCCAATCATATATTCCAAAACAAAAGTATGAGATAAATAATTAACAAGATATGTTTAAGCTCAACGAGATTACAACCCAAACCATATTCGTCGCACCACCAAATGAAAATCCCCCCAAAACACACCTTACCATTAGGAAATTTTCTCATGTAATAAAAGTTTATGTATCTATAACCTAATAATATACATTTGTTTATTTTTAATTTTAATAAAATAATTATTTTTTATCCCATTTTAATAATACTTTTTAAATTTTTAGTTAACGAGTTTGATAAAATTAAAATATTATAGGAAAAAACTCGATTTTTTTTGGAAATATATATTATCAATAAAAACACTCCTTTAAATGAATTCATTAATTTTTGAAATAAATTATATTTAAATAAAATTTTAATATTAAATAGTTTATTTAAAATATAAATGATGATATAATCTTACGAGTTCAAATTTAATTTTTATAATGGTTAAAAAACTGTTACTATAAAAATTGTATTTTTCAATAAATGAGGATTTTTATTTAAAAGTATGAATTATAAAATTTAGGAAATTATTTTTATAAAATAAATAAAATATTTTAAATAAACATTTTGAAATTATCAAACTGTTATTTTTTCATAATTTTTATGGATAATAAAATTCTTGATAAAAAATTAATTTGGTATAAATATATGATATATATTATGATATCATTATGGAATCTCAACTTATTATTTCATACCTTTTCATTTCATTTTACGAATAGAGGATCTTTAAAGTCTAGTGTCTTGGAACTCAAGAATAATATATATGGAAACATTAATCATTCTTATAATAAAATTTTAAGGCTTCATCAATGGTTCATCATAAGTACAATTTTTGAATCTCATAACCCGGAGACATACATCAAAGGAAAGGGTGAGTTGAAGGCCTAGTAAGGAAAGAAACAGAATCAGTTTACTTTTGACAACAATTAGAACTTGATGAAAAGCATAATACATGAGAAATGGAATTAGAAGAACTTCATAATGAAAATAAATTGAACCATAACATGAATATGTGGCTACAGAATTTAATTTAGACATTCATGAGAATATCATTAAGGTTCATCCCCAAGGTGTCATAAATATTACCAAGGTTATTCACCAAGGTAACGTGAAACTTGTCATCTATAGAGATTAAATTCATTATCCAATGAAATGGAGCACTATCAGGGCACACCATTAATATTTGTTTATTTTTATGTGAGACACATAGATCATAATCTAACATGTCATAAATAACCTAAAGAGAATAAATGAAATGGGTTTCATTTCAAAATCGCGATGTTTTAAAAGTGCTTAAAAATAAGATCATTATGTCATTTATAACCCATAAAAAGGGAGTGAGGGTTATATAAATGTCAATTAAAAAATAAAATAGATAAATTTTATGAGCTTATGAATACCCTTGGAAATGAAAATTGTTTTGGGTATTCACATAAATTATACAAGATAATTTTTGAGGAAAAGAGAGAGATTTTGAGATGAAAATTTTACAGTATAACGACTATATAACATGTTTCAACAAAACATTGAAAAGATAAGGGACAAGAGTCAACCGCTCATAAAAAACTTATAATATAGTATGGGTAAATAATAAAAAAAATAAGATCATGATATGAATATTTTTAGGAAATACCATATGAAAATGAAACTCAAAGGAAAAGAGAAGATGTGATTTCTTTTCTGAAAATTATGCAACCTACGGCCTCACTAAAAAATTATGAAAATAAATTATTGAGAGAAGAAATGGTATATCATAATTTGGACATGTAATGGATATTATGAATGATATAGAATAACATAACCTCACATAATATAATGGAAACGAGAAGACATAACATGAAGGATGTCATGACTTAAAAGAGGTGGGTGAAAGGTTCCCTTACCTTGGAGAGTGACTTTGAAAGCATAAAGGTTAAGACCTTGGGGGCTTGAAGGCACCTTGGGAGGACTACATGGGAGGTAAAACGACTATAAATTCCTTGAGGAGGATTTTGGAATAAAATGATTGATGGAATGGTTTGGTATTTATAGGAAAAGTGAATTAATATTTAATTAATTTCAATGGGACACCTCATCGGTGGTATTTACAAAACAATTGGCTTGCCCATGGTATTGGCCCATTGTATTGCCCACTTGGGACACCTCATGACATATTTTACTATTAAAAAGTAGTCTAGATTTATTACATTATGATTATAACTTTATTGATATCATTAAACACCAAAAACTCAAAATTGTATTGTAACTATTCACTGAAAATTCAACTATTTCAGCAAAATCCAAAAAATTTACCCAAACCTAATATCGATTATATGAATTCCAAAATGAAATCCATTTTATGGAAATAATTTTCTATATAATTTTAATTTATTTTTTTAACTAAAATCATTTTTTATTCAAAAAAAACAACCCTGAAACTATAACTTATTTTGTATCACTTTGAAAAAGTAATCAAGGTCCCATAAAATTATCATATAACCAAAAAAAATTATGTAACAATTTATGATTAAATTTTATGAAAATAAATTTTCATATTATAATATTTAATTTATTTAAAAATTGTAAATAAAATATTTATGATCTACAAAATAACAAAACTTATACTATGATTGTTTTTCACTTTTATGATGTCTAAATTGTATTTATACATTCATGAGTGAAGTTTCAATTTTTTTGGCTGATTTAATATTCATTACTATTCATAAGTGTATATTACTATTCATACTTTAATATTCCCCAACAATTAAGTTGATCTTATTAGACTCTAAATTTATTACTGGTCACAATTATAGAAGACCATTTTCTAAGAATCATTTCACATTAGTAATTATTTAATGTGTGCAAAAATATTTTTAAATACCCTTTTTCTAAAATTTATCAATAATATGTAACTTCTATAAATTCTTCCTACATGTATCCAGACATTTGAAATTAAAAAATTTTACCATAAGAAGAAATTAAAATTGTATTTATACCAGTAGATTAAAAAAAGTTTCAAAGGCCTCATTACAAAGCCCCTTATAACACATGCATAGGACCTAAGTGTAATATTTTCTATGGTGATGGAATCTTGGGGCGGCTCAGAAAAAATTGCTCGAGTGGTGATTTCTATCAGATTGAACTTATCCTATAAGAGATTCCATTCAAGCTTTGGATGTTGGAGTTTGGATTGGGATTAGTCCAAAGAAACCCCAATGAAGCCACCTCCTTCCTAAGCTATGATAGATGGGCTTTGTAAAACCCTAGTCTACTGGATGAAGCCATCAAATCTTATTTCTGTATTAATTAACTAAGATCACTTGTATTTATAAACAATAATCGTAATGTTAAGATTTTAGTTTCCAACAATCATATTGTCCAACGATCATATAACTGTCAAAACCCAATGATATCATTTTAATTATATTCACTTCATTACTTTAAGGATATAGTTTTTTTGAGTATAAAATAAAATAGCACACAAAAGTAGGAAGAAATATTTATTCAAAAGTTTGGTTTGTTACATTCTTCCCCCCTTAAGAAATTTTGTCCCCAAAATTTTATCTCATACCCTCAGAAGATAAAAGGTGTGGGTACTTCTACCTCATAGACTCCTCTAGTTCCCTCATGGCTTCATTTTATTTGTGGTTCCTCCACAACACCATAACACGGTGGGTAGTCTTTCTACATAGAACCTTGTCTCTAGAATCAAATATCTCCACCAGTAGCTCCTCATAAGAGAGGTCATGTTCCAGTTGTACCACCCCTATATTTAGTACCTGTGATGGGTCAGGTATGTAATTCCTCATGATATATACATGGAAAATATCATGAACTTGTTCCGGATTTGGTGGAAGTGCAAGCTGATAGGCCACCTCTCCTATGTGATGAATGATTTCATAGGATCCAATGTACCGAGGGTTGAGATTCCCTTTCTTCCCAAACCTAATGACTTTCTTCCAAGGTGAAATTCAAAGAAAGACTTTGTCACCAACCTCAAACTCAAAGTCCCATCGACTGTTGTCAGCATAACTCATTTTCCTACTCTGAGCAGCGTTAATGTGTTGCAAGATGACATGGACTTTCTATGTCATCTTTCACACAAGATCAGGCCCAATAAGATTTCCTTCACCAGCTTCATCCCAACATGTAATATATCTACATCTCTTCCCATATATAGCTTTATAGGGTGCCATTTGAATGCTCTAGTGGAATCTATTGTTGTAAGAGAACTCAACAAAAGGGATATGTTAATCCCATCCACCATTAAATTCCAATGAGCAAGTTCTCAGCATGATATCAAGTGTTTGAATAGTTTTTTCAGATTTTCCATAAGTTTGGGGTTGATAGGTTGTACTGAAATTCAATTCAGTTCATAGATCATATTGAAGACTTCTCCAAAATTTTGATATAAACCTTGGATCACGATTAGATACGATAAAAAGTGGAACCCCATGTGTCCTTAGAAATTACTTCACATAAATCCTTGCAATTTTATCAAGAGACAAATCGTCCCGAATAGAGATAAAATGGGCAGTCGAGGTGAGACGGTCCACAATTACCCATATCACATTGTTTCCTTTGGATGTTCTCAGTAGACTAGTGACAACGTCCATAGGTATATTTCCCCACTTTCATGCTGCTATGGATAGTGGTTTTAATACACCTTTAGGAAGTGGTCGCTCTCCCTTCACTTGTTGACCTACAAGGCACCTTGATGTGTAGTCAGCAATCTCGCTTTTCATATAATTCCACCAATAATGATCATGATGGTCTATATATATTTTCGTGCTTCCTAGATATATAGAGAAAGTGGAGCTATGAGCTTCATCCATCATCTCCTTATTTTTGTCCAGAATAGATGGATCACATAGTCTGGTACGAAATTTCAGTACACCTTCTTGATCAATATGGAACTCAAGAAACTTCCCATCCTTCACAGCCACAATCTTCTTCTGTAATGAAGGATATTCGTTCCAAGTTTCTTGATCTTCTATAGTAACTACTATTAAGAAATCATTTAGGTTAGGGTTGAAGATTTCCCTTCCCTTATAATTCCCAATTCCAGCTTTACTTGGTCATTGATCAACGATCTCTTTGAATCCTCATCAAGGAAATAACAACTGGGTATTTACTGCCTAATGCATAAACAACTTTTTTGGCTCTTCCAGGATGGTAATGAATCAAAAAATCATAGTCTTTGTGAAGTTCCAACCATCTCCTATGTCTCATGTTCAATTCCTTTTGTGTGAAAATATACTTCAAACTTTTATAGTCGGTGTATATGTCACATTTCTTCCCATAAAGATTGTGACTCCATATATTTAGAGAAAAAATAACTGTAACCATCTCCAGATCAAGCATAGGATTGTTCTGCTCATGAGTCTCCAACTGTCGAGATGCATAAGCAATGACTTTTTCATTTATCATGAGTATGAACCCAAGCCGTTTCAAAGATGCATCACAAAAAATAATGAATCCTTCTCCACTTGATGGCTGAGTTAACACGGGTACAGTAACAAATCTCTTATTTATCTCTCAGAAACATTCCTCACACTCCATTTTCTAGATGAACTAGTCCCCTTTTCAAGTTAACGTGGTTAATGGATTAGAATGTCATGAAATGTTTTTTCACAAAGCTCTTATAATACCCCGCTAGTCTAAGGAAACAAAAAATATCAGTTATTGTTGTATACTGAGGCCACTCCTCTAAAAATTTTGTCTTTTAGGGTCAATTGTGATTCCTTAAATGGTAACAATGTGCCCCAAGAAAGCAACTTGATGTAACCATAATTCATATTTTTTGTACTTCTCAAAAAGACTCTCCTTCCAAAGATTTTTCAAAATAACCCTTATATGATCCTTATGATCCTCACGACATTAGGAATATATCAGAATATCATCAATAAAAACTACCACTAAGTTTCCAAGGTATTCTATAAAGACTCTATTAAAAAAATCCATAAAAATAGTAGGTACCTTAGTTAGTCTGAAGGAAATAACAAAAAACTCATAATGCCTATATCTTGATCGGAAGGTAGTTTTTGGAATATCTTCTTTCTTCACCCTCTACTGATGATAACCAGATCAAAGATCAATCTTAGAGAAGAATTGAGCCCCATTAAGTTGGTCCAATACGTCATCAATTCTTGGAAGAGGTTATTTTTTCTTCACAATGATCCCATTAAGTTCTCTATAATCAATTAATATCTGTATCGATCCATCCTTCTTCTTCATGAAGAGAATAGGTGCCCCCAAGGAGACACACTCGGTCAGATAAACCCCTTCTCCAAAAGATCTTGGATTTGTTTCTTTAACTCTTATAGCTCTACATTTTCTATCATATAGGGGGTCTTAGATATCAGTTGTGAACCAGGTATGAGTTCAATGGAGAACTCTACCTCTAATTATGGGGAAGGTCTAGTTAACTCTTCAGGAAATAGGTCAACATATTCTTATATGATGGGGACATTTTCTATCATCAAACTCTCATTTCCTCCTTATTAACTAATCAAATCCACAAGGAATGATATAATCATTTCTTCTAGACAACGATTATGTTGATATATATCTATTTGGAAGATAATTGTAGGTTTTCTATTCTAGAATACTGATATTTCATTACCTTTTCATTTGATCTAAGCATTATACTTTGAGATCCAGTCCATCCCTAGTATAATGTAAAATTCCAGAATGGGAATTACTACTAGATTTGAAAGATGATTGTGCTCAATAAAGTAAATACTAGATTTTCTAAACTCATAGGATGCTTGGATAATCCCACCAGGAGTCTTGACTGATAACTCAATTTTTAGAAAATTTGGTGTTGACTTTAAATTCTTTGCAAACTTGGAGGAAATAAAGGAATTCGTAGAACCTGAATCAAACTAAGTACTTTCTAGCTTGGATAGAACTACAATAGTACCTACCACCACATCATTTGGCACTTCAACTTCAGACGTAGTGATTTCAAATGTATGAACTTGTTCCCTTGGCCGTTGTGGAGGATGATGGTGATTCCCCTCCACTGCCCTCGGATTTGGACAATGACTCGAAAAGTGCCCAAGTTGTCAACACATATAACATTGGACATCAGGTAGGGCATGTACCATATTCCCCTTATCGTTAGTGTTGGGAAGTTGTGGCTTCACATATCTATGACAATTCCACACAATGTGGCTATCTCTACCACACATGTAGCACTTCCCATTCCTGAGAAGCCAGTTCCCCAAATGCTTCTTACCAAATTTATTACATGTGGGACATTGTACTGCCTGCATCCTCTTTCCTAATCAAAGCTCCTCCCTATGCTTGGATTCATTGATCTTTTCTTGTCATTATAATCATGATACCATTGTGTCTCACTAAACTCTAGTTCGACATTCATCACACTCCGCACGATCTCCTCATAACTATCATAATCTCGGTTGGAAAGATTCTTCCACATATGAGGTCTCACTCCATCGAATAATCTATAAACCTTACCATTTGTATCCATGACAAAGATGGATGTGTAACATGAATGCCTTGTGATGTTCATCTCGTAGCTTCCCACATATTCATTGTCCTTCCGCTTCATCTCGAGAAACTCCTTCTACATTCTTGTTCTCATTGATTGAGAAAAATACTTTTTGATGAATATGCCTCTAAACTATTCCCACTCTATATCTTCAATTTTCACTCTTGTCCTTGTGTATTTAATCAGTTCCCACCACTAATCAGGTTCTCCCTCTAAGAGATAAACATCCAAGGTAACCTTTTCTTGTTCAGAAGAGCGTAACACATAAAAGATCTTATCGATAGAGATGATTTACTGTTAATCAATCAATGGGTCGGTAGATCCACTGAATGTTGGTGGTCGTTGATGCATAAAGGATTCAATAGAAAGTTTTTCCCCTCACGGTGAAATTAGTCTCTCAACTTGATTCAAGTTATTTCTGAAAACTTTAGTTTGTTGTTTTACTATTCGCAAGAAAGTTTCAATTCTGGCTTCCATTAGAGGGTCGTCGGTGCATGGTCTATTACAGCCCCCATTTTCACAGTTCCTCCTATTGCCCACCATTTTTTAAAAGAATAAAACCCTAGTGATAATGTTATTTCATTTAGGAATATTTTAACTATAAAGGGTTTTATTCTTAAAACATCATGATTTAAACAATTACATTTCTCTATAAATCCTTCACAATGATTCATAAAAAGCTTCTGATTAACCAAACATATCTTCTAGGAGTGTCATAACCAAGAGTGAAGCAAGACTCGTTGTCATGTACCAGGATACCCTGGGTCAAGCCCGAAACTCCTTATCATAGTTTTAACTCCGAGGTACATCTGTGCCAGAGCCCCCTCTACCTGCTCATATCCAGATAGGGATGTATTTTTTTGATAAACCACTTACTCAATACTAATCAATGTACCAGGAAGTGTTCCTATATTTAAACATTTCTATAGGGGATTTCTTAATTTTTTCATAGACTAATTTCCTTAAATAACTAAACATTTATTTCATACCAACTATGGCATCCTACCTTTTTTATTTCATAACTTTTAATGACACTTTACAAACATAGTATCTTTAAAGTCTATTGTCTTGGAAATTAGGAAAAATATACATGAAACATTAAAAATTCTTATAATAAACTTGTAATAATTCATAAATGGTTCATCCTAAGTAAAATTATTACATCTCATTAACTGGAGACATACATCAAAGCAACGGTTCAGCTGAAGGCCCAGTAAGGGAAACAAGGGAATCAGTTTACTTGTGATATCGATTAAAACTTGATGAAAAACATAAGTCATGAGAAATTGAATTAGAGTAATTTCATAATGAAAGGAACATGAACCATAACATTAATATGTGGCAAAAACATTTAATTTAAAAATTTAGGAGCATATGACCCAGGATCATCCCCAAGGTGTCATAAACATTACCAAGGTTATCCACCACGGTATCGTGAAACTTGTCATCTCTAGAGATTAAATTATTTACCCAATGCATTAGAGCTCTATCATAGAAAACCCATAATATGTCTTTATTTTAATTTTATCCACATATATCCTAATCAAACATTTCATAAATAACCCAAATATAATAAATGAGAGGGGTTTCATTTCAAAATAGCAACATTTTAAAAGTGCTTCATAATAAGATCATTATGTCATTTATAACTCATGGAATGTGAGTGACAGTTATATGTATGAAAATTATAGAATATAATAGATCAATTTTAGGTATTTATGAATACCCCTATAAATGAAAATATATTTGGGTATTTACATAAATAATATAAGATAATTTCTTAAGAAAAAGAGTGATATTTTGAGACGAACATTTTGCAGCATAACGACTATATAACATGGTTTTAGAAAACATTAAAAAGAGAGGGTACAAGAGTAACCCACTAATAAATACATCATAATACAGAATGGTTAAATAATAAATAGAATTATGATCACTATATGGATATTTTAGGGAAATACCATATGAAAATGAAACTCGATGGAAAAAAGAAGATGCGATTTCATTTACGAAAATTGGACAACCTAACGGCGTCACTTAAAAATTAAGAAAATAAATTTACGAGAGAAGAAATTGTCTCTCATCATTTGGACATGAAATTTAAAGTAATAATGATATAGAATAACATACCCCAACATAATAAAATGGAAACTAGAAGACATAACATAAAGGAAGTCCTAACTTAAAAGAGGAGGGTGAAAGGTTCCCTTACCTTGAAGAGTGACTTCGAAAGATCGAAGGTTGGGACCTTGGGGTGCTTGAGGGAACCATGGGTGGACTCATTGGGAAGTAAAAATACTATATCTTCTTTGAGGTGGATTTTGGAATGAAACGAATGAGGGAATGGCATGGTATTTAAAGGAAAATTGAGGGAATATTTAATTAATTTCCAAGGGACACCTCATCGGTGGTATGTGAAAAACCATGGGCTTGCCCATGGTATTAGCTCATGGTATTTTCCAATGGGACGCCTCACAACATATATTACAATTCAAAAGTCGAACAAGGTTTTTACATCATTATTTATGTCATTAAACACCTGAAACTCAAAACTTTATTTTTACTATTCAACAGAAATTCAACTATTTCCGAAAAATTCAAAAACTTTACCCTAACCTAATATCGATTATTGGAATTAAAAAATGAAATCCATTTTATGAAAATAAATCTCTAAATATTTATAATTTAATTTTTAAATAAAATCATTATTTATTCAAAAATACATCTCTAAAACAATAACTTATTTTTTAACATCTTGAAAAAGTAGTCAAGGTCCCATACAATTATTATATAACCACAAGAAAATATTATACCAATTTATGATTAAATTTTATGAAAATAAATTTTCATTTCAAATTATTTAATTAGTTATAAAATATTTAATAAAATATTTATGACCTACAAAAAATCAAAACTTATACTATGATCGTTTTTTTACTTTTAAGATGTATAAATTTTATTTATACATTCAAGTGTGAAGTTTCTATTTTTGTGGCCGATTTTCTAGACATTACTATTCATTAATATTCATAAGTGTATATTACTATTCATACATTACTATTCACCAAAAATTACGTTGATCTTATTAGACTCTAAAATTCTTACTTGTCACAATTGTTGAAGACCATTTTCTGAAAATCATTTCACATAATTAATTATTTAAAGTATACAAAAATATTTTAAAATACACCTTTTCCAAAATTCATCAATAAATTGAACTTCTATAAATTAATCATACATTTATCCAGACATTTGAAATTCAAAAAGTTTACTATAAGAAGAAATAAAAATTTTATTTATACCAAGATATTACAAAATATATTTAAGGCCTCATTACATAGCCCCTGATTGCACCTGCATACGACCTAAAAGTAAGATGTTCTATGGTTATAGAATCTTGGGGAGGCTCAGACAACATTGTTCGAGTGGTGATTTCTATTAGCTTGAACTTATCATGTAGGTGATTCAGTTCAAACTTCAAATGTTGGAGTTCAGATTGGGGTTGGTCCAGAGTAAAGCCCAGTGAAGCCACCTCCTTCCCATGCTCTGAAAGATGGGCTTCGTATGACCCGAGTCCACTAGATGAGGCCATAGAATCCTCTTTCTGTATTAATTAACCAAGATTACTATTATTAATAAACAATAATTATAACATTAATTGTTTAGTTTCCAATAGTCATATTGACCAACAGTCAAATAACAGTCAAAACCCAACGATATCATTTTAATTATACTCACTTTATTAATTTAAGGTATAATTTTGTTGAGTATAAATTAAAATAACACACAAAAGTAGGAAACAAAATTTATTCAAAAGTTATGGTTGTTACAATAATAAACGCCCAGAAGTGATGTAATAAATTATGTAAAGGGTATCCATGACCAGAATTTTGTTTCCCCCTTAAAATAATGTTTTTAGGTTATTTAATTAATTTTATAAAATATTAATGTATCCTCCAAAACATATAATATATTTTAAGGTTATAAAATGAATTCAAAATAAACATGACTTGTATTTTAATGAGTTTTGTTCATAGCATTATAAAATAATGGAAAACGCTCCTCCTTTATAGAAACCATGGGAAAACCATGATATAGATTTTGTTTGGTTACTTTATCATATAGAGTTCAAAACCTATCATTGGAAATTAATAATGAACTTTTGTATATATTTTTTTATAATCCCACCCGACCTCTCATTACTCTTCAATAAATACCCTATAATAGGATATTAATCTATCATTAACTAACTGTATCCCTCACAAGGTCCCCCCAAAATCTTAATAATCTTCTCCCAATCTTTTACAAGTGTCCACTAAAGGTATGATATATTCTCATTATCCTCTTCATGCAAGAACCTTCTTTGTGTCATGCCCTTTATTTTCCTATTTTTCATTTCATGTTATGTTATTATATATCCATCTTATGATAAATATAAAATCAATGAATGAATTTATTATAAAATTCCACTTAGCGACCGCAAAGTACACCCTCCATCTATCTCCTTAATTGAGGGAAAATGGTTGTAGATTAAGAAGTTAAACTTTAGACAACCACAATGAGGATTACACACACTATAAATTTTCATTAGAATTAACTCAATGAATATTCAAAACATGGTCTTGGGTTCATGAACCTGATTAATCCCTTAGGATATTCCTCATATTAGTTACTCTTGATCATGAGTATTATAGTTCACGATGGTAAGATGATTAGAAGAAAATAGGGTGGATGCGTGGACATAGAAATAAAAACAATAAAATAATTTAATGGAACTCAAAATTAAAATTAAAAACTAAAACAAAAATAAAGAAAATAAATAAATTAAAAGGTGATGGGTAGTATTTGTGTCCATAATCGCTCAGTGGAATTCTCCTCCTTGGTGCCTTGAATAAATGGGATGGATAATGGGATGATTTGAGGGGTTGGAGCTCCTCTTATTTAATAGGATGATTTTGGCCTCCGAAATATGACGCGATTGTGTCCCAATTAATGGATGATTCAGCAGTTAAATCCTTCATAAATAATGTTCCAAAATATATTGTGTGTTCACCCCCAAAATTTCTGCTTTATTGGACGCGGAAATTGGGAGTTATCGATTTGTTATTGACAATTACTTTTCCTATCCTTAATTTCCTCGAAGCTTCCTCCAAATATATAACATCCAGCATCACCATTAATGACATAAAAACTCTTTAAATTTAATTTTGGAGGTGACCATATGTTTCCTACTTCCTATCGAGGTAGAAGTATTACAATATATAATGTGTAGGCCGAGATAGGCTTCTGTTACAGTGGTGGGGTCCACACTGTCTGCCTAGAAAAATATTCACCTTCATTGATTTTCTAATGCCTCTAGATGACCGAATTATCCCTTGGTCCCAAAGGAAAATTTAAAGAAAATAAAATAAGCATTCTAAAAATAAGATTCAGTCACTTGGATTTATATTTTTATTGAAATGACAAGAATACCCTTGATGTAAAAATCTGCGCAAAATCTAGAATTAGGCACTTTTCAGCATTTTTCTCAAAACACATCATAAATAAAAAATTGATTTATATAAGCTCAAATTTATAATTTTGGATGATTAAAAAATTGAAATACATACAAAAAATGTATAAAATATTATCTCTATCAATTCCCCTACACTTAGCACTTGGACTCTTGGACAAGTAATCATTAAAATTATATCAAATCGAATCCAAAACACATACAAATGAGATACACCAAATAATTAATATGAAACAAAAAGATATGATTCCACATGATTTTTTTTTCAAGTTCACTATTTTAGATTATTTAATATATTTCCACTTTATTTCTTATCTTATGCACACAAAACTTCTACATCACATGATTTTTTTCTCATCTAACAAATGTAAATGTTTAAAAAGGATTTTTAAATCCAAAATCACTCATGAGTCCACAGAGGCTTGATAAATTCATACATCTCCACCTGATATGAGTCAAGGACATGTGTTTCACATGAGGACTTTCCAGGGTTGTTCTGTGGATTCTGATTGGTAGGATTTAGATGTTAAAAAATCTGGGGCCGAAAAAGGAGGGCTTGGATCTTTTTTTAATAAAAAAGCATAATTATTCTAATTTTCAATCAAACATGGTCTCCATATCATCCCCGTTTTAGAGAATCTACTGCATCATCATGAGAACTTAAGGAAAGTTCATGCCACTAAGCATTTCACAAGAAAAAATTTATTCTCAAACAATTTTTTTTGAAAGCTCCAGATAGACACAACATTATCTCTACATTGGAAGCTCTAGAAAAGAACAAATTCATTTATAACGAATGCTCTAGAAATGCACAACTTTTAACAAAATAAACTCTTCAATAGAAACACCAAATCATAAACATTTCATTTTCCTCCAAATGTATCACCAAATGACATAGTAAACCATGGGACATATTTCCCCACACTTAAGTAAAACTAGATCAGGCAATTTTAATTCAAGAGTAGGTTGGATAGAGAAAATTGGCTTGTAATATGGCTAATCTAATAGGTTGTTCGTGGATTATATGGGCTAAAAGGATTAATGTACAAGTTAATACGTAATAAAAAGGATTATTTTGATAAGGGGGCTTAAAACCAAATAAATAACTTAATCATTTAAAACCCGAGAACCTCAAACCCTCATGTTTTGACAGGAATAAATCAAATTATAATTAAAGAAATTAGGGTCGAGTTCTCTCGAGAAATGAGATAAATTTAAATAATATGAAAAAATGGTAAATAATCCTCACAGGAATGTGATTTGAAAAATAAAGATAGTGAGATTTTTAATGGGGTTTAAAAATCAGAGTACTTTTCAGGAAATTCCAAAAGATTAGGACATGAAATAAAGTCATTTCAGCATTCATTTAAGCTCTGTTTCAGGAAATATATTTCATTACACATTGAAATCAGTTTCAAAAATAGAAATGATAATCATTTCAGCTCAAAAATTTTGACAACACACTAAATTTTAAAAACTAAACACAGAAATATCTTACAAAACCTTTTTTTTAAAAAAGTAATCCAAACATCAAATGAAATTCCTAAATTGCAAAGGTTCCTCCCCAAACATAAATGATGTTGTTTCCTCAATGAATTGAAATGGATTTAACATGTAAGTATTTTTTTAATTGATTCATAACAAACAAGTAAGTATAAAGGATAGGTAAGAACTGATAAATTTTAATGCTAAATAGGTTGGAGGAGTGTGATCTCCTCCACTGTCTCTAATGGAAGGGTCCCAAGGAATTTATTCAACCTATGCCCATTCCCAGTGAATGGATCCTTATTTCCATTCTTCATATTCTTCACAACACCCAAATGATAAACATGAGTAACTATAAATAGACCTTCCCATTTCAAACGAATTTTTCCTGGCATCAACTTGAGTCTTGAGTTGAATAACAACACTTTGTCTCCAGGATAGAAGTATTTCTGTTGGATCATCTTTTTATGGGACACTCTTTTTCTTTCTTTTTAAATCTTGAAATTTTCAAATGATTCCTTCTAATTTCCCCCATATTTTTCAACTTCAATATTTTTTTCTTTCCTAGCACTTTCAAGGTCCAAATACATTTTCCTCACAGCCCAATATGCATTATGCTATAAATTCAATAGGTAGGTGGAAAATTTTCCCATAAATCATCTTATACAGACTCATTCTAATTAGGGTTTTTTAGGTTTTCTAGTAATCCCATAAGGAATATTCTATCTTTTGGCTCTGATACTTCCTCTTTGGGTTATCATTCTTTTCCAAAATTCCTTTGATTTCCCTGTTGGAAACTTCAACTTTCCCATTAGTCTATGGATGATAGGGAGTTGATGTTTTATGATGCACCCCAAACTTATTGAATAATGTCTCCATTATCCAATTGTATAATTGAGTCATTTGATCACTAATGATTTCTCTAGGCACTCCAAACCTAAAAAATAAGTTATCCTTGACAAAATCAAAAACAACTTTAGCATCTTCAGTCCTGGTCTCTTTTTCTTCCACCCATTTAGATTCATAGTCAACTGCAAGAAAGATATAAGAATTTCCAAATGAAATCAGGAAAAGGCCTATAAAATATATCACTCAATCTTCAAAAGTGTCACAAAAATCTAGGGGCTTTTGAGGCATTTTTTGTCTCATTGAAATATTTCCTAAAAACTGACATTTTTAACATATTTTAAAAAATTCATCAGCATATTTAAACATAGTGGGCCAATAAATTATAGATTATAAAACCTTCCTTGATATAATTTGAGGTCCAAAGTGTCCTCCACAAGAAAAAGTGTGAAAAAACTCAAAGAAATATTTAACTTCACTTTCTGGTAAACATCTTCTTATCATTTGATCATTGAAAATCTTCCAAAGGAATGGATCTTCCCAAATGTAATACCTAGGTTCAGCTTTTAGTTTTTAAATTTTGTGAGAATTGAAATGATATGGGACATAATATGTTACACGATAATTGACCATGTCATCATACTAAGGTACTTCTACAACAATCAATTACAACTGCTCTTCTGGAATTTGATCATTTAGTGGGTCTCTTTCTGGAATTTCAATTTCAGCGGTGTTTTGTGGTCTACTTATATGATTAGCCACATGGTTCTCAGATCCCTTCTTATCCTTGATTTCTAGAACTCCTATAACAGTTTCATCTATCTCACTATCCTCGGTTTAGCATCAACTTTTTTCATCAAGTACCTTAGAGCTGTATGATCATAAAACAAAGTGATTTTATTTTCAAGAAGATATGATGTGAAACATTCTAATGAAAAAAAAACTGCTAAGAACACTTTTTCCATGGTTGTGTAATTGAATTGGGCCACATATAAGGTTCTAGAGACATATGAAATGACTTTCGGTCTACCCACGATTCTCTAATAAAGAACTACTCCAACTGCTTGGTTGGAGGCATCAGAAAGTATCTCAAATAGTTTTTCCCAATTTGGCAGTAGCATCACAGTTGGTGAAATCAATATCTTCATCAACTCATAAACGGATTCCATACATGCACCATTGAAATCAAAAATCATAATCTTTCAAAAGTAATCTAGATATAGGGAGATAAACCATAATTAAATCTTTGATAAACCACTTGTATAATCCTACATGTCTTAAAAATGATCTAAAATGTTTCAAACATGTTTGGTATGGAAATGAATTTATTACATCAATTTTGGATTTATCCACATGAATTACATTTTGGGGAATTACATGACCAAGTACAATTATTCTTTTTACCATGAAATGACACTATTCAAAATGTAAAACAATATTTTTTCAATGTAGGTTTTCAATATATTTTCCCAATTTTTCAAACAATGATCAAAAGAAACTCCAAAAACTATGAAATCATAAATGAAAACATCCAAGAAATTTTTAATGTGATAAGAAAATATACTTACCAAGCACCTCTGAAATGTTCCTGGAGAATTAAATAATCCAAATGAAATTATTTTATATGAAAAAGTAAGAAAGGGACATGTAAATGTCATATTCTTATGATCCTTGGGAGAAATGGGTACCTGGAAGTAACATGTAAATGCATCCAAAAATAAATAATGACTTCTCCATACCAATCTCTCTAACATCTGTTCAATGAAGGGGATGGGGAAATTATCTTTCCGAGTGACCTGGTTTAATTTCCAAAAATCAATTCACACTCCCTAAAAATTTTGAATTCTCATTGGGATTAACTCATTCTTTTCAATCCTCATAGTGGTCAGGACAGTTTTTTTTGGAACAACATGAATAGGGATAACCCACTGTGAATTTGAAATGGGCGAGATGATCCTAGCTTCCATGATCTTCTATATCTCTTTCTTTATAACCTCTATCAAGGTGGGATTTATCCTCCTTTGGGTATTTATAATAGGTTTGGAATATCCCTAAAGAAAAATTCTACGTGAGTATATTTTTGGGTTTTTTATTGGGACATCACCTATAAACCACCATGTTTACTATAAATTCTCTCTCAAAAGCTCAATAAATTATTTTTCTTGCATTTTAGAGATATTATTTACAATTTTCACTGGTAATTTCACTCATTATATAAGGTAAAAATATTTCAAATCATTGGGGAGTGGTTCTAATTCATGTTCCAGGGGATTATCAAGGGATGAAACAAACTAATATTCCTTACTTTTAAAGGGTGGACCTCCTACATAGATGAAATAATATCATATTCTTCATCAGTCAAAAAATCATCTAAGAAATCATATTTTACCTCTTCTTCCCAAATAAAATTAGAATCTCTAGTGTTTTTTCCATTCACATGTTCATTAATGGAAACATTATCTCCTAAGTGTAATATTTCATAGAAAATACTAGATTATTCAATGGATTTATTAATAACTTCATGGGAGTGTGAAAAGATAGAGTTATCATCAAATGGGTAGCTCATGGATTCAAAAATGTTGAAGTGGATAGTGCTATATCCAAATTCCATGTTGAGTGTACCTTCATGAACATTGATGATGGTTTTAGCTATCTTCAAGAATGGTATCCCCAAATTGATGGGTGAGTGTGATGGGATCCTATCTTCTTCCATATTTAGGACATAGAAGTCAACTGATAATATGTGATCATTGACATTCTCTAGGATATCCTCTATAACTATTACAGGGGAAACTCTGGATTTATTTGCATGCTGGACCACCACTCCTGTGGGATTTACATATCCCATATGCAATGAAGTTTATACCGAGTGAGGTAATACATTAATTTAAGCACCTAGATCACAAAAATCATTAGATAAAATTAATGAACCAATGGTTCATGGAATGAAAAACGTCCATTGATATTGATAATTGGTTGGAATATGGTGTGGTATAAGGGATGAGACACTTCTCCCCAAGTTTATTCTTTAATTACCATGAAGTATTCTCTTTTTGGTGCAATGATATTTCCAAAATTTTCATACCTTGGAGTTTGTTTAGCCACTTCAAGTAAGGGGATATTGAATTCCACTTTTTGAAAAGTTTTAAGAATTTCTTTTTGAAGTGTTTCTTCATGAAATTTCTTTGATTGAATTATCCTTGATGGAAATAGTGGGGTTAAGTGTTTCTTCTCCCTTTGTTTCCATTCCATTTTCATTTCTTGTCTCCTATTCCGTGGCCTATCCTTATCCTCCTCCTCTTCCTTTTCCTCTTCTTGGTGAATTGTCAAAAGATTTTCAAAATTTTCAACATCATTATCTCTCAGAATGGGTGGTATTGTATCAGGTTCATGGTTGGATTGAGGTGGGATTTATTTTCCACTTCTTATTATGATTTAATTGACATTCTCTTTATGATTTGGCATGTTTGGGAAGGAATATTCCCTAGATTCTTGGACATGATTTCATCAAGACATCCCACCATGTATACCATTTTATCAACCATATCTATTAGACCATCATACTTGTATTGTAACTGCCCATAGAAGGTTGTATGCAAGTGGATGGTTGTTCATATGTCTTTCCTTGGAATGGTGGTGGATGAAAGGATTTCTGTTGTTGGAAGGGCTATTTATTGGATTTTTGGAATGGAGGGGGGTTCTGGTATTACTTCGGCCAGTAATGAGGTTGAATGGGATGTTGGTTTGGATTAAATGATGTTATTTAGTTTTCTTTGTTCTTATATCATTGTTGGTCATGGGGTTGATTCAGTTTATTTTGTTTGAACTGTCTTCGTTGAAAGGCCACAGTGCAATATTCTTTCCCATGTATCTCTGGGAAATGGTCAGAATAATGAGTGGAAGAAAACATAAACCACATACCTGAGTAGAATCTAGTTTTACATTTTCATGAGTTATATCCATTTGAAGGACTAACCTTGAAAGATCATCAACTTTGGTTTCAATCAATGTAGATGAATAAGATTTTTTACCTCATGTATCCCAAAGTTCCCATTCCTCTTATTCCAAATATTTGTGTTCTTTGAGAAATCTTCTCAATTAGTACTCTCATATCTGCACGAGACATGTCAATCAGGGATCCCCCAGATGAGGCATCTAGAATATTTCAATACTTATCCTGAAGTCCTTGGTATAAGAACACAAGGAATTGGTGTTCCTCCATTTATTGATGTGGGAGTCTAGAACATATCTTTTAAAAACACTCCCAGTACTCATAGAGGGTTTTTTAGTTGATTTCTATATGATGTAAATCTCATTCTTGATGGATGTGCTTCCCAATGTGGGAAAGAATCTTTGCATGAGACATCTTATTAGGTCTTCCCAATCACTGATCTCCCTTGAATATAGATTGTAAGACCTTTATTTAGATTCTCCTTTAAGTGAGAAGTGGAATGCCCTCCACTGAAATTGGATTTCAGGTTCTCCTTTTGGCCTGAATCTTGAGCATCTGTATCTGAATTCTTGCATTTTCCAATTTGGATCTTCTCTTGTAAGACCATGAAACTTTGGAAGAACATGTATCATATTGGTACATAATTCAAAATCATTTGGTTTAGTGTGTGCAATTAGTTGGTTATTTTGAATAGAAAATTGCTGTGCACATAGATCACTTAGGGTTGGGATGGGATTTCTATCCATGATTTCATATTCAGAGTGAACACTAATAGTTTCACTTGAATATGAGAGATCTATTACTTCAAAGAATTCATGTAGCATTCTTTTTCTTAGTTGGGATAAGGTTATTTCAATTTCTGGATCAAATAAAATTTACGGTTTTTTTGAGTTGTGAGTCACACAATTTTGAAAATATTTTTTTTCTATTACACTGCCTCCCTGGAAATGGCACACACCTATCTTATGGCATGAAAAAAGAAATTTAGTTTTTCTAGTGCAGCATAGTGGTTGGCCAGGGATGTCTCACCTGAGTATATTTTTCAGGTTGTTCACTCACATAATCTAATTCACCTTACCTATATCATTTTGGATGTCTTTATTTAATAAATTAATGGAATTCAATTGAAGAAAATAAATTAAAAGAAAAAATGTAATTCAAATTATTAAGAATTGCTAAAAAAATGGAACTAGTGAAGAAAGGAAGTTCTCCCAAGAGAACATTTAGGGAGCACCTTCATGGACCACCTTCAAATATTCTTAGTGAACACACTCCATCGTATGTGTGCACACCTTAGACTACCCCAATTATAAATGAAAATTCCACTTAGTGATCGTAAAGGACACCCTCCATCAACCTCCTCAATTAAGGGAAAATGGTTGTAGATTAAGATGTTAAAATTTATACAACCATAGTGAGGATTACATCCCATATAAATTATCCTAAGAAATAACTCAAAGAATATTAAAAACATGGTCTTGGGTTAAAGAACCAGATTACTCCCTTGGGATATTCCTCATATTAGTTACTCATGATCATTAGTATTATATGTCATGATGGTAATATGAGAAAAGAAAAGAGGGTGGATGGGTGGAAACAAAAATAAAAACAATGCATGAAATTATTAAAAATCTAAATCACAATTGAAAAATAAAAAAAATTAAATAAAATAAATATATTAAAAATAATTGGTGAATATTTGCATCCAAACTCCTTTAGTGAAGACCTCCTCTTTGGTGCCTTGAATGAATGAGATGGATAATGAGATGCTTTGAGAGGTGGGAGATGCTCTCCTTTTATAGGTAGATTCTGTCATCTAAAAGTTGACGCATTTTTTTCCTCATTAAAGAATGATTCAATAATTCTATCCTTTATAAAAGTTGTTCAAAAATAACTTGTTCTTTGACCATCAATTGGTCAGCTTTATTGGATGTGAAAATATTGAGTTATGAATTTTTTATAGACAATGACTTTTTCTGTCCGAAATTTTCAGGAAGCTTCCTCCAAATGTATAACATCCAATGTCACCCTTAATAACATACGACCTTTATAAAATTAATTTTAGAGTCACCCCTATGTGTCCTAGTTCCCTTCCAGGTGAACCGAATGCAATATATTATGTGTAGGCTGAGATAGATTATTGTTATGGTGGTGGGGTCCATGTTGTCTGCCTAGTAAAATCTTCATCTTCATTGTTTTTTAATGCCACTAGATGGCTGAATCATTCCCTTTTCTAGAAGACACCATTGAAGAAAATAAAATGAGTGTTGTAACAAAAAAATATTGACTCAATTTGGATTTATTGTTTTCATGAAATGAAAAAAATACCCTTGATAAAAAAATCTGTCCAAAATCCTGAATTAGTCACTTTTCAGCATTTCTCTCAAAACACATAATGAATCCAAAATTGATTCATATAAGATCAAATTTATAATTTTGGATTATTAAAAAAATTTAAATTCAAAAAAAAAATGTAGAAAATATTATCTCCATCAATGGGTTATTTTATCTTATATCCCACTTAATATATATATAATTTTAATGTGATAAGAGACCCCTTTCACTTTGACTAATTCATTTTATGTATCCTTATATACCATTTTTGTGTCGCCCAAATTATCCTTTGATTTTTCAGGAAAAAAATTGTGTATTTAATACCCATCCCAATTTACACTCAAGGGTATTCACCTATACGTACTTATTATTCATTAATTGGGGTATTACATGTTTGAATATCACACTCCTCAATCTTGGGATTAAAATTGTTCAAAGATATCCTTATGTTGTATGATTTATATGGTACGCGTATGTATGTAAATGACAAGAAAGTGAATGGTGAGCCTGACATTATATAGACCTCCAATTCATTTTGTAATGTTTTAATCTCATGAGATTCCATGTATGGTGCATGAGAGGTTATACAAATCATATTGTATATTGTCTTGGTATTTATCCTTTACTTATGTTTACGATATCTTGTTTTATCGTTCCACATTACCATGATGTAATTATGTTATTAGGTAATATTATTCCCCATTGTTCAAAATTATTATTTTCACCCCTCTTATGTTACCTTAATATGAATTTATGAAACACATGTAAATATTTGACTTATTATATTCTTATTTTATTTTGTTTCTATTCGTTATAGACGATCTCTTTCTTATATATGTAACAAGGTTATTCGTTGAAGTTTTAAATAAATTATTACATTTTTTGGATCTTGTTAATGAATATTTCAATAATTTTTTTATATTTAAATTGCAAGCTATTATGTTATATACATAATTTCCCAAGAGAACTAGGCGTGATGATCTTCTGTGATTTAATAGCATGCACCTTTACCTAATAAATCATGAATTGAGGTGTATTAAAAGAGGATTTTTCATGATATATATCCCAACATCACACATTTTCTATATCAATGTTTTTTATATTTTCCTCTTATGCATGAATCCCATAGAGTCAGTTATCAACCTCATGCATAATCATCATATGGAATAAATGTGAGTGATTCGATGATAATTTCAATGTAATTTCATGTGTTATTCATGTACACAATGACATTACCAAACTATTTTTATGAGGCTTAAATTTTGATCTCATATAAAATATTCTTATTAATGTCCTCTCTTTTCAACTCTTCCCACTGGTTTGATGATGATTGTTTATACGTTCCCTAAATCATTTATTATTGGAATGAAAAATCTAGGGGTTTGGCCAAAATTGTTTTAGCCTAAATGAGTCTAGGTACATTTTGACATTAACCTTATCTGATCTAGTTTTTGTTAGTATTCCATGGTTTTATCATGGTACAAGAAATCCCATCGGTAATACCATTTTCAATGAAAATTTCTTATCATGGGTGTTTCTTCGAAATTTAATTCATTTTGTTTCAGGTGATCGCAATTTCCACATGTATTTTGGATGATCATTGTGTTATTGAAAATTATTTTTCATGAGATTGTGCTTACATCGATCATCAGTATGTATCTCAATTACCATCTAATAGACCCTTCATCATTGGTGTCTAATCTAATTTACAAGTTATGCATATTTGTTTATAGATTTTTTTTGCATTTCTAGTTAATTTTATGTATTAATTACTCAAGAAAACTACTTAAAATAAAAACACCATAAGGGAACTTTTTGGATCTTGGAATCTCATGTTGTTAGAGACTAACCATTTAGCCCATGTGTCTGACATTTTTTAGTGACTAACATCCATGGCCAATATCATCCTTTCCTAACATATTTTACAGAATGGAAGACACTATGTGGTGAGCTTCTTGATTTGTGGATACTTATTCCCACATTGAAAACCACCTTGACTCAACAATATTTGATGTTACCCTTTATCCTTTTACATGGATCCTATCTAGATAATTCAATAATAAATATCGTGGTACCAATTATTCTATTAATCTCTGATATTCTATTATTCCGTTATCAATTAGGTATAACTCACTACATAATTATTTTTCATACTATCAATTATAATTCACACCTGGTATGTGGTGGTGGTGGTTGTTTATTTTTTACTTTTGGCTATTTACAATATTGTGGTCACAACCACCCCTTATTCTATAATTGCATCAAATAGGGATATCTAGTTTGTCACTATAGATAACTCTATAGTTGTTTGTTTCAACCACCATGGAAAAGACTAATTTGATTGACTTATCAAATCCATCATAATACACCCATCACACAATGGAAATTTCAAAGAATGAGTTTTATCATATATGTTATCTTCAGCGTTCCTTTCTTTATGCTTATTTATAATCTTATCTTACAAATATTGGTGGTCCTACAGCTTGCATTTCCCTCTGTCTGGCATCTTGGATTCTAGATTTAGGTGTTTTTTCACCCATCCAAATATTGTTATAAAAAATTATACAGTACACATATACTCTAATACTAACTTGGAAAACCCATATATTATATATCATTTTACATGATAATTCATAATAAATCATCATTAAATCACAGTCTCAATACCCAATGGTTTAGTTTATTTGAGATTAACTACATATCCATTTTATTTCCAAACACTGTGTATATTTCCTCCACGAAATTATTCTTACCTGGTTTCCTTTTAGACATATATCCACATGGTAAATCATCCAAAATAGATAATTATATAATGTTAGTGAGCTCAAATACTCTTTAAGGAGAAAAAAGGATATATTAATCAGATTAACATAAGTTATTATTGTGAAGTACAGAATGAGTGAGTATTCTACAAAAAATTTAGGTATGAAAACATAAAACAAAATCAGGGAAATAAAATATTGTAGTTATTCCTAGTAGAATATAATCCATGGAAACCCTAAAAATATTTCTGGATAGGAGGTAGTAGATAAAAACCAGCTTCTCTAAAGTGATGAATAATATACACTAGTTTCCTCATGTAGTTGTTAAAAGTAGTAGGGGAAAAATGTCACAGCTAGTAATACAGAAGATGAGGCTCGTAGAAGTGGGAAAAGACAACATACAAATGAGTAAAGTATTTGAAACTATGAAATTTATAACCTACTTGACTAAGAGCATGGTGTTGTGAGAATTTCTGCTGTAATTTTTTACAGTTGGAGTTGAACATATGACATGAGAACTCACAGAGATTAAGAAGCTGAACCATGAGTCACTAAATAAGATACACCATTTCTCATTACATGTACCACTATGATAGAAGAAGGCGTAACTGGAGATGTAAGATGATAAACCGCAACACAAGATGCTATAGATTTTTTAGGCTCAAGCTCGGGCTCCTATAGTCATTCTTGAGAAACCACAACATGAGGAGGTGTAGTTTGGATTATTTTTAGTATATCGGTCTGTAATTGATGAGGACTATAGTGTTATTTCATAAATAGAATCTATTTAATGAGATAGGTGGACTTTCATTGAGGTTGACATAAGGTAATGTTGGATGAAGAGAAAGATCTTATGGATTCTATAGAGGATCTATAAGGAAGATAGATTGAGAGTTCTGTTGAAGTTTTATTTATGTATTTTCAAGCATTTCATTAATGATATTGATGAAATGGATAACTTATTTAATGGTATGGTGATATTTTATAAACATAAAATGATTTGGGGAAAGCTAAATCTTAATATGCGCCTTATTTTGTAGTTATACTATTTACCTGGGGTAAAGATATGATTGAAATTGATGAAGTAAATTAGATACTATTAGTGACCTTAAAAAGGATTAGTGATTTGGGGAAAATGTAAATTTATGTAGAGTTTAATGCATTTATATATTCACAGAATATAGTTCATAATTTGTGATTTTATTTAAGGAGTAAGTATTTATTAAATTTTGGAAGCAGTTATCTTTTCCTTGAGGTTTTATGGTGATCAGGGTATTCAAATATTTGGTATGTGGAATTAAGAGTTATTTATAATGTTCATGGGATTATTGTTATGTTGATTTATGAAATTTAGTGATGTTATTTTTAAATTTATGATTTTTTAATTTTTTGTATTTATTTTGGAAGGGTTTGAAGGTAAAATACTTATGGAATGGATTAGGTTGAACTTTGGGTGTTACTCTGCAGGTTTTAGTGATTAATGCATTATATTAGATTAATTGTGTGAAATATTTTGGTCTTGGAATATATTTATAAATATGTGGAAAAAATGTTCAATCTATAATGGATCTTATGATCTATTAATAGTTAGTTTTATTGGTTCTAGCTTAAAAAATTTATCATTGATATTCATTTTTGGGAGTAAGAAATGAATTTGGAATTTATTGGAGCATAAACAAAGGCTGGAATTGTCCTAATGGAATAAAACTATATCGAGTAATTATATTTTATAGAATTATATATCATGGTAGTAAATGAATTCATCAAAATTAGGAAAAATATCTTAAAATAAAAAATTTATAAATTTACCTTCATTTATGATGAATTACTAGTATTTTTTTAACACCCGAGACTTTTATGAGAAATATTTTGTTTTTATGTTATATAAATCATTAAATTAATCTTTCACTACACACAACACTATCTTGGCTTTCTTTACACGCAATCGCATCCTTCCTCGATAGCTTGCGTTGTTCACAATATCGAGTTTCACTAAACAACGATATGCTATTAAAATATTATTAAAACTAGCCGTTATGAATAGTAATACCCACTTTTTTAAATTTTGGAAATTTTATTTTTCAAAATGGGCTTCATTTTTGGATTCGGAATATCTAAATTAGTCTAGGGTGAAATTTTGGTATTTTTCTGAAAACTGTCAATTTTTGATGAATATTGAAAACACTGGGTGACTATTTAAAAACTAACTTCTTATTTAAATAATTATTTATTTTATTTAAATTTGTTTTAGATCAAAATTGAAACATAATACCTATATAAGTTCAATTCAATTCATTGGGGTCATTTTATAATAATTTTAGATATTTAAAAATTTTATTGAACTTTTCACCGTCTTTTACCCACCTCCTAGGAGAATTTCCAAATTTACATAAAACTTCATTTTACCGCTTCTGTGAGTGTAATTTTGAAAATTCGAGAGACACAGTTAATATCAAGGACTAAAATCTGGTTCAATGAGATGAAAATAATTTTTGGTGAATAGTAACTTTTTTACTTTTTTTTACCACGGTTAAAAGTAAATAGGGAAATTAAGGGTAAAAATGTTATTATTATTACCCTAACACTTTTCCTAATTCTATTGGATAAGTTTAATTCGACCAAAAACAACATTAGTAATAAAATATGACCATTTAGGCCCACTTGGATTAGATTAGGTCATTGAATATTAATTTATTTAAGGAAGGGTTAAAATAGTTAAAATCAAAGTTTAATAAGTAAATCATTTTTAATATAGGTTTATACATAACATAAATTCGACTATAAATATTCATTAGAAATCTAAAAATATTTCCTACATAATGGTATTTTATTTTTAATTTTTAGACTTTAAATAATTTAATTTATTTATGACACAATGATGATGCAGTAATTATATTATTAATGAAATATTGACATAATTGATGTTATAAATACCCAAATAAATGTAATTTGAGACTTTTTATGAATTCCAATAATTTTCTATGACATGTTAGTATTGATTTAATTAACTTTTTTCGAACTCATATTTCTGTTATGATTTTCACAAAAATCAATCACCAAATAGTATCAAAATTGACATAAAATAGTTTTTAAAACAAATATTATATTATTAATTGTTATTTTATTCCTAAAAATATATGGTTCGGCCAAATGACTTAGATAAGGTTATATATATTAATAATAAACAACTTGGGGTTTGTTTGGCTTGTTATAGTAAGTTTATTAACCTTATAGTGTAAGAAAACAAGAAGACACGGTAAAAGTTAAATTATCTAACTTAAAGTTATATCTAAATGATAAGGTTAAAATTGAAATCTAAATGTGTCTAAATTTATTTTATGAGAGGATTTCGACCCATCCCCACCTTAGCTTATAAATTAATCAATTTAGAGCTATTAAAAATCGAATATGACTTTATAATAAAATTATATTTTTAGTTTTTCCTAAGGTGCCCCTCTTCTCCCTTATAAAAGGGCACCTCCTCCCTCTCTTACTCACACCACTTTGAGCCTTCAAACTCGGCCAAAACCTGAAAAATTATATTCTACACTTCCCTAGAAACATCCTATAGGTCCTATTCTTCTTCAAAGGCCAATTTTAGTTCCCTAAGATGAGGTCTCAAAGAGGCGCTTCAAAGAAGAGGTAATGTCCATTACCGATTCTTTCAACTTTATTTCTTCTTCCACTTATTCTTCTTTAGTTGTTTCATTATGAAGTAATAACATAAGTATAAGTCATATAATGATATGTTATTATAATTATGAAACAACCCTATTTCACCATCTATCCATCTTATGGAAAATGAAATCACCGCGCGTGCGTACGTATGGAATACCGTCTCCACGCCGTGGTGTAATCTATTTTCCACCACCATCTTACATGGATGGGTATAATGATTTAAATAATAACTATATATGATTATTGTAAAGTGATATTGATTATGAAATAGTATACATACACTCCAATACAATTCCACGATCATGGGAACGATATCATCGCTCGTGCATACGTTCGGAATACCGTCTCCACGATGTGATGCGACTCGTTCTACATGATTTTCATTGCATAATGATTATATAAATGAATTGCGTGAAGAAATATGATTTTTATTACACTAATACAATTCTGGAAATGATGTATCAATAACCTAAAAATATGAACAACAATTTATTCGACAAAACACTCATAAAAAAAAAGAAACAAACACCCGAATAACAAGTAGCAATGAAATATTACTATTAAGAAGCTAAGAATATGGCCATATATGATATCATAACAATCAGTATGATTTTTGAATAAGTCAATGACATTATTTAAATCATTATACAGGAGGTTCAGACACTTACGAAGCAAATAAGACCTAAGGTAAGGGAAAATTTCCCAATCTCAATTTTTATCCGATATTGTTTATACTTCAGAATTTACTGGGGAATAATTATCATCCACATCCATGTTTCCTCAATATATAATATTATATCTATCATAATAAAATTTTTTAAATCCAATTTTACCCTTTAGTGAGTTTTTAGTAAAAGATATGAAAGTAATCTTTTGTCGTTTTTTGTACGAGGTACTTTTTGACTTTTCCGTCCAAAGTATGAGAATAATGTTTTTTAACTGATACGATCTGAATGGATTTTTAGAACATTATTTCCATGAAGCTTCCTTTACAAGTTTTCAAGTTTATTTTTAATCAAATTCTTTTAGATTAAAATTGTATGACATGTTAAGAAAGGAAAAATGTTTTTGAAGTAGAAAGGATATTTTCCTCAAGAATGGAGTTCAAGTGTTTTATCAAAATTATTTTCCATCTAAGATAATATATGGTTATGTTTCTATCCCTATTATTAAATTGATTTGATTATGGTGTGATGGAATTATTTTTATGAATTCCTTTATCTTATATGAATTATTTTATGATGTCACAAGGTTTAAGAATCCCATTTTTATTACATGGGTTATGCAATAGTGTATGATTTATGATTTTATGGCACACATAAGAATGGTATCATAATGAGATGGGTGGGACCTATATCTCCCTCCAATGCATTGGGTAATGATTTATATCTCATGAGATAGACATGGCTGGAATGGAAGGTTAATCTGGTTCAGTGAAACAAGACTGAAACGAGGAGTGAACTCGGTTGAGAAATGGACTTTGTCCGCTATGATAGTCTTGGCTATGAGTCTTGACTACTAAGAAATGATTATCTATTATTATGTGTGTATGCCACAAAGTTTTATGTTTTAAGTTATGATTATTGGGATTACATTTCACTACTATGATTTATCCCATGTTATGAAATTATGATCTCTTTTGCAGGTTAAGATTTCCAAAATGTTATGTTCTTATGAATATGATGTGATTGATATTTCTTTTGTTTACCCTTACTGAGAATTTGAGCTCACCCTTTTGTATGTTTTCTTTCCCTAGGCTAGGAAGAAGGTTATTGAGTAGGATATTCTAAAAGGGACTCTAGATATGATGAAATAAATGGGTGAAAATGTAGATGCTTTTATGAACCAGATGTTTATGTTTCCCAGTTTCCAAAGACACTATACCTATATGGTCCTTTCATGGTTTTGTTATATGTTGTAATAAGTGTACTTCAATTTTGATGTATTGACAATGTATGTAAATTATGGAGCGTTATAGTTGGTATCAGAGGAACGGTATAGTCAACCTTTGGAAACTAGGATGTGAAAGCCTTAGTAAGAACCCTAAGGATAAGTCTAAGAATAGAACAAAATCTTAGTGTTTTAGAAATGGCAATGAAGAACCTATTATAAGGCCTTAAGTGTGAAATTTTATTCTTGATTATGTGTTTTTCCTATTATAATTTGTGTTGCTCACACTATTCTTCTTGGTTCTAGTCAATGGCTGGAACCCAAAGGAACCGTGTTAATGCGGAATGCGTCGGGCAATGCAATGATTGTCCCCCTGAGCAACCAAACATTATGGGAGCTGGAATGCAAAATCTTGTAGCCATGCTTACACAACTTTATCAAGCTATGAATCATGCAGGACTTCCAAATGAGCAAAGGAAGGAGCAACATTCTATTGAATCCTTCATGAGGCAGCGTCCACCTTCATTCAGTGGGTCTTCTGATCTATTAGTGGCTGAAAAATGGATTAGTACCACTGAAAAGATATTTTCAGTTCTTCAATGTTCTGAACATGCTAAATTCTTCTTAGCAGTATATCTTTTGGAAGGTGAAGCTGATCAATGGTGGAATCTTATCAAGAATACGAGGCAAATGGGTGAAACTGAGTCCATGGAATGGGACGAGTTCAAGAACTTATTTTTCAATAAGTAATTCCCTCGTATTCTTCAAACAAATATGGAGAAAATGTTTCTTGAACTAAAGCAAAAGGATGATGAATCTGTTGGTACCTATGAAGCAAATTTTACAAGACTTTCAAGGTATGCTTCTGGGATTATTATCCAACCTGAGAGTAAGATCGATCGATTCTATAGTGGATTAAAAAAAATTCTTCTAAGGTAGTTATCCATAAGGGGCATAAATAGATACGAGGAAATGGTTCGATGTGCTCTCATGGTTGATATGGAGATTGGAGTAACCCATCAGTCAAATGGGTTTGATAAGAAGAGGAAAATGGAATTCAAAGGAAAATCTAAAGAGCACACTGAAAAGAAGATGAGTTTTCCCTTATGCTCAAAGTGTGGAAAGAAACATTGATGCAGTTGTCTTAATGGGATAATTAAATGTTTCAAATGGTGAAAGTAAGGCCATCGGGCATTTGAATACCGCGATGATGGGAATAAGATGTCTAGTGATGTGAATAAAGAAAAGGCTACACCTAGTGCACCTCCTACACTTCAATGTTACAAATGCAAGGAAATGGGGAATTATGCCAATAAATGCCATAATACAAGTGTTTTTGATGATGATTGATGTTAAAAAACTCTTAAGGATAATGACAAAGGAATGCCACATGCAATTTCTATCAGTGATGTGCAGTACGATAATGAAGTTGTGAAAGTTACACTTACCATCCACTCTAAAGTAGGAAATGTTTTATTTGATTCTGGATCCACCCACTCTTTTATTTATGAATAATTTTCTAAGGGTATCACCGTATTACCTCAACAATTAGATGTTGATTTATATGTGACAACCCCTAATGGCACAACAGTCACATCAAAAGTTTATAATTCTTCTCTGATTGAAGTTTGTGGGAAAGTGCTTCCTGCAAATCTTGTGATCCTTCCTATAGTGGAATTTGATGTGATTCGTAGCATGTATTGGCTTTCTCTATATGGATCTTATATCAATTTCCAAATAAGGGATGTCACATTTCATATTCCATATCAATCTATGATCGTCTATCAATGCAAGGATGAACTTAACCTTCTAGTGGAAATATCTTCCATCTTATAGGTCTTGATTCCACTAAATGACGGTTATTTATGTCAAATGGTTGGTGAGAAACTCACGATTAAGAATATTCCCATTGTAAGAGAGTGTTATGATGTCTTTATGGAGGAATTTCCGAGTCTTCCACCGAATTGTGAAGTCGAGTTTTCAATAGAACTCGTACCGGGTTCTTTTCCTATTTCAAAGACACCTTATAGAATGGCCCCAATTGAGTTGCAGGAATTGAAGAAGCAACTCTAAGAGAATCTTGATAAAGTATTCATATTCCCTAGTGCGTCGCCTTGGGGGGCACCAGTTCTGTTTGTTAAGAAGAAATATGGATAAATGAGACTCTGAATTGATTATCGAGAACTTAACAAGATCACTATCAAGAACAAATATCCTCTTCAGTGCATTGATGACTTATTTGACCAACTATGTGGAGCTCAATAATTTTCCAAGATTGATATCCGTTCAGGGTATCATCAATTAAGGGTCAAAAGGGAGGATATACCAAAGACATCTTTCCGTATAACGTATGGACACTATGAATTTATAGTGATTCAATTTGGTCTTACTAATGCCCCTGCAATCTTCATTGATCTGATGAATAAAGTCTTTAGAGACTATCTTGATCAGTGTGTGGTAGTCTTTATAGACGATATTATTGTATATTCAAAGAGCAAGGAAGAACATGAAGATCATTTGAGAATTGTATTGAAGACCCTGAGAAAGGAGAAGCTTTATGCCAAATTTACCAAGTGTGAATTTTGGCTTTAAAAAGTTGCATTTTTGGGTCACATAATCTCAAAAGAGGGGATATCTATGGATCCAGAAAAAACAGAGGTTATCGAAAGATGGTCGAGACCAACACAAGTAACTGAGATCCGAATTTTTCTTGGTTTGGCCGGATATTATTGATGTTTTGTGAAAGCTTTTTCACGGTTATCCAATCCACTCACCAAGTTGAATCAGAAAGGAGTTAAGTTTGTTTGGACATAGGAATGTGAAGAGAATTTGAAGGAGTTGAAAAGAAGGTTATCTAGTGCACCTGTACTCATACTTCCCTGTAGTGGAGAAAGGTTTGTGATCTACAGTGATGCATCCAAGAAGGGGCTGGGGTGTGTTCTTATGCAAAATTATATGGTGATAGCTTATGCCTCAGGATAGTTGAAAATCCATGAGCAAAATTACCCAACTCATGATTTGGAGTTAGCTGCGGTAATCTTTGCATTAAATATTTGGAGGAATTATCTTTATGGAGAAAGGTGTGATATTTTTACTGATCATAAAAGTATAAAGTATATTTTCACACAAAAGGAGTTGAATATGCACCAAAGAAGATGGTTGGAGTTGATTAAGGATTACGACTACTCAATTCATTACCACCCTGGGAAAGCAAACAAGGTGGTAGATGCATTAAGTCGACAAGACCATGCTAGCTTATCCATGATGAGGATCACAAAAGATCCAATATTTATGGATTTACAAAGGATGGATCTTGGAATTATAATGGAAGGGGAAAAATATTATCTTTCTAAAATGAATGTTCAACCATCTATACATGTAAAGATTAAAGAGTCACAGAAAGAAGATGTTGAGTTACAAAAGAAGGTGAGAAATGATCCTGAATACAACCTTGATTGTGATGGGATAATAATGTTTCAGAATCGGGTTTGTGTTCCTCCCATCCCAGAATTAAAGAAGAAGCTGCTAGATGAGGCTCATAGTTCTTCATTCTCTATTCATCCTGGAAGCACGATTATGTATAGGGACCTGAAAGAGTACTAATGGTGGCATGGCATGAAAAGAGATGTTGCTGAATATGTCTCTTGATGCTTGGTTTGTCAGCAAGTTAAATCTGAGAGACAGAAGTATAAGGGGATGTTACAACCATTACCCATACCAGAATAGAAATGGAAAAACATCACTATGGACTTTGTCACCAGAATTCCTAAAACATCCAAAGGAAATAATGCTATCTGGGTCATAGTTGATCGTCTTACAATGTCTGCATACTTCATTGCTATTAGAGAGGATTTCTCTCTAGATCAGCTTTCCAGGATATATGTAAAGGAAGTGGTAATATTGCATGGAGTAACACTTTCCATTATATCTGATCGGGATCCGAGATTTACCTCGATGTTCTGGAGAAATCTTTAGCAACTCTAGATACAGAGTTGAGTTTCAGCACTGCTTATCTTCCTCAGACAGATGGTCAGTCTGAGAGGATGATTCAAACTCTAGAAGATATGTTGAGAGATTTCTCTATGGATTTCAAAGGTGGTTGGGATCAACACCTAACTTTGGTGGAATTTTCTTATAATAATAGCTTTCACTCCAGTATTCAGATGGCTCCTTATGAATCTCTCTATGGAAAGAAATGTAGGACTCCAACTTGATGGGATGATGTTGGGGAAAGAAAGCTATTAGGACCTGATCTTGTTTGATGAGATGGCAGAAAAGGTCAGATCTATTCAACAACACATAAGAGCAGCTCAGAGTCGAAAAAAAAGTTATGCCGACAACCGAAGAAAATACTTAGAGTTTGAAGTGGGTGATAAAGTGATATTACGAATATATCCCTAGAAGAGGGTCATGAGATTTGGAAATAAGGGAAAGTTGAGCCCTAGATATATCGGTCCTTTTGAAATTATGGATCGTGTCGGGATGGAAGCTTACCGATTGATTCTTCCACTGAATCTCTCCCAAGTTCATGATGTGTTCCATGTATCTCTCCTGAGAAAGTACATACCTGATCCTTCACATGTACTCAGCTCAGAAGTTGTACTACTGGAGCAAGATCTTTCTTATGAAGAACAACCAATAGAGATTCTGGATCGTAGCGAAAAATTCCTACGGAACAGGACCACTCGCTTGGTGAAAGTTTAATGGAGGAACCACCAATTTGAAGAAGCTACATGGGAGCTTGAGGATATGAGGAGGGAGAGGTATCCTCATCTGTTTGTTACAAAGTGACGAATTTCGAGGGAAAAATTCATTTTAAGTGGGGTAGAATGTAACACCCGAAACATTTATGAGAAATATTTTGTTTTTATGTTATATAAATCGTCAAAGTAATCTTTCACTACACACAACACTAGCTTGTCTTTCTTTACACACAATCATGACCTTCCTCGATAGCTTGCGTCGTATGCAATACCGATTTTCACTAAACGATATGCTATTAAAATATTATTAAAACTAGCTGTTATGAATAGTAATACCCACTTTTTGAAATTTTGTAAATTTTATTTTTCAAAATGGACTTCATATTTGGATTCAGAATATCAAAATTAGCCTAGGGTGAAATTTTGGTATTTTTCTGAAAACTTTCAATTTTTGATGAATAATGAAAACACTAGGTTACTATTTAAAAACCGACTTTTTATTTAAATAAAAATTTATTTTATTTAAATTTATTTTAGGTCAAAATAGAAACATAATACTTATATAAGTTCAATGAAATTCATTGGAGTCATTTTATAATAATTTTAGATATATAAAAATTTTAATGAACTTTTCACCGTCTTTTACCCACCTCCTAGGAGAATTTCGAAATTTACATGAAACATAATTTTACCACTTCTGTGAGTGGAATTTCAAAAATCCGAGAGACACAGTTAATATCAAGGTTTAAAATGTGGTTCAATGAGATGAAAATAATTTTTGGTGAATAGTAACCTTTTTCTTTTTTTTACCACGGTTAAAAGTAAATAGGGAAATTAAGGGTAAAAATGTTATTATTATTACCCTAACACATGTCCTAATTCTATTGGATAAGTGTAATTCGACCAAAAACAACATTATGAATAAAATATGACCATTTAGGCCCACTTGGATTAGATTAGGACATTTAATATTAATTTATTTAAAGAAGGGTTAAAATATTTAAAATCAAAGTTTAATAAGTAAATAATTTTTAATATAGGTTAATTAAAAAGATAAATTTGACTATAAATATTAATTATAAATCTAAAAATATTTCCTACATAATGGTATTTTATTTGTAATTTTTAGACTTTAAATAATTTCATTTATTTATGACACAATGATGATGCAGTAATTGTATTATTAATGAAATATTGACATAATTGATGTTATAAATACCCAAAAAAATGTAATTTGAGACTTTTTATGAATTACAATAATTTTATATGAAATTTTAGTATTGATTTAATTAACTTTTTTCTAACTAATCTTTCTGTTATGATTTTCACAAAAATCAATTACCAAATAGTGTCAAAATTGACATAAAATAGTTTTTAAAACAAACATTATATTATTAATTGTTATTTTATTCATAAAAATCTAAGGTTTGTCCAAATGACTTATATAAGGTTATATATATTAATAATAAACAAGTTGGGGTTTTTTGGATTGTTATAATAATTTTATTAACCTTATAGTGTAAGAAAACAAGAAGACACGGTAAAAGTTAAATTATCTAACTTAAAGTTAAATATAAATGATAAGGTGAAAATAGACACCTAAACTTGTCTAAATTCTATTGGATGAGAGGATTTAGACCCATCCCCACCTTAGATTCTATATAAATAAATTTCAAGCTATTAAAAACCGAATATTACTTTATAATAAAAAAATATTTTTAGTTTTTCCTAAGGTGCCCCTCTCCTCCCTTATAAAAGGGGACCTCCTCCCTATCTTCCTCACACAAATTTGAGCCTTCAAGCTCGTCCAAACCCTGAAAAATTCTATTCTCCACTTCCCTAGAAAATTCCTATAGGTCCTGGTCTTCTTCAAAGACCTATTTTAGTTCCCTAACAGGAGGTCTCAAAGAGGCGCTTCAAAGAAGAGGTAATGTCTGTTACCGATTCTTTCAACTTTATTTCTTCTTCCAATTATTCTTCTTTAGTTGTTTCATTGTGAAGTAATAAAATCAGTATCACTCATATACTGATATGTTATTATAAGTATTAAAAAACCCTATTTCACCATCTTTCCATCCTATAGAAAATGAAATCACCGCGCGTGCGTACGTACGGAATACCGTCTCCACGCCGTGGTGTAATCTATTTTCCACCACCATATTACAAGGATGGGTATAATGGTGTAAATAATAACTATATATGATTATATTAAAGTGATATTAATTATTAAATAGTATACATACACTCCAATACAAGTCCACGATCATGGGAACGATATCATCGCTCGTGCATACGTACGGAATACCGTCTCCACGATGTGATGCGACTCGTTCTACATGATTTTCAATGCATAATGATTATATAAATGAATTGAGTGAATAAATATTATAATTATTACACTAATAACATTATGTAAATGAGGTATCTATAACCTAAAAATAATTATAAGAATTTATTCTACAAAACACGCATAAGAACAAAAAGCAATAAACACCCGAATAACAAGTAGGAATGAAATTTTACTAATAAAAAGCTAAGAATATGGCCATATATGATATCATAAAAATGAGTATGATTCTGGAATAAGTCAATGGAATTATTTAAATTATTATATAGGAGGTTTGGACACTTATTAAGAAAATCGGACCTAAGGTAAGGGAAAATCTCATAATCTCAATTTTTATCCGAGATTGTTTATACTTCAGAATTTACTGGGGAATAATTATCATCCACATACATGTTTCCTAAATATGTAATATTATTTAAATCCTAATATAATTGTTTAAATCCAATTTTACCCTACAATGTGTTTTTAGTAAAAGATATGAAAGTAATCTTTTGTGGTTTTTCGTACGAGGTACTTTTTGACTTTTCCGGCCAAAGTACGAGAAGAATGTTTTTTTAACTTATACGGTCCGAATGGATTTTTAGAACATTATTTCCATTAATATTCCTTGACAAGTTTTCAAATTTATTTTTAATCAACTTATTTTAGATTAAAATTGTATGACATGTTACGAACGGAAAAATGTGTTTGAAGTAGAAAGGATATTTTCCTCAAGAATGGAGTTCAAGTGTTTTATCAAAATTATTTTCCATCTAAGATAATATAGGGTTTCGTTTCTATAACTATTATTACATTGATTTGATTATGTTGTGATGGAATTATTTTTATGAATTCCTTTATCTTATATGAATTGTTTTATGATGTCACGAGGTTTAAGAATCCCATTTTTATTTCATGGGTTATGCAATAATGTATGATTTATGATTTTGTGGCACACATAAGAATGGTATCATTATGAGATGGGTGGTACCTATATATCTCTCCAATGAATTAGGTAATGATTTATATCTAATGAGATAGACATGGATGGAATGGAAGGTTAATCCGGTTTAGTGAAACAGGACTGAAACGAGGAGTGAACGCGGTTCAGAAATGGACTTTGTTCGCTAAGATAGTCTTGGCTATGAGTCTTGACTACTAAGAAATGATTCTCTATGATTATGTGTGTATGAAAAAAGTTTCATGTGTTAAGTTATGATTATTGGGATTACATTTCACTACTATGATTTATCCCATGTTATGAAATTAGGATCTCTTTTGCAGGTTAAGATTTCAAAAATGTTATGTTCTTATGAATATGATGTGATTGATATTTCTTTTTTTTACCCTTACTGAGCATTTGAGCTCACACTTTTGTATGTTTTCTTTCCCCAGGCCAGGAAAAAGGTTATTAAGTAGGATATACCAAAAGGAACTCTAGATATGATGAAATAAATGGGAGACAATGTAGATGCTTTTATGAACCAGTTGTTTATGTTTCCCAGTTTCCAAAGACACTATACCTATACGGTCCTTTCATGGTTTTGCTATATGTTGTAATAAGTGTAATTCAATTTTGAAGTATTAACAATGTATGTAAAGTATGGGTCGTTATAATTTTCACCCATCACAAATTTTACCTTTTATGATCATTGACGTTCCCCTAACTGTGTTCTCTATCAATATATTTTAGTCCTTGGGTGTTAGTTTTGTTTTCCATGTACATATTTTAACTTACCATTAATGGTATTATCTTTTGAAACATAATTTAGTGATATTATATATAACATCCATATTTCCCTTTCTCTCTTTTTAAGGGGATGTTTTATTAACCCTTTTATGATGAAGATTTTCTACAACAGAATTTTCAAATGTCAAACCCTTTTTTTCTAAGAACACGTTAAAATTTTGAAGAAAAAACTTATTGAAGTTGGGAATATTGAAACACTTTTACATTTTAAAATAAATACTCTATGTTCGATAGCATATATGACATGTAACACTGAACTTGAACATCCTAATAAATATATTAATTTAAATGACTATTATATCTTTTCTACAAAATTAGTGGGTATAAATAGAAACAAATGATTTATGAAATATTCCTAAATTTCCTACTCAATATAAATATATTGATAAATTCTTAGTAAATAATTCAATTTTTAGTAAACTCGTGTTATTATTTTAAAAAAATATTAAAAAATGAGTTTTATTTATTTTCATGAATAAAATATTATAAATGATTCATGGATTTTTTTTGAATTATATTTTATAAATATAAATTATATTTTTAAATAAAAATATCAAATTTTACATCAGGTGAAATTTTGGGATTTTTCTGAAAAATTGATTTGTTAGTGGATAGTTAAAAATATAGATTTTTAAATATTATAATTTATTTTCATTAAAAAATCCAAAAAAATACATTGAAGTTGATCCTAAATTATTATTAGTCACATTTATTTTTAAATATTATATTTAATTTCATATTAATCAACATTATAAATGATCCTGTCATAAAAATAATTTTATACTATAAAATTTATTTTTCCAGAGAAATCATTTTTTTTCATCAGACATTGTAGGATAATTATAAAATTAATTTCTAAAAATTGAATATATCTAATTGTGTAAAATAGGTTCAAAATTTTTAATCATCATTATTAATAATTTTAATTATGGTCGGCTTAATTTTGTGTCCTAACGAATAGTAAAAATTTTAAAAATTTATCACCATGATAAAATGTTAAATCATATAAATAAGGTTAAAAATAATATGATAGAAACGAAAAATTGACACTAAAACATGAATTTGTACTATTTTATATGTGTACATTTTCCATTACTATACATGTATTGAATGTATGGCCACTTGGGACCACAATGCTTTGGTTTTTACCCTTATAATTTTTAAGAAAATGTTAAAGAAAAAATATTACTTTCTTGCTTTATATAACTATAATATTTTGTTACAGGGATAAAAAAACATATGTTATGTTATAAATATTTTTTTAATATATAGGTGATCTGATTATTATGTTAATTTATTTTAAAAAATTAGTAAATAAATAAATACGTTAAATTCTTATGCAATGCTAAAATTGTGTTTATTCAATTAATTAAAAAGTAAAATAAAATATTCGAAAAATTAAAAAACTAATATAAATTGAAAGAATTATTATGTAACGTGAATTTTTCAAATAAATATAATATTTTTGGTTTCATTTAGAGTACTAGATTCTAATTTCATTCTTTATTTTGTTTTCAATGTCAAATTAAATGAATAGTTCTAAAATTTGCGTTAATGATATTTTATAATAAATAATATTTCATTAAATGTTTTAAATTTTATAAAAACCTATATTTTTTCATTTTATTGGGATATAGTTTAAAATATTTACCATGTTACATTTATTGAATAATTCTCTTTTTATAGTTACTATCATGGACCTCGAAGAAAGAAAAGTATATTACCATGGTAATTAGCAGAAAAGGTTAACAAGGGTTAAAACCAAGAGATAAGGGTTCAAACCAAATACAAACTTTTAAATTTTTTATATAAATAAATTATTTAAACTGAAACTCATAATATAATATAATTATATAAATTTGGATAATTTCTTCGATGAATATCAATTTATATTAATTTAATATATTATAATCTTCCAAAAGTGCCCTCCCCACACTTATAAAAGGAAACCTCCTATCCACTTTTCTTCACAATTAAAAAGCCTTTTATTTAGATAAATACCTAAATAAATACCTTCACAAAATCCCTTAGATCGTCCTTGAGACTATTTTTTATTATAAAACCCTTCTAGGAATTCTTTTTGTGTAAACTTAAAGAGATTGTCTTATGAAGTTGTATTGTTCTGAAGTGAGTGCTTTTGTTTTATTTGTTCTTCCTACTCCTTAAAATATTATTCGACCATGATTATATAATAAAATCAGTATATACCATAAATAGATATTTTTTAATGTTAATGTAATATGCTATATTCGTCTAATATTCCATCACATGGGAAACAAAATCGGCATTTGTGTGTACAACTGACTATCACATCATGAATCAATTAAATTCATTTTCCATAAGCACTGCTCATGGATTGTTTTAAGGATGGATTTACTATATATACATATATATATATATATATATTATTTTAATGAAATATTTATCATTATTTAATGATAATATATCATATTATTTCATACCTTTCAATTCATTTAATAATTATAATGTCAATAGTGCGTGTGTGGGGATTACCACCTCCATAAAGTGATGTAATTCATTTCTCATATCCACATCACATAACTAACATAAATTAGTTTATAATATGTTATTTAGGTTTTAATTATCATTATTTAAATATAAAATGATACTTATGTTCTTTCCATCATTATCATTAAAAAATGGATACGCTATTAATGTCTATTATATGACTTACCATCTCCATGAATACAAAATAGTTCATTTTTCATACCCATATTTCAGGGTAGTTTTAAAAATTATAATTTAATTTTAAAAATTATAATTATTTCATTATTATTATTCTTTATATTATGGAACAATGACAAATTTTACCATATTCAAACTACCAAATACATTTTGGACAAACAAACTGAATATCATTAAATCCTTATACATGATCTTAATTTATTAAGTAATTAAACATAACTTGTTACTAAATTAAAAAAATAAATAATAAAAATGAAATTTTTTCTTAGGTATGTAAATAATAAACATTTAGTTATTATTAAGGAAGATAAGAAATATACGTGATTAATTAGACCTGGGGTGAGGGTTTTCATAACTCAATTTCTTTTCATTGGGTTATATTACTTTTTCATTGTCTTTGATATTATAAGAAGATTTATATAATGAATTTGTGTTATTTTATGTGGAATTTGAATTTTTTTTTATGTGGATTTATTTTTGGTACAAATAATCAATTTATTTATTAATTCTAATTTCAATGGTATGATCTTTGTAAGATATTTTGTCTATATGTCCACTATATTGAGATATATTTGGTATTGTGAACCTATTTATTTTTATGCGATGTATCTACTTCTCCTCTAATATGATAAATGATTAATCTATTTATATTCTTTTTATTTTATGTTTCATTTGAATTTATATCTTTCATGGAGGTTATTATTTAAAATTTAGAAAAGGGGTAAGAGTTTACTTCACAATCTCATCATTATTCCGGATTATTTTTGTTTAAGTCGTCGATGGGGGAATTATTTACCCCTTTTTATCTTAAACCCGAACTATTTATTCTACAATGGTTATTTATTTAAATTCTAAGTATCCATTCATTTTATACTCAGTAAGTACTTTACATGCTGAAATCATGTTTTTAAGGAAAACTGACTTGTTTTTCTACTCAGTGGGGAATCATTTTCTTCCATATCCATATTTTCATTAAAATTATAAAAAAATATTTTTAATATTGTCTGATGATTTATTAAAAGAAATTTTATCCATGTTTAACTTTTTATAAAATTGGTTAAATTTAATAACATTTTTAGCCACCTAATATGTGACCATCATCTTAAATATGTTTTGTACCATTATGAAATATTGTATTTGAATTAACATTTTAGCCATGTAATTATCACACAAATTTAAAATTGCCATGAGGCTCTCTTTGGTTACCTTACTCTCCTTTAATCCTTGGGTTTTCATCTCTTATTCCCCTACATTAAGGTCTCTATCTTCAATATTTATTTTAACACTTAGTTGTTAGAGGGTTTATTCTCCCTCCTCTATTGAGCCCAAATTGTTTTTTCTTTCCATGTTATGTGTATTTTTATTCCATTTTCGGTATTTTAAGAAACAATGATTTTTAACCTCTAAAAGACATCGACTATTGTCAGGACCCATCCCCCGGGGCCCATGTCGTAACTACCCCAAGCCCGCCTTCCAAAGGCCAGGGGCTGATGACTAGCACCAAAGGCGTATATCCCGATAACTCGGAAGGAATTGCCTTTATAAAAGTAAACAAACATCAACCAGAGTAAAAGCAAAAGCAAACTCTAAGTAAAACTGAAAACAAAAGTAGTGCTGAAAGTAATGGGGCCAGAAATACAAGCCCAACTATAAAGTACAAGGTAAAAGACAAAACAGTCGGAAGGTGTCACGCAGCTCCTGGATCATCCACCACGGATCCTACCTGAAGGGTAGGTACAGATAGCCTCCACAATGCTCTCACCCATAAACCTCCTCTGAGTTTCGTCTCGTCGTGAAGTCCACCACTAGATATTGTCTCGTCGTGAGGTCCACCTCCGGGTACTGTCCAGTCCTCGAACACTCGGCCTCTGTCTGCGCTGCCCGTCATCTGCAACCAACACAACGAGGTGCAGGCATAGCTCGTGCAGGGGTGAGTATAATGATACTCAGTAGGGACCCCGAGACCCTCAAGGACTCACTAAATACCACAAGGATAACCACAAAGAAGATCCCAACAGATAACCTCTACCTAGGTATATGCCCTACATATACCCAATTTATCAAGTAACCGATCTCAATCATGAGGAAACACAAAGATTATGAAATCAACGGATAACCACTACCCAGGTATATGCCCATACATATACCTAAGTTATCAAGTGACCCATCTCAATCATGAGGTAAACACAATGGTCATAGACTCAGCTCAAACCGGGATTTTCATTATCAAAACCGTAACTGCTGAAGAGCCCCGTCTCTCGAGTGTACAGTGGTCCTGTCACGACTCCGAGGTACTGCTCACTAACCTAAACTGCTAAGATACTCCTCCTGTCGAGTACTGTGGGCCTGCTGCTACAACCAAGCGATTCCCACCATGGGTCTGCCGCTACAACCAAGCGCTCCCTCTCATAGCCTTCAGAGGTACTCCTTCTGTTGAGTACCGCGGGTCTGCTGCTACAACCAAGCGCTCCTCCGCCGTGGGTCTACTGCTACAACAAAGCGGTCCCCCTCATAGCCTCCAGAGGTACTCCTTCTGTTGAGTACCACGGGTCTGCTGCTACAACAAAGCGCTCCACCACCGTGGGTCTGCCGTTACAACCAAGCGCTCCCACTGGGCTATCCTAAACACACCGAGTCGATCGGTCAAGCACTCATCAGGTCTCAGCCGGCTACACGGTCTCCGTACTCCGTACGCTCGTCTCTGGGAGGGTCTGCTCCATGAGCTACTGGTCGATACTACAAGTATCACAAATTTCCCTGAAGAAGTATCTCAATGGACCACCTCGTCACAGGGGTCTGGACGCAATAGACGGCGCGTCAATCAGACGCCCGGTCTATGAGTTACTAGCCATTTCGTCCCCGGGGCCCGGTTGGTCTCGTTTGCGAACCAACCCGGCCGTATCTCAACTGTACCCCGAACTCTCATGGGGTATACTTCTTCATAAGACGATATAGATGATCAGATATTTCCACTGATTCATCTAACTCGTCGGACCCACAAAGGATCGATAGGTACTAACCCCCGCAATGACCCACATAGGATCTGACCCACAAAGGATCGATAGGTAACTAACCCCCACAAAGACCCACACAGGATCGGTAGCACTGATCCACATAGGATTGATGAGTGATGTAGTCGTCATCGTCACGTCCACTGAGGATCTCTACACAGTCGTCGTCGCAGACGCAAAGGCAGCCAGCTCTAGGGTTCCCGCACACAGCAAGCTCATTCGGGAGGGTCTGCTCCTCGAGCCGAGAGGCTGATACATCAACTGAAACATAGTCCCGAGTTGATGTATCCAAAAGTTCCGTATCGTCAACAGGAACTCAACGTCGCAGACGGCGCGTCAATCGGATGCCCAGTCTGTGAGTTATTGGCTTTTTCGTCCCAGGGGCCCAGTTGGGTTTTAAGTCAAAACCAACCCGACCATACTCCACCTGTGTCCAAACCTCAGGCGGAGTAAGCCAAAAGATCCGTATCACTAAGAGGAATCCAACAAAGTCGACAACACGTCAATCGGACGTCCGGAGCTCAAGTTATGAGCGTTTCCGCTCCGAGGGCCCGGTTGGTTTCGTGTACGAACCAACTCGGCCGAACACAAAGTATTCCGAAACCTTGAGTGCGATATACCGAAACAACCGTCTCGATCCAAGGATCACTACGCAACTGGAGGTGCGTCGATCAGAGGTCCTTAGCCCAATATATGGGTAAAAGACCGAAAGTGATCTGAAAATGGGGGGTCTGGGCCTGGACCGACCTGGCCCAACCCCTCCGGGTCGACCCGACCCGGGTCCGGGTCCGACCCGGATGGCGTGACCCGGCCCTGCTCGGCGCAACCTGGACCGGTCCACCGAAGCCGGCCTGGCTCGGCCGGGGGGGCTTGCTGGCTCGGCCACTGAGCCGGTGCTCCACACACGCGGCGGGCACCGCGTCCCCCCTGGATCCCGCGCGGCCGCGGGATCCACTGGCTCGCCGCCGCGGCATCAGCCACAGAGGTTTCTCCAGGTGGCGCGTTGGGGCGCCGTCGCGCCGCCGGTGGTGTCCGCGGGCCACCGGAGTTTCTCCGGTGGTCCGTTTTCAAATCCGTCTGCGCCGATGCTCATCTCGGGTCCCGTTCTTCACTGCAGAAACATAAAATCATCTCTACGGCATGTTCTGTCAAAACCTGTCGATCCGCACGTCAAAAGAACAAACTGCGGAGTCTTCCGTTCGCCTTCGCAGTCCCAATTATGACCACACTTTCGTTCGGCCTCGACGACGCGGTGCAACGGTGCCACGCATCCTTGCCGTAAATCTCCATGTTTCCGCGTGGTGTCGTTGCACCACGCCACCTTCGTTCGAGCCGCAACATAATCCCCAACAAGGGGGAGGAGGGTCGGCCGTGTTTGTGCGGTCCGACCTCCTCTCGTTATAATGATAGCAAGCGGCCAACAAATAGAAGTCGACGTACGACAAGGAAATAATTCACGAGTAAAAACAATAAACCTCAACATCAACCCGCATGAACGAACGATCCACAGATCAACCTGGAAATGGTTGGTCCATGCTCATCATTATTTTCTCAAAAGATAAAGAGAATACCAAATAAATTCCCCTACCTTGTGTCGTTCTTCGTTCGTAGCGTCACTTCGCCAATGTTGGAAGGAAAGACGTTGACGATGTTCTACGCGGGTGGCGTCTTCTACCTTGACACGAAGGAAGAGGAAGAAAATCGGCATTCCTCGTGGGCGTCACCTCATGATCTTGCCTTGGATGAAGGAAGAAGGTAAACACGTCGTTGATCTTCTGTGGAGTCGGTGTTCGTCGACGAGAGAAAGTCGTTCTTCCTAATTCTCCCAAAGTCTCTCAACAAATATTTTCCAAGGCAAATAAAACATTAGGCTCCCCAATATTATAAAAAAAAGTCATGCCTTTCAAATTAATTCAAATGAATCAATTAATTAGGAAGCATAACTCATTAATTTAAGGTGTTGGCACATTAATGAGAGGAGAGAGAGAGAGGAAAAGGAAGGTTACTCAATTTAAAATGAGTTACAAAATTAAAGAGGGGGTTTATGAGAGTTATAGAAATGTGAAGGGTTGGGGATCGTGTGGGCCCCACCCCACATTTATCCTCACATGGGTAGTTAGGTTGTTGGTGGGTCCCACACTAACTTCCCCATGTATAGGTTATAACCACTTAAGATATAATAATAAAATTGTCCCACAATTTTATTCACCTCTTAATCAATCCACAAAAAAAACTCCTCTCGTGCAAACACAACTCTGGAATAGGTCTTCTTAAGAAATTACTGGCGCTACGAGTTCATCGGTGCCCTCAGATTTAAATTCCGAACACCGGTTTTAAAGATAGAAAAACCCACTCGTTCGTTCACTGAACGTACCCGAGCCTAACATTGGAAATTAATTCCGGGCACTCTGGGCCTTGGAATCAGTCGCCATCAGAAACTGCGTTCCTGTAAAATAAAAAATAAAATTAAGAAAAAAATTTCCCTTGAATTTTACGGGTCTTTAAATTACTCCAACCTCAGGGCTTTACATCCTCGTAATGAATTAACACAAACTAGGGATACAAAAGTGGTACTGAGCACGCATCTGAGCCTTTCGCTCCCATGTGCTCACCTGGAGGTTCCCGTACTGCCAGTGAATGCGCACCCAAGGAATCGACCATCCTCGTAGGATCCACTCCTATCGATCCTCAACCTCTACTGGAACCCCGCAAAAGTCACCCCATCTCCAAAGTCCAGCTCCCCATGGTCGATGATATGTGAACGCTCATGCACGTATCTCCTCAGTTGAGATACGTGGAATTCTTCGTGCACTCGGTGCAACTGAGGTGGATGGGTCCAACGGTAAGCCACTTCGCTTACTCTACTGAGGACCTGAAAAGGTCCGCTGAACCTCAGAGATTACTTTCCACCTCGGCCACATATCTGTAAACCTCGTCGAGGTGAGACCCGTATAAGGACGTGGTCGCCATTCTCGAACTCTAGAGGTCTCCCTCTCCTGATTAGAACTGAAACTCAAAACTCCTGCTGCCACGAGGGTAAGGTTGGCTGACCCAAGAATGATCGATTACACCCTCCCATGCACGAGTTTAACCTGTGCTTCCTGGGGTTTCCTTTTTGAAGACCAAGGAAAACCCATTCCGACGTTTTCCTAATACCGTCAATTTGAGTATGAATAGTGATTTCCCAATCCATACTCAAACTAACGTCATAAGGCCTCGACGCTGCCAACAAGAGGTCCCAACCGAGACTCTCGCCTCAAGGGTCCGATCACACCATCGGCATAAGTGTGACTATCGAGTCTTCTCCCAAAGGTATCTCCAGACGTGAGGGTCAAGTCAATGGCTTAACTGGAAACTCTAGGTCTGGGACTAGATTCATGGAAGGAATGGATGATTCGTATCGATTTCTGTGGCTACGGCAGCTAGTAGAAGACAATGTACGCACTTCGAATCATCCTTAGAGCCCTTTCGGTCGCACTCCTTGATCGCATGCAACTACTCTCTTTCCCTGCCCTCCATCTCCCTGATCCTGGAGGGAACAACAAAGGCGGGTGGTTGTAACATGTCGAAAAGTACACCACCACATACTGCTCTCCTAGCTCTGCTTCCACGTCTGCTGCTCTGCAGATTCATCTTTCCTTGACACTTCTTCTTCTGGAAAAATTTTACACGTCTAAGTCTCTGAGACTGACGCCAGTTCGCATCTTCCCACTGTTAACATTCACAGGCTAAAACTGATCAGCCAAAGAACATTCAACCACAAAGGTTCATTCTATAACCCTAACATGAGTAGGAATGCATAGAGGAAAAAGTGCTGGCTCGAATATCCATAAACACACCACGCTCAGAGGTCCAAGCTCTATAGCACTGATCAAAACGATTTCATCGAGTACCCGGAATGTTCGGTACTCCTCAATGAATTCTCAACTACCGACATGTCATCCTGCCGAAGCTGTATAAGCTCTAGAAAACACTCTGCCACCTCCTCAAGCCATTCCTCAGCCGCCTGTGAGTTAGGTTCACCTCGGAACTTGAGGGCATCAGATATTGGCACACGTGTAAGGCAGTAAGCCTACATGTTTCACCTACCGGTACCGCCGGTTGTAACTGCAGACCAACAGGTAGTGATGTATAGCTGACACACTACCTGAAGGCACTAGCTCAGGCATCGGTCCACGTACCGAAGCCTCTTCACTATACAGACCATCCTCATGGTCATTCACTAGAAAACAATAGTGGCCAAGTCCACCATCCACCTTACTGATGTCTCAGCTAGGCGGAAAACTCTAGAAATCGCCTCCAGCCTATGCTCTGCTGTCTAGGAATCTGCCTCACCTCGTAACCTCGGAGGCCGCTGCTGCTGGAACTAGTGCAACGCGCTCTGCCAACGTGCAAAGTTCCCTAGTATGGCTGGTGGCATCTACTTCCCAACAGGTGGTGGTGCTGCTGGTACACCACCCGAGGGTGCCAACATAGTAAAAAGGGCCTCGCACCAGAGCCTCGTCGCTTGGTGAGCCATCATCAAGTACTCTCTCGGAACTCCAACTAACTGTCTACATGGAGACATCCTGAACAGATGTGACACAGTCAATGATTTATACCTGGTGAGCTGACCTGGTTTGAGATGACTTTAAAACTTTTGTAAACACACACGCAATCAGTGTTTTCGTGCACAAAGTCAGAAATCAGAAGTCCGGGTCCTGGTGTACGGATACGTCAGCTGCCGCATCAACACTAGACTCCATGAACCGAAGACCACACTCAGTACCCTTAACACTATTTCTTCCCATAGAAAAAGATTAGAGTCCTGAGTTCTGCGGTAGAACCGAACTCCTCTGATACCAATTTGTCACGACCCATCCCCCGGGGCCCGTGTCGTAACTACCCCAAGCCCGCCTTCCAAAGGCCGGGGGCTGGCGACTAGCACCAAAGGCGTATATCCTGATAACTGGGAAGGCATTGCCTTTATAAAAGTAAAAAACAACAACCAGAGTACAAGTGGAAGGAAACACTATGTAAAACTGAAAACAAAAGTAGTGCTGAAAGTAAAGGGGCCAGAAATACAAGCCCAACTATAAAGTACAAGGTAAAAGATAAAATAGCCGGAAGGTGTTACACAGCTCCTGGATCGTCCACCACGAATCCTTCCTGAAGGGTAGGTATAGATAGACTACACAATGCTCTCTCCCATCAACCTCCTTCGAGTGTCGTCTCGTCATGATGTCCCCCACGAGATACTGTCTCGTCGTGGGGTCCACCTCTGGGTACAGTCCAGTCCTCGAACACTCGGCCTCTGTCTGCACTGCCCGTCGTCTGCAACCAACACAATGAGGTGCGGGCATAGCTTGTGCAGGGGTGAGTATAACGATACTCATTAGGGACCCCGATAACCTCAAGGTATCACTGAATACAACAATGATAACCACAAAAAAGATCCCAATAGATAAACTCTACCTAGGTATATGCCCATACATATACCCAATTTATTAAGTAACCCATCTCAATCATGAGGAAACACAAAGATTATGAAATCAATAGGTAACCACTACCCAGGTATATGCCCATACATATACCTAAGTTATCAAGTGACCCATATCAATCATGAGGTAAACACAAAGGTCATAGACTCAGCTCAAACCAGGATTTTCATTATCGAAACCATAACTGCTGAAGAGCCCCGTCTCTGGAGTGTACAGTGGTCCTGTCACGACTCCGAGGTACTTCTCACTAACCTAAGACTATTGAGGTACTCCTCCTGTCGAGTACTGTGGGCCTGCTGCTACAACCAAGCACTTCCCACCATGGGTCTGCCGCTACAACCAAGCGCTCCCTTTCATAGCCTCCAGAGGTACTTTTTCTGTTGAGTACCGCGGGTCTGCCGCTACAACCAAGCGCTCCTCTGCCGTGGGTCTGCCTCTACAACCAAGCGCTCCCCCTCACAGACTCCAGAGGTACTCCTTCTGTTGAGTACCGCGGGTCTGCCGCTACAACCAAGCGCTCCTCCGCTGTGGGTCTGCCGTTACAACCAAGCGATCCCCACTGGGCTATCCGAAACACTATGAGTCGATCGGTCAAGAAGTATTCAGGTCTCAGCCGGATACACGGTCTCCGTACTCCATACGCTCGTCTCTGGGAGGGTCCGCTCCATGAGCTACTATTAGATACTACAAGTATCATAAAGTTCCACGAAGAAGTATCTCAATGGACCGTCACGTCACAGGGGTCTCGACGCAATAGACGGCGCGTCAATCGGACGCCCGGTCTGTGAGTTACTAGCCTTTTCGTCCCCAGGGCCCGGTTGGTCTCGTGTGTGAACCAACCCGGCCGTATCTCAACTGTACCCCAAACTCTCATGGGGTATACTTCTTCGTAAGACGATAGAGATGATCAGATATTGCCACTGATTCATCTAAGCCGTCAGACCCACAAAAGATCGATAGGTACTAACCCCCGCAATGACCCACATAGGATCTGATCCACAAAGGACCGATAGGTAACTAACCCCCACAAAGATCCACACAGGATCGGTAGCACTGATCCACATAGGATCTCTGAGTGCTGTAATCATCGCCACCGCGTCCACTGAGGATCTTTGCACAGTCGTCGTCGTCGTCGGAGACGCAAACGCAGCCAGCTCTAGGGTTCCCGCACACAGCAAGCTCGTTCGGGAGGGTCCGGTCCTCGATCCAAGAGGCTGATACATCAACTGACCCATAGTCCAGAGTTGATGTATCCAAAAGTTCCGTTTCTTCAACAGGAACTCAACATCGCAGACGGTGCCTCAATCGGATGCCCGGTCTGTGAGTTATTGCCTTTTTCATCCTAGGGGCCCTGTTAGTTTTTAAGTCAAAACCAACTCGACCATACTCCACCTGCGTCCAAACCTCGGGTAGAGTAATCCAAAAGATCCGTCTCACTAATAGGAATCCAACAAAGTCGACATAACGTCAGTCGGACGTCCAGAGCTCAAGTTATGAGCATTTCCGCTTCGAGGGCCCAGTTGATTTTGTGTACGAACCAACTCCGCCAAACCCAAAGTATTCAGAAAAATTTAGTGTGATATAACGAAACGACCTTCTCGATCCAAGGATCACTACACAATTGACGGTGCGTTGATCGGAGGTCTGTAGCCCAAGATATGAGCAAAAGACTGAACGTTATCCGAAAACAGGGGGTCTGGGCCCGGACCGACCCGGCCCAACCCCCCCCTGGGGCGGCCCGAACCGGGTCTGACCCGGATGGCGCGACCCGACCCGGTCCGCCAAAGCCAGCCCGACTCGGCCGGGGGGCTCGCTGGCTCGGCCAGCGAGCCGGTGCTCCGCGGACGCGACGCACGCCGTGTCCCCCCTAGATCCCGCGCAGCCGCGGGATCCAGCAGCTCGCCGCCTCGGCTTCAGCCGTAGCGGTCTCTCAAGGCGGCGCGCTGGGGCACCACCGCGCCGGTGACCCACGCCGCCGGTGGTGTCCGCGGGCCACCAGAGTTGCTCCGGTGGTCCGTTTTCAAATCCGTCTACGCCGATGCTCATCCCGGGTCCCGTTATTCACTACGGAAACATCAACTCGTCCATGCGGCCTGTTCTGTCAAAACCCGTCGATCCGCATGTCAAAATAACAAAATGCGGAGTCTTCCGTTCACCTTCTCCGTCCTAATTATGACCACACTTTCATTCGGCCTCGACGGCGCGGTGCGACGGTGCCGCGCATCCTTGCCGTAATTCTCCATGTTTCCGCGTGATGTCGTGGCACCGCGCCACCTTCATTCGAGCCGCAACATAATCAACAACAAGGGGGATGAGGGTCAGCCGTTTTTGTGTGGTCTGACCTCCTCTCGTTATAATGATAGCAAACTGACAAAAAATAGAAGTCGATGTACGACAAGGAAATAATTCACAGGTAAAAACAATAAACCTCAACATCAACCCGCATGAACGAACGATCCGCGGATCAACTTGGAAATGGTTGGTCCGTGCTCGTCGTTCTTTTCTCAAAAGATAAAGAGAATACCAAATAAATTACCCTACCTCATGTCGTTCGTCGTTCGTAGCGTCACTTCACCAACGTTGGAAAGAAAGACATTGACGATGTTCTACGAGGGCGGCGTCTTCTCCCTTAACATGAAAGAAGAGGAAGAAAATCAGCGTTCCTCGTGGGCGTCACCTCATGCTCTTTCCCTAGATGAAGGAAGAAGGTAAACATGTCGTCGATATTTGGTGTAGTCGGCATTCGTCGACGAGAGAACGTCGTTCTTCCAAATTATCCCAAAGTCTCTCAACCAATATTTTCCGAGGCAAATAAAACATTAGGCTCCCCAAAATTATAAAAAAAGTCATGCCTTTCAAATTAATTCAAATGAATCAATTAATTAGGAAGCTTAACTCATTAATTTAAGGTGTTGGCACATTAATGAGAGGAGAGAGAGAGGAAAAGGAAGGTTACTCAATTTAAAATGAGTTACAAAATTAAAGAGGGGGTTTATGAGAGTTATGGAAATGTGAAGGGTTGGGGATCGTGTGGGCCCCACCCCACATTTATCCTCACATGGGAAGTTAGGTTGTTGGTGGGTCCCACACTAACTTCCCCATGTAGAGGTTATAACAACTTAAGATATAATAATAAAATTGTCCCATAATTATATTCACCTCTTAATCAATCCACAAAAAAAACTCCTTCTCTCGTGCAAACGCAACTCTAGAAAAGGTCTTCTTAAGAAATTACCGGCGCTGTGAGTTCATCGGTGCCCTCAAATTTTAATTCCAAGCACCGGTTGTAAAGTTAGAAAAACTCACTCGTTCGTTCACTGAACGTACCCGAGACTAACTTCAGAAATTAATTCTGGGCACTCCGGGCCTCGGAATCAGGCACCGTCAGAAACTGTGTTCTTGTAAAATCCAAAAGAAAATGAAGAAAAAAATTTCCCTTGAATTTTACGGGTCTTTACAACTATGTTCCACCTTTAGTATTTTTTTATTCACATTATGTTATTGGTTCTTATGCTTCCTCCTGGCAGTGCATCTTGGCTACAACATTAACTAGTTTTGCTTTAGTTATTCCATTTAGAGTATAGAGGAGTCTAATTAGAGGAAACTTTTGTCCTATGATAATTTAATAAGAATATTTTTTAGTCTTATCGTGTTTTAATTTTTTTCCTTCCATCCTTAGGTATTAGATCATACATGGATCGATGGTGACCTAATGTTTCAATGAGACTATACTTTACTGGTAGTGATTCAAGGGTAAATTTTTTATGAAGGATCTATTCATCTATTGGGTGTTGGTACATAATTTTTTCATATTTTATGATTTAGTTATTATTTGTGGTTTTTAAACTATATTACAATGTTGTTTTGGATTTTTTATAGATGTCCTTGTTTTTTTTTGATTTGTGGGTTGGTGTTGCGGTGACCCTACCATTCTAGTTTAATTGTAATGTTATGACAATTTTGGTTTCCCAATGATTTGTTCATGTGGATGGTGAAATTGGTTGTGCTGGTTTGTTGATGTGTCAAGAGGATATGGTATTTTTTCTACTTGGATCTCTTTGCTATGGAGAAGCTTCATGTGAAAGGAGATGTCGTTTGTTTTTCATTGATGAGACCAGTGATTATTCTGCAGTGCATGGTCTAGCATCAGTGGGATAAACATGAAGACTAAGATGATGATATAACTCTACCTTAACAGTCATGTGTATTCATATAATGTTTCAAAATAGGTGGATGGCTCTCACCCATATAACTATTGCAGGAGTCTCATCTTTAAATTTTGAATTTTTAATTTTTAAATATTATTTTTTTTTCTATTTGAAATTTGATCAATTATATTGTAACCAGTCATCAGTTGGAATTTATGTTAGGGGTCAAACATAACCTATGTATTTTTCGCAATATATAAATAATGGATTTTATTTATGTATTTTATGAATAATAATATTTTTAGTTATTGATGTGGTCGTAGCATGGTATTGACACCCACCAAAAGTTTGGGTGATAACATAATGTTTATTTTTTACATTAGAAGATTAAATTATCATCTATAGATACCAAAAACCCAAAAATATAATTGAATATAGAAAAAAAATCCTCATAGTTAGTATTATAAAATTCATCAATATCCTTGTGGTTATGGTGGAAATAAAGAACATCTTGTTTAGGTTTCTACTTGATATATTTGATGATGAAAATAATTATTCCCAATTTGGATTTCATTGATAATTTTATGAATGAGTCCACCTGGTTGACGACATATACAATATCAGGTAGAGTCATCATGTGGTAATTTCAATACTCAATGAGATGATGATACATGTTTGGATGAGAATAAGAGTCACTAGTATTGTATAGAGACATTTTCCTTTCCTCAAGTGGAGTCTCAACAATAATTGTATGAGATAAATAAGTATCTTACTAGATGAGTGGTCTTTATGGAAGGATTGAGACATAGCGGAAGTGTGCGATGGTCATCAATAGATTAAAATTTATTTTATATTTAGTTTTCAAAAACCCTAATACAAGATCTTTTATTTTAAATTTATAATTAATTTATTTAGATATGGAAGAAATTATTACCTCAACTTAGGGTCTTTTATTCCATGATGATATTGATCATCCAAAAAACCCTTTTTGGATTACCTTTTGTGTGATGTGAGTTTCCAAGGGTAGAATCCCTTTAGAGATGCTCCAATCATCATCCTTTGATCTTCAAGAAACACCTCTCGATCTTCAAGTGCTAGCATAATGATTCAATTGTATTCTATTATTTGTGTTGTTTTCTCATCCTTCAATCTTGAGGGAATTTCCTTGAATTTCTCATTAATAATAGAAAGAGAAGAGGATTATATAGAGTGTTTCATTTTTCACCATGATTCTAAATTTTCAATTTCCAACCCAATATATACAAACGATTACTTATAGAGATTGGGTTTAAGTTAAAATATTATTTAATCGCATGTTATCCTTTGAAAAATATTATACTATTTAATAAACCTCTGGTCACAAAATAATAATAATAATAGAATTATTTTTTGGGGGTGTTATAAATTTCATAGTAAAAAATATTATATAATGGGTTTGTTAATTAATAATTGTCACGTTAAATAGTCTTGGTACTATCACACTATTGAATTTTTTTAACAACCAAATAAATATTTAATTGAATATTTTATTCATTAATAAATATTTTTGATTAATTAAACATGTATAAACTTTTTTCTTAGTTATGAGAATAATATTTATTCCATTAATAAAATTCAAATAGAATTAAATTGAGGTTATGAATAACACATAGTGTGTAAATATTTATAATTAATTCTCATTGACATTAGGTGGGCATTTATAATGTTCAAGATTACTACCTACCAATAGATAATGAATCCTAAGAGAAAGAACTTAATGTTACAATCAAAAAAATATATGAATGATCAATATTTAATATAACATTTTTATCACAATATCTCTTCAAGAAGATTACACATCTATGTCATAAACTTGTATTCTTAATAAGTAGTTCATTGACTATATTAAATATACATGCTATTACAACATTCCAATGGGATTTAGGGTGACAATTTTATTCCAACCAAAGGGTTAAGATATCATCTTCTATAAAGATAGAGGGGACAAATCCTTCCTCGACATATCCCATAATAACATATCAATCATGATGCACCAAACAAACCCTACCACACCATTACATATATCATCGTGGATACTTTTAAAAAATATATGTTTTTGTTCCATGAAATTAATTAATGATAATATTAATGTATAGGAACCATTACACACGCTTGTAGATAAGAAAATCCGATGACACCAAAACATGCATAATTCCTAATAAAGGGCTTGTTATCATAATATTCCATATTTAAGAGTACCATGTTAAAACAACATGAGAAGAATCCACATCCACTTATGAGTAATCAGACCTACTAGTCTATGTATTACGTATCTCATCATAGTATATTAACCTGCTGGAAAACCTTATTTAAGAATATAGTTATAACAATTCAAGGTTCTCATCATAGTGGGGAACTTCTATGACTTTATCAATGCGATGTTCAATCTATAAAATTTTTACATTAGAGTGATATGGAATAATTAAAAATTTGTCATAAGATTTTTTATTAATATTAAATACATCAAATATTCATGTACTCAAAGTACAAGAAGTTGGTCCTTGGACACCAACTCCAACAAACACCCACTTGGACTAGAGCCAACTCCCAATGAATTTTTGTCTGCTAGACCACATAGGACAATCATGTTTCTAAAGAGTCATTAATATACTCAAGGGGTCCACCACATTGTCTTCTATGGAATTAGTACTCCCTGTAACATCACCACACTATGAAAAAACCCTCAAGAGATAATACTTCTGATTTATGTTCTTCATCCACTGATTTTACATTTGATCTTTTACCAGAGCCACAAATGTGGAATTATCATAGTAGGGTTTGAGATAATATTATATTCATGGAACCACATCATGCTCTTGGAAAAATACTTTCATCCATACCACTTACTTCACAGCCTTAGTAGCCACAATATACAAACACTTTACTGTAGAATCTGTGACCATAGCTTGCTTTGTTCCATTCTGACTCACATCACCTCCATTAAAAGTGTAAATGTATCAAGTTTGTGACTTCATGTAATCTTGATCAGTTTAGAAACTATCATTTTCATATCCTTTGGGGACTTGTTCTCATATAATATATAAACAAAGAACATATCCCTAATACACCACATATACTTAAGTATAGTCTAGATTTCTATCCAATTACAGTCACCATGGTCAGATATATGTATTTCAACCACACATAATGAGTATGAGATATATATCACAGTGCATAACATAATATACTTAACAGACCCAATATCTGAAGTTTATGAAATCCTTGACCATATATTTCATTCCACATGTGTCTGAGGACCCATTTCATAAGAATTAATAATTTCAGGTGTTACTAGAAATAATCCCCTCCTGCATTGTTCCATACTAATTATCTTATGTATCTTGTAAACATATATACTTTGACTTAGTCTGAGTTTCCTCTTAGTTCTATCATGATTTATCTTGATCCCAAGAATGTATGTTTCATCACCCAATTCATTTATATAGAATCATTTTATTAAAAAACTCCATAACAAAATGTAAGATTGGAATTTCATTTCTGATAAGAAATATTTCATAAAAATATACTATTAAGAAAATTATCTCACACCCCCTGAACTATTTTTGGAAATAAGGATCACATTCATTCTTTATGAAAAAAAATTACATTATGGTTTCATCAAACCAATGTTCCATGACATAGATTATTTCTTTAATCAATAAATGTATTTTTTCAGTTTCTTATTTTTTAGGAATCCTTTGGAGTCATAAACCGTTTAGGTTGTGTTACATATACATTTTCCTAAAGGTTCCCATTTTGGATGCCTATTTTGAGATAAATTTTACAATTTTTTTAGTCATGGTAAGCTATGATGACCTGTATAATTCTATTTTATTTCATCATTAAAACTCATGAGAAGGTTTTGTTATAGATAAAATTTAAAGGTCTTTAAACCCTTTTGAAAATAGTTGTGACTTATAGGTACTGACTTATCATTCCAAGTCAATTTTATTCTTGAATACCCATATATAGCCAATGGAATTTGAATCCACTTAAGAATCTATAATAAATATATAATTGGTTTTGGTAAATGGAATCAATTTCATAATTCCCGGTTCCTTTCCACTTTCAATAATCTATTCAACTTATTTATTCTATATAGGTTGGGGTTCATTGTTATCAACTATTAATGAATCACTATCTTCTACGACTATAAAACAACACCATTCTAGTTATCTAACCTCTCTTGTACACCAAGGTAGTAATAACGTGTCTTGAAAAAAATCTTCTTCCATTGGGATTTGTGGAATTTGTTATTATACGAAATATTGTGTATTTTGAGCCTAGACTTCATCAATTTCTATCTCACTCCCTTTATCTTTTTTGATATAATATACTTCTCAAGAAATGCAGGATTTAGTTCAATCACAACCTTTCTGAATGAAGTATTTTATAGGTAGTATCCCTTTGTTTCTTTGGGATATCCCACAAAGATACAATTTGTGCCTCAGGGTGAAAGATTTTTACCTAAAAAAGCCTCAACAAACACTTGACAACCCCACACATGTATGTAATATAATACATGTTTCCTTCCATTCAATAATTTTTATGGTGTACCATCTATTTATTTAGTTGGAACACATTTTAGTATGTGTGGTTCTTTTTTCAATGCATATCCCCAAATGGAAAATTGAATAATCATATGACTCATCATTGATCTCACCATGTCCAATAAGGTGTGGTTCCTCCTTTCTCTTAATCAGTTATACTGAGGCGTATAAGGAGTGAGTTGATATAGTGTCCCAAACACATATAAATAAAAAATAGGTATTGTTTAATATATTATCCTCTATGGTTTATGTCTACTTTCAACTTCATTCTTGTATTCATTGAATTTATCAAAATAATCTGACATATACCTCCTTATGTAGACATATCCACATCTCTAAAAATAATTTATAAAAGTGATAAAGTATGATTACCCACCCCCTTTTTAAACATGAAGAGGTCTACTCACTTTGGATTAACCTAATTCAAGTAGATCATTAGAACATTTACCTTTCGTACTAAAAAAGGATTTGGTTATTTTTCCTCATAAAAATACATTACATACACAAAGTGGTTTTAGTTCCACCAAATATAAATATCCACATCGATGAAATTTAGTCAACTGTTTTTTATTTAAATTACCTATCTGTGGATACCAATGTTGGGTGTGATATTAGTCATGTGAAGCGACTTCTTTATCGATTGTCATTAATTGGTTAATTTAATTAAACACATAAATGCCATCATTTAAATGTGTATTTCCATAAAAAACTATCTTTATAAATGAAGATACATTGATTCCTAAATTTTAAATTAAATACATCTGTACCATGTATGGGTATATAAATAATGTTTTTAGTAATAGATGACACAAAATAACAACCCTTCAAAACAAATATCATTCTGGTCAGCAATGTGAAGTTATAGTCCTTGATAGATATAGTAGTATTATTAACTCTATTAACTTATCATAGATCTACCTCACCATGGTAAATCATTGTTAATAATCTTGGTTCCAACATTTGAATACATATGTGATCAACAACAGCTATATAAAATACCAAATTTGTAGAAATAGATAAATTTCACTTGATATCAACAACACTTGAATCTTCTCCTATATTTTTTGGATGGGTTAATTTTTTCTTCTAGAGGACCTTATTTCCAAATGAAAAATAGAAAAATATTATATTATCTATTACCCCTTGGTATTCATATTCTTGGATGGGCAAGAGGAATATTTGGAATAAGTGATCTTCACTTTCCTTATCCATTTTATCACCATAAGGATGAAAGGATTTTCATCTATTGTATCCTTGTCATCTTGGAGAATGAGAGTTAGTATATCTGGGTGAGACTTAAAAATGTTTTTCATTTTAAATTTTACAAAAATGATAGAGACTCTTTGATGGAATGATTCTAGAATGATACTAGTTCCTCGTTATTCAGGGAGTTGAATCACAATAATATATAGGCAATTAATATTTCCAATAATATTAACCACATGAGGTTCAGTTGGTGAACCCTCAAAAAATCTTTCTTTAAAGTAGTGATATGGAAATATCAAACCATTCATTTATATTTATCTCATGTTATAAACCTAAAAGGTTCTCAATAATTCTAGAAACATATTTGTTTTTGGGAGACTTAATGAGTTCAATTGACAAAGATGATAACATCAAACATTGAACGTCGACTCATGTCAGTAAAATATTTTCTATATAAAAGTAACTATTCATTATTCACATCATTAGAAAGTGGATCATACATTGATTATTCAAGCACATAATATTTCTATTCATGGCATAGAATAACATGAAGTTGTCTAAACCACTCTTCAAATCTACTTCAAGGGAGGAGGTTTTCTTTTTCCAATATTGATCATAGGAATAATGTGGGAAAATATATTTCCATTTTATTCTACAATTAAATATAAAATTACCAGTACTTTCTCATAAATATAAATTATGTTAGAAATAATAATGTAATTACTTATTAATTAAATCCCCCCATTTTATCAAGTATCAATAGCCATCATCATTGAACATGGAATGTCTAGTTTCTAATACATTCTAGAGGTAATTATCCATATTAATTTTCTTAATGATCAATACACTGACCATTAAAACCATAAGAATTTAATTAGGTAGGAGGTCTTGTCGACTGTGAGCATATATCTCCTTGATCCATTGATTGGATTCCCTTATACTAAAATCCTGACTTGGATTTCCACAACACTTTCCTCTAAATTTGTATTAAACATAATTTCGAAGTTAAAATGAATAGAATTTAGTTTAAGTCAACTCAAACCCCTCATGAGGACTGCATGGTAAAATTATGTGTCCATAATTTCACTATGTACTCCACTCAGTTCTATGCATTTATTCCCAATCACGCAACGAAAGCCATAGTCATACATAATATTAGATTGATTGATTTTAATTAATTATTCATTAATTAGATATTTTTTATCTTTTATAAGTCTTGTTAATATTAATTGGATGTTACATAATTAATTAACAATGATGGATAAAACTTTTACACATAATCCATTTATTTAAATTCCATATTTAAAGAACAGTTCATTTATCTAGGAGATCACGGTCTGGTATCTATAAATTAAATAATGTTTAGAAATGTAAAAATAAATATATGTCCCATTCATTAGATTATATTAACGTTAATTTAATTAAATGAAATAAATTTGAGATTTGACCAAAGAGAAATCACTCTTATTTCCAATCTTGTAATGAGTTACAACATTCAATATACCCACCTCTATATCTCTTAGGATGTAATCATTATTATTATATCATGAATATTCTCCACACACCTCGGTGAAGTCCATTAATATCATGTGTATATGACTCACATACGGGCGAGGGTAACCAATGTATTGGTTATGGGATATGAAATAAATAACCATGGACACGATGGTCCTTTATAATAATTGAGGAATGGATGAATCACATACGAGCAGTTTTAATTTTATTTCTTTTTTAATATTTTCATTAATTGAAAGACTACAAGGTGTTTATTGTTAAACTACATTTCATGTGGCTAGGTAAATGTTTATTTTTATTACAAGCATGGGGATTCAACGTTTCGAATTGGCCCGAATGCTTGATGTGTACATCCAGCTACACATTGTATATCTGATTTACATGTGCCTGAGAGACTTTATTGGGTATTTAGGGTGTATCTTGGTGGGATCACACTATGTTTATAATCTTGCTACACGTCATGTATAACTCATGTCATGTGTCCACTTATCATCATTTGGAATGACAAGCATTTTGGATGTGAGATATGAAGAACTACACACCATGTGCAATTCATACATATCAAGTGTATCATAAATTCTATAGGATATGTTGGATAAAGTAAATGAATATAATAATAATAATTAAATATTGGAAGAAAGAATTATTATCCCCAGTTCTATGAATTCTTTCATATCAAACAAGTTTATTAGAACTATTCCAACACAACCTCAAAACATGGATGTTGAGTTGTCATTTAAGACAGAGAATGAGCCAATTATTGCACCCTCAAAATAATTATCACCTGCTATCCATATTTATTGGATTATGTTCCCAATGAACCTTGTCATATTCCATTTAGTAGAATTTTATGAAATTATGGGTACAAATTGAATTTATTTATATATATCCCAAATAAGTTTCTGTGAGAAGGAAGTCACCATATGTATAAAAAATCACCCTCAAATTATTTAATAATACAAGGAGGAGTAAGAATATTATTTGGTACCAACATCTCAAGTATGAATATTATTTTCATTCAAGTATGTGTATCTAGTTCAAATGATTGAGACTAAATAATATATCACCATTAATGACATTCCCATTATATGGGACTTTTCCTATGTTTTTAGCAAATAAACTCATGGTCTTACTCCAAGTTGTGAGGTTTAGTTCTCAATACAACTCTTATCCATAGATTTTAAAATATATATGAATCCATATTGAATTTTTAATATGGTACTTAAGGAACAAGATAAATAATTACAGGAAAATATAGAAAAAGGTTTTATACACTCATGTTCTTTACCATGGGGTACACCAGTCTTCTTCATCATGAAAATGGATGGGTCAATACTCTTATGATTAGATTATCGTGAGCCTAACAAGATCACGATAAAGAAAATGTATCATATTCCATAGATTTATGACTTGTTCTATTAGCTACATGGATCCTAGTATTTCTTTAGTGTAGATATATAGTTGTGATATTATCATATAAAGGTAATGAAGTAGTATATCCCCGAGACTGCTTTTGGTACAAGATAATATCACTATGAGTTCACAGTGATGTCATTTGGACCCATTAATGCAACAATAATCCTCATGTACCTAATGAACAGCATCTTTAGGGATTACCTAATCATTTTTTTGTAGTCTTTATAGATGATATTCTTATATATTCCAAAAGAAAGGATGAACATGAGGAGGGACTGAAGTCTATACTGAATATTTTTTTAAAATTAATGTTATTTATAAATTACTAAAAATGATATTTCTGGTTAGAGAAAGTAACTTTCCTGGGACATGTTATCACCATTAAAGTGATATCTATATATCCTTTAAAAAACTGAGGTAATTTAAGTATGGACAAGACCAACGTCTAGGATGGAAATCTGAAGTTTACTTGGATTGTCTTGGTACTATCACCAATTTGTGAGAAACATCTCTAGAGTTTCAAGACCACTAACCTAACTGTCCCTAAAATGAGACATGTTTTTATGAACTCATGAATATAAAAATACAATCAAATAGATGAAGTAGTGTATAATTACTACACATTTTCTCACATTACTCACCAGTGGGGAAGTATTTTTGATCTATAGTTATGCATCCAAAATGGTCATGGGTTTTGTACTCAGGGAATATGATAAAGTGATAGCCCATTCCTCCATCTAATTAATGATCCATGAGCATAACTTTCTGACTCATGATCTATAATTGACAATATTGATATTCAAATTTAATATTTCAACGACATTACTTATCTCGAGAAAAGTGTGTAATATATATGGTTCATAAAAATCTAAAGTATATATTCACACAAAAGGATTAGAATATTCTCTAATAAAGGTGGTCAGTGCTGAGCAAGTATTATAATTTTTTGATCCACTACCATCCTAGGATAGAACAAAATGGCATATTCTCTGAGTATAAGGGGTCCTGAAACTCTATCTTTGATGATGATTTCAATGGATCCAATATTCCTATATATCTAAAAGATGGATATGAGAATAATAAAATGAAATTCAGAATAACTTACCCAAATAAATACTCAATGATCAATTCATTATAGGATTATGGAGTTTTATATGGATGATGAGTTTGAAAAGAATAAGGTAGTGAATATTTTGGAGTTCACTTTTGTAGAAGATTGATTTATATGGTTTGATAGCCATATATATATCCCATCAAAACCAGAACTGATGAGTAAACATATGAATGATACACCTATATATCCTTCTCAATTCATAAAAGAAATAATAAGAGGTATAGAGATCTGAAATAAAACTAATGGAGGGATAAAATTAATATATATATATATATATATTTAATTTTTTTTAAATAATTTTTTGGTATTCCAACAATTCATAGAATAATGAAAAAAATCTAGGGGATAATTCAAACACTTCCGATATCAGTACGAGAATGGGAAAACATAAATATGGATTTCATCATTAGACTCTTTAGGACATCTAAATGAAATAAAATCATTTGAGTGGTAGTCATTCACCTTACAAAACCAACACATTTTATTACTATCAATGAAGATTTATCTGTTAACCAAATCACCATCATATATATAAGGAAAGTGGTGAAAATTCGTGGAGTTATAATATCTTTTGTGTATGATCAAAATTTGAGTTTTACCTTGAGGTTTTTTAGATGACTTTAGAAAGAATTGCTTATGAAGTTGAGAATCATCACTAATTATCATCCTCAGCTGGATGGTTAGTCTGAAAGAACTATTAAAATTCTAGATGATATGTTGAGATCATGTTCAATGGATTTAATAGGGTGTTTGGATAAACACCATCCCCTAGTGGATTTATCATATAAAAATACTTTCAATTGTATCATTAAAATGTCAACTTATATGAATATATATGGGAAGAGGTGTCAAAATATAACCTACTAAGATGATATTAGAGAGAAGAAGCTAATTGGACACAGTCTTATTCAATAAATGTCATATAATGTTCAAGACATTTAGCATCATACAAAATCCCCAATAATTCAATAGAAGAGATATCCAAACAATCTTCAATGTGATCTACAGTTTTGGGTTAGAGGTAAAGTGTTCATTTTTATATCTCCATGGAAGAAAATTATGAGTTTTCTGATGAAGGAAATAATTATTCCAAGATACATCATCTCTTTTGAGATCCTCAATCTCATTGGTGAAATGAACTATCAACTAGAACTCTCACCTAACCAATCTTAGGTACATTATATCTTTCATATACCACTATTGTGGATGTGCATACCAGAATCCTCACATGTTATGAATCTCGAGGTGGTACTTTTGGAGAATGATATTTCATACACGGAGAAGTTGGTGAAGATATTAGATCTTAATTTGAAAAATATACAAAAAAGACAACTCACCCAGTTAAAGTTTTTTGGAATAAAAAAACATGAGGAATAAACGTGGGAACTAGATGATCTGATAAAATAGAAATACCCTCATCTGTTTTAGAATATTAGATGAAAATTTTGAGAGAGAATTTTTTGAAGTGGAAAAAATGCAAAAAACTTAAATTTTATAAATGAAATCCCATCTTGAACAAACTAATTCATCATAAACATTGATAATATATATTTTGAACAATTATTTTATAATTAGTATATATAAATTTTTATGATAATGTACAATTGAAACGGAATAAAGGATCGATGGTCTCGAACTATAGGATCATACCCTATTGAGCCCATTTATCAGAACTTATATGGGTGAGAACATAGCATGGTATTGATCTTGATAAAAAAATCATATTTTAAACAACTAATGTATGCGATAAATCATTCACAAGTTTTGTTTTCCTCATCAAGATCACAACCCAAACCATATTCATCAAACCACCCCATGAAAATCTCCACATAACACAACTTACCAATAGATAATTCACTCATGTAATAAAGGTTTATGTATATAGACCCTAATAATATGCATGTGTATATTTTTAATTTTAATAAAATAATTATTATTTTTATTACATTTTAATATTAGTTTTTAATTGAATAGATAATGAGTTTGATTCAAATTAGATTTTCGTATGAAAAAATGTGATTTTTGGGGGAATATATAGTTTCAATAAACACAATCCAATTAATGAATTAATGAATCATTGAATTAAATTATATTTTAATAAAATATTAATATTAAATAGTATTTTCAAAATATAAATGATTATATAATTTTTTGAGTTCAAATGTAATTTTTATAATGGTTGTAAAAATGTTACTATAAAAAGTAGTGTTTTTTGATAAATGATGTTTTTAATTTAAAATAACAAATTAGAAAACATAAATATCTATTTCTTTAAAATAAATTATATATTTTAAATAAAGATGTTGAGATTATCAAATAGTTAATTTTTCATAATTTTAAGTGAAAATAATTTTTTTGGTCAAAAACTTATACAGTATAACTATATAGTATGTGTTATGATATCATAAAAGCCCATAAGTTATCTAATAAACACAATAAAGGGTATACATTACAAAAATATGTTTCCCCTTTAAAATAATATGTTTTTATGTTATTTTATTAATTTTATAAACCCTTATGGAATCCTCCAAAATAAATAATATATTTTAAGCTTATAAATTATTTTTATAAACATGACTATTATTTTAATGAGTTTGGTTATTAGCATTATAAAATAATGGAAACAACTACACCTTGATAGGAAGCACGGTAAAACCATGATATAGTTCTTTTCGATTACTTTATCATTTAGAGTCCAAAACCTATGTTTGGAAATTAATAAACAACTCTTCTATATTTGTCTATATATTCCCACCCAACCTCTCATTATTCTTCATTAAAAAGTCTTATAATATGATATTAATCTAACATAATCTAACTATATCCCTTTTAAGGTCCCCCAAACTCTTAAGAAACTCCTCCCAATCTTTTATAAGTGTCCACTCAAGTTATGATATCTTATCTTTATCCACATTATGCAAGAACCATCATTATACCGTGCCCTATATTTTCCAATTTTTCATGTTTCATTATGTTATTATATATCCATCTTACTATAAATATAATTTCAAAGTGTTAAGAACCTCCTTACAGTATAATTAATCCATTCTATTAATCATTATATACCATTTTTATGTTGCCAAAATTATCCTCGTATTTTTCATGCCAAAAAATTGTGTAATGAATACCCCTCCCCATTTCCACTCAAGGGTATTCAACTACATGTACATATAATTCATTTATTGGTGTATTACATGTATGGATATCAAAGTCCTTAATATTGCAATTAAAATTGATTAAGGACATCCTTATGTTTTATGATGTACATGGCACACTTATGCATGTACATGATATAGAAGTGATTGGTGAGCCCAAAATTATATAGACCTCCAATGCATTGTGAAAAGTTTTAATCTCATGAAATTCCATGTATGGAGAATGAGATGTTATCTTAATCACATTGGTATATTTTCTTGTTAGTTATCCTTTACTTATTTTATGATATCATGTATTATGTTTCCACATTCCCATGTTGTATTTATGTTATTAGGTTATATCATTCCCTATTGTTCAAAATTATGATTTTTACCCCTCTTATGTTACCTTGATATACATTTTTAGATCACATGTAATTATTAGACTTATGAAATTATCCTTTTATTTTCTTACGTGTCTTTATAGCTCCTATCTTTGTTATATATGTAGCTATGTTATCCCTTTTAGTTTGAGAAAAATGATTAAATTTTACGAACATGTTATGGAATATTTCAATAATATAATTGTATTTAAATTGAAATATGTTATGTTATATACCAAATTTTCCAAGGGTACTAGGGTTCAGGATTTTCTATTACTTAATAATGTGTACCTTTATCAAATAAATCATGAATTGGGGTGTATTAAAATATTAATTTTCATACTCTCTACCCCAACATCACAATTATTCTAGATTGAGTTTTTTTATTTTACTCTTATGCATGATTCACATTGAGTCAGTTATCTACCTCATGTATAATCTTCTTATGGAATAAAATTGATTGATTATATACTAATTTCAATGTAATTTCATGTGTTGTTCTTGTACACTAGGCCATTACCAAGCTATTTTTTATGTGGATTGAATTCAGATCTCGTATCAAATATTCTTTTCAATGTACTCCCTTTTCAAATCTTCCCATTTTTTGGCTGATAAATGATTATATGTTCCATAAATGAGTTATCACAGGAATTAAAAATTTATAGGTTAGGCCTAAATGGTTTAGGCCCAAACAAGTCTAGGTACATTTTAACATTGACCCTATATGAACAAGATTTTATTAGTATTCCCAAATTTTATCATGGTCCATGAAAGCCTAGAGGTAAGACCATTTTCGAAGACAATTTTGTATCATGGGGGTTTATTTGAGATGCTATTCATCTTTCCATAGTTGATCCCCATATCCACAAGTCTTGTGGACGAGCATTGTGTTGCCAATAATTATTTTTCATGATATTGTGCTTGTGTCAATCATCAGTATGTATCTTAATTACTATCTTACCGACCCTCATTCAATGGTGTCTAATCCAAAGTACACGTTATGGATGTATGTTTATAGAATCTTTTTTACATTTCTAGTTAATTTTATATATTAACTACTCAAGAAAACTACTTAAAATGAAAACAACATCAGGGAAATTTTTTGATCTTCAAATATCATGTTTTTAGAGACTAACAATCTAGCTTAGGTGCCCGATGTTCTTCAGGGACTAACATCCATCGCCAATATCATCCTTTTCTAACATATTTTACAGAATGGAAGACACTATGTGGTGAGATTCCTGATTCATGGAAAATTATTTCTACATTGAAAACCACCATTACTCAACAATATTAGATGTCCCCCTTTATCCCTTTACACAGACCATATCTAGAGAATGAAATAACAAAGATTGAAGAACCTATAAGTCTATTCATCTAAGATATTCTATTATTAAATTATCAACAATGTACAACTAATTGCAAGATTATTTATTAAACTTCCGTTCATACATCACTCCAAGTATGTGGTGGTGGTGGTTATTCATTTATTACATGTGGTTGTTGACATTAGGGTGGTAACAACCACCCCTTATTCTAGCATTGCATAAAATAGGGATATCTAGTTGATCACCATTGAGCAATCTATACACATTTGTTTCAGCGACCTTGAAAAAAACTACATTGATTGAATTATTAAGTCCACCATCATACACCCATCACAATATGGATCTTTCACTGAATGAGTTTTATCTTATACATTCTCATTAGGGTGACTAAATTTATACTTATTTATAGTCATTGGTTACAAATATTGGTGGTCCTACATCTTGAAATTCCCTCTATTTGGCCTATTGGAATCTAGAATTTTGTGTTCTTTCTTCCCTTTAAAATATTATTATAAAAATATATAAATTACACGTATACTCTATTACCAACTAATAAAACCCATAGATTATATATAATTTTACATGATGATGAATAAAAAATCATCATTAAATCACACTCTCAATACCCAAATGCTTAGTGTATTTGGAGATTAATTGGACATATATTTTATTTCCTAACATTGTGTACATTTCCTCCATGAAATCCAGCACACATGGTTTCCTTTTGGACATACATCCAGATGGTAAATCCTCAAAAATAGAGAAAAAAATATGTTTGCAGGCTCAAATACATTTTAAGGAGAAAAATATAAGAGATATTAATTAGATTAACATAAGTTATTATAATGAAGTCCCAAAAGAGTGAGAATACTAAAAACATATACGTATAAAAATATAATCAAAATTAAATGGAAATAAAATATGGAAATTATTCATATTAGAATAAAAACCATGTAAACATTAAAATTAATTCATGATGGACAGTAGTAGATAACAAACTAGGTGATCTAAAATAATGAAGCATATGTACCTATTTTCTCATGTATTATTGAAAATTAGTTTTGGAAAAAATTTCATAGCTAAAAATCCATAAGATGAGGCTCATAGAAGTGGGAAGAGACAAAATAAAAATGAGTAAATGATTTGAAAATAAGGAATTTAGGACCTCTATATCTAATTTCATGGGTTTGTGAGTTTTTGGATGTAATTTTTTATAGTTGGAGTTGAACATATTGTATAAGAACTAACAGAGATTAATAAGATGAACCATGAATCACTAAATAAGATACATAATTTATTATGCCAAGTGAAAATATGAGAGAAGAAGGAAGAACTAGAAATGCAATAGGATTAGCTGCAACACAAGTTGTTATAGATGGTGTAGGCACATGTTTAGGCTCTTTTAGTCATTCTTGAGAAATGGTACATGAGGACATGTAGTTTGGGTCTTTTTTAGTATTTTGGTATGTCATTGATGAGGAAGACCATGATATTTCTGAAATTGAATCTATATAAAGAGATAAGTGTAATTCCAAAGTGGTTGCCAGAAAGGAATGTGGGATGAATAGATAGATCTTATGGATGTGATAGAAGATCTATATGGAAGATATATTGAGATTTATGCAAAAGTTTTATTTATGTATTTTCATGAATTTGGTGAATGGTATTGATGAACAAGAAAAATTATTAAAAGGTAAGGTGATATTTTATGGAAGTAAAATGATTCGGGGAAAGATAAATCTTAATATGCACATTATTTTTAGCTTTTGTGTTTCCCTTGTGTAAAGAGATTATTGAAATTGAGGAAGTAAATTCGATATTATCGGTGACCATAAATAATATTAGTGATTTTGTGAGAATATAATTTATAATGGAGTTTACTATATTTATAAATTCATGGAATAAATTTTATAATTTTTGATTATATTTAAGGAGTAAGGATATAGTTGATTTTGGAAGTAGAAATATTTTAATTGCGGTTTTATGGTGATCAAGGTATTCAAATATTTGGTTTGTGGCATTAAGAGATTTTTTTATCATTTTTGAGGGATTAATTTTTTGTTGTTTATGAAATTTGGTTACATTCTTCTTAATTTGAGGAATTTTTAATTTTTTTCATAATAATTTTGGAAGGGTGTTAATGAAAAATACTTATGTAATGGATTATTTTGAACTTTGGGTGTTACTATTTAGTTTTTAGAGATTAATTTATTATAATAGATTAATAGTTATAGATATTTTTGGTCACAGTAAATATTTATATATATGTAGATAGAATTTTCACTCTTTTCTGGATCTTATGATCTATTGAAAGTTAACTTTATTTATTTAGTCCTAAAAAAATTATTGTTTTAAATTCATTTCGTGGTGTAACAAATGAATTTGTAATTAATTGATGAATAACCAAAATATGGAATTTTCCTTATGAAATAAAAAGATATCGAGTATGTGTATCTTATGGAATTGTTTATCTTGATACAAAACAATCACTCAACATTAGGAAAAATATCTTAACATAAAAATTTTATAAATTAATATTCATTTATAAGGAATCACATTTATTTTCACCCATCACAGATTTACATCTTTATGATCATTATCATTCCCCTAACTATGTTATATATCACTCTATATTAGTCATTGGTTATTAGTTTTCTCTTATATGTCCATAAATTCAATTACCATTAATGTTATTCTCTTTTGAAACACAATTTTGTGATATTATAGATAACTATTATATTTCCCATTCTCTCCTTTTAAGCGAAAGTTTTATTAACCCTTTTATGATGTGGAATTTAAAAAAAGGAATTTTTAAATGTCAAACCCTTTATTTTTGAGAAGAATTTAAAATTTTGAGGGAAAAATCTATTGAAGGTTGGAATAATGAAACACCCTGATATTTTATAAAAAATACATTATGTTCGGTAACAAGGACGACATGTAAAACCGAGCTCAAACATCACGTAAAATATATTAATCAAATATGAATATTACATCCTATCCATAGAATTATAGGGTATAAATAGGATTTAATGATGTATGAACTACGTATATTGTTCTAAATCAATATAAATATTTTCAAAAATTCTTAGTAAATAATCACTTATGTTTTTGTAAACTTGAATTATTCCTTAAAAAATTATCAAAAAATGAATTTTATTGTTTTTCATGAGGAGAATATTATAAATTATTCTTCAAACATTTATAAATTATATTTCATTAAAATAATATCTATTTTTAAAATCATAATATCAAATTTAACATAGGGTGATATTTTGGGATTTTTCTAGAAATTTTGTTTGGTAAGTGAATAGTAAGAAATTATAGATTTTAAAATATTATAATTTATTTTAATTGAAAAAGATTCAAAATAAGTTTTAGTTGATCATAAATTAATATAAGTATCCTTTATTTGTAAAAAATCTATTTAATTACATATTAAACTAAATTATACATGATATTATTATAAAAATAATTTTAGAATTAAAAAAGCATTTTTTCAAAAAAATATTTTTTTCATCACGCTTTGCTGGATAATTGTGAAATAAATTTCTATCAAATATGGAGATTGAATTGTGTAAAATTGATTCAATATTTTTGATCATCATTTTTAATATTTCTTTAGTATATTCGAGTTAATTTTGTGTCCATATGAAAAGTAAAAATTTTAAAAATCGATCTCCACTATAAAAGGGTAAATCATATAAATAAGGTTAAAATTAATATGATATAAACTAAACATTGACCCTAAAACTTGACTTTATCTTATTGGATGAGTGTAACATGGCCATTCCTATCCATGTGTTTAATTTATGGCCACTTGGGGCCAAAATGATTTGGTTTTTACCTTTATAATATTTAAGAAAATGATATGGACAAAATTGTCACTTTCTTTCTCTTAATAACTATAATATTTTGTTAAAGGGATAAAAGAAACCTATTTTACAGTATAAATATATTTTTAAAGATAAATTATTTTATAATTTTGTTAATTTATTTTAAAAAATATTAATTACATAATTACTTTAAATGTTTATACAATGCTAAAACTGTGTTTATTCAATTTATAGAAAAATAAAATAATCTATTTTAAAAATATCAAAAGTAATATTAATTGAATAGAATTATTATGATACATAAATTATTTAGATAAATAAAATAATTTTGTTTTGTTTTATAGGATTATATTTTTATTTTATTTTTTTTCATGTTGTTTTCAATGTCAAATTAAATGAATAGTTCTAAAATTGACATTAATGATATTTTATAATAAATAATATTTTATTAAATGTTTTAAATTTTATAAAAACCTATATTTTTAAAATTTATTGGTATATGGTTTAAAATACTAAGCATGTTACATTTATTGACTAATTTTACTTTTATAGCAACTATCATGGCCCTCAAACATGGTAAACATTATTACCATGATAATTGTCAAAAAGGGTTAACGTGGGTTAAAATAAATAGATAAGGTCACAAAACTAATATAAACTGGTAATTTTTTTATAGAATTATATTAAAAAAAATCATCGACATCATATAATATAATTATATAAATTCGAATCATTTCTTCAATGAAAATTATTTTATATTAATTTAATATTTTATGATTTTTCAAAAGTTCCCCTTCCCAAACTTATAAAAGGAATCCTCCTTTACTCTATTATTCACAATTAAAAACACTTTTGGTTTGACCAAGACATAAAAATACTTTAATTTATTTACTTATCACTTATTTGTGACTATTTTGTATTATAAAACCCTTCTAGGAAGTCTTTTTGTGTAAACAAGAATAGGTTGTCTGAAATTTTTTTATTGTTTTTAACCGAGAGTTTCTGTTTTATTTATTCTTCATACTTCATAAAATTTTATTACCATAATGATATAATAAAATAATTATATACAGAAAATGAGATGTTTTTATGTTCATTTAATACCCTATATTATTCTCATATTCCATCACTTGGTAAACAAAATAATCATTTGGGTGTACAACATACTATCACATTAGGAATCAGTTAAATTCATTTTACATCAACACTACTTATGAATGGTTTTAATGAAGAATTTACTATAAATATATTTATTATATTAATTAAATATTTATCATTATTAGAATATAATATATCATATTACTTCTTATATTTATATCCATTTAAAAATTATAACGCCATTAGTGCGTATGTGGGAATTACCACCTCTATGAAGTGATGCAATTCATTTTTCATAACCACATCACATAATTGATATATATTAGTGTAAAATATTATATATAGGTTTTAATGATCATTATTTAAATTAAAAATTATTCTCACTTTCTTTCCATTATGATTGTTGAAAAATGGATATGCTACTAATTCCTATTATATGCCTTACCATCTTCATGAATACAACACAATTCATTTTTCATACCCATATTTCAGGGTTGGTATAAAAATAATAATTTATTTTTAAAAATTATAATTATTTCATGACTATTATTCTTGATAATATAGAATAATAACAACTTTTACCATTTTTAAACTAGCTATGTTATTTTTGACATACAAACTGAATATCGTTAAATCATCCGACATGATCTTAATTTATTAGGTAATTAAATATATAATGTTATTAAATTTTTAAAAAATAATTAATATATATTAAAATGTTTCTTAGGTAGGTAAATAATTAAAATATGTTTATTAATGAGGAAGGTAAAAAATGTATGTGATGAATTTGACTTCACGTGAGGGGCTTCGTAACTCACTTTCTTTTCATTGAGTTATATTACTTATTCATTGTCTTTGATATTCTAAGACTATATATGTAATGAATTTTCATTATCATATACAGAATTTGAAATTGTTTTAGATTGATTTATATTAGATACACATAATAAATTCATAGATTAATTCTAATGTCAATGGTATGATCATTGTTAGAGATTTTTCCTCAATGTCCACTTTGTTGTGATATATTTGGAATTATACAGATATTCATTTTTATGTAATTTATCTACTTCACCTTTGATATGTTATATTATGAATATATTTATATTCATTTTATTTTATGTTTCATTTGAATTTTAATATTTCAAGGAGGTTATGATTTAAAATTTACCAAAGTGGTAATAGTTTATTTCACAATCTCATCAATATTTAAGATTATTTATGTTTATGTATCCAATGGGGGAATTATTTGATCCTTTTATATAAAAGCCAAACTATTTTATTTTACTATACTTATTTCCTGGAATTATATGTGTCCATTAATTTTTTACTCTTTATGTACTCTGAATACCAAAATCTTATTTTAAGGAAAAATGACTTTTTTTCTACTCATCAAGAATCATTTTCCTCTATTAATATATTTTTATTAAAATTCAGTAAAAATATTTTTAATATTATTCAGTAACTTATTAAAGTATATTTTAACCATTTTTTACTTTTTATAAAATTATTTAAATTGAATCTTTATTTTTATTTTATAAAGAAGGTATATTTTGTATTTTTATAGAAAATGTGACATAAATAATTATTTTAGAGTAATCAATAAGAACGTATTTTTTCTACCATCACTGTAATATCCCCAGATATGGTGCCCTCTGACATGGCTCGAAAGGGTTGGTTATGTGACCTCAAGAACATATCCAGTATACTAGAGGATTCCAAATAATAATTGGGTTGTGAAAAGTATAGTGGGGAGGCTATAACCAATGGTATGAATTTACATAAAAATGAAAATAAACAACATAAATAGTAAAATTATAGTTATAGACTAGATAAAACAATATATCCTATAATTGGGAAATAAATTTGGGAAAAAATAAACCAAATGATAAATCCAACTAAATAAACCAATAAATAATATAGGGATAATGTAATGTCATTTTTGGATGTAACTAAATTACAAACTGAAAGTAATAAAATAATAGAATTATCTGACACAAATATACTCAAATGGCCTTTGTCTTGAACCCCATGTTGGTCCCATCTCCAAACTCCACCCCATCCAGTAAGCAACAGTCAATAGCAAGTCCCCTTTCCATTTTCCAATCTTGAATCCATGTAATCCGATCAAGTTTTCAAATGGCGGACCGATTAGGGTGTGAGTATAAAATTTTATGTCAACCCCATAATGTATAAACAAAACCATTCTGATAGTAAGTTCATGAAATAATTAAACAAATATATGTATTAATTAATTAACAATTACATTTTCACAACATCAACCAGCTTTGGAATGATGCCTAAATATCTATGAGAGTGTATGACAACAATTCCCACCACAACCGTAAACCCAAATAACACACTTCTTCACCATGTCATTACGTATCTAGTCATGTCTCAAAACCATCCAACCATAACCATATATCCATGGAATGGATCCAAAAATCTCAGTCAATCTCGCATTATTAGAATTTTAGCATTTAATCCCGGCCAAACCTAGTATATAGTAATTACATCATGTATTAAGGCCAATCCATGTATATAACCATTTAAGTATTAAATCATGGTCGAGCTCATTATATAAGAATTATAACATGTATTAGGGTCAAGAACAGTATATAAGATTTTCAGCATCAAATCAGGGCCAGGGCCATTATATAATCATTTCATCATGTACCCGGGTGATTCCCAATATATAATAATTTCAACATTAAATCATGTCCAAGCATGGTATATAATCATTTCATAATGTATTAGGGATATTCATGGTATATAATCATTTTAGCATGAATCAGAATGAGTCATAACTGCAATGATATCACAATATCACATCATCCGGCTCAATTTGTAACTATCAAAATAACTATTTATCATTTAATTATGAATTTCATTTTTTATTTGGTTATGAACCAATAACATGCCCAATATTTCAATAATCTATCCAATACAAGGTAAATATATATCCTGTAATAACCAAAAACTCATGCCCTGATAAACACCCATTAAGACATTAGTTAAATGTTTTATTATAAATATATCTCTTATCCAAATAGTAGCCATAATTCAGGTAATAAACAATTGGATCTAAAGGTATTCTATTTATTAAATAAAAACTTTTTTTTAAATTAATTTAAGTGCACATTATGTCTGTGAAATTTCAATATTTAATATACTTTTTAATTAAACAGACCACATGGTTATGATTTTTAACCCTAACCATTAACTGGAGATCAAAGTTTCACTTACAATGGTTAACAGTAATGAGGAAGAAATAGATCACCAAAAGAACATAAAAATATCCAGGTCAAGACCCCAACCAAAAGTTGTCCAAATATTCCACCACCCTAATAGAGAATAAAAGAAGTGGGAGGGAAACCCAAGTCAAAGACTTACTAGGGATCGACTGATCAAAATGGATATCTAGAATAGAGGTATATTTTCCAAAATCAAATGGAGAACCATATAAGGTCGAGAGGAGGAAGATTCACTAAAGTAATGAGATGAAATTCACACACGGTACTACTTGAAATTTATGGTTTGGAAATTACATGGTGTGAAATCTATTTATAAGTAGTGTATTCATTTTTAAAGTGATACACTGAAAAACTCATAATCTTCAATTATATTTGACCCTTCAAAACATTTACATAGTGTGAACGGTTTATAGGGTGTGCAACCATTTCACACCATGTACTAGTTTATGACCTATGTGTGGAGGTAGTTAGATGTCATATTATAGGTACATAGCCTGTATTCACCCAAAAATCATCCCTTTCTTCAAAAAATAAACAAAAGGTCCTAAATCACCTTGAATTCCTTCCCAAGAATGGGAAAACCCATAAACCCATTTAATACATTTATATAAAAACTGGATTAATTCAAACAACCCTAAATCACTAGAATTTAGGTCATTTTTGACAACATAGGATCTCTGTATCCAGACAAGACTCAAACACCATGGATCAAATGAAAAACACAAAATGATATATACATGGAAAAAATGAGATCATTCAACCTCTCTACTATATTGCAGCTCATCCTTAAGATTCTCCAAGCATCACTATGGGGTTTCAGCATACAAGTCTAGCCACTGTGATGGCATATCAGACTCCATATCCCAGGTTTTATCCTAAACACTCCCATGCTACCACAATACTCAAACCATAGGTATATTCCTACCCAATAGATATTTCTCTCTAGGGTCCATAACATGTATTCGATGAATCTCAAAGCATGAATCAACACAATGCTGGACGTCCTCAATGTCCACCACATGAGAAGGGAAGAATAATATCTCCAAATCTATGGCACATTAAAAAGTTCAATCGGGGCCTTGATTCACTATTTATGTGATAATTTGTACACCACTAGGCTGACCCTATCCAATATCTCAAACGACCAGAAAAACCAAGGTGCTAACTTTCCCTATTTCCTAATGTGATGTTTCCTCAAATTAAGTGGTAGATTAAGAATAACATTATGAACAACATAAAACTCAAGAGGTCATATTTGATGCCAAACATGGGATTCATTATTTCTTTATAAAGTTACCAATAGCCTCATGATTATCTAAACTTACTCAGATGTATCCTATATGAGGCAAGGCCCCATGAGTACTAACTCAACTTCCTCCTAACAACAAATGGATGAATTAAACAACCTACAAAAAAATCCTCAAAAATTGCTATATGGATCGATTACTATAAACTTTTATTATGTAAAAACTCCAAAAATTTTATATTTTTCACCAAAACCCACCAAAATCCAAAAAACAGGCTGATAACACATCTTTCACAATTTGAATAGCCTGCTCAGATCGACAATCTATCTGATGACGATAGGATATGTTCAATAGATCTTGAAATCCCAGGGCCTTCATAATACCATACCAGAACCATGATTTTTAATAAGGATATCTATTAAAGACAATACTCCTCAGAATGCTATGTGGTATAACTATCTCTCACATGTGGAGACTATCTAGATCATCAATAGTTACGGTCTCCCTAACATGAAATAAGTTGTATTCCTTTGTCACTAGAACCATGATCACCTATATTGAATCATTCATGTGACTTTTCTTAGTTAATAATATCAATAATTACTTAGTAGATTTAGTCAATTTTCACTCAGGATTGTTCATAGGCTATAAAATCCCAATTGGACTCTAGTTCTTGGTTTCCACATTATAAAAAGTTACACATCTCACAAAAAATCCTACAAATTATTTATTCATCAATGACCACCAATGTTGTCTATGGATGTCGTGATACATATTTGTCAAACAAAGATGAACCACCCATCTAGTAGAATGAAACTATCTAATAATCCCCTCACACAAGACCATAAGAACCCTTACTTGGTCATGAGAATGAAGAGAATTTACACTCCCAATAGACTATCCCGATGATGTATTCCCACCATATAAACTTTCTATCGTGGATAATACCAATAGATTAGATAAATATAATGTATTAATCTAGTCTAAAATAATTATTATAATTGGTATTGAAGTTATAGCTACTCATATATAAGAATATTGAACATATATATGTATGTCAACAAAGAGTAATATCATCTTCCACTCATCACAACTCTCGTACTCATTTTATTTGTTCCTTTCAACTTAAATCATTGACAAAAATGTTTTAATTTCCTATTGTATAAGAAAAATCAATGTCGAATGATTGTAGATACTTAGGCTCAGGTCTCACTGATAAATGATGTACCTGAGGCTGTTATGGTCAATGTACACAAAAAACGTGTCACCCAAGACACAGTCTCTCTACGATCTCAGGAAATGTACCACCACAAAAAACACTATATCATGAGTAGGATAATTCACCTTGTTTAGTCTCAACTGTCTAGATCCAGAAGCAATCGATCCATCCTACATCATCAAAAATACACTAAGTGAAACTACAGATGTATGATAGTAAATGATATATGTTTTTCACCATACAAGTAAATTCAGGATAGGTGTTAATGATAGACTTCAATTCAGCTCCAGAAATGTTCCTAAAAATATTATGACCAAATTAACATCACTCCCTTCATGGTTAGACAAAACATCGATGATGCTAGACAAGAGAAATACTAGAAAAAGCACAGATAATAACATATTAAACCTATAAAATATGAATCTAAAAGAAATTACTGGGTTTCTACCCAGATACTAAATATTTAACCATCTCTATGTCAATTGATGCTCCTTTCTATGAGATTAAATGGCCTATGAAGTGCACATTATCAATCTATAAATTTTATTTAGATAGATTGGTATAAACCCGATGCTCTCTCAATGTAATCGAGAAAATTTCAATATGTTTGGTATTATTTTTTGTTAAATATAAGTACACTAATATTTCATTGAAAACAACCACCACAAAATTATGTAGAAATAGATGAATATATGATATATCAAATCTAATAAAACAACTAATGAATTAGTCAAACCAAAAAGAATCAATATGAACTGATACCAACCATACATGTTACTAAAATCCATCCAATGTATGTATTATGGTCTCTCCCTTAAGTGGTGGTATCAAGATCTCAAATCAATGTTGGAGAATATCTTTTCACCTCTCATCTGGTCAATGAGATTATCGATTCATGGACGTGGATATAGGTTCTTGAACATCATTTGGTTCAATCTTCATTAATCCATAGAGAAACACAAGGTAATATCATCCTTCTTGGTGAATGAAAGTAGAGAACACCATAAAGATGTTTTGGGTTATATAAAAACCTTATATTTTAGATCATCAAACTAAAATTTCAACTCTCGAAGATCTGCTGGTGCCATCATGCATGGTGGGATAGAAACTAGTACTCCACCCGGTGCTAACACAATTACGAACATGATTTATCTCTCGGGGTATAAGTTATAGAACTCGTTAATAAATACATCCTGAAAATAGTCTACCATTGGAAGAAAAGAATATTACTACATTCCAAAATCATCTAGTGCATGAGTGGCTATCCGAGCCATGATAAAATCCAATTTTCACTGAATTGGTCTTGCATGACCATCTTGAAGATCTTATTCATTGTGGTGTGAATAAATTCCTACATTAGAAGATAGATAGAAAATTATCCTCCAATAACAGTCAATATGTTCCTGGTATAGAACTATATAATCCATAAAATTAATAAATTGAAATAATTCATTTCTAGAAAAAACTATTCAAACAAGAAATGGTAACCACCGATCTCTAGGGAACACACCTATGAACATTTGATATTCTATAACTGCACTCTCAATGGTGTACCGATGGTCAAAAAACATCTAATATCTCTACATACATGAGTTATCCCTTTACAACATGATTAGATGAATAGAAATTTGATGCTTCTATATAAAAATAATAATAAAGGGTGGATGGTACAAGAATCATTCCTATGATGGCACACAGTCCTACATCCTAAAAACTAGAGTAGTCTGTATAACGTGAAGCTGACTAGCCCATCTTCCATGATATTCATACTGACTGCACTAAGATAATTCATAATCCGGGAACTTTCCTTCTTTTTCTATGTCACCAAGTCCCCTACCATTACCTAAATATCCGATGGACTTCCAGCCATATACCTGCTATGTATTTTATGAGTCCTTACCAGACTCTAGAAACTATCTTGATCCCATGGAACAGCTCTGCTATAATAATTAATGAAAAAAACATCTGAAGATGGACCATCCTTCCATAACCAGGTCACTCTATAAAGAGTACAAACACTGTGTTTTCTTCTGGCCCAAATTTCTACACTTATAGAACTACTACAGAACATAATCCTAAAATGGGTTTTCACTGCATTTACCACACTAATTACTATTTCCTTAGATATAACTATCATAGTGACACTTTTTCCAATAGAAAATGACCTATCAGTGTTCCCTAGTGAAATAGCTGGGCCATTTCATAGTGGATCTCTCAGATTTATTTTTGTTATGAGTGGACGATTCATCACAAATGAAAATCTACACAACTAATAAATGTTCATCTGTGATATAATCTCAAAGTTATCCCATCTTGAAAATGTATTACCCTAGTTATCTCATTATCTTATAAACATGGATCAAAGATTCATAGGTTAGTGAAATGTTACACGTAGTCCATCACCGATATATCATCCTATTTTAGAAGAAAAAATTTATAGGCCTTATCATCCCTCAAAATATCTAAATATAAATGGAATTGTAAATTTGTCTTAAAGTCCATCCAAGATAGAAAATCCTGCTACTCAACATGTTCTAGAATATCCCACAAATCCCTAGATGATCCATAAAGCATATATATTGAATTATTCACCCTCCTATCCCCTGGCTTCTCAAGATGCCCAAAGATCATATTGACTAACTCTATCCCGATCCTGGATACCTTGGGGCATACATCCTTAATGAATGTAGGAAAATTTTGTAGCTGGAACTCTCACGTCATGTTAGACCTCAATGACATGATGTGAATAGTCACTCCTTACATAGATCACATGAATATCAAGAATCTATCACGGAGATGAACATCCATATGACACATAAGATATATAGGAAGCTCTGGCTCAATTGAATTAGGAGTTTGTTGACTTCCACACTCTTAACACTCAAATTGAAGTTGATGAGGATTCATTTTATCTACAAGAAAAACACACTACTTAAAACACAAGCTATAATAAGGACAACCTCAACAGGTGACATCAAACTAGATCCATCGACTCTTACTCTATCTAAATATGGATTATAAGTGTTTTAGCAGGACATATTAGTTCAATTATTTTATTTCTCAGATATAAAAGGTATCTTATATCAAACTTCATATAAGAAATTATATATCACATGAAATAAATTTTTCCATATCAAGAACAATTCATGTCAATATATATACCTATTTTCCTATCATGATGCATGAATAATCATCTTGTTCCATATCGGCCCACAAGTATAAATCTCAATAACCAATAAAATTTTGAAATAATAACCTCATACAACATGTGAATCACCCAAGGTGAAATAAACCAAATCTAACAAGTGAACAATATATATAGAAATGCCATAAATGGAACCTATATTTCCAAATACAATGATTATAAAATCCCATTAAAAATCATTAATATGTCCCAATAAATCTTAGACACCTTTCTACCATTTCCCATAAATTTAATAAGAAGAAAAAAAAATACACTCCTCAAATACCAAGTTGTAACATCCCCAGATTCAATACTCTTTCACATGGATAAAAATGGTTGATTATGAGACTACAAAAATGGCTCACCCGATAGTAGAGGATACCAACTAGATATGGGGGATGCAAATAGAATAGTGGAGAGACTATACCCCCTGGAATAGATTTAGGTATAAATGACATTAAATAGTATAAATATAAAAATTAGAGTAATAGAAAACTATAAACAATATCTCATACCACTAGGAAATAAAAGGTGGAACAAATAAAACAAATATTAAATGCAACTAAATAATACCATAAATAATATATAGAATCAATAAATATCATACTGATATGTTACTAAATTTCATACTATAATTAATACAATAAAATAATCTGATGATATAAAGATACTCAAACGATGCTCATTCTGAACCCCATGTTTAATCCATTTCCAAACTCCAGCCATTATAGCAAGCAATAATCAACACCAAGGCCCCTTTACCTTGTCCAATCATACATCCATGTATTCTTCTCATTTACCAATTGAAGGCCTAATTAGGGTGTGAATATAATTCAGTAGGTCTATAGTACATTGTCTAAATATATCTAGTCTAAAATAAGTGAATGATATAATTCAATAAACATATGTTTTAATTTATTAAAAAATTAATTAATACACAATCATCCTACTGTGTCACTATGCCATAATTTCTATGAGCATGTTGAACAACCATTCCAACATAACCATAATCTCAAATAACCTACTTCAGTTCCATGATTGTATGTCTCTTAGCATGTCTTACAACCATTCTATCCATAACCAAATATACATGGAATAAATCCCACAAACTTGTGTCAAGTCCACTTTATAACCATTTAAGTGATTAATATAGGCCAAGATTTGTATACAGTCATTATAACATGTATCATGTACAAGCTCAATATAAAATAATATCAACATTAAATAGGGTCCAAGCCTTTTATATAAGCATTAAATAATGTATTAGGGCCATTCCTAGTATATAATCATTTAAACATTAAATTCACTCCAAGAATGATATATAATCATTAAAAATTCGACAATACAAATCCTAAAATAAAATAATTTTGGAATTAAATCCAACCTAAGCCCAGTATAAATGTATTTCTGCATGTATTAGGGGAAAGACTGGTATATAATCATTTTATCATGTATCATAATGAGACATTAAAACAAGGATATTGTAATATCACATCATAAGGATTAGTGTTCAATTATGAAAATTATAATTTATCTTTCAATTACATATTTCATTCATCATTTTCTCTTGAACCATTAACATTCTCGAAATTTCAATAATTAAATCAAATCCAAGGTTAATCTATATAAAGAAATCACCCAAAACTCATTCCATTCTAAAAACACATGAATACATTATTAATTACTTAATAATAAAGAGTTTAACAAACCAAATGGTAGCCCAAATCCAAGTTATAAACAATTGAATCCACATATATGCAATGGAATATATCCAATTCATCATTTTAATAATTTAGGTGCACATTATGTTGTATCAATGGAAATATTTTATAAAATTTTCAATTAAATAGACCACGGGGTTAAGGTTTAGACCCCATTTTTTAACCAGAAATTAAAACAATGTTTTCAAAAGTTAACACCAATGGGGATGAAGGTTTAAAAGATCCTAATAAGAACCTAAAACAAAATTGTTCAAAACCACAGCCAAAAGTAGTCCAAAGCTTCAACCACCCCAAAATGAACAATAGAATAGGAGGGGAAATCCAAAGAGAAATAACTACCAAGGATCAATCACATAAATGGGACATCTAAAATGGTGGAAAAGCTTCCAAAATAACTCGGATAACCATCCAAGGTCTAGAAAAGGAATCCTTAATAATTGAATGAAAAAAATTAATTCACTACACTTCTTAAAACTGCTGTTCTTGATATTACATGGAATTTAATCATGTTATATGTCATGTATTCCATTTTAATGGGACACACCCAAAAAAACATCACCTAGGATTATATGTAACCCTAATCTATTTCAGATACAATGAATGGTTTACAAAAAGTGCAGACATTTGACATCCTAACTTGTTCACCACCTATGGCCAGCAGTAGTTACACATCGTGTAATAGGTACATGGTGTGTAATTACCCAGAAGATAGTTTTCATCCCAAAATCGGAAAAAGGAACCAAAACACCTACAAATCCATCCTAATTATGAGAAACCCCTATAAAAACCATTTAAAATGTTTATATTCAGACTCCATTAATTAAAACAACATATATCCCTAAACATTAGGTCATTTTACACAACAAAGGCTCTCTGTCTCCGAGAAGGGCTCAACCACCACATCTTAATCCAAAAACTCAAGGAGGGATGCACCTAAAAAAGAGACCATATAGTTAGGACCAAATATTAATTCAGACCATCCTTTATAATTTTACATGGTTCATTTCAATGAAAATTAAATTCCTAATATTCTATAATTTATTAATGTTAAAAAGTGGATTTTTAAATAAAAAGGGTATTTATTCAAGGGTGTTTTAATGAAATTTGTTATCATATTTCCATTAATAAAAAACCATTTTATTCACCCGTAGGGATATTTTGTAATGAAATCATCCATATGAATTCTCTAGAAATTTTATGATCAGTTTGGATGAGTAATGTATTGAAATTATGTAATATAGTTCTTCTTATATCGGTAATTTTTGAATAAAAAATGTTTAGTAAGTTGTATTGTTTATTCATATGATGAGTGCATTAGAATTATTAAGTGATTGTCTGGGGATGGAGTTATATAGACCATATATGAATTGGTAGGTCTCATGAGACAAACTAATTGGCTATCTTTATTAAAGGGGTTTTTGGTGTATACCTACCCATAATTTAAACATTCTTTGAACAATGCCTCAACGATAAGCTTTAGATGTCTTGTATTATGAATTTCATCATTATGAAATAAATTATTGATGTCCAAATGATTATTTGATTAGTTTTGATAACCATGTATTAGATTCAACATCTCGTGATTATTTATATGGAATTATTAGATTACCATTTATTCCTATCATATTATTCTCTATGGTCATTTTATTAAGTAAATGACAGGTGATTTCAATTATTTACCTTGGAATATTGATCAGGCCTTATTTATTCAGTGATAACATCTTCTATACATAACCCTTAACGAGTATACGATATCACCCTTTATTTATTTTCCTTTACATAGAGTATGAAGAAGTAATTTTTAAATGATTTCAAGGATGCCAAATTTTTACATTCACAATAATGTAATTTATGTTTTCAAATTTAATGTGAGATTAAATTATGTATATAGTTTAAAAAGTCTTATAATATATTCAATCCACTGGTATGTGATGATAAATATATTATGAAAATGTAATAATGTAACCAATGATTCTGGTTTATTAGAGTGAAGGTCATTCATTATATTATACTACCCTCTTATCATTGGGTCATCAATTCTTTACAATGGGTAAAGTGAATTATGCATCATTTTCTTTAAATATAATGTATGCCTCTGACTCCTTAATGGATATATATGTCATGATACTCATCATATCCTCTTCCCTAAAAAGGATTCCTCCTTGAATCATCATATTTAATGTTATATAGACCAACAACATTAAAGGAAGAACACACATTTTCATACCCATAAGTTATTTAAATATTATAGGAACTATCATAGAATTTTTCTAAAATATGGAAAAGGAACATCTACTCAAGGAAATGGTTTTGACATTCTTTTTTCAGAAAAAATTCATTTTAGTCAGTATAGCCATACAAAACCACATGGATAAAATGTAACCTATTTCAAATACTTGTTTTCTTGATAGTACATCTAATTATTATGTGTTTCTATTGGGATAAAGTCAATAGGCATCTCAATACCCATAAAGGAATTTAATTTATAAGGTATTTACTTTCGAAAGACATCCCCAAATTCATACAAAAGTTATATAATACTAGAAATAATTGAATGGTTAAGATAATTAGTGATAGAAAATTCTACCTTGCAATAATATGTGATATCTTCCTATCATGAAAAAGATATTTCTACATTTTTCCCAAAAAACTGCTCACCTTTATCTTAACTTTCTTGTTTTCACAATTATTTTCAGCTTTTTTATTTCACTCATTTAATTTGATTTCACTCATTTCATTTGATTTCACTCATCAATATTGTTTCCCTCCAACTTTAATCTTTTTAAATTCTCTCTATATTATATCTCTTTTCTTTTTCTCACATTTAAAAATATCTCTCAATCCCACTTGGTCTTTATAATCTGGATAATTTTGTAAGAATAACGATACTGTCAATTTACTTAAAAGAATATTGGTTCGTGTATCCATTATGTGTAACATTCCCATCATAACTGATGTACTTCCCAATAAGATATGATAGTATACCTAGGAAAAAATTTTCATATCACCTTAAATTGATAACTCATAATAAAAAATAGAACTTGTTCTTTCTTAGCCACTTTTATATCTCCAGTATTATTTAAATACTTTAATTTTTAAGGACATGAATGTTTTCTCATAACTAAACCGAAATTATCATCCATCAAACCAATTTATACATTTAGTAAATTACCAAAATCAATACTCATTTACATTCCTTATCATTTATATGGCATAAATTATGAAAATTATTCTCCCCTTTCTCTTGATCAAGTTCTATTTTGGGTCGATCACTAAAAGCACAATTGGAAAAATTCATTTCTCTGTGTATGTGGCTCGTTATTTTCATATATGAACATTCTGAAGGGGTGTAATTTTATCTTCATTTGAGATATAATTAATAAAATATCTATTATATAAAAAAAATCATGGTTCTCATAATTAGGTATTGTGAGAAAACATTTAAAAATTAACGAAAGTTAAAGAAATTTATATAATGTGATTTGGGAAAAAATAAACTTAGTTTTAACTATGGATTCCAAAACAAGTGGTTTTTTTGGTCACATCATTTGACTCACTTTTTTGATCCATTTAATTATCTTTTTGTGGGAAATATTTAAAATTAAAGGCCGAAAGATTTTCCTTACAAAAACATGTGAAATGAATCATTCTTTCTTTTATTTTCCTACATGCTTTAGAAACCATATGAAGTAGATCCTCTATATAATAATAGTTATTCATGTCCACTATCTTAAATTTTATAGTTGAGTCCATTAAAAAATATTTTCATGTTAACCTCTCACCCCTTAATAATATTGGCCCAAATAATGATGATCGCAATGTCATTTTGACACTCCTCAACACTCATGGCTAATTGTTTCAAGCCCAAAAACTTGAGGAAAAATTCATAGTAATAGTGGATATAAAAAACCTTTTATGAATTTCCACATGAATATTCTCCAATTATTATGGGTCTTTCTCTATTTTATCATCGACTAACTTGTAGTTGGTCTTGCCAAATATGAGCATAATTGATGAATTCCACTTCCATCGACTTCACGTTGTTTTATTATGAATATTTATAAAAACAAAAAAAATCATGTATATCCTTTCATTACAATTCTATGTATGGTTATGGATCATTAATATCCAATGTAATATACCATGTGTTATGAGAAGGAAATTTTCAAAATCATTTTGAATTTCCAATTAACAGATAGTTTATGTTATTATCAGTACTTCAGAATAGAATTATAAAAATTGGAATGCATTAATATGATGTTTTTATACATGGAATGATGCTCATAATGGGTTTTATAGGTTTTAGGAGCATTCCAAGGGTTTGGGTCCAAAATATGAAGATTTGGAAAAGTTCAGAATAGGTTGTAATGTTTGTAATAACCATGTATCCTAACCTTGAATTCCATTTTATATAGGTACATGGGTTAGGAAACCATGTGGGAGGCTAGGGGAAACCATGTGGAGTCTACACATAATTTTGCACATGTATCGTGGGTGGAGAACAATCTATTAAATAATGTGTAATGACTTTGAAATGTGTGTTAGGATTAGACATTGGAGGTTCCTGTTTACCTCATGTTCTATTGAACCATATTCCCTAATAATGTAAGGTGGGCGTGACTTTGATTTTAAAGAATCATGGTTGGAACACGGTTTGGCCAACCATCCAGCCAAACCAAGCATCCCATAAAAAATGTGGAAATTTCCAATAATCCTTTATGATCTATAAGAGGGAACCCACATCATTTATTCTATTTTCAACTATCATACGAGTTTTCCCTTATATTCTATCCTTACTTTATTAAAACCCCATCATGGGGGTGTTTTTTGGGGGCCTTAAATAGAAAATTGATTGTAATTTCTCCTCTAGTATGCTATATAACACTTTTTCTTCATTCATAATTTATAGTTCCTAGAATTTTTATTTCAATTATAATTCCACTGGATCATGGTTGAGTCATATATCATTGATGGGGGTTTTTTTATTCTTAAGAAGTGGGTGACCGGGGAGGGAATATTCACTTCAAAACATGTCATTTCATTAAGGTATTCACCATGATGAATTTCTACAACATTAAACCATAAAATAATTTGTTTTAGTTTTTTTATTACTATTACATATGTATTATACTTGATTAAATATTGAGTATGTGTTAGGGGTTTTAAAAATGTTTTTTTGGTTGGGGTTTTGGTGTGATAGGATTGAGGAATTAATTTTTTTCATTAAGACTCTAAAATTGGTTTATTTTTAAAAAATTTATATTATCATGTGAATTAATAATTAATTACAATTTTATTATAATTAATTAATTTATGGTTACTTGGTTTTGAGATAATACTTTTTATGTAACAGATGACCTTGCACAATATTTGGAAGCTATGGTTAACCCTTTTAAATTAAATATAAATATTCTTAAAATTAAGTGGTCTATCAAACCTTCCCTATGGTATCTATTCATTTTTTATAGTACGTGTATAATTCGTCTCTACCCTAAGGGAGACGCCTCCAGTTTGAATTTATTAAAATTATATTTTTATATAATTAAATTTGTTAATTATAATGGATGAATGCCCTGAGGTCACTAAAAATCCCTGTGTAGTTTACTTATTCCATGACCCCTTGTGGATGAAACATAGGCCCATGAGATACCAAGTTGCGTATAGACCTTGTAAGAGGTGATATCACACTTGGTAAAGTATTACATCCCTTATAAAGGACTCAGTAGAAAACCCATAGGTAGACTAAGACAAGGTAGGAAATGTAGAACATCTTAGAGAGGCCAAGAAAATGATATTAGGGCATGGACTATCTTCTAAAAATGCTTGTAGTGGATGGACCTTGTGTAGTGGAAAGGCCACACTCACATTCTCTATGCCCTGAGAATTGATGTCAGGGTGCATCCGATGTAAACCTGAGGTTATGACTATGAATGAGGAATCAATGAGTTATGTCTAAATTTAGGTATGAATCTTAAGGATCCAACATGGGATTCCTTTTTACTGTGCTAGCCTAGGGAACCCTAGTGGGTGAACTGGTGGTTGGACGACCATCATCTATTGCATTGTGGGTTTGGGTAGAGATGGTAAAAAGTGTCACCCTAGAACCTGTACCAAGTATATGATTCATAGGGATATTTTAGTTGATATAGTATTTAGAATAAACTATCCCTAATACTTTATTTATTCTTTTATTCAGTTATTATTGATGCAACTATGATTTCAAGATGTGATTCCTTGAACTTGGACCATGGGGACTAATGTGTTATGCTGCTATGATGAGGATTACCATAGGTACCTCCTAAGATCCATCTTATGAGACTTATGAATTGAATTTTAAAATTAGTAAATGTAACATTTTACACTAGGATTTCTACCTACATAGTGATTATAAAAGCAGGTATCAGAGTGCACCTCATAACCCCTCTTACTTAGTGTTTCCCCTAGTATGGCTTGCTCGTTAGGATCCATGAGATTCCAGAGTATGCTAGGTATGATCATTTTCCCTGAGCATATTATGTGTATGACACACCTAAGGGTTTTTTATGATCACCTTAATTTGAGGCCTAGGATAATCCATAGGATTAGGTGGATACACCATAAAAGCATCACTAAGACATTTCTGAGAATGGATTGTTGAGGCAGTTATCGAATGATGTTGATTTATTATCATGGATCTTTCAGATTATTCTATACATATCACATAAGTTTAATACTATATTGGGATTATCCAACATCCAATGTTGATACTACCTAGTGATTATGACCTAGGACTCTGAAATATAATTAGATTGCACATAGATTGAGTGATATGACAGACAACACAATGCCTTATTTATAGGATGTCCAATTGATACATGGAATCCTTCATTATTTTTGTTAAAGGTGAGTAATAGTGATCCTAGGACTTGAACATGTATTCCCTTGTGATGAAGTAGCTTTATCAGATACATTCTATTGCGAGCCTGAGCAGTTATAGTTAATAGGATCACAGACCAAAGGATTGACTATATTACACACATCTTGAGGGGAATTTCATCCATCTTAGTCCCTATTACTCAATATGTACAGTTTATTAGGATCATTAATATATGGATAGATTGTGGAATTATTTTATTCTTTTATTTCCAGTTTTGTCTATCTTAAATAAAAAATATCACATTATCATTCACTTATGATATCAGACCATGGTATGAATTTTTATTTAGTTCATTTTCAATCGATATTTATTATTAAAATATTTATCTTGATGAGTAGCACACATATACAGAAAATAAATTTTATCTCTATATATATATGAATAAATTTGTTGTTACCTCTGGAGTTTTAGTACTTACACCCTCCTCAAGATTCCTTTGCACCTTTGTAGCAAAGCATATGTTAACTTGGTCGTAGGAACGAGTTGTGATAGGGCTCTAAACTGATCTAATGATATGGTTAAAATATATATATGGAACTGAATATGTGGAATGGATCAATGTAGGTAGTAGAGGTTGGTTATTTTAATTTAGTTTTGTTTATTTACACATTTATATGTGGTTTTCCTTGTGAATTATCATTAGTGTATGTATGACATGTACATTTGAGAATTTATGTCATTTTATACCTTATTAATTCCTTATTTATATTTATTTCATCTTCTCTCATATTATTTACTATTTTGTATTATTTTTGGTTATTTTTTTGTATTTTTACTTTGATATGAGGTAATATTATCCTCACAAACACACCCTAGTTAGTCACTGTTAGTCAACAACCTCTGGAATAAGGAAAGGTAAGCCTACAAGCTTTTTGAAAACTGATTCGGCTATGGTTCATATAGTGATTCAGGTTAGGATGTGGAAACGTGTTAAAACTAGAAATATTTTCCTATTATCATACTATTTGGGGTACGATATACATGAGTATTATGAATTTGTCAAAACCTATAATGAATATAAAATTTGTGTGGTGAGAACATTTTGTTAATAATTTTTAATGGATAGGATTCGGGTAAAGCATGAAAATACCGTATTGGCTAAGCAAACTATTATTTGAACCATATAGAGAATTTGATATGTTTTCTAGTGAGGGTATATTTAATGGTATATCAGTGATTTATTTTTATTTTTCTAGTGTTTGTGATCCTTTTCAATTTGGGAATAAACATAATTCAGGTTTTAAATCTGTTAGTGTAGTCTCAATTTTTGATGTGTTATTATTAGTGTACCTGGATTTATTTTTTGCTACAAAGGTTATAAGTATTAGTGGGTATAATTTTTATATGTTTTAGTTTATGGTTACACTAGATAAACATGGGTATATTTTATAGTCAAAAATTCAGAATCATTTTCCTATTTTAAACATTAGTAGTCTGTATTAAAAATGATAAAAAATTATCCTTCATAACTATTCATAGTGATCATGGTGGATTGTTTTTAAATAATGAAAATGAAATTTTTTTGTAGTGGAAAGGGTATAATACATAATTTATTATCACCTATAACTCCACAAAAAACGTGATGTTAAAATAAGAAATATAATTATTTAGAAGATTAAAAGAAAATTACAGAGTGAATACTCTATTGCTAATTTTTTTAGGCTGAAATATTTATTTCATCCTACTATACTATAAATCATGTTTTAGTGATACATTTTACTAATAAAAATCCATTGGAGTTGTGTACTTTAAGAATTCGAAAACATTATTAATTCAATTTTTTGGATGCAAAGTATTTATTCTGAATACAAATAGAATCAATATAAATTTTCAACAAAATCTAACGAAAGAATTTTCTTGTATTTCCTAAAATAAGTAAGGTGTATATATTTTTTTAACAAAAAAGAGGTACGTTTGAGGAAACAATGCTTGTTAATTGTCATGAAACTAATCATTTTGTTTTAAGACAACCTCTTTTCACATATTCAGATGTTATTTCAATAACTAATTTCCAACCCATGTTGGAATGTTCTTTTAATGAGATTACAGCTGATGAAATTTTTCTGAATATTGACATAGAAAATTTTCAACTTTTTTTTGAAGAATATATATTTATAAACCCAAGGTATCAATTAATCATTAGGAATTATCCTAGTGATAATACCATTGGTGATGTAGATCAACCTATTTGAACTAGAATTTTCTTAAGAAACAAAATTGAACACTATGAATTTTTATCACAGTTTGAGCCAAAGACTCCTGACGAGTCTTTAGGTGACAAAGTTTAGACAAAATAAATGCAAAATGACCTCTATGATTTCGAAATGAATAAATTATGGGCAATGATTAAACGACCTAAAGATACTTACCTAATTTGAGTGAAATTGGTTTTTTAAAATAAGAGTGATGAAAATGGAGTTATAGTTTAAATTAAATATTGGTATATTATAAATATTTATAATTAACAAGATGGAGTAGAATATGAATAATATTTTGTTCTAGTATCTAGACTTTAATCTATCAGTATTATTCTATAATATGTTTCATTTCTTAATTTCTCACATTATCAAATTCATGTAAAGTGAATTTTCATAATATATATTTACATGAGGATGTTTATGTATAACAAAAACCTAGTTTTAAAAATATAATATCTCCAAATCATGTATTTAAATTTACTAAGTCACTTTACATACATAAAAAATCCCCTATATTTGGTATGATAGATTAACTGTTTTTTTGTTACAAAACAATTTCTTAAGAGAGATATGGTTCCTACACATTTTATTAAAAAGGATTCTAATAAAAATATCCTTGTTAAAAAAAGTATATTATATAATATTTGGATTAAATCAAAAATATCATACAAATTCTATTGTATATCTTTTGAAGTCATAATTTTAAATGATCACGATGGGTGAACTTACTAATTTTCATAGTTTTCAAAATTTTCCAAAAATGGGAAGGAACTTTTATATCTCAAATTATGTATATAAAATACCATATTAAAAATATTTATATGAATGTAGTAAATGTATTATTACTTCTATAAGAAACTCAAATAATTTAAATATTGATAAATTTAAGAAACCAGTTGATCAAAAAATCATTAGAGGAATGATTGGTAGTTTACTATGCTTATAGATAGTCATCCAGATTTAATGTTTTCTATATGTTTAAGCAAAAGATATCAAGAAAAACCAAAGGGGTCTCATCATAAGGATTTAAAAATATTTTATCATTGTGTTCATGGAATAGAGATCTAGGCTTATTTAAATCTTCGAGAAATGATTTGGAAATTAAATGTTTTTCAGATATTGACATTGATATATATAAAATATACAAGAAATGTTCATCTATAACATTTCATTTTGTAATAGAATATTTAGTTTCTTAGTCTTATAATAAAAAAAATTCTATGACACTTTCGTCTACTAAATCTAAATATATGGAAGCTGGAAGTTGTTGTGCTTAAATGTTATGGATACAACACACACTCATTGACTATGGATTGAGTTTTAGCATATCTCCAATTTGGTGTGACAACACAAGTTCCATTTATTTATGTGAAAACCTATCAAATCACTCATGATAAAAAATATAGATATAAGACACTATTTCCTTTAATACCACACATAAAAATGAGATATTATTTTACAATTCATCAGAACGAAAGAAAAACTTTCCGATATATTTACTAAATCTATAAATTCTAAAAAATTTCAAAATATTTAATAGAATCTATGAATGGCCAATATACAAGGATCATTAAAATGTAATTAATATTTACCAATATCCATACATTAATTAACTTATTTTTAATGGGGGTATGTATTTCAATTTTTTTTCTAAAAACATTTGTTTTCATAAATTATATAGTTTTCCTAAAACAATGGTTTTTATAAAATCTTTGAAATTTTTTAAAAATTTTTTTTTTTTGTTTTTTGACATTTTCCAAAACAAATTACCAGATAAAAGTAATTTTACAAAAATAGGAAGAACAATTGTAGGAAAATGTTCCCAGAGAAAGTTTGAATTTTAATCATTGAGGTAATTTCTTATCCTTATTATTTCTAATATCCTAAACTTTTTCCTTTCGCTATTTTTTACATATTTATTTGTTTTTCATGAATTAAAATGTTTATGAAATTTTTTATATTGTTATTTTTTGATGATAACCATGTTAAATAAACGTTTTTAAATCCATAAAGAGTTTAGAATATATATTTAAAACTATTAAGGATAAATATCAACTTTTGGATCATATATGGGATTTATTTTGAGCTGTCATAATTCTCAAAGGTAAAAGGTCTCATAAATATTATAAATACAATTATGGGTCATGAAATACCACATAAATCTCTAATATTTATCTTTAATATTAAAAATCAAGTTTCTAAAGTGTCTGATCATTTGGTAGCAGTCTGATCAGTTTTTCCCATATCCAATTAGTTATCTTTTTCAATTCTTGTAAAATAACTTCCAATGGAGGAATTGTGAGTAGGGAAGTGGTGTAGGGAAGGTTTCTTGAAATTAAGTGGTTTTATAATATTTATTTGTTTCTGGAATAAGTAATCGCATTTCAAATATTGGAGAAAAGTATGTATTGAAAAGTAAAATTTTTATCTTCACTATCATATGATTGTGAAGAAGTTTTATTCTTTAGTAGATTTCATTATTCAAGATGGTTTGGAGGTAATGAATTTTTATATTTATGATGAATTTTATATGCATAATATTAAAAATTACCTAATTTGATAGAAATTAGTTTTTAATGAGAGGACATAAAATTACATTCTTACTTTTAGAAAAGATTGCTAGTTTTAAGATATCTAAGGTTGATACTGATTTATGACCTTATTATGAGAAGATTTGAATTTTGTTCATTTAAAATGTAATGAAAGAGTTGTAAAATTGTGGATGCAAGGGTATCTTGTTCTAATAAAAAGGGATAAAGATACTTTAAAGGTTTTTTATATCATTATTTCAGCTATCATGGGGAATATAAGAAAGTTAAATCTTATGAAATTTGTTTTTATGCCTATTGATGCCGTTAATAAATGATCTATAAATTTTATGATATTTCTGTTTCCATGTTTCATCAAAAAAATTCTAAAGAATTTCATGATAGTGATGAAGAAAAATAAACAAATTGATTTTATTAGAGAAAAGTTTTCATTGATTAGTAAAGAAACCATTTCATTATGAACATGGTTATCATTCTAGAATTGAAAATAATTTTTGGAAAATTGAACAGACATGAATCCAATGTTGATTTCCTTTAGATAAATCATATATTTAAAGAGTAAATGAAATATGGTTCCCCCAAACCAAGGTATAAAAGGAATGTAAAACAATTGTTTAATTTGGTGTATATAGAATTGATGAAACACAAAGCTAAATGGAATCCTGGATATGTAGTGTTTGGTCTTGATAAAGAGGAATCATTATCTTTGAAGGAGAAAACTTATAATGTTTTAAAGTATAAAAATAATAAGAACAGGAAAAATAAAGGGTTTGTGATGTTAAAATATTTGAGTGAATTATGAAAGAAGTGAAATGAGCTCAAGGATACTTCTGTGGTGCTGATCAAGAAAGGTCTCTTTTAATATCTCTATTATAGGTTATTAAAACGATACATCCATTTTCCAATTTTTATCAACCAATTATATCATTACCAAAAAAATTTAAACCTTCTATGATTCCTTTATCTAGTGAAAAACATAAGAGTAATGTTGTTGAAGCTGAAAAATATGTTTCAGAATGTGTTGAAGTACAAGTTCAAATAAATATATAGAATCTTAGAAAAGTAGATTTTAGATGCTATGAGAAAATGGAAATGGATTTTAAAAATAGTTATAAGAATAATAAAACAAATCAGTTAATGTCTAGGAAGAATAATATAGGTCTTTTTATACCTCATATTTTACATATCAATTGAAAAAAGTTGTTGACATATTTTTTTATAAAGAAGAGTGTTCAGATAAGGAAGCAAAAAATCAATAATCCCATAAACATTTATCGAAAAAAGGTGAATTTGATAAAAATGTTGATGTTATTGATGTATTGGATTTTCTAAAAGTGAAATATAGTGTAAAAAAAGTAGATAATAGCGTTTTTAGATGCCATGTTTCCGTTGTTTCATCAAACTCTAATTTTTCTCAAACTAGTCAAATTGAATGAATGTTTTAAAGAACACTGATTCTTGGTATCAATTGGTTGAAACCATTATGAAAAATGAAACTGATTTTAAATAGATTAAATAATATTATAAATCATATAGAAGATTAATAAGGGAGATTTTAAGGTGGTTGAAATATACATAAATATACATAAAATTTCCCCATGAGCCAATAGAAGATGTGAAAAATTACATCTTTATATATTACATATTCTTTTGGAATGTTGCCATATAATGTTTTTTATAAGAATAATATTTATGATAATTCGAAGTATTTTTCAATGACTAAAGAAAAATAGATATCATATTTGAAGAAAATGAATTTTTTCCTCAAAGAAGAAGTTATGAATTTGGAATAAGAGAGTAAAAAAATAAATATTCTTGAAGATGAGGTTATCATTTTAATGAAAGAAGTTCCAAAGTTTCATGTTCTGAAATAAAATATTTCTAGTTTGGTTTTATTGTTTATAGAATCCGAGGAAAATCAATATGAATTCATAAATATGAATGTTATTGTAAAGAAATTATATAAGAAAGATTGATTTCTTTGAACATTTAATGTTGTAGAAATTAATCTTTTGAATGAATCATTATCCATATATTTTATGTTTGAATTTTTTCCAATCGTAGGTGGTTGAGTATCATTTATATTTTCTTATATTAAGGTTTATTTAATCTAAAATGTTATTGTAGTTCTATATATATATATATATATCATTTCACGTATGTTATACCTCCCATATTCTTTTTGAAACTCAATAGTTGGGAGAATTTACTGGGCAATCTTATTTTTTGGGGAGGATTTATATTTATGAAGATATTATTCTTATCTTACATTTAATTTAATAAATATTATAGAAAAATTGTGTTGAAAAAACGTAGTCACAATGAATGGGTGTGGTAGGAAATAAAGGGGTACAATTGTCTTTGAGTATAAGTATAAAATTAAGTTCTTGAAAAATTAAGGGATTGTATGTATTTTAAAGATATTATTATTTTTTCTTTAATTGTTTCGTTTTTCCGAAAAAGGGTGATATTTTTGGTTCAAAATTTATACTATCTAAACTTTATTTATTTATTTTTTAAATTAAAAAATCAATTTATTCATTATTATATTTTAAAAAATTTATTTCAAATATCTCAGAGAATATTTTCCTAAAAAAATATTTTATTGTAACAGAAATAGAAATATTTCTAAACCAATGAATATAATCTTTTGAAACAATATTTGTTACATAAAATTAACAATGTTAAGACCATCAGAGTGACCTACTTTAGTCCATTGATCTGACTAAGCTAATTCCTTTAGAGTGACCTATTATAGTACATCAGTATAAATGAATCTATTTAATTAGTTTGAAAAAGTATAGTCCATTGGATTGATAAATTCTAGTCCATAATATTGACAAAATATTTTCCATCAAAATCAATAATTTATTATTAACTAGACTAAACATAATTTATCCCATAAAAATAATAATTTTTATAATATGATGGTCAGAATGCTTCCTACCAGATGACACATAATTAAGAGAATTATAATGATGTTATCAAAATTACATTTGATGAGGATGTATAAAACATGATGAGATATCAAATTGGATTTCATCAAAGGCCATTTCAAGAAACTCTGAAAATCATATAAAATGAATGTTAATTATGTGAAAATAAATAGAGGGTCATTCGAGGAGTCGAGAGATGTAGTTTTTAAAACTAAACATGTCTGAATCTTACTGTACTATAACACCTTGTTACTTATGATTTGTAAATATTCAGATATTTTTTGTTCTAAGGAATCAAAGTGAGTAAATATGTAAAATATTTTTCAATTTTATTCATTTTATCAGAAATGGGTTTTGATTGAGGGATTCTTGGGATAACAAGACAACTAATTCTGATCAGTCTATTCTATTGCTTCTGGGGATAGAAAGAAATAAATGATTCTGATCTTTAGGATTGAGTTATTTCTTACTAGAGAAATACAAACCCTATAGTTCAATTGAAAACAAGGGATACCCAAAGTCAGGTTTTGTGATTTCCTTAAATCTTAAGGTCAAATACATGAAATCATTAATATATATTTTTGTAAATAATTATATATATTATATTAAGAATCATTTTTACTTATGAAGTTTTCATCGTACGCTCTGACAGATCTATTGCCTTTTTCTTGAGGTAAAGGAAGTCCCTTTCCATATTAAGTCATAGGGTGCGTGGAAAATATTTATCAAAAAAAATCTTCATGAAATCCTTCTATTCCAATGCCTTGATCTCATCCTCAGGAATCGTATTTTGATCAGCATCAACCATTGATCGACTTCACCTTTCATACGCTATGCAGCCAGAAGAACCGTCTCTTGTTCAGAACATTGAAGGATAGAGAATATATTTTCAATGGATTTGATCCATTGTTCGGTGATTGATGGATCATATGATCCATTAAATGTAGGAGGCCTTTGTCTCATGAAGCTCTCGATAGTGACTTGTTCTTTCTTGGGGGGGGGGTGAACATTTTTATTGACCCATGTTTCTATTCAAATCCCGAGTTAACTGAGAGAGAAGCCTGACAATGTTTGTGATTCCCACTCTGATCGGAATGAGCATCTCAATTGCACAATCATCACATTTATCTTCACATCGGCTGTTTTCCCAAGTCCTTCTATTACCGTCCATTGGGTGGAATAAATAGAAAGTTAGGGGTTTCACATAAAGGTTAATCCAAGGACAAAAATGATGACTTGTAAATAACTTTTATTTCCATAACCTATGAATCCTTAGGCTTCAATATATTATATTCATGATATACATTCTTACATATATTCTAAGGGCCATTTTTTCATTCCCTTAATAAGCATTCATACTAAGATTGTGAAATTACCAAAGCATATCTCTCGAGAGTGTCATAACCAAGAGTGCAGTAAGGCCCATTTTCGTGCACCAGTTCATGTTCGAGCCTAGCTCAAAGCAGTGTTTTCGGTTTTTACCCCTAGGATACATCTATGCCAGAGCCGCCTCAACCTGCTCATATCCAGACCGGAATGTATTTTATTGATAAACCACTTACTAAATACTCACCAATACATAGGGATGTTTTTATTATACTTACAATTATCTCTAAGTCTTCACTTGGGTTTTCTAATCATAATCCCAAAAATAACTAAACCCCATTTGATACCAATTATAACAACAATTATCTTTATTACACACATAAACATGATTTATTACATAAAATATTCACTTTATACAACATAGAAGATCGAGAGGTCTAGTGTCTTTGGGTATTAGGAAAATTACATAACATCTTAGAACATAAGACTCACAACATCTATACTAAAAACTTCCTTTACATGACCACTACATTCCCTCATACTTAGCACTGCATGGGATAGCCTGAGGACATGGCTAAGAAAAGGGTGAGCCATAAATCCATGTAAGGGAAGAAACATGGAATAACATGTGAAATAAAATACATGTAAGAAAATAGGCATATCAATGGAGCACAGGAGTATCAAGAACATAAAGGTATGATAATGCATGATAATCATAACATGGAAATGTGGCAACAACACTTAACATGGAATTAGCATGAGCCAAGGATCATTGCACATGAAGCATGGGTAAAATCATGTTTCAATTCAATTATAATGAGTCAAAACCCATTTCACATGACTTATCATGATACTATACTTTACCCAATGCATTGGAGCGCTATCGGGGCACACCCCTCTTAAACATTTCATTTCATGCATAAGTGTGCAACATGGATCATATAACATGGAATAAATAATCATAATATAAAGGTATATGAAATACATACATTATGATTTGTAATCAATAAATAAATTTTCATAAAGGTGAACACCCTTGATTGTGAAATGGGCATGGTATTCACTACACAATGATGTTGGCTTGGAAAAGCGTAGTGCAATTTCGGCACCATAACAGCATGAATTAAGAACTCATAAAAATGGCTGATGAGATAGAAAGTGGTGTATCATCATATTTATATGAAATTTACTGTAAAGGTGGGGTCATATATATACATTTCACAAAAAAAGTAATGGAATATAGATGTATAATAAAATATAATTACTTGGATGTAAAAGAGGAGAGAGAAATCCCTCACGGATTTTCGGCAAGGTAATAGGTGTACATCAGAGGAATTAATGAGAGAGAAATGGATATCCCATAATCAAAAAATAAAGAGGACAGTATGTGGGAGGTGAGAAATCATACCCCAACATATTTATTTGAAAACAAAAGGGCATAACAACTTAAAGAAAATTAGGCAAAAGTGAGAAAGTAAGAAATCCCTTACATGGAAGTGTGATCCCAAAGGCTTGGGAGAGGATTGAGAGAGGCTTGTTGGGAGCTTGGGGAACCTTGGGAGGATTCTAGAGAGAATAGGGAAGGGTTTGGTCAAACTAAAAAGGCTTTGAGTGAAGACAAAGTGGAATCTTGGGTGGGTTTATATAGAAAAGGAGAGGGAAATCATTATTATTTAGGTCTGGGACAACTCACATTAAACTAATCAATACCACAAACCAACCCATGGTTTTTGACCATTTTTTACGAAGGGGAGTGAAAAACAATATTTCATAAGGCCAATGGAATAACTTCATAAAATAATAGGGTTTCTTATGTGGAGGTTAGTCACACTCTCAAGGAAAACAATTTTAAAAGGCAAGATGTTTTATAAGTCTTGAAGGGTCCACAAAAGCTTTGTAAAATAAATCAAAAAATCTAAAATCACATTATTTTAATGCTAATGAATATATTTTCCGAACATAATGTTTATAGTATTTTATTACCTCACTATTGGGTCATTATAATGTCACAAAACAAATTATATATTTAAACAATATTTAATTTTTACCCAAAAAATCAAATGTCTCAAAAAATTATGAAAAATTCACCATTGGATAATTTCGACATCAGGATTCCAAAAATAATCTTCATTTTATCTAAATAATTTTATAAATGTGTGAGATTTTACATTTAAAATAAAAACAGATTGTTACTGAAAATTCATGGGTTTTGACAAAAAGAGTTTTCAAACATTAATAAAAATTACAATTGCATTCATAAAATTATATGATCCTTTATATTTAATAAAAATTAATTTAATAATAATATTTTATGACAATATTATTTAAATAAAAATTCCATTAATTCATCCAAATAGATTTCAAAGTTTAATATTAATTACAAATACTCTTTATGCTTTTAAAACTATTTACAAAGTAACAATAATAAAATGAATCCACATTCTTTATAGAAAAATAATGTATATAATCCTAGTGTTAGGGTCTTGTTACGTAACCTCTTATAAAACCTGCATAAGACCGAAAGGTAAGGTGTGTTATGGTGGAAGAATCTTGGGGTGGATCAGATAGCATCACTCTGGTGGTAATATCTAATAACTTCCACTTCTCCTGTAGTCGATTCTGCTCAAGATTAACGTGTTCAAGCTCAGATTGGGCTTGGTCCAGAGTGAAGCCCAATGATGCCACCTCCTTTACATGTTCTGAAAAATGGGATTCGTATAGGTAAAGTCTACTAGATGAGGCCATTACTTCCTTTTTCTGAGTAAATTGGATTTTTTAAAACCCTATATTTATACTAATAATGTGATCACTTTTCAACGGCTATATTATCAACGGTCACAATTCATAATGGTATTTTAAAATCTAGAAACATAAAACCATTGAAGTTCACATTTTATATAACCAAAATAAGGAATTTAATTATATCAATAGGAAATTTCATTAATGAATGTTTGGGTAGTTATAAATATAATTAGGAAAAAGAAATATATTATAATGAAACCTTTTCCTCAATAGCTAAATTAGAAACCATTAGAATCATTTTATCTTATGTATCTCATATAAATTTTAAATTATATCATATGGTAGTTAAATACACATTTATGAATGGATATTTTATAGAGGATGTTTATATTGAACAAACTCCTAATTTTGAAAGCCCACATAAAACAAATTCTATTATTAGAATTAATAAATATATCAATGGCTTTAAGCAATAACAAAATGCTTTGTAAGAAAAATTAAGTTCTTTTCTTTTGAAAAATGCAATCACTATTGGATTGAAAGATCCAATACTTTTTATAAAAAGTTATTGTTCTAATATTTTATTAGTATAAATTATGTTGATGATGTTATTTTGGGATTATAAAATAAAAGGCTTTGTTAGGTTTTATCAAAACTAATGCTATTTTTTTTGAAATGAGTGTGATGGTACAACAGATTTTTTTATAGAATTTCATATTTATCAAACTTATTATGGTAATTTTGGAAATAAATGTAAATATATTTTTTATTTATTTAAATGTTTGGGATTGAAAATAGTAAGACATGCACGAATCCTATGTGTACCAATATAAAAAATGATTTGGATGAAGCTGCAAAACTAGTTGGGAACATGTTATATAAAGGTATGGATGGTAGTATATTAGATCATACTTCTAGAAGACCAAAAAATATGTTTTTTGTATGTTTATGTAATATATTTCAATCATGTACAAAATAATCCCATCTTATTATTGTTAAAATATTTTTAGATATTTAAAAGGAACTAATTTTCAATTTATTCTTTACCCAAAGCATATAATTTTATGTTAATTTCTCATTCTGATGCTCAATTTGGAGGGTTTATATTATATATAAAAAAAACCTAATGAACCTTTAAATTTTTTTTAAAATATTTATTATAATGGTCATGTAATAATAAACACTCAATTTCCCTATCAACAACCGATGAAGAATATGTTTCTGTTGGAAGTTGTCGTGCCCCAATATTTTGGATGAAAAATAGTATTGGAATTTGGAATAAATTATAATAATTTAACTATTTTATGTGATAATACATGGGCTAAAAATATTTAAAAAAAATCCTATAGGTCATTCTATGACTAAACACCTTGATAAAAGACATCATTTTCTAAGAGATCAGGTTCTTAAAAAGGATATATCTTTAGAATTTGTTAATGCCGAATATCAATTAGCATATATTTTCACTAAATCAACTCCTAATGAAAGTTATTATTTTATTAAGGGAGTGGGGGTTAATATTATTTAATTTTAAATGAATGTTTAGTAATTTATTTTATTCTTAATCTCTCTGATTTTATTTTATGTATTCAATATATGTTGTATTTATTTATTTATTTATCTTTATTTTTATCGGTTATATATTTATTATATTTAAAAATAATTTAATTTCAACTTCTCTGTATTCATATTTAAAATCAAAAAATTAATGATTACATTCTCAATCGGCATGAGAAAACTATCAGCCTTCTTCTGCTCTTCTCTCTCATGTCCTTTCAGTTTACAAAGCATATTTCATTCTAGTTTACCAAATCCCTGGACCTTAAATAATTCAATTGAAAATACATTAGAAATGGGAACCCTAGGGATACATGAAGATGTTTATTTGGGTGTATTGGTTTACCCGCCAGTAAAGCATTCCAAAGTTATTCAATGTAAGGTGATATATTTTGAGTATTTAAATTAGAAAAATCATTAGTTAAAGTATCGATTATATTTCGAGGACTATATTTTTATTTTTTCTATGATAAAATTACTCATATGTTCAACATAAAAGTAAAATATTTCTGAAGATATGTTGATTTCAGTTTTGGAATCAATGAGGACTCTTTGATCTCCTTGATTCGTGATACTAGATTTTCTCTTTATTTGGTGGATATTGCTAAACTGTTGAATTGTCCCCGTGATGTGGATTTTCATTTCAACTGGAGAAATATTACTGATGAAAAATATAATTCATAGTAACTTTTTTTTTCTTTTTTTGGAATAAGAACCATCAAGAATGTGATGACCAATGATATTACTACCTCTAAGAATGTCATAATGATGTTTATTCAAACTACATTTTTCCCAATAACAGTTGAGGTGGAAAAAGTTATACAACATGAAATGTACATTCCATTTTTTTTAACCAAATTAAGTCAAATTTCCATTGTTTTTTGATATTTTATATAAGTCATTTCTACCACAAAGAAGGAAATATGGGCTACTATCCCTATGGAAGAATCCTTTCCTTTTTGTTTCTCAGAAATTGATGTATCCTAAAAATGATTCTAAGATATAGATGTCAGGACAATAAAATTCTAAATACTTGGGTTTTAAAGAAATTGGGATATGTTTGGAGAAAATCTTACAACATTGTTTACTTGTTGGAGCTTAAAAACAATAGAAGAAGATTTCTGATGCATTGGGGAGCATATGATGATTCTATCTATTGGTTCTATCAAATAAAGGGCTGATGAAGAGTCTAAATCTAGACCTAAAGAGGGGAATCTTTTTCAATGGAGAATAATTACAATAAAAATTCATGAGGATGTGTATGATTATTAAAATATAGTGGATCATTAGGCTCAATTGAATGAAAATGCTGAGAAATGGGCTCACATAAAAGATCATCCCAAGGAAGATGTCCCTAGACCAGAAAACCTTTCACTCATTTATCCTGAATCTATTTCTACAAGAGGATATGTATTATGTTACAAATAAAAAGATCATGGAGATCCATGTTTTTATATAGTAGAAGGTGGGAATACTTCAGTAATTATCACTATATAGTCTTTTGAGTCTTATAACGATGCTTTTATTCAAAACTATGTGCCTTTAGATAGGAGAAACTTGCCTTTGAGATGAGATTTAGAAGATGAGAAGAAGAAATTTTAGGAGCTCAGAAGTGTAACTATTACAAGAGTGGAGTTTGAATTCAATCAAAATATACTAAAATATGTTCAAGAACATTTTATTTCATTGAATGATCTTGTATATTTTATCACTTCTTTAGGTAGAGAGTTTATATATTTGAAAGATGAGTCTATGAAAAAGTCTTATTTTGATGGACTAAAGATTTTGTTGTGAAGATATTTTCTATATATCAAGAACAGTCATGAAGATTCATCCTCTTCACCTCAACCCACTTCACCGAACATGATGAAGATATTTGAGGCAATAACTATAGTGGTGGAAAAATTCAATAGTAGGCTACACACTCCCCATTGTGGTATTACACCATTGAATGTTCTTCATGACCATGAGAAATATTTTATTAGTCGGATGACATCTAAGGAATCGTGGTTGGGACTAGTTATTCATCATGTAAGAGGTTGATTGAATACCTTTTTTCAATCTTAAAATTCTATAAATTTGTTCATTAAGGTAAGCTTCTTTCAAATCTTGAAGACATGAAATGATTGAAGGAAGTCGCTACGAAAATGGAATTATGTATTCAAAAACTATTTTAGAGTATTTTGGTGAAGCTACTTTAAATTCATAGTGTTTTTAAAATCATTCCTCATCCAGATATAGAAACTAATACCTGTGGAGATTCTGACCAAGGAAACCAATCATATTAGGGCCCCTCATTTTAATACATCTTTTGTTTATTATGCACTATACTCATTAGATATGATCTGATTTTAACCTCATATTACATTACTTTTATATTTTTTTGATATATATATATATATATTTGTTGTTTAATGTTACACTGCCATATCACATATTTTACTACTCTAATAGTAGATTATAAAATTCATTTACATTTCAGTGTTTTATTAACTATGGTTTCTATTATTTTCTATTTCGAAATTTATTTTTTCACATAACTAAAGGGAAATAGAATATTTGAGAAAACTTTTCATATTTATGTGATAAACATTTTTAATCAAAATATTTTAGTGAAATCAATATAATTTTGAAACTGTAATATTTTTTAATTTTTTTTACAAATCCTATATATTCAATTAGTTATTTTATGGGTTTAGTGATCATCAAAAATGGGGAGATTGTTGGGATTGTATTATATACAAAATAATATTTTATACTTGCGGACTTTCATGGTCTAAAATACCATTGACTGTTTTCTAATAATGTTACATTAAGTATGTTTTTGGAATATATATCATGTTTTTTAATTATGTATTCGATAAAATGAAAAGCTACAGGATGTATTCTGGAAACACTACTCATACCCATCATTTGGTGAAAGAATGTATGGTTCATCATCCATACGATATGATGGATATTATGCATATGGATTGGAGGCCCTACATTCTAGAATCAATGAACACATATAATATCAAACCTAAATTGGAATAAGGAAAAACAATTTATTCCCTAGGTTTGGGAAATTGAACATATGGTTAATCAATGCAATGTGTGGAATCTTATGCAGAAAAGGTTGAACGTAAGGATCATAATTCATATATTACTTTTATCCCAATGTTATGAGTATATTGAATTATGGTTAAGAAAGCATATGTTCATAGGAACCCTATTCTATACAGTGGAACCCTATGCTACACATTTATACACTATATTTGTCTACTCAACAATGGAGTTTTAAATTCAAAATTTTATCAAACATTCATGAAACGATAAAAATAGAATTCTAAGAAGATTGATAGAATCTCTATGACTGATTCAAAGCACATTACAAATGATTCAAAGAACTGAATTCAAAGAAGAAAATCACACCTATTATTAAGGTATGTTATGACTCCCCTTTTCAATATGATTTTGAATTTTGGAATTTACCAAGCCATTTTCATGGGTCTAATCAATTGAAAGGAATCTTTTTATATGAACAATGTATTTTTGAATTAGATCAGTGGAATGTGTTATATATGTGCTATGGGTGATTTAAGTTTCATTAATTCATACATACGACTGTATACTTGTGATTATCCTTTCCAAATCTATTGCTACAATGAATTGAATCTTTGGATATACTTTGGAGACATAAGTATTTTGACCAAGTGTTGTTGTTTGTTGCTATTGTTTTTTATGGTAATTAGAAACTAGGATAACATTAAGACGATTTTTTCAAGATGAATTTAATTTTTGAAGAAGAATATCCATATACTGTCAATTGATGTTTCTGCAATTGTGAAGTTCAACCTAAAATATAAACAAATAAAACTCTTTTGATTTTTTAGAGTGTCAATTACTTGAAATCTGTTGTGGTGAAGTATAAGATACATTTACTAAGCTCTGGATAATTGTTTCCTTTTTGATGAACCAAAAGGCTCTATTTATCTTTGTTATAAATGTGTTATCTTCCAGCACTTAGTTTTGGATTTATGGTCTTGTGATAAGAGGATATTACTAGTGAAATTCACAATGCTCACAGAGAGAGTGTTGGTGGAGTGTAATAGGGGATATTTATTCCCCAAACCCCTAAATATTGATGTGTTGATTCTTTCTGTTTATCCAATTCAATTTTTAACTATAGAAGAGAACCCTTTATATCTTCATAAATCACTAAAATATTTATACAGTGGAATCTATTGAGAGTTTTGAAAAGACACAATTCACCCCCTCTTCTGTTACATTATATTATTCTGACCTAACACCATTTCCAGAAATGATCAAATATTTCCTCTAAGAAATGACTTCCCTATAAACCATCTTTTAATTAGAATGTGTGTTTCTGTTAGAATAAAGAGAGGTAACATCAACCTCACTAAAAATTAATATATCATCAGCATACAACAACTGTGTGGAAACAATAAGGTTCCTACAAGACTTAATAGGATGACGGTATTTCCTCTCACCAGTATAAAGAAATAATCTACTAAGGTATTCCTCAACAATACCAAATTGAAGAGTATATGGAGTTCACCATTTATTGCCAACCCTTGAGTAAGAAAAATATCTTTTGTGGAACTATTCTTAAACACATAGAGGCATGAGATCTATAGAATATAATGGATAAAAATGATTAATATTCTTGAAAATTCATTATTTTGAAGGACTTTCATAACAATACTCCATCTTAAGATATCAAAATATTTTGAGATGTCTAACTTTATTTCAATCTTCCCATTATTTTTGAGATTATAATGAATATTTATTCCTTTTGAGGTTATGAAAAGGTAGTCATGAATTTTATTCCATTGAATAAATCCAAATTAATTATACTAAACAAGGCCATTAGAAATGAATACAATCCTAATGGTAATGATCATCCCGAAAATTTTGTGAATATTATTTCCAACAATAATACTTCAATAATAATGAGCATTAATGGAACGATCCACCTTCCAAAGAAGGAAGATAAACCAAGAATTAAGTCCAGGTGGAATGTAACCCCTAACAAATATTTCCTTGATATAGTATACCGCTTCCATTTTAATTTTATCAAAAATATGAATAGAATATATATTTGGTAAAACCATACAGCCTAGTAGTTCTATAAAATTTTGAAGAAAACAATAATCATTTGATCTCCTCCTCAGATGGAGTGTCTATATGAAAGGCATTATACCAAATAACAACAAATAAATTGATAACATCATATAAGTGGGGTAAATAAGTTGATCAAGGTATTAATTAAATATAAATTTGAAATAAGGGACCAAATCCTCACTAATAGCTTCATCTAAATAGAGGGTATTTATATTCATTCTCATTGAGGAGATGATCCTCTTTGAATTTCATTCCATATTGATAAGTTGAAATAATTAAGAATTATTATCCCCTCAGGGTGCCATTTATTTGTAATTTGTTCCTTTAAATTGTTATCCCTACATTTTATGATTTAATCCAATAGGTGTGGAACATGAATTTCTTATTTATAATGGGAATATTTCCTGTAATTTTTATCATGTAAATTGAGAATATTTATCTCTACAATAGATATATGAATATCAATGTTTCTAAACACGGACATTCTCCAATCACTAAGATAATATTTAGGTTTTTTGATTTATTTAGTGAGCCTTTTGAAAATTTAACCTGACTCATTTGATGACCATTCACAAGAAATAGGTTTTTTAGATTTATCATAGGATAGATAGGAATTTTTGAACCTAAATGTGGAGGGGCATTTTCCTCCAAATCCAGCTAGACAAAGAATTATGGGTGTATGATCTGACTAAAACCTTGGGAGGGCCGTACAAGAGATAGGAGTAGAGGAGTCTCATCTTATAAGAGTGATGAAAGCTATGTCAATTTTTTTAGACTACCTGACATTAATAGTGAGCCTTGACCAGGTGAATCAAATTCCCAATAGTCTAGAATTAGATATGAAATTGAGGTCCAAATATCTTTTGAATTACATTAAGGATACTCTAATTTTTATTGGTGCATATTTTCTCATCAGAAGTGAGAATATAGTTGATGTCTTTGACTAAAATCTAGTTAACTCTAACTAGATTGGAGAATTGTAAACGATTCCTCCATAAGCCTCTTCATTTGGTTTAATAATTTTAATAATAATTGAAGGGAAAAAGGTAAGAAAAAATAAAAATATCAACTTTGATAGTAATGTGATGATGTCTAATTTGAATGATAAGGTCTAAGGTATGTTTCTTCTTAATAACCCAAATTGTTTTGACGTGTGACACTATGATATTATGATCCATCTATTCATATGAAATCATAACCCAATTGAGTAGATTGAATTTATCATTTTTAACCTTTGGTTCAATAAAACCAATAAGATTCAATTTATGATGGTTGATGAAGTGTTTAAGGGTGTATTTGGTTTTTAAATTTTTTATCCCATAGAAATTATAGAATTGGGAATCAATTTCTATGACGATAATCCCCTTTATTGTGCAATTCTCCCATTATCCAACTTTTAAGGTGAAATATTTTCTTTTATTTTACCATTATATCATAATCCTTTATGTCAACTAATGTTGGATCAAAGGTTTCAAGAGGTACCTAATCCTCATTATGTAATACATTAGATTGATTCATCCCAACTTCACCTTCTAGGAAATGACCACTCAAAGAGGAATTTTTTTAGAGTTTGGTTTTAATGGGGGAGAAACAACCATATGTTTCCTTTTGGAAACATTATTCGAAGGGAACTAAGTGAAGAACACCCATAAACATCTCGAGGAGTTTCTAGATTGATAGATGTCCCCCATAGATAATAGGTTCATAAGGAATAAAAAACCACATTTGATTAGGGTATGAAGATTCATACATCTAAATTCCAGTGTCCTCCAAGGGGATCTAATTAGGGGATCCATGAGAAAACTAAATTGGGGAGGGAAGACCCTAGGTTTTTTGAAATCTATTTAGATGTCACACCTTTACACTCTTATTAAAGGATGAGACTAGGAACAAATCCATTAACCACATACTGAATCATAATAAGAAGGTATCCCATTGTGTTCTGGTGAATTTGAAGCTTGAGGGATCGTTCTAACTCTATAATCAGAACAGGGATTGGGTACCACATCTATAGGGACCATAGTTGTGTCCACCTTAGTATTGGATGGTCTGGGTGTATTCAAATGGTCTTGGATGGAACTCTTAATAGGAGATACCCCTTTAGCATTCTCTCTAGCGTTGGGATTCCTATAATCAGAATCAGAATGACCCATGATATAGAAGAAGTTATAGGTAATCTTCATCCTCATGAATTTACTTTTTAGATGCCCAATAAATTGTCAATCAAAAGTGAAGTGACACACAATTTCATAGATAATATTTATATTTATTTTATTCATTATATTTTTATAATGAACTCATCAAAAATACTTTCTATTGGTCACAATGAAAATTTTGATATAGGTACCACCCTTGGAGGCCATATCCCATTGGATCCTAGGGTGATATTAAAACTAGTTGTGACAATGGAATCAGATCTAGATCTGTGAATGAGTGTTAGTAAAATTTACTAGATTGAAGATAATGTACTATACATGAATTTTTATCATTTGATGTTTGAGGATGATTGTGTCGAATCCATATTCTTTCTATTTTAGCTTATCTGAAACAAAAATGACATTATGAAATCTACTCCTCAACACTATCATCCTCACTACATGAATCCCAAGATCTCATATTTGTGTTTAATTAAATCCAGTAGCTTCTCCTTAAAGAATATTGAGAATAAAAATAAAAAAGAATTTCAAAAATTCCATACTTTCAATAATTTCCTTAGGACTCGAATCAATGAGCACCGTTGACCCCTTTCAGATGATATTTCTAGAGGCAGGATCTATAATAATGAATGAATATCAAAAGCCCGAAAGGAGAGCGGAGTCTATCAGCTTGGTTTGATTCAAAGTCTCATATTATTCTACAAGACTATCCTAGAATGTATTCAACATATCTGGGTATAAATAATGATTCCCTCAAACATTTGGAGTGAACGAGTGTAGATCTAATCCTCTAAGGTTACGATCATCAAACTAGTTGTCGAGCATCAAAAAATCTCCTTTAATCCATCCTTCAATTTATTTCTCGTTAATATTTTAAAAGTATCATTTTTTGAGAAATAATTAAACTATGGTATCTATTTGGATTTATTTGTAATTTTGGATCCCACCATCATCAAATGTAATTGTTATTAATATGGTATAGTAGTTTCAAATTGAATTCCATGGTGAATTTCAATTAGAAAAAATGCTTACTGTATTGTGGAAGGTTTATTTTCCTTGTTTTCTCTAGAAAATTTTATTTTAAAATAATTTTTAATTTTCACTTCTCTAATTATTCCATAACATTCATGTTTCTCATATAAATCTTTTTTAATAATTGTAGGAATTTTATCGCAAACAATTATAGTTAATATGTTCTCATCCTTCAAATATATCTAGAATTAATGCTTCGATATTCAAGTGTAATGGTATAATTATTGTTTCATTGTTTTGAAATAAATTATTTGTTATTTTCTTCATTTATTAATTTTTTTCCTTTTTGGTGATGATTTTGGATCGAACTCACAATGTGATTATTGTGAAAACATTTCTAACATTGATAACCAAATGAATTCCAATGTTAATTTTTGAAATTAATTTTATGTTAATATATTTCATACTATTATCTATTTCCTAATTTAATATTGATGTATATTTTATTTGGTATGGACAATTTGAGAATGTAAGGAAGTAACAAGTATAACATTTTTTAAAGAATTAAGCCTTTGGTCCACAATTTGTTTTCCGAATAAATTATTTTAAATGCTTGATACTAAAGAAAAAAAGTATAAAAAAGGCCTAATAACAATCTGTAAACATTATTACGTGATGTGAAGGTAATATTATTCCATAATTTTAATTATGTGTATTATAATTTTTATTAAAATAAAATTCCAAAAAAAAATCAATAGTCTCCTCAAATTAAAATTTTTAATTCAATCTCAAACAAAAGAATTTAGTCAACTTTAACCCTGGTAGAAAATGATTGAACACGGTGTAAGTCACAAGATAAATGGTAAAAAATTAAAATAAGAAACAAATATGAATGTAAGATATTTGATAATGAGGTTGGGATATATTAGAATGGAGGAGAGAAGAACCAATACCAATGATACCTCTCCATGTGAGGCATCTATGATTATATATATTGAGTGAAAAAGATCACATGATACATACATTATGATATGGGACTCAACTCAACATAACTTTAACAATCCCTCTCAAGATAGGTGTAACTAAATTATATATATAATAATGAATAAGAATCTAAGACACTCCATTTCAAGCTATACATGACCAAATTGTAATGTAAATAAAAAAATTGAAAATTGAAAAAAAAAATTGCAAAGAAACTATGCGGTGATCAAAGAATTGATAAGGAATAAAAATTCTAGTCCTCGTCACTTAACGATTATCCATGAATTGACAAAGGCCATAAGGTTCATGGGAATGAGGGGACATTGAATTAATGGTGCATGAATGTTTTAGTAACATCAGAAGGGGACCTTGGACAATGGGAGGATCTATATCAGGATCGAACACCAAACAAGGATCCAACCAAAGGATGAATTCTTTTGGATGTCATTTGTTGAAATATTATCTATATCACCGGGGTCAAATTCCTATCTTAGATGCTAAAACTAGAGGATCTAGGTCAAGAATTATTAGTTAGGAGTATTTCACCTTGAATATATTTTCTTGGAACAAACAATTGGGAATGGTGTCTCTTAGATGTGGGAGCCCAAATCATTAGAGGTAGGTTACACAATCATAGGTTATTCCAGGAAGAAGTATTGTGTGAATGGGTAAGTTAATACTACACATGAATCAGAGGAGGGGACCATGTTTTTAGGTACTTGTTTTGGGGTAAAGGGACGACAATATAAGGTGGGGTTGTCATGAATAACTAATTGGGGAATAACGGCTTGGTGGGGGATGAAAAAGGAGTTGTTGTGGTTACTAGGAGGGTAGAACCATAACCTATAATGCCTCCATAAAAATTCTATGGTGTTTATTTATATTAAATGATAAATATGACATGATAGGTAAAGTCTGATGTGATACTCAAGAAAACTTAATCTCTAATAGGAATGACTGATCCGACATCCTCAGTGAGTATACATTGAAAACCTAATTATATAGAAAAATAGATGAAAATTACTGTATTAACACGATATAGACATCGTACATTTTCTCAAATCTAATTCATGGAAAATATCTCCATTATAATAGGATACAAGTATAATAGAAGAAATTTAAACAAATAAAAATGAGTAGATGAAAGATCTCACTAATATTACAATCTCTTTAATTATTCTTGAAATCATAATCTATATGTTTTCATTCTCTCAATATAACTCATCAAACTCCTATCCCCTACCAAAAGATATAGGTACAATATGAGAATTAATATAAATATAAAATAAAAATTAAATGATCTTACCAAAATTAAAAAGTCTTTGACGATTATGGATCTCATTCTGCTTTTTTGGACTATCTTTATCAAACTCAATGGAATCATTACCATTATCTTATAATAAAAGTTCAATAGAAAATTTTGGTTTAATTGGTAGCTGGAAATCACTGGAATTATTTCTCTGAATAAATGAACTGTGTTGAGTATAAGCCACTAACGGCATCCAGTAGAAACAGTGGAAACACTGCATACGAAGTAAAAAAAATTAATGGGGTGAGTAGACACATGTAATAACTTGAGAGGAGTTATAATGGTTCACTAGTTTGAGTACATTGAATGATTTGATAATACTTTCCATAAAAACATGTTTCTATGATAGAACATTCCATTTGTGTTGAGTAACTTCCCCAACTACATTGAGTAATGATTCTACATTTTGTGGAGTTAAACTCTAACCTATACTTTTGAGAGTTTAATATTTAGCTGGAAAAATATAAATTTTAAAAAAATATTAACATAAATATATTTTTATAAAACCAAATACTAAAATCTAATGCCTTGACATGTGGTAATATTATTTTTAGATAGAACAAAATGGTGCAACATATATAGTTTATATTGGAGATATAAATATTTTACATTAGGCTAAGGATTTAACCCAATTGATTCCAAAACACCCTCTCTAGATTAAGCAGGTCATTGTGGGAATTTAAGAGTCCCACAAAAACAAATTAAGACAAATAGAAAATTATGAACAAACATCCCTTTATGTTGGTTCATCACTATTGTGCATGCATTTATTGGTAAAAATAAATTTAAATCATGCTCTTTATATGCCTTTAGTGATTATTTCAACAATCTATTGAGAAGTGGATATGCAGTCAATGTTGATATGTTTTTCTTATAGTGATTTTGAGTAAAGTGACTATCATCTTCAATAGGTTTGATACGTTCATGAATGACTTGATTTGAAATATCATTTTTGCCTCCAGATTATCACTCGGATTTTAGATGGCCATGAATATATCTCTTATTTATTTCCCCTCCTGGAATCCAAGTGGTTTCAATCTAGTTCCCTTACTCTAGTGAAGCCTAATTATATTTATCTATTATTCCTCAATGGTCAGTGGGTTTGTTCCCACTCTTCTTTGAGGCCATCTTGTTACATTCTTCTATAATCAATGGGGTTTTCTTTGAGTTTATTGGATTTCAAGAAATGGTGAAACTTAACCCTTTTTCAACATTGACTAAATTCTCCATTTATCATTTTTATTTATTCCCCTTCCATTCTTGGTACTTATGATTCTTCCAGGCTATTCATCTCAACTGCAACATCAACTAGTTTCACGTTACCAATTTCATTTATGGATCATAGGAATATAATTGGTGGAGAATTCCATCAGAATTCCTTTCATGTAGTATATTTGGTTGTCTTCCCAAGTTTGGGTTTCATACCATCTAGCCTTTGGCATCAAATCATCATTGGCTCGGGATTGACCAAATGTTTCAAGGAGATTGTGCTTCACTAGTTGAGATTCGAGTGTGCATGTTCATGAGGGGTTTGGCCATCTATTTGGTGGAGGTACATATTTTTTTTAATATTTGATGATTTAAATAACCTTGAATATGGTTTCGACTGAATTCCAACGTTCCTTGGAATATTTTTTGGATGTCTTTGTTTTTTTGATTCACTGGATGGTGTTTCTACGATGCGACAATTTTAATTTAGTTCAGAAGTTTTTACTCTATTGGTTTCACAAATATGTGTTCAAACTTATTGTGAAATTCTTTTTCTTAGCTTATTGATCTATCATGATGTTGGGGTTTTTATTTTCTTATTGGTGGACTCAGTGATAGTGAATCTTATGGTGCAAGGTGAAATCATTTTTCTTTAATCATGGGATCAATAATGATTCAACGGTGCTTGGTCTGGCATCAATGGGATGATTATGACAACAGTGAAAGAAATTTAACTCCAAATTTATTTCAAATTCCTTCCTAGAATATATCTTGAGATGTGGATAGTTTTCATAGAAGTATCTCTTGTAGCAATATTATCTTGGAAATTTCAATTGTGTGGTTCGAAATTTGTAATTTTTATTTTGTGGTTTGAATTTTCTTATCGATTTACAATTTTAAATATTATTTTTTAACCAATCAAGGGATGGATTTTATTTTGTGGTTCAAAAATTACCTATTTGTTTTTAACCATTCCAGAAATTATGGATTTGATGTAAGGAGCTGTTCCATTCAAATAATTCTAGTTCTGACAGTTTCTATAACACGATATTCAAACTCACAAAAAGGTTGGGTGATGCCATTATGTTTCTTTTTTTGTTAGGAAACTAAATTTTAGACAATAGAAACATAAAAAAAATTAGACTTGCAGGTATATGAACACTCTTCGTAGTCAGTTTCATAAATTACCTTAATATTCATGTGGTTGTGATGAGAATATAAAAGATAATTTTAAGGTTTCTTTATGATATATTTTACAATGAGAAGAATGAAGTCCCCTTGGGATTTCATTGACACGTGTTTGAATGAGTCAGCCTTGATGATAGTGAATGCAGCATTGGGATGATTCATTATGTGATAATTGTGTTTCTCAAGAATATGATGATACATTTAGGGAATAGAATAAGAGTCACTAGTATTGTGGAGATACTTTTCCCTTGCCTCAAGAGAAGCCTTAGAAATATGAATATGAGATAATTAAATGTATTATAAAATGAGTGTTCATTTATCCTGTTTCTAGGTGGAATGTAAGTGTGCAATGATGGATGATATAATAAAAGTACATTAAATATTTAGTTGTTTGAAACCGTAATAGAGTATCTTGCATGTTGAGTTTATAATTAATTTATTTAGATATAGAAGAAACAATTACCTCGACTTAGGATAGTTTCTTCATTGATGATGTAAATATTCTAAAAGACCATTTTATGGTTACATTCATTTAAATGTGAGGATCCAGGGGTAGAACCCCATTGGTGGTGATCCACACATGCACCTTTGATCTCTACGAAACATCAATCGATCATTGAGTGATAGTGTAACACCCTGAGATTTTATGAGATATATTATTTTTAATTTCTTTGATGTCTTCTATTATACACTACACCAAGATTATCTTGTACTATAAGCAACATCGTATTAGCTTGCAGTATACGCAATACAATTCTTGGCTCATGTTACACCCAATTTCAAGTTCGCTTTGTGGAAATTATTCTACGCAACATTAAGTATAGGTTTTGTTTAATGTATAAATGAAATATGTTTTGATTATGTTATACAAAACACCAAACAGAGCTTTAAATACTCAGAACCCTGACATGGCTTTCATTACATGCAATCAAGACCTTCCTCGATAACGTGTGTAGTACGCAATACCGAGTTTCACTAAACAAGATATTATTATAATATTATTATGAACTAGCTGTTATGAATAGTAATAACCACTTTTTGAAATTTTTTAAATTTTTTCTTTCAAAATGGACTTCATTTTGGGATTCGGAATATGGAAATTATCCTAGGATGAATTTTTGGTATTTTTCTTAAAACATTCAATTTTTTTTATGAATAGTTAAAACACCGGGTTACTATTTAAATACAGACTTTTTTTTAAATAAATATTTATTTTATTTTAATTTATTTCAGGTCAAAATTGATACATAATACCTATATATGTTCAATGTAATTCATTGGAGTCATTTTATAATAATTTTAGATATAAAAAAATTTTATTGAACTTTTCACCCTCTTTTACCCACCTCCTAGAGAATTTAAAAATTTACATAAAACATAATTTTACAACTTCTTAAAGTGGAATTTCAAAAATATGAGAGACACTGTTAATATTAAGGAATAAAATGTGGTTCAATAAGATAAAAATAATTTTCGATGAATAGTAAGTTTTTACTTTTATTTACCACGGTTAAATGTAAATAGGGTAATTAAGTGTAAAGTTTATATTCTTATTACCCTAAAACATGTCCTAATTATATTGGATAAGTGTAATTAGATTAAAAAACAACCTTAGGAATAAAATATTACATTTTAGGTCCACTTGGATTAGATTAGGACAATTATTATTATTTTATTTAAAGAAGAGTTAATAGAGTTAAAATCAAAGTTTAATAACTAAAACATTTTTAATATAGCGTTTTACATAAGACAAATTAGACTATAAATATTAATTAGAAAGCTAAAAATATATCACACATAATTTTATTTTATTTATAATTTATATACATCAGATAATTTAATTTATTTATGACTGAATGATGATGCAGTAATTACCTTACTAATGAAATATTAACATAATTGATGTTATAAATACCCAAATAAATGTAATTTGATACTTTTTATAAATTAAAATAAATTTTTATGTTAATATGACATGTTAATATTGATTCAAGTAACTTATTTAGAACTAATCATGCTGTTATGATTTTCAAAAAAATCAATTACCAAACAGTGTCAAAATTGACATAAAATAGATTTTGAAACAAATATTATATTATTAATTGTTATTCTGTTCCTAAAAATATAAGGTTTGACCAAATGACCTAGATAAGGATATATATATTAATAATGAACCAGTTTTGGGTATTTTAGCTTGTTATAGTACTTTTAATAACCATATAGTGTCAGAAAACAAGAAGACACGGTAAAAGTTAAATTATTTAACTTAGAGTTAAATCTCTATTATAAGGTTAACATAGTACCCTAAACTTGTCTAAAACCTATTGGTTGAGAGTATTTCGACCCATCCCCACTTTATATTCTAAAAAATTCAAATTTCCGCTATTATAAACCGAATATGACTTTATTATAAAATAATATTCTATTTTTTTCCTAAGGTGCCCCTCTCCTCCCTTATAAAAGGACACCTCCTCCCTCTTCTCTTTACACCATTTTGAGATTTCATGCTTGGAAAAACCCTGCCCATTTCCCTTCTCAACTTCCCTAGAAACATTATAGAGGTTCTGGTCTCCTCAAAATACAAACTTTAGTGCCTTAATAGGAAGCTCTAAAGAGGTGTGTCAAAGAAGAGGTAATCTCTTTTACCGATTTTTTTCAAGTTTCTTTCTTCTTCAACTTATTCTTATTTAGTTGTTTCATTATAAAGTAATAACATCAGTATCACTAATATATTTATATGTTATTATAAATATGAAACAACTCCATTTCACCTTCTATCCATCTAATGGAAAATGAAATCACAGCACGTACGTACGTACGGAATACCGTCTCCACGCCGTGGTGTAATCTGTTTTTCCACCACCACCCTACTAGGATTGGTATAATGGTGTAATGAATAACTATATATGGTTATTTTAAAATAATAATGATTCTTAGATATTATATCATCCACTCTAATTACATTCAATAATTATAGGAATGATATCATCGCTCGTGTGTACGTACGGATTACCGTCTCCACGAAGCGATGAGATTCATTCTCCATGTTAACCATTCAAGAATAATTATAAAATATATATAGTGAATAATAATAAAATATATGACCTAATGAAGATAATGTATTTATTTATATATATATATATCTATGTGTGTGTCATCTACTTACTTCCATTCAAGTCAATAAGGAAAGGAAAATAGCGTTCATGCGTACGTACGGCCTACCGTCTCCATGAACGGTGTATTTCATTTCATTCATCTATCTATTATATATATATATATACAGAATATATATAATATATAAATAATTATTTACATTCTCTATGTAATTAAATCATGATATAATTAATAATAATATCATGAACAACAAGTCCAAACACGTACGATAAATAAAACGATTTTACCCAAAACACTACTTTAACATGGAATTTACAAAAGAACGGGTAATTTAAATTCATAAGTGAACTATATATGATATCATAACAATGAATATGATTCATTAATAAGTAAATGACATTATTTAAATCATTATACAGGAGGTTAGGATACGTACAAAGCATATCAGACCTAAGGCAATGGATAATTATTCCAATCTCATTCTTATTCGAGATTGTTTATTCGTAAGTATTTACTGGGGTTATTGTTTTCACCCATGTACATGTTTTATAAAAGTATTTTCATTTATTTTTAAAGTCCTTTTTACCCATTTTGTATTTTACTACATGGTATGTAAGGAATATTTCTTTTGTTTATGTTACAAGGTACTTATTTGACTTTTCCGGAAAAAGTACGAGAAGAATGTTTTTTAACTTATACGGCATGAACATATTTTTTTACAGTTTCATAACGCCCTATTTTCATAAATCTTACTATAAAATATTTCCCGACTATTTTTAAAAAAACTATTTTCTTTTAAAATTTCCTGGAATTTTGTGAAAATAAAATGATTTTGAAGAAGAAAGTATATTTCCTCAAGAATTCATTTCAAGTGTTTTATCAAAACCATTTTTCATCTATGATGAAAATATTTCATATGTGTATGTTTCAAGTACAATGTCTCCATGATTTACATGGTTTCACTTTTCTTATGATGAAATGATATCCATTTGTTTTATATGGATTATGTTAAGATGGGATGATGTTTATGAAAAACATTTTATTCTTTGGGTTATGATGAATGATGCATGTTTATGTTGTGGAACACGTAAGAATGATTTAATTATGAGATGGGTTGGACCTATATCTCCCTCCAATGCATTGGGTAAAGATTTATATCTCATGAGATAGACATGGCTGGAATGGTATGTTAATCCGGTTTAGTGTTACAGGACTGGAATGAGGGGTGAACTTGATTCAAAAAGGGACTTTGTCCACTAAGATGGTCTTGGCAGCAATGCCTTGGCTATTATGGAAATCATATCATTTTCTTAATGGTTTTCCACAAATAGATGTTTTATTCCCATGCTATTTTATCATGATTGATGTTATTTTATGTCCAATGCCTTTAGTATTTCCATGTTTTATTTCATTTCTCAAGATTTTTATGTTTAAAAATTATGTTCGTGTTTCGAAGTTCAAATGTATATGGTTAGTTTTAATTTCTACATGCTTACCCTTACTGAGCATTTGAGCTCACCATTTATTTGTTTTCTTTTCCCTAGGATATAATGAAAGGTTTTAGGTAAGAAAAAATAATTGAAGATCTTTATGGGAGATGGTGAAGATCTTTTACCAAGATTAGAAGATTATGTTTCGAGTTTCCAAAGACATTAAACTATTACGGTCCTTTTCTGTCTATTTTTTGTTATTTATTACATATTCTGCAAAATTAATGTAATGTCCATGTACGTCAATCTTTGGGTCTCTACTGTAACACCCCAGGTAAATAAAGAATATGAAATTTTCATATTTATCCATATTTATGAGTAAAATATTAATATGACTTTAAAGGGGACGCTATGCTCGATGGTATACCCAACATGCAACAATGAGTTTCTTGGGAATCTTACGTTGCACTCTAATAATAAAATAATATTATTTTAAATGGTAGTTAACATGTAGCCGATGTAATGGCGGGAATGGATAGAAATAACTAAAATATGATTACATATGTTTTTTTAAATGTTTTTACATTTATCCAATAAATGATAAAGGCTTAAAATATGGAAAGAATTCAATTTTAGGCTTTTATACCCTAATTTTCACTAAAGGTTCACTTATCGCCTTTTGATGGCGAACTGTCATTAAAAATAGTTTTGATCACTCTTATACATTATTTTGGACCAAATAAAACTCTTCTTTAGAATTGGGACATCAAATTTTACTTTGTGTAAATTTTTGGTATTTTTTCGATAAAGTTCATTTTTTTAATGAATAGTGTAAAATGTTGTTTTTTTAATTCAAAACCTCTTTTTAATCTAATTTTTTTATATGATTAGATTATCTTTTGAATTGGTTTTTGAGTGGAATTATAATATATTTTTACCATTTAATCCAATGGTGTTCATTGGAATCAATTTCACTTTGAAATTGGACTTAAACTAGTGTCAATCTTTTGATACTTATTGTTTCATAAAAACACGCTATTTGCTTTGACAGTGGGAATTAATTATTAAATTAATTAATCTGACTTATATGTTTTGAATTTTGTAAAATAGACTTCTTTTTTGAATACCGAATATCAAATATAGCTTATGGTGAATTTTTGGGATTTTTCTGAAAAACTTCAATTTTTGATGAATAGTGAAACCACTAAGTGGTACTTATAAAAACTGATTTTTCTGTTTAAATGAAATTTTGCCATCTTTGTGTTTTGAATTTAAAAAATCCAACATACATGGTTGTCATTAAGAAGTAAAATGTGGTTCAATGGGATAAAAATAATTTTTTTGGTGAATAGTAACTTATTATGTTTTTAATCGCGATTAGTTGTAATTAGTGTAGTTTAAGGTAAAAATAATGCTTTAATAAAATAAGATGAGATTGACACATGTCCTAACCTCATTGGTTGTGTCATGTCCGACCAAGACAATCCATGGGTCAACTTGGGGACCCCATGGATCCACTTTGGTTGGGAAATGACATAAATAACTTTTTATTTAATGTAAAAGTAAAAATGACACAAACATAATATGTTTTATGAAAACAATTTTTACATGGGGTTATAAAGATCAGATTTTTGATTATAAATAGTCATTGGAAATCTAAAAATATTTCCTACATCATAGTATTTTTTTTATAATTTTTAGACACTAAATAAATTAAATTATTTATGACATCATAATGATGCAGCGATGACATCATTATTTAACGATTAAAATAAAATGGAAAGATAATGTAAAATCTATGAACTACACATGTCCAAAACTTATTGGATGGGTGTATTTCGAACCCTTAAAACCTTATCCACGAATTATATCAATTTGGGACCTTTTAAAACTGAAACACATTTTCAAATAATGTAATATTTCTTTACTTTCCAAAAGTGCCCCTCCTCTCCTCTTATAAAAGGCCCCCACCTCTACCTCATTTCACACACTCCTCAAGCCTTTGGCTCGGCCAACCCCTGCCCATTTACTATCTCCACATACCTCTCCTCATCCTAGAGGATTCACTTTGGGCAGAATCCTTTCAAAGGAAGCCTTTAGGCTCAAATCAAAAGGAGTTACACTTTTAAAGGTAATTCATTCTCTCATGTTCATTTGTATTATTTTGCTTCTCCAACCCCCTAAACTCTTTTTATTTATTTCTTTTGTAACAAAACCAGTATCTTAAATATACTAGGATTTTTTATAAGATTTATTCGAGCTAAAATCTCACACAACTACATCAAATGGTTAAAAAACATACGGTTTCCGTGGATGACGAAATTCTGCCTCCCGAAACAATGATTGTTCAATACTCATTTAACAGCTTCAAAGGTGGCCATTATGATGTCACTATTTTTATATATGATATATAATATGTTTATGTTTTCCTTATGCTTCTGTTTTTTTCATTTTGGGCATACCTTTATGGTTTCCATTATGGGTAAATGCAATATCTTCATTTAAGGAAGTGCGGACTACCACCCCCTCAAAGTGATTTGATTCGTTAAATACCATATGTGGGATGTATAACGGATGGAACTATGATATTATATATGATATTATACTGGAATTATAATATACCTTTATATCATTATTATTCCATTCTATAAAATATGAAATAGAAATGAAAGTAGCGTTCATGCATACGTACGACTTACCGTCTCCATGAACGGTGCATTTCATTTCTTACCTCTAAATGATTATGTAATGTTATAAATGAATGCATGTACTGGATATATATGACATATATGATATCTAAATCTTGAATACAATTCTGTATATAATAAACATTTGGCCACACGAACAACATGTAATTGTAAGAAGTCCACTTTCGACTTAAGAACCAAATATCGACAAAACAATCATTATTAACATAATGATTACATAATGTTTATGACATGGTAATAAGTGATATAAAAGGAATAATGAACCTGAAAAAGGTTCTTAAGGAAGTAGAAATTAACTCAAGTTTATTATTCAGGAGATTAAAGAACGATCGAGTAAAGTCGGACCCGAGGTAAGGGATCCTACTCCTCTCTTTCTTTTTAAGTACACACTTTTATGTCATTCCTTTTAAAGCTCATCTTTCTTGTTATTGGGATGATCTTTTATGTTACACATACTGTAATTTTTATGTTCATGTGATTAGAGACCCTATTCTCTCTCATCAATCCATTTTGGATGTTTTGAGTGGCGCCGTTAGGCTGCCGAACTTTCGTAAGAGATCTAACCTCTCTCTTTCTTTTTAAGTACTCTCCTTTATGTCACTTTTTTTAAGCTCCTCTTTGTAATGTTGGGGGATGTTATTTTATATTCCTCTTGCTGTAAATTTTATTGTAATGTGATGAAATACCCTATTTGATCTCATCAATTCATATTCGGAAGTTTTATGTGGCGCCGTTAGGCTGCCGAGTTTTCGTAAGGGATTTTTCATCTCACTTTTATTCCCATGAGATTTATGCTACATTTGCCACAAATTCCATTGAGTGGTGTATGTTTTGAAAGATACCCAAGTTGGTAAGGGAACCTTTCACCCTCCTTTTTTTAAAATACTTCTTTTGTTGGGTCTTTTAATTTACATATTGTTATGTTGGGATATGTTCTCATATATACTTATTGATGTAAATTTTATTTCGAAGTGATGAGATACAATTTTTTATCTCTCATCAACTCATTTTGATGTGATGTCGTTAGGCTGTCAAGGGAACCTTTTAACCCAATTTCGATTTCTTTGGGTTCAACATGTAGTCATTGAATATGTCATCCATTGAATATGTGTGAATGACCTTTTATTGTTTTACACTTAATATACACTTATATTGGGTGTATTTATATTTTTCACACATATTTTTGAGATTGATTTGTCCTTAATTTAAGGATACCTTCTTTATAAGGGATTTCATCACATTTGACATTTCTATTGAGGGTTCATTGTTGTTATGCACCAATTCACAATTATATGGTGTATATACTGTCCTTTGGAGTATTATATCATGAATCCATTTATTCTCATGATATTATAAAGTTCTGACTAAACGTTATTCCTCAATTATTGTATTCAAGTGTCTCTAATTTTGGTAAAACCCCTTTAACCGAAATATCGTTTTAAATGTTTTAATTATTTGTTCTTATTAATATCCATGTTTTCAAAATGGTTTTAAGGATTTATTTATATGGATATTAATGGTTTAAAATTTTAAGCTTCAAGGTGGTATGGGACACTTTGATTCAAAAATCTCTTTATTAAATGTCTTAAATGGTTTTGGAAATGGTTTCTTTTTTGGATTCATTATTTCAATATACTAAAATGTTATATTATGATTGAAATGTGGAAATGTTATGTTTCCTTTATGCATGTTTTATGTGATACATTTATGTTATGGTTCTTGGGAATTGTTATGAAAACGGGTGGTTCCGTGATAAACTAAGGGCGGGTGAGCCCGATATAGCTCTCCAATGCATTGGGTAACGCGAAGGAGTGAAACATTAAGGTTTATCCGAAGAGATTTATGGAATATACTGTGATGGGTATTCCAAATGTAACCAAGAGTGTTACTCCCTACATAAGAATGTTATGAATACCTCAAGTTACCTTTTTGTATTATGATTTCTATGATTTATTCATGGTTTGATGAGGTATGAAAGTGCCTTTGTTTTATGGGTAAAGTATGATTTCATTCTTATGTATATATGAACTCATGTTTCCTTTCCATATTTTTATAACCCTTACTGAGCTTTTTATGCTCATCCCAAGTTTTTGAAATGTTTATCACAGGTCAAGGGAAAGTTACATGATGTGATGATAGTGTCAAGGATGTGTCAAGAAAGAATCCGTGTTATATTTTAAATATGTTTCCGTTGATGGGAAGAATGAATACTGTCTTTTATGTAACCACTTTGTTTAAATGTGGAATGTAATGCATGTTTCATGATATAATTCTCTACAACTCTAAACCTAAAAAGATCCTCAATGTGTAAACTTGTAATAACTCAAGATTAAGTAAGGTTTAAGGATGGGGCCTTATAGTTGGTATCAAAGGTCGGTTTAGATAACTTTAGAGGTTAGGGTATTTTTTAAGCATAAGTGACATTACCATAATGGTTAGGATTTCAGAAAGAGTCGTAGTTTTAGATAAAGTGAACGAGTAAGTATATCTTAGTTTTTACCTTCCTCATTAGTACATGATGGTTTTGTTGATATAATCACACTGACATTTCTGTTTCTTGTGAATGGATGGATCTAGCAGGCACCAAAGAGACAACATGTTTGAAGGAAACTGTGGAGGTTCTATGATTAAGATACTAGATAAAATGGGGGATTCAATGAGGAAACACGTGGTTGTTCTAAACCAACTATCAAGGAGTCTTGATCAACCACTAGAACCTTCGTATGATCTTTAATGCATCATGTACGAGATGACCAATCGATGTAGAAGTTCAGGTAATAATTATAAAGGTAACCATTATTGTTTATATGATCCTTACTTTTGAGGTAATTATGGGTTATTATATGTTATGATGGAAAATGAAAGGCATGAGATGAACATGAGTTTAAAATATGTTATGATCATTTTGGATGATTTTATCTCTTTTTGGGGAATGATTTGAGAATTATATAGTTTTGGAAAAAGGACAACACGCAGACCGTGTGACTACCCATCGCGTCTGACAAAGCTGTGGGAATCGAACCCACAACCAAAGTGCGACTGGTATTTATCGCCTACCACTGGACTACGTGAAGTCCCTGGTTAGTTTGACTGATTCTTTTTAGTTATATGATTTTATGAATTAAGAGTAAGTTGATTTTGGGTTATTTATGAAAATGATTAACCTATCATAGAGGATATGTGATTAGGTTAATTACTTTTCAATACAAGACTTTAGGAGCAACTGATGATGTTTGGAGATAAATGTTACGATTTAACTTGGAAGACTATGTGACTAAATCCTTCAAATATTTGGGTTTCAATCTCAGATTGGTTTACTTTGAAGAATTTTATGGACAAATTGTTTATCGGATGGTCCTCGTTTAACTTTGGGTTTTTTTGGACCAATTTTGGAGATTAAGAATAGATTTTCTTTTTAATGGGTTATCCTTTTCTGGATTATCTGACCTTGTACTAACCTTTTTGGTTTTTGTTTTGGTTTCGGTTTCGGTTTTGGTTTTCATTAAAGCCTAAAGACATGGGATGTATATAGTTCTCTTTTGTGGATTAGGTGATTCTCTAGAAGTTGATTATAGTACTCTTAATGCGAACAAGTCTCCCTAAATACTCATCTTTTGGAAAAAATATGAGTTTGATTAAGGAATCTAGTAAAAGTTGAAAGTCAACATGATAAGTGATTATGTTTCCTTATGAATAAATTCCTCAATAAAAAGTAACTTAAAACAAAAATGTTTTCTATTATCTTTTTCTATTGGGGAATCGAATACCGTTTAACCCATCACAAGTCTGTGATTTTCTCATTGTTAACTTTCTCCTAGACATGTTTACTATCACTCTCCCTCAAGAACATGACCCTTTGCTTTTTCTTCCATGTCCATGTTTTTCTACATGGAATCCTAGTTTGGGTTAACTCGGGTGACCTCTGTACTTATCTTTCTTTATTTTAAAGTGATTTTTTTACCGACTCTTGTTCCGATGTGGGACTTTCAAGGATGTTTCCAAGCACAATTTTAAAATTGTGAGGATGCAATTTCCAAAAGGGGGGAAGGATGTAACACCCCAGGTAAATAAAGAATATGAAATTTTCATATTTATCCATATTTATGAGTAAAATATTAATATGACTTTAAAGGGGACACTATGCTCGATGGCGTACCCAACACGCAACAACGAGTTTCTTGGGAATCTTACGTTGCACTCTAATAATAAAATAATATTATTTTAAATGGTAGTTAACATGTAGCCGTTGTAATGGCGGGAATGGATAGAAATAACTAAAATATGATTATATATGTTTTTTAAATGTTTTTACATTTATCCAATAAATGATAAAGGCTTAAAATACGGAAAGAATTCAATTTTAGGCTTTTATACCCTAATTTTCACTAAAGGTTCACTTATTGCCTTTTCATGGCGAACTGTCATTAAAAATAGTTTTGATCACTCTTATAAATTCTTTTGGACCAAATAAAACTCTTCTTTAGAATTGGGACATCAAATTTTACTTTGTGTAAATTTTTGGTATTTTTCCGATAAAGTTCATTTTTTAATGAATAGTGTAAAATGTTGTTTTTTTAATTCAAAACCTCTTTTTAATCTAATTTTTTTATATGATTAGATTATCTTTTGAATTGGTTTTGAAGTGTAATTATAATATATTTTTACCATTTAATCCAATGGTGGTCATTGGAATCAATTTCACTTTGAAATTGGACTTAAACTAGTGTCAATCTTTTGATACTTATTGTTTCATAAAAACACGCTATTTGCTTTGACAGCGGGAATTAATTATTAAATTAATTAATCTGACTTATATGTTTTTAATTTTGTAAAAAAGACTTCATTTTTGAATTCGGAATATCAAATATAGCTTATGGTGATTTTTTGGGATTTTTCTGAAAAACTTCAATTTTTGATGAATAGTGAAACCACTAAGTGGTACTTATAAAAACTGATTTTTCTGTTTAAATGAAATTTTGGCTTCTTTGTGTTTTGAATTTCAAAAATCCGACATACATGGTTGTCATTAAGAAGTAAAATGTGGTTCAATGGGATAAAAATAATTTTTTGGTGAATAGTAACTTATTAAGTTGTTAATCGCGATTAGTGGTAATTAGTGTAGTTTAAGGTAAAAATAATGCTTTAATAAAATAATATGAGCTTGACACATGTCCTAACCTCATTGGTTGTGTCATGGCCGACCAAGAAAATCCATGGGTCAACTTGGGGACCCCATGGAGCCACTTTGGTTGGGAAATGACATAAATAACTTTTTATTTAATGTAAAAGTAAAAATGACACAAACATAATATGTTTTACGAAAACAATTTTTACATGAGGTTATAAAGATCAGATTTTTGATTATAAATAATCATTGGAAATCTAAAAAGATTTCCTACATCATAGTATTTTTTTTATAATTTTTAGACACTAAAAAAATTAAATTATTTATGACATCATAATGATACAGCAATGACATCATTATTTAACGATTAAAATAAAATGGAAAGATAATGTAAAATCTATGAACTACATATGTCCAAAACTTATTGGATGGGTGGATTTCGAACCCTTAAAACCTTATCCACGAATTATATCAATGTGGGAACTTTTAAAACCGAAACACATTTTCAAATAAAGTAATATTTCTTTACTTTCCAAAAGTGCCCCTCCTCTCCTCTTATAAAAGGCCCCCACCTCTACCTCATTTCACACACTCCTCATGCCTTTGGCTCGTCCAAACCCTTCCCATTTACTATCTCCACATCCCTCTACTCATCCTAGAGGATTCACTTTGGGCAGAATCCTTTCAAACGAAGCCTTTAGGCTCAAATCAGAAGGAGTTACACTTTTAAAGGTAATTCATTCTCTCATGTTCATTTGTATTATTTTACTTCTCCAACCCCCTAAACTCTTTTTATTTATTTCTTTTGTAACAACACCAGTATAGTAAATATACTAGGATGTTTTTATAAGATTTATTCGAGCTAAAATCTCACACAACTACATCAAATGATTAAAGAACATACAGTTTCCGTGGATGGTGAAATTCTGCCTCCCGAAACGATGATTGTTCAATACTCATTTAACACCTTCAAAGGTGGCCATTGTGATGTAACTATTTTTATATATGATATATAATATGTTTATGTTTTCCTTATGCTTCTGTTTTTTTAATTTTGGGCATACATTTATGGTTTCCATTATGGGTAAATGCGATATCTTCATTTAAGGAAGTGCGGACTACCACCCCCTCAAAGTGATTTGATTCGTTAAATACCATATGTGGGACGTATAAAGGATGGAACTATGTTATTATATATGATATTATAATGGAATTATAATATACCTTTATATCATTATTATTCCATTCTATAAAATATGAAATAGAAATGAAAGTAGCGTTCATGCGTACGTACGCCTTACCGTCTCCATGAACGGTGCATTTCATTTCTTACCTCTAAATGATTATGTAATGTTATAAATTCATGCATGTACTGGATATATATGACATATATGATATCTAAATCATGAATACAATTCTGTATATAATAAATATTTGGCCACACGAACAACATGTAATTGTACGAAGTCCACTTTCGACTTAAGAACCAAATATCGACAAAACAATCATTATTAACTTAATGATTACATAATGTTTATGACATGGTAATAAGTGATATAAAAGGAATAATGAACCTGAAAAAGGTTCTTAAGGAAGTAGAAATGAACTCAAGTTTATTATTCAGGAGATTAAAGAACGATCGAGTCAAGTCGGACCCGAGGTAAGGGATCCTACTCCTCTCTTTCTTTTTAAGTACACACTTTTATGTCATTCCTTTTAAAGCTCATCTTTCTTGTTATTGGGATGATATTTTATATTACACTTACTGTAATTTTTATGTTCATGTGATGAGAGACCCTATTCTCTCTAATCAATCCATTTTGGAAGTTTTTAGTGGCGCCGTTAGGCTGCCGAACTTTCGTAAGAGATCTAACCTCTCTCTTTCTTTTTAAGTACTCTCCTTTATGTCACTTTTTTTAAGCTCCTCTTTGTAATTTTGGGGGATGTTATTTTATATTCCTCTTGCTGTAAATTTTATTGTAATGTGATGAGATACCCTATTTGATCTCATCAATTCATATTCGGAAGTTTTATGTGGCACTGTTAGGCTGCCGAGTTTTCGTAAGGGATTTTTCATCTCACTTTTATTCCCGTGAGATTTATGCTACATTTGCCACAAATTCCATTGAGTGGTGTATGTTTTGAAAGATACCCAAGTCGGTAAGGGAACCTTTCACCCTCCTTTTTTTAAAAGACTTATTTTGTTGGGTCTTTTAATTTACATATTGTTATGTTGGGATATGTTCTCATATATACTTATTGATGTAAATTTTATTTCGAAGTGATGAGATACACTTTTTTATCTCTCATCAACTCATTTTGATGTGATGCCTTTAGGCTGTCAAGGGAACTTTTTAACCCAATTTCGATTTCTTTGGGTTCAACATGTAGTCATTGAATATGTCATCCATTGAATATGTGTGAATGACCTTTTATTGTTTTACACTTAATATCCACTTATATTGGGTGTATTTATATTTGTCACACATATTTTTGAGATTGATTTGTCCTTAATTTAAGGATACCTTCTTTATAAGGGATTTCATCACATTTGACATTTCTATTGAGGGTTCATTGTTGTTATGCACCAATTCACTATTATATGGTGTATATACTGTCCTTTGGAGTATTATATCATGAATCCATTTATTCTCATGATATTATAAAGTTCTAACTAAATGTTATTCTTCAATTATTGTATTCAAGTGTCTCTAATTTTTGTAAAACCCCTTTAACCGAAATATCGTTTTAAATGTTTTAATTATTTGTTCTTATTAATATCCATGTTTTCAAAATGGTTTTAAGGATTTATTTATATGGATATTAATGGTTTAAAATTTTAAGCTTCAAGGTGGTATGGGACACTTTGATTCAAAAATATCTTTATTAAATGTCTTAAATGGTTTTGGAAATGGTTTCTTTTTTGGATTCATTATTTCAATATACTAAAATTTTATATTATGATTGAAATATGGAAATGTTATGTTTCCTTTATGCATGTTTTATGTGATACATTTATGTTATGGTTCTTGGGCATTGTTATGAAAACGGGTGGTTCCGTGATAAACTAAGGGCGGGTGAGCCCGATATAGCTCTCCAATGCATTGGGTAACGCGAAGGAGTGAAACTTTAAGGTTTCTCTGAAGAGATTTAGGGAATATACTGTGATGGGTATTCCAAACATAACCAAGAGGGTTACTCCCTACGTAAGAATGTTATGAATGCCTCAAGTTACCTTTTTGTATTATGATTTCTATGATTTATCCATGGTTTGATGAGGTATGAAAGTGCCTTTGTTTTATGGGTAAAGTATGATTTCATTCTTATGTATATATGAACTCATGTTTCCTTTCCATATTTTTATAACCCTTACTGAGCTTTTTATGCTCATCCCAAGTTTTTGAAATGTTTATCACAGGTCAAGGGAAAGTTACATGATGTGATGATAGTGTCAAGGATGTCTCAAGAAAGAATCCATGTTATATTTTAAATATGTTTTCGTTGATGGGAAGAATGAATACTGTCTTTTATGTAACCACTTTGTTTAAATGTGGAATGTAATGCATGTTTCATGATCTAATTCTCTAAAACTCTAAACCTGAAAAGATCCTCAATGTGTAATCTTGTAATAACTCAAGATTATGTAAGGTTTAAGGATGGGGCCTTATATCTACAGTTGGTATCAGAGGGAAAAAAGGTAGGAATGAATCCGATCCTTGGGAACTCTCACGTGTGAGCGTTGGACGAATCATGGCTCTCCGCCCAAGGGCTTCATGAGGAAATGGCTGACACTGGGGATGGTGGTGTGTCCCACCCAGGGGGTGTAGCCTCCCATGGAGTGCCCTAATAGGTATCAATTATAGTCCACTGGAAGTAATTACAGACCTCTACAGTTGGTATCTGAGGGAGGTTTAGTTAACCTTTGGAAACTAGGATGCGAAAACTTTAGTGAGATCCCTAGAAGATATTTCTAAGGTATGTATAGGGATGTACCTAAAGTAATGTATATGTATAGGTTATATTCCTAGAATTATGATAACGATCTTAGAATTAAACCTAAGATGTTAGATATTGAAGGTACTCCCCCTTTATTATGTTGTTTTCCTAGCATGATTTTTGCCTCTCACACTATTCTTCTTGGAGTTTAGAAAATGGATGGAAATAGGAAGATTCACGATAATGGAGGATATGATAGACAATGGAATGATATAATTCATGAGAAACCAAATGAAATTGGATCTAGCAGTCCACATATAATTATTATGACTAATCAGATATCTCATAATATGATCAATAATCTCAACTTTGGTAAGTTTCCCAACTCACGTAATAAGAGAAAGATGGAGTTTCATGATGATCATAGAGGAAAGAAAGTTCAATTTCCCTCATGTAAATCATGTGGGAAGAGGAATCAGGGAGAATGTTTTAAAGGAACTAGAAGATGCTTTGGGTGTGGATAATAAGGACACAAAGCTAGTAATTTTAAAGTTAATGGTTCAGTTAACACCATGGAGAAGGATAATGGTATTGCTAAGACATCAACAATGGATAAGTGTTTTAAATGTGGAATGTACGGGCATTAGGCAAACCAATTCCCTAAGGGAAAATCTCATAAAGAGAATCATCATGGTCATATGGGTAGTATTTATGTGGATGATGATGAAGAGACTACAAATGATATATGAGATGAAAGAAATGATGAAGCCCAGTCAGTGGTTTAAGAAGGTAGTGTAATGATTGTATGTTTATCAAGAATAATCTATAGTACTATAGAATAAAGAAAAATATAAGGATTTTTACACTTTTGCCTTTTCTTGAGTTTTGAAAGTATATGATGAATGGTACCGGTAACCATGAAAGGATATTCAAATAGTATTGGATGGTAGATGATATGCGCATATTGAATGGATAAGGAGAAAATAATATGTTTGATTGTATTCATGAGAACATGATTGATATAAGGACTAAGTGATATCATGGTTTGAGTATATAGAATATTTGGGATTTTCGTATACGGAAAGAGTAAACTTTTGACAACATTCATGTTTTCACTAAGGTTCAATGGGTATTCATTTTTCAAGAGAATACAACATTAAGGTATTTACATGTTTGGAATGCGATCAACAAGATATATCTTTTGATAAAAGAGGGATAAATGATGGTATTCATGTGCTTGTTATATGAACTTTTTAGTAATTGTTATCTTTATACTATGAGTTTAGAAAGAAGTATTTTGGATGGGCCTAAAGATTGGAAAGGATTATGCTGGACATCAGATAGTATTATTTAAGGATATAACTTCTTTTTTGATATTATTTCTGGAATGTTTTAATAGTATAGTTTTAGAAAAAGGACAACCTATAGGACGAGCGACAACCCGTCGCGTCGGACAAGGCTGTGGGAATCGAACCCACAACCAATGTGTGACATGCCTTTATCGCCTACCACTGGCCTACAGTAAGTCCCTGGTTATTAGAAACCCGTTTTATTTTATGATAGATGAAGTATAAGTCCATTTTAGGAACCATATATGATTAATCTCATCATAGATGGACTTATGTATATAGGTTTTTCTAGCCTTTTGATTTAGATAGACAGAATGTCCTTTAATTCTATCGTATAATCTGCTAACACTTCACGGAAGACAAATTCAACTTCATTTCATTAAGAGATGAAGTGGAAATTGTTCAAGGCATAAACAACAGTGAGATTGTACCAAAATCAAGTAAGTATTTCTTCTAATTCAAAATTTTCAACTTTAAGGAAATGATATTGAAAACCAAAAATGTTTTCCCAGTGCTCTTATATTTAATGAATCAGATGGTACCTTAGATAATAACAAATTTATGGATTTGTGATTGTTGGCTTTTTCATAGCCATGTTCTCTACCACTCTCCATCAGAACATGATGGTTAGATTTCTCTTCCATATACATATTTTCACCTATGTTATCCTATGTGGAAACCCAGTGATTAGTTAATTTGGGTAACCGTTACATTTCATAATTTAGTTTTCAAAGTTATTTTTTGGTAGTCCTTTTTACGATGTGGGTTTCTATTAAAGAAACATTCACGTAGTAAACCATTTATAACCCCGACGAATTTTGAGGGCGAAATTCATTTTAAGGGGGGTAGAATGTAACCCCCCGAGATTTTATGAGATATATTATTTTTAATTTCATTGATGTCTTCTATTATACACTACAGAAAAATTAGCTTGTAATATATGCAACATCGTATTAGCTTGCAGTATACACAACACTATTCATGGCTCGTGTTATACATAATTTCAAGTTCATTTTGTAGAAATTATTCTACGCAACATTAAGTATAGATTTTGTTTAATATATAAATTAAATAAGTTGTGATTATGTTATACACAACACCAAACAGAGCTTTCAATACATGCAACCCTGACTTGGCTTGCATTACACGCAATCAAGACCTTCCTCGATAGCGTGTGTAGAACGCAATACTGAGTTGCACTAAACGAGATATTAATATAATATTATTATGAACTAGCTGTTAGGAATAATAATACCAAAATTTTGAAATTTTATAAATTTTATCTTTCAAAATGTACTTCATTTTTGGATTCAGAATATCGAAATTAGCCAAGGATGAATTTTTGGTATTTTTCTAAAAACATTCAATTTTTGATGAATAGTGAAAACACTAGGTTACTATTTAAAAACTGAATTTTTATTTAAATAATTATTTATTTTATATTAATTTATTTTAGGTCAAAATTGATACATAATACCTATATATTTTCAATTTAATTCATTGGAGTCATTCTATAATAATATTAGATATATAAATATTTTTTGGAACTTTTCACTGTCTTTTACCCACCTCCTAGGAGAATCTGAAAATTTACATAAAACATAATTTTACTGCTTCTGTGAGGGGAATTTTGAAAATCTTAGAGACATAGTTAATATGAAGGAGTAAAATTTTGTTCAATAAGATAAAAATATTTTTTGGGGAATAGTAACTTTTTACTTTAATTTACCACGGTTAAAAGTAAATAGGGTAATTAAGGATAAAAATGATATTATTATTACCCTAATACATGTCCTAATTTTATTGGATAAGTGTAATTTGACCACAAAAAACCTTATGAATAAAATAATACCCCTTAGGTCCACTTGGATTAGATTTGGACACTTATTATTATTTTATTTAAAGAAGAGTTAAAAGAGATAAAATCAAAGTTTAATAACTAAAACATTTTTAATATAGGGATATACATAATATAAATTCGACAATAAAAATTCATTAGAAATATAAATATATTTCATATATAATTGTATTTTATTTATAATTTTTAGACATTAAATAATTTAATTTATTTATGACACAATCATGATGTAGTAATTACCTTGTTCATGATATATTAACATAATTGATGTTATAAATAACCAAATAAAAATAATTTGAGACTTTTTATAAATTACACTAAATTTTTAGGTTAATATGACATGTCATTATTGATTCAATGAACCTTTTCAGAACTAATCATGATGTTATGATTTTCACAAAACTCAATTACCAAATAGTGTCAAAATTGACATAAAATAGTTTTTAAAACAAATATTATATTTTTAATTGTTATTATGTTTCTAAAAATATAAGGCTCTTCAAAATGACTTAGATAAGGATATATATATTAATATTTAACCACATGGGGTTAGTTTGGCTTGTTATAGTAAGTTTATTAACCATATAGTGTAAGAAAACAAGAAGATACGATAAAAGTAAAATTATTTATCTTTGAGTTAAATCTAAATGATAAGGTTAAAATTATAACCTAAACTTTTCTAAAACCTATTGGTTGAGAGTATTTCGACACATCCCAACTTTATCTTCGAAATAAATCATTTTTGAGCTATTATAAACCGAATATGACTTTATTATAAAATAATATTTTATGTTTTTTCTAAGGTTCCCCTCTCCTCCCTTATAAAAGGGCACCTCCTCCCTCTTCTCTTTACACAATTTTGAGATTTCATGATCAGCCAACCCCTACCCATTTCCCTTCTCAACTTCACTAGAAACATTATATAGGTTATTCTCTCCTCAAAAGTCCAACTGTAGTGCCTTTAGAGGATGCTTAAAAGAGGTGTGTCAAAGAAGAGGTAATCTCTTTTGCCGATTTTTTTCAAGTTTCATTCTTATTCAACTTTTTATTCATTAGTTGTTTCATTAAAAAGTAATTACATTAGTATCACTAATATACTGATATTTTATTATAAATATTAAACAACCCCATTTCTCCTTCTATCCATCCCACAGATAACAAAATCACCGCGCGTGCGTACGTACAGAATACCGTCTCCACGCTGTGGTGTAATATGTTTTTCCACCACCACCCTAATCGGATGGGTATAATGGTGTAAATAATAACTATATATGGTTATTATAACATCATAATTATTATGTGATATTATATAATCCACTCCAATTCCATTCAATAATTATGGGAACGATATCATCGCTCGTGCGTACGTACAGATTACCGTCTCCACGACGCGACGAGATTCAATCTCCATGTTAACCATTCAAGAATGATTATAAAGTATATATAATGAATAATAATGAAATATATGACATAATAAATCTACTATATTTATTTATGTATATATATATGTGTGTGTTTGTGTTATCTACTTACTTCCATTCATGTCAATAAGGAAAGGAAAACAACGTTCATGCGTACGTACGACCTACCGTCTCCATGAACGGTGTATTTCATTTCATTAATCTATCTATTATATATATATATACTGAATATATATGATATATAAATAATTATTTATATTCTGTAAGTATGTAGATCTTGATATAAGTAGTAATAATATCATGAACAACAAGTCCAAACACGTACCATAAATAAAATTAATTTACCCAAAACACTGCTTTAACATGGAATTTACAAAAGAACGGGTAATATAAAGTCATAAGTGAACCATATATGATATCATAACAATGAATATGATTCTGTAATAATTAAATGACATTATTTAAATCATTATACATGAGTTTCGGATACGTACAAAATATATCAGACCTAAGGTAAGGGATAATTATTCCAATCTCGTTCTTATCCGAGATTGTTTATTCATAAGTATTTACAGGGGTTATTGTTTTCATCCATGTACATATTTTCTAAAAGGGTTTTCATGTATGTTTAAAGTCCTTTTTACCCTTATTGACTTTTAATACATGGTATGTAAGTAATCTTTCTTTTGTTTATGTTATAAGGTACTTTTTTGACTTTTCCAGCAAAAGTACGAGAAAAATGTTTTTTTAACTTATACAACATGAACGGATTTTTTTACAGTTTCATAACACCATATTTTCATTAATCTTACTCTAAAATATTTCATGAATATTTTCAACAAAATATTTTTCTTTTAAAATTTCATGGCATTTAATGAAAAGAAAATGATTTTGAAGAAGAAAGGATATTTTCCTCAAGAATTCATTTCAAGTGTTTTATCAAAACCATTTTTCATCTAAGATGACAATATTTCATATGTGTATGTTTCAAGTATAATGTCCCTATGATTTACATGGTTTCACTTTTATTATGATAAAATGATATCCATTTGTTTTATATGGATTATATTAAGATGGGATGATGTTTATGAAACCCATTTTATTCTTTGGGTTATGATGAATGAGGTATGTTTATGTTGCAGAACACACAAGAATGATTTCATTATGAGATGGGTGGGACCTATATCTCCCTCAAATGTATTAGGTAAAGATTTATATCTCATGAGATAGACATGGCTGGAACGACATGTTAATCCGGTTCAGTGTTACCGGACTGGAACGAGGAGTGAACTCGATTCAGAAAGGGACTTTGTCCACTAAGATGGTCTTGGAGGAAATGCCTTGTCTATTATGGAAATCATATCATGTTCTTAATGGTTTTCCACAATTAAATGTTTTATTACCATGCTATTTTATCATGATCGATGTCCATTTATGACCTATGCCTTATGTATTGCCATGTTTTATTTCATTGTTCATGATTTTGATGTTTAAACATTATGTTCGTGTTTTGAAGTTCAAATGTATATGGTTTGTTTTAATTTCTCCATGCTTACCCTTTCATTGCATTTGAGCTCACCCTTTATATAGTTTCTTTTCCCCAGGATATAAATAATGGTTTTAGGTAAGAAAAAAATGGGGAAGATCTATTTGTGAGATGTTGAAGATCTTTCACCAAGATTAGAAGATTATGTTTTGAGTTTCCAAAGACACTAAAATATTACGGTCCTTTGGTGTCTATTTTTGTTATGTATTACGTATTATGAAAAAGTAATGTAATTTCCATGTACATCAAGCATTGGGTCTCTACTATTGGTATCATAGGAAATGGAGGTAAGAATGAATCCGATCCTTGGGAACTCTCACGTGTGAGTGTTGGACGAAGCATGGCTCTCCACCCAAGGGCTTCATGAGGAAATGGATGCCATTGGGGATGGTGGTGTGTCCCGCCCAGGGGGTGTAGCCTACCATGGACTCCTATAACATTTATTTAACACCCAAATAAATAGTAAATTAAATAGTTTATTCATTATAAAATATTTTCTGTCAATAAAATGTGAATAATATTATCTCTCAATACATAAAATAATATTTATTCAATTAATTAAATTCCAATAGAATTAAATCGAGATTCTCCATATCACATAGTGTGATAACCTTGAGGATTCATTCTCTTTAAAATTAGGTAGGATTGGATAAAGTTAAAGAACAATATCTGGAAATGGAACAAGTCACCTAGGATAATGAACATAATGTTGCAACAACAAAAACATACAAACAATCGCTATCTAATATAAATCCTTTATCACAATATCTAATCTAGATGGTGGCACATATGTGTCACCAACCTATATTCTAGATTTTTATTTCATTGATTATGTGAAATAAACGTGACATTACACCAAGGCCATGTGAATTTGGGTGGTAGTTTTTTTCACTAAAAGGGATGAGATGTCAGATTCCATAATAATGGAAGGGATAAATCCTTCCTCAATGTATCCATTCATGACATGTCAATTGTGATGCACCAAACATACCCTACCTCACAGTGAACATATGGAATCATATTTATTATTAGAAAATAAAATTTTGAGAGTCATTAAATTCATTAATTAAAATATTAATGTCAGATGACCATTATACATACTCACATATAGGAATATCTGATAAATCCCAAACATGAAAAATTCTTACTGGTGAGTATGTTATCATAATCTCCCATCTCTAAGATTACCAAGTGTGAGAATCATGAGAATAATTCTAATATAATTATTATTACTCACAACTGATAGTATATTTATTATTTTCCTCATCATATTATTCTATATTGCTGCAAAAAATGTATAAGAATATTGTTATAGCACATCAATGTTCTCATCATAACAGAGAACAAATATGAACTTATAAATGTGATGTATCACCTAGAAAATTATTACATTATATTCATGAAGAAAAGTGAACAATATTCAATAATATTTTTTTTTAATATTGAATATATAAAATATAAATGTTATCAAAGTATAAATAGTTGGTCCTACGAAACCAACTCCAAGAAAATCCCACTTGGACTAGAGCCAACTGCCTACAAATTTCAATATGCTTGGCATCACATGATAATTAGGTTTATATAGTATTATCATAGTAGAGTGTGTGAAGATATTTAATTATAGGTACCATTTCAATCTCTGGTACATATTTTTGTGTCCGTACTACTTATTTATCAACCTTCTAAGAGAAAATATACGCTATCTCTACTGTAAAATCAATAACGATGGCTTGCATTATCTCTTGCAGCTCACAAAACCTCCATTTAGAGAGAAACATTATCCTGTTTGTGACTTTTTGTCATCTTGATCAGTTTTTTAACTAGAATTTTTATATCCTATAATAATTTTTTCTTCATCTCCTCTATAAGCCATGAACATATCTCTATTACACCCTATATACTGAAGGATAATCTAAACTTACATCCAATTGTGGTCCCTTAGTTCATCATTATGTATTTTTACCACACATAATGTCTAATTGAAATATATCCAAGTATATAACATAACATAAATACCTTAACCAATCATCTATGCATAAGGATTCCTTTCCAGTCTATTTCTTTCATTATGTTTCCGAGGACACGTTTTCCTAGAAAGATGATTGCCTTGTGACACTGGCAGAAATCCCCTATTGGATTTTTCTATACTGAATCCTTTAAGTATCTTAACAATGTATATACTTTGAATTAGTTTAAATATACTATTTAACTATCATTATAGATCAGGACCCTAAGAATATATGCTTCCTCACCCAAGTCCTTCATAGATAACACCTTATTCAATAATTCATTCATAGACTATTGGACTGGTTTTTTGTTTCCAATGAGTTATATTTAATCAACATATTCTTTTAATAAAATTATTTCACTCCCATTAAAATATTTTTAGATAAATGGATCACACTAATTCATTATGGAACCAAATTACATTATCGCTTTAGAAAAACAAATTTTCCACAACCTAGATGATTCCTTAAATCGATTACTATATATTTTCAATTTTCATATCTTGTAAGAGTCCTTAGGAGTCAAAAACCCTTTGGGTTGCATGATATTGACGTATTATTGAATTTTACCACTAAGGAAGGTTGTTTTGAACTCCATTTTACAAATATTGTAGACATGTTAAGGCATAATGATGTGTATAATTCTTATAGATTTTATCACTGTAACTCATGAAAAGTTTTTTTCATAGTCAATTCTAGGATGTTGTTTAAAACTATTTGTAACTAGTTTTTCCTCATAGGTATTGAATTATCATTCCAAGTTCAGTTGCTTCTTGAATACCAATTTATAAACAATGACCATAACATCTACTGGAGGATCTAAAAAAAATCTAGACATAGTTTTGGTACATGGAATCCTTTTTAGAAATCATGGATTCCCTTCACTTTCCAACATATGTGCCACTTATTTAATCCTCATGGGTTAATATTTCATTATTATCAACTAATAATAATTTCCTATCTTATATGAATATAAAACCATACCATTCATGTTTTCTAACCTATCTTTTACTCACATGTAATACATATGTCTCTAGAACAACTTCATAGTGCATGGGGCTTTGTGGAATTAGTTCTTGTTCCAACTCATTATTATATTGATTATATATTTCATCAAATTCTATCTCTCTCCCACTATAACTTTTAGAGGTTAAATCACCTTCATGAAATGTATGATGTCTTTCAACCACATGTTTTTTTGCAAAATAATTTTATAAATAGAATCCCATTGTTTCTTTGGGATATCATATAAATATAAACTTTGTGCCTTAGGGTGCATGATTGTTACCTGAAGAGGCCTTAACAAATGCTTCACAACTCCACACATGTAACTATGACAATAAACGTTTCTTTCCATTCCATAGTTGGTATTATGTAACATATATTTCATTATTTGTCTCTCAGTTTAGTATGTGTGATGATATTTGTAAAGTGTATCCCCAAAAGGATAACGAAAGGCTCACATAATTCATCATTGATCTCACCATGTCTAAAAAGGAATGCTTACAGCTTTATCTTATGTTATTCCAATAAGGTATATAAGGAAGAGTGAACTAATATTGTATCCCAGACACCCATGAATAATTAATAAATTATTGGTTAAAATATTCCCCACCATGGTCTCATCATAGTTTCAGCATCATTCATGTAATCCTTGAATAAATAAATATAATCTGATTTAAACCACATTAAGTATAGATATCCATATCTACAAAATCATAAGTAAATATTATTATGTATGAGTAATCACCAAATTATACAACATGAAATGTTCCACATAAATCTATATGAAAAAAATTAAAGATGCTCTTTAGAACATTCACATTTCCAAGTAAATGGGGTTTTGGTCCTTTTTCATTGTAAATTCGAGTGACATACGCCAATTAGTTTTAGTTGTAATTAATATAAATATCCATTTTAGGAAAATTATGTCAATCATTTTTTTAAATGACATATCCTGAGATTCCAATGTTGGTTGTGGTATTAGTTATGTGAATTGACTTTATTATCGATTATCATTACATGATTTTTGTAATTCAACTCTTAAAGACTGTTATTTAAATGTGTCTCACCATAAATTTTTTATCTTTATAAAATAATGAACATTTAATCAAAAATTGGAAAAAAATCCATATTTATAGTGTATTGATATAGAAATAATGTTTTTGTTAATGGATGAAACATAATAAAAACCCTTCAAAACCAATATCATTTATATCGATGATCTGAGGTGGTAATCCTTGATAGCTACAATTTTTTTTAGCTCCATTGGATTCTCAAATATCTAACTCCCCTCATTAATTATTTATAAATTTACATGGTTCTTCTATTTGAATACATATTTGAGAACTATAATCTATATCTAATACCTAATTTATAGAAAGAGATAAATTGAACTTGATAACAAACACACTAATCTTCCCCTTTAATCTATTGATGGGTGTAGTTTTTCTTCTAGTGGCCCTTCATACCACATCGAAAATAGACACTATCCCATTCCCTTTAATTCCCCTTGATCTTAGTCCTCTTGGAATGGAATTAATAATCATTGTAATTAGATATATTCACTTTCCCTTTCCATTTATTCACAATTCAGAAAGAATAATTTTCATGCTTCATATACTTATGATCATGGGGAAGGAGAGTAAGTAGATCAGGGAGAGACATCTCAATGATGCTGATATTAAAATTTAAAAGAAATGTATTGAATATCAGAGTGAGTAATGAAAGAATGAGATAAGATCCCATTTCAATGAGGATTTTAAACCCTATAAATTTCAGGTGTAGAATGTTTCCAATAATCGTGATAGCATGCGGCTTTGCTCACAGAGCCTCTACAATCAATCTTAGAAATAGTTATCTAGAAATATCAAATGGTTCATTTTTAGCTATCCCCAAGTATATTCCTCTAATGTATCAAGAATGATATAATCATCTATGTTTTAATGAAACATCACGACTTCACTTAAGATAGATTAAAACATAAAAAATTGAATGTTGACCACGCCGCTCAAATGTATTTCATTGAAAATGAACAATTCATCACTCAACTCCTTGGAAAGTGGATCAACCATTGATGTTTCTAATATTTCATATTTTTTCCAAGTATAAAACAACTGGAAGGACCTTAAACCCCTCCTAATAGATACTTTCAGTAAGGATACAATCTTTCTCCAATATTGATCAAAGGTATATTTTGGATTAAATGATTTCCATTTTACATTACAATTAATGACCAGATTATCCGTATATTTTATTGGATAAAAATTATTTGGAAAATATTAATGTAATTTAATTCTAAAATTAAACATCCCACTATTTTTTCATGTCTCAATATCCCAAATAAATGATCTCTGAATTTTTATTTTCTACGAAATTTTAGTGGTAAGGATCTATATTAGATTCTTTAATGATAAATGCATTGGCCCTGAAATCTAAAAAAAATTATTTAGGTATGTGGTATTTCCAACTTTGGGCTTGTAGATCCTGAATCCATTGAGGTATTTCCCTCTATACTGTAATCATGACTTGGATTTTTTCAGCACTCCCCTCCAAATTTTTATTGAATAGACTTTGGCAATTAAACTCAATAAAAGACCAGCTAGGTCAACCCAAATCCCTCATGTGGACTCCCCCATAAAATAAATAGACTTTGACCATGAATTACACTAAATTCTTTGGTGTTATTACCAATTAAATAATGAAAGGATTAGTCTAATTTAATATTAGGTCGATGTATTATAATTAATTATACATAAATTTTATCTTTATTTCTCCTTTACATTCATTTATAATATTAGTTAGATGTTAATAAATTTTTTAGTAATGCTGGATAAAACATTTATAATGATCCATTTATTTAAATTCCATCTTTAAAATTTAATTAATTAATTTATTTGATATTGGTCTTTTATCCATAACAAAATAATATACAAGTATAAAAAAAAATAGTTAAACGAACTATTCATGTTCATATCAATCTGTTGATTTAATGAGAGGAAATTAAATCAACCTTTTACCAAAGAGAAACAACTCCTATTTCCAGTCCTAGAATGAGTTAATGCATTCAAACCATCCATTTATGTATCTTCTAGGGAAGAATCGTTGTGGTTCCATCTTGACCTTATTCAATGCACCTTGGGAAACTACATTATTTAGATTTATTTATAACCCGCACACACATGAGGGGAACCAAAGGATTGGTTTGAGGGGATTTCATAAATAACGACATAAACATAGGTCCTTCATAACAATTGAGGAAGGGATGAATCTCGAGCCATCATGTTTAATTTAATAATAATTAATTAAAAAACCAATGAAATAAATTATACTATAACATCCAACACATAAAAGGGTCTTTGTCCATCTTATGAACAGACATAAATACAATGAATAAACCAAAGTAAATGGACAAAATTAATTTTTTTGGTTCATTATTATTTAGAAAAATGTAATTGGATTAATTATTTAGTTACATTCCATATTAATTATCATCCAAATACTCTTGGAGATAACTATTTTAATGGTGTTAATGAAAAATAAATGGTAGAACCAATTGTTAATACTTTTTATAATAAATTAATTGAGAATTTAAATATAATTAAGACCCTTATTAAATTGTCAAACCCTTATGTTACCAATAAAAATAATAATGTTTTATTGATGAAATTTTAATATGATATAATTTTTAATCCATAAATTAATTGAGAGAGTACATAGTGTGTGCTATCTATCTACATGTTGTATACATCATTTGAAGTGTATCCCAGTAAAAATCTAGGGGATTTGGTGTGTTGACTCATCTAGACTACTTGACTTGTACATAGAGCTACACACAATTTACCTAGTAACTGTGTTCCCTAAAGACGCACCTAGGAGTTTGGTGTATACCTCTGTGGGATCACATGGTGCATATAATCTAGCTACACAGCATGTATCCCTTATGTTATGTTTCTGTTATTCTTTTCAAGTGGCTGGATGTGTATTTCAAACATGAAAAATGATGAATTATGCACCATTTACACTACATACACATCCTTTATATCATAAAATATCTAGGATATGTTGGATGAATTAAATAAATAGAACCAGAATTAAATTGGTAAAGGAGGAATTATCATACATGTTTCTATGGATTATTTCATATCACACAATTTTAGCAAAACATTTCAAACACAAACACAAAATGTGGAAGTTGAGATATCAGTGAAGATGAAAAATGAGTCAATTGTTACATCCTAAGAATATAACTCATCCCTAGTCTATATATTGCGGATAAACATCCTATAGAACCTTGTGATACTCACTTTAGCATAATTTGATACAATTATAGGATTGGATTGAATTTTAGTTTTATAGTTACCAAAATAATGCTGAGAGAAAGAAATCCACCCTTTATACCACAAACCTCCCTCCACTTATATATAAGTATTAGGAAGAGGAGGAATATTCTTTGGTGAAATATCTTGTATGAATATCATTTATTTATTGCTAAGCACATATATCTAATATTTTTGAGACTAAATAAAAGAGAATTCTTAATGAAAATCCCATTATAATGGAATTTTCTATTTTGTTTCCTGAAGACTTACCTAGCCTTCCTCCTTGGAATGAGATCGAGTTCTCAATCGATCTCATATTCATATCCTTTTCAATATCCAAGACCCCATGTGTAATGATCATTGATGAACATGAGGAATTGCATAAACAATTATAGAATAATCTAAATAACGGGTTTATATTCCCAAGGTCTTAACCATGGGTTTAACTGGTCTTCTTCATCATGAAAAAGGATGGGTCAATGTGCCTCTTCATATAATATCACGAGCACAAAAAAATCATGATAATGAAAAATTATCCTCTAACACAGATTGAAAACATATTCTATTATCTTTGTGGATCACATTATTTAACTAGAATGGATCTTTTGATGGGATATTATATTGTAACGGTAAAGATGGAGGTTACCCCCCAGACCACTTTTATAAAATGTACTATCACTATGAGTTCATAGTAATGTAATTTAGACTCAATAATTCTCAAAAAATCTTCACAGATATAATGAATAAGGGATTTAGGGATTACCTCAAAATTGTTTGGTATTCCTTATAGAAGAAATTCTTAACAACAATAAAATCAAGGAGTAACGTGCAGATAATTTGAATTATTTACTAAAGATCATTTAAAAGTAAATGTTATTTGAAATTTCTAGTAACAATGAGTTTCCTTTATGGAAAGTGACTTTTATGGGACATGTTATCACCATTAATGGGATATGTGTTTATTTTTCAAATAATATGGCTATTGAAGGATGTATAATGTAAACATATGTGATAGGAATCCAAATATTACATGGATTGGTTTGGTAATATAATCAATTTGTGAGAAATATTTCCTGATTTTCAAGAATAATAACCATGATAAACTATAATGGACTCACGTTTACCTTACATGATGAATACAAATAGATATTTAATGTTTTTAGGAAGAGGATAATCACTACATATGTTATAAAATTCCCATATGGGTTGAATGATTTTTGATCTAAAGTGATTCATATGAAAATGTCTTGGGTTTTGTACTCATCAAAAAATGGATATGTGATATTCTATACCTCTTGAAAAATAATGAACCATGCGAATAAATATCTAAAACATGATATATAAATGGGTACAATTCTCTTCTCATTTAATATTGGGTGACATTACCTCTATAGAGAAAAGTGTAACATATATATTGATCATAAAAGACTCAAGTATAAATTCACTATAAAGTGAATAATATGTTGAAATGAAGGTGGTATAGCTAATCAATGATTATTATTATATAATCCATTATAGTCCTAGGAAAGAAAATAAAGTAATAGATTATCTAAGTAGAAATTATCCAACAACTCTAGATATAATAAGGATAACAAGGGATCCAATATTCTTGTATATCCAAAGAATAGATATGAAAATAATAATTTCATCCTCATCCTACCTTTCTCCAATTAATACTCAACCACATATTCTGGAGTGGCTCATGGAGTCTTTAACAGATGATGAGTTTTCATAGAGGAAGGATGTGAGTATTTCAGAGTTCAACATTAATGAAAATTTAGTTATAAGGTTTGAATCACATATATGTTTCCCAGAAAAACAAGAAGTGAAGAGTGATCCTCTGTATGATGTACATGGATCCCATTATATATTAATATAGAAAACTCTAATATGAATAGTAATCTAAAGAAAAACTGCTGAAGTGATAACCAAAAGAGGTATATTGAAAAGATTGTATCTAAATGTGTGGTAGGATAACAAGTCATGTAATAATGAAAAATGTATAAGTGCATAGTGCATCTATTTAAAAATATTACTATGAAAATAGGAAAACATAATGACGGATTTTATCATATTACTCTCTATGAATCATAAAAGAAATAATTTCATATGAGTGGTAGTCATTCAACGAAGAATTATAGTACATTTAATTTCTATCAAGGATTTTTTATCTCTCAGAAAAGTCTCCATGATATAAGTAAGGGATGTGGTGAATATTCCTAGAGTATCACTCTATTTTGTATTTATTAGATATCTGAGGATTTCCATGAGGTGTTGTAGAATACTTCAGCTAGAATTGGATATGAATATGAGCTTCATCACTTATTATCATCCTCATATGGATGGTTAGTATAAAAAAATTAAAATTATAGACTATATAATGAGATCATGTTCAATGGAATTCCAATTGTTTTGGGATTATAACCTTCCCCTAGGGGAGCTCTAATATAACAATAGTTTCCATAATATCATTAAACTTCACTTTATATTTCTATGTATGAAAAGTGGTTTCATACTCTTAAATGATGGAATAAATTTGGAGAGTGGGAAATGATTGGACATGATATTATCAATTAAATGAAAAATTATTTTCAACCCATACAACATTATATATAATCTTTAAAAATTTTAGGGAAAAGATATGTAGAAAATCCTCAATGTGATCTTGAGTTTGAGGTCAGATATAAAGTGTTCCTTCACATATGACCAAGAATGGAATTCATGAGTTTTGGTAATATGGGATAACATTGTCCAAGATACATTGGCCTTTTTGAGATCCTTGATTTCATATAAGAGGTGACACAACAACTGAAAACTTCACCTGACCGATCTTAGGCACATGATATGTTCTATATATTCGTCTTGGGAAGCACATACCAGACTCCTTACATGTACTAGATCTAGAGGTAGTGACATTGGATAATGATCTCTAATAATAGGGGAATATGGTGAATAAATTATATCTTAGTGAAAAAAGTTATACAAAACAAGTAAAATAACATAGTTAATGTATTATGGAAGAACCACTAGTTTGAGGATGTAACATGGGAACCTGATGTGGTGATGAAATAGAAATACCCTCATCTATTGCAGTGTATAAAATCAAAATATTGAGGGTGAGATTTATAACTATAGGAGTTCTATAACAAATATTACATTTATAAATGAAATATCATTTTTAATAAATAAATACATCATTACCATTGATAATACATTTTTTAAACTACTGTTGTATAACTAGTATATATAATGGTTTACGATAATGTCCATTTGACTCGAAAGGAAGGAGAGATATTCAAAACCAGTAGGGTCATACCCTATGGAACCAATTTACTGTGTCTTATAAAATAGTTAACATCAATGGGTTTGGAACATGGCCAATTCCAATTGGATATTAATAAACTCAAGCATGGGTGAAACTATTTTTTGAAGAAGTTTAATCTCATTGAGATCATGAAACAAACTTTGTTCACTGAACCACCTCATGAAAATCTCACAATCACACACCGTACCCCTTGGAAATTATCATATGTAATAAATGGTTATGTATCTATACCATAACCATATGAATTTTTATATTTTTCATTTTAATAAAACAATTATTAATTTTATCCCTTTATAATAGTACTTTGTAACAATTAGATAATGAATTGTCTAAAAATTAGATTTTAATATTACAAAACATGAATTGTATTATTGTAAAATATATAGTTTCAATAAATAATCCCATTATAATAAATTCATGAAATTTTAAAATAAACTATATTTTAATAAAATATTAATATAAAATAGTATTTTTTAAAATATAAATGATGATATAATTTTTTGAATTCAAATGTAATTTTTACTAGCATTAGAAAACTATTCTTGTTAAAAGACAATATTTTTCAATAAATGAATATTTTCAATTACATGATTAAATTATAAAATTAAAAATTTACGTGGATTAATAAATATTATTTTTGAAATAAACATATTGAAATTATCAAATAATGAATTTTTAATATTTTCTATGACAATAATTTTTTGATAAAAATTAAATTCTCTATAAATATAGTGCATGTGTTATGATTTCATAAAATCCCATACATTATATAATAAATACTATAAAGGTTATCCATGACCAAAATTATGTTTCCCCTTTATATTAATATTTTTTAGGTTATTTGGTTTATTTTATAAACCCTCAACGAATCCTCTGAAAAATATATTATATTATAAGGTTTTAAAATGTATTATGTATAAACATGTCTATTTTTTTAATGTGTACAATTATTATCCTTATAAAATAATTATAACCAATATTCTTTGGTATAAACCACCGAAAACCCCATGATATGGTTTGTGGTTTTTATTCTTTTATCATATAGATTCCAAAACCCATGTTTAGAAATTATTAAAGAACTCTCTTATACTTTTCAATATAAACCAACCTAACATTCATTCCTCTTCACTAAAAACCCTTATAGCATGATAATACACTTACATTACCAATATATATCCCTCCCAATGTACCCTATATTCTTAAGAATCTCTTACGAATCTTTTATAGGCTTCCTCTCAATATATGATATCCTCTCCTTCTCCTCTTTATTCAAGAAACATAGTTGTATTATCCCCTTTATTTTCCCGTGTTTTATATTGAACTATGTTATTATATATCCCTCATACTATCATTATAATTCCTAATTTATAAGATACCCCTTTCACTCTCACTATATCATTCTATAAGTCATTATGTACCATCGTTAAACAGTCAAAATTATCCTACTATTTTTCATGCCAAATAATTATGTAGTGAATACCCATCCCCATTTCCACTCATTAGTATTCATCTAAAAGTAATCATTATTAATTTATTAGGGAATTCAATGTTTTGTATCACAATTCTTAATCATGTTATTAAAATATATGAAATAAATCCTTATGTTTTGTGATCTATGTGTCACACTGATACATGTATATGATTTGAAAGTGATGGGTGATCCTGATATTATTTAGTCCTACAATGCATTATGTAATGTTTTAATCTCATGATATAAAATTAATGGGTCATTAAAATTTATCCTATGCACAATGATAAATTTAATTTGGAGATTTAATTTTTTTATGTTGATTTTTTCATGTTTTATGTTGCAACATTCCCATGTTGTCTTTATGTTATCATTTTATATCATTCCTCAATGTTTAAAATTATTATTTTCACCACTCTCATGTAACCATGATATGAATTATGAATTGAATGTACTACTTTAACTTACGATATATTTTCTATTTACATAATGGGATTAATTGCTCATATATTTCCTATGTATGTCCCCAAGTAATCCCATGCAATTTTCTGCAAATGATTGAATTTTGGGGGAATTTTAAGGAAGTTTTCAATAATTTTATTATATTTCAATTTCAAATTATTACACTATGTACCTAATTTCCAAAATACACAAGGCTTTATGATCTTATTTTATTAAATAATTTTTTCCTTTATCTAATAAATTGTGAATTAATGTGTATTAAAATATGGTTTACCTTACTCTCTATCCCAACATCAGCTTATTCTATATCTGGATTTTTTTTAATTTTCTTATTGTGAATGAATCACGTCGATTCATTTGTTGGCCTCATGAATAATCATATAATGGAATCAAATCAAAAGATTCAACACTAATTTCAATGTAATATCTACTTATTTTTATTATACACATTTCCATTTCCATATGATTTTTTATTCTAGACTTTTAATCTCATAATGACTATTCTTGTAAGTGTCCTCTATATTCGACTCTCCCCACTAGTTTGATGATGATTATTTATCTATTCCCTACATTAATTGTTATGGGATAACAAAAATTGAAAAAATGAGCCTAAATTTGTTTGTCTTATATAATTCTAGGGCTATGTTTTCATTTCCCCTTATATGAGTAATCTTTTATTATTCCGAACCACTTTTAGCATGGGCCAGGTAAGCCCCTAGTTAGGCACCTTTTCAGTGCCTATTTCTAATGATGGGTGTTCCTTCAACAAGTACTTCATTCTCATACATTTTATCACAATCTCCATGTGTATCATGGATTATTTTTTTTGTTTCCACCAGTTTTTTTGGAAAGAGATTGTGCTTAATTCTCTCATTAGTATCTATCTCGATTACCAGCTTGTCAACCCTCCATCATTGGAATCTAAACAAAATTACAAGACATGAATGCCTGTTTGTGGAGTTTTTTACCTTTTCATATTAATTTTATATAATAATTACTTAATGATGACTCTTTATCTTTGAACACCATCTAGAGACTTTGGGGATCTTTGACTCTCATATTGTTAGAGATTATAAATATAGCTATTGTGTCCAACATTCTTCAATGAATAACATGCACCACCAATTTCATATGTTCCAAACATATTTAAAATGACAGAAGAAACTATGTGGAGAGATTCTATATATGTGGCCTCTTACTCCTACATCAGAATCCATCCAAACTCAACAAGATCGATTGTGTCATTTTAACATTTTACATGCACTCTATCCAGAGTATGAAAATGAAACAACTGAGGTAACAACTAGTATATTCATCTTTAGGATTCAATTAGTCTATAATCGAATGGGAAAGACCCATAGTGTTCTTTTTTCATTGATACAACTAGTAATACGTCACTCATGGGATGTGGTAGTGTTCATTCCATTACTACTTGTGGATGCTTACATGATGGTTCTTGCAATCTCCCCTTTTTTGTAGAATTTCATCAAATAATGATATCTAGTTGATCACTATTGATAAATCTATGTATATCCATTTCAACCACCTTATAAAATGATAATTTGATATAATTTTAAATTACCCCATAATTAACCCATCACACACTGAATATTTTGAAGAGTGAGTTGGATCTTTTCCCCTATCCTCAGGGTGCCTTGAAATCTCCTTCCTCGTCATCTTATCTTTCTCAGATTGGTGGTCCTATAAAATAAATTTCCCTCAGTCTGGCCTATAGAATGCTATATTTATGTGTTTTTACACCCTTAAAAATACTAATCTATAAATTTATACATTAAAAATATACCCCTTTACCAACTGAGATAACCTTTAGATTATATATCATTTTTCATGATGATTCATAAAAATCAACGATTAAGGAAAACTATTGTCACCAAAAGGATTAGTGTCATTGGAGATTAACTACATATCCATTTTATTTTCCATTATACCATAAATTTACTCAATTAAATTCCCCATACATGGTTTCCTTTTAGATATATCACCACATCATTAATCTAAACAAAATTGAGAAATTTAATAATCCAATGAGCTCAAATACTCGGTAAGGAGAAAAATGTTGGAGATATCAAACATTATAACATAAGCTATTATGGAAAAGTCCATAAAAGTGTGAACATACCATAAATATATAGGTATGAAAAATCAAACCAAATTACATGGAAATAAAAAATTTAAATCAAAACTAGTATAACACAAACCATGTAAACCTAAAAAAGAATTTGGGAAGTTAGTTTGAAGGTGCGAAATAGCTTCTCCAAAAGGATGAAGCTAATGTAGAAATTTATTCACACAAAAATTATACATAGTAGTGGGAAAAGAAATTCACACCTACCTATGCAGAACCTAAGGCAGTTATTAGTGGAAAGGGGTGACACATAATAGAGAAAAATTATTTTGAACTATAGAATTTAGAGACGACTAGTTTATACACCTTGTTTTGTGATACGTTTCATTATAATTTTTTAGAGTTTGAGTTGAAAAGATGGTCTGGTAACTCATAAAGAATATAAAGATGAACACCAACTCACTAAATGAGAAACCAAATTTGTCATTCTAAGCAAACTATGGGAGTATCAGGAAGACCAAGAGTCAAAATAGGAGTAACCACAACACGAGACACTATAGAAGGTATATGCCCAAGCTCGAGATCTTGTAGAGTTTCTTGAATAGCTGCAACATGAGGAAGTGAAGTATATATCATTTTCAGTATGTCAATATGTCATTGATGAGTAAGATAGAGTTAGTTAAAAAATGGAATCTATTAAAGGATATAGTTGGACTAACAAATAGTTTCTTGGAAAGGGAATTTGTGATAAAGAGTTGGTGCTTGTGGCTACAATTCCATGACTAGAAGGAAGAATATAGACAGATAGCTACATAATAGTTTTACATAAGGATTTGAAATCAAATGATTAACTATATTGATGACCTAGAAAATGTAATTAAATGTAAGGTAATATTTTATAAAAAAAACATGAATGGAGGATTGATAATCATTAACATGCATATGATGTTGATGTAATAATGATTTTTTGGGGTAAAGAGATGATTGAAATTGATGAAGTATATTAGATTGTATGGGTGACCTTGAAAATGAATAGTGGTTTAGTAATAAATTAATTAATTATAGAGTTTAGTGAATTTTTGGATTCAAGAAATTTATTTTATAATCAATGCTTTTTAGGAACAATGCTTAAGTTAATTTTGGAAAACATTATTTTTTCATTGAGGCTTTATGGTGATCAAGGTACTCAAATTTTGGTATTTGACATTAATATTTACATTATAATGTTTGTGAGATTAATATTATGTTTATTTTTTAAATTATATGAACTTATTTAAAAAAATGAATTTTGAATTCGGTAGGAATTTTTTTGGAAGGGTTTTATGGAATAATACTTTTGGAATGTATTAAGTTTATCATTGTTTGTTACTATTGAAGTTTTATAGATTAATATATTATATATTATAAAATTTCTCATTTTGGGAATGGTAAATATTTAGAGATATATAGAAATACTTGACACACTTTTATGGATCGTATGATCCATTAAAAATTAATTTTAGTGCTTTAGGCATAAAAAATATAAACTTGGATATTAATTTTTTGGAGAATGAAATTAAGTGAAAATTGAATAAAGAAAACCCAAAGTATGAAACTGTTATTACAAAATAAAATGGCTATCATGTAATTTTATTTTTCTCCATTATCTATCTTTATATTAAAATAACCACCAAAATTTCTAAAAAGGATTTGGAAATATAAATTTTATATATTTACTTTCTTTTTCAATGGATCAACGGTCTTTTCACCCATTATAGATTTATGTATTTGTTATCATTGAAATTATCCAAACAATGTAATCTATTACAATTTATTCTTCTTGGAGTGTCTACATTTTCCACTCAAATTAATTTTATCCTTTTTTGAAATATTTTTTTTATATTCTATATAACCTTTGTATTTCCCTATCCCCCTTTTTACGATGATGTTTTATTAATCCTTTTACGATGTGGTTTTTCGACCAAGAAATTATTAATTTTATTGCCCATGATTTCTGAGCATGGGTTCAAATTGAGAGGAAAAAGTGTAATTACTTTGGTAAGAATTTAACACCCTAATATTTTGAAATAAATATATTACATTCAATAGTGTATAAGACACATAATACCAATCTTAAATGACTTGAATAATATATTATTTAAATTTTACTGTTATAAACTAGAAACTTAATCAGCGAGTATAAAAAGTAAAAGCTACATTATCAAATATATATAATGTTCCAACTCATTATAAATATATTTATAATTTCTTAGTAAATAATCAAGGTACTAAAATATTTGTTTACTCTATACCCTTATTCTCCACACAATAATATCTTCTCATTCCTTTGATATATTCCACAGAGTGCTTCTTCTATCATTTTCAACATATAGAAAACCCAATATTATTTCTACTATGTTGAACACTAAGTAATCTCTCAGTGAAATCTATATTTATTATCTATTGTGAGTCCTAGAGTAGTTTAAGGTAAACATTGTTAATCATGTCCAGTGATAAATGATTAGGCATAATCAAAATATCCTTCACACCAGTCACCATAACATTCTTCTATTCATTAATAAATTTTACATCACATTAAATGTTATCCCAATTCATTCTAATTCCATATATGGGCTGAAATAAAAAAACCTTGTTTCAACAACACTAATCCAAGTGCAAAACCAAATAATTATGAAAAAAATCAGTTATATGATTTTTAAATAATGAAAACTACTTTTTAATCTATGATGACTAAAGTTTTAACTTGGTTATACATGATCATGATCTATTTAAATCCTTCACAACGATTTAAAAAGATTTTTTGGACTTACAAATCATATCGTCTGAGAGTGTCAAACCAAGTGTATAGTAATGCCCATTATGATGCATTGATCACATCCAACACAATATGCCCTTTTCAAATTTATTTTTCCAATGTACCACTTTTTCAGAGTCACGTCCACATATAATATCCAAACAAGGATGTAATTGGTTAGAAACCACTAGATCTATCCATTAAAAAAATTCCATGACATTTTCATTATCATTTTCGTATACATTGACTAATATTTAGAGTTATCATCAGAGACATAACTAGAAATATCCTTATAAATATACCTAGGGATCCCACTAATGTTTTATCATCCTAATTTCAAAATGTTTACTTAATATTTCCTCTCATTCAATATATATCAACTAATTATTATCATACATGGGTATTACATCTTTTTTAGATGAATATTCATAACATTACACAAACACATTCCTGAGGGACATAATAGTTCTTTTTGAAAATTGTAACTCTATATTATAATCTAGTGAAATATCTTCCATATTTCCCAGAAAGGTGTTCCCATTTAGCAAAATTAAGAAATACACCCTACCCAAAAAATTTATTTATAACATGGGAAAATGATACATAAAAATTGTGATATTAGATTTTCAATAATGATAAAAAATCTAAATAAACAAACATAACATGAGAATAAGGGTATGAGAACATGATAATTACATATTAAACCCATACACTATATACCAAAGATAAAATTCATGATTCATGAGAAAAATATTTGAATCTTATAACACATGAATCGTAATAAAATCAAAGAACATGAGTCATGAGAGTGTAAAATTGGCATAATACATATAATTGTGGAATACATATAAGAATAGAAAATTGTTTACATAGTAGTCCAAGATCATTGTAAATAATTACCAGGACACTCTATGGGAGACTACACCTCTGGGGTCAGGCACAACACTATTCCATGTGGAATTCCTTTCTGTATAGGGGAATGTGTTCACTCCTTAATCCATCATAGTATTCATGGTTCACTCCCAAGCCCATCATAGAAGATAAAGTCCCTTACTGAACTGATTTCAGTACCCATTATAGTACTATCTATCTCATGAGATATATGTAATTACCCAATTAATTGGAGGGAGATATAAGTCCCCTCTAACTTTGGTTATAACATAACCACCATCCTTGGTTATGATATAACCACCATCCTTGGTTATAACATAACCATAATCACATAAGTAAAATCATACCTATGTGTGTTAGAAGGACATAATATATTCACCATATCATAACCCATGAAATGTAATAGGTTTAATTAATATTTCATCATTTCATAACCTGTGGAAATATATAGGCTTCATAATCAATTAGACATTTCAACATATAAGAACCCTTGCAAATAAGTGGGTTTCATTAACATTTTATCATGGTATAACCCATGGAATAGAAACTGGAAACATAAAAAAAATTTATCCTAAAAATAAACCATTAATAAAAATAATATTAATTATTTCCTTGGTTTATATACCCACAAAATGATAAGTTCCATCAAAAGATGCCTTCTTATATTGGGAGTGATTTTTAAAGACAAATCACAAGGAATATTTTTCAAGGAAGATAACATTTCATTTAAAATAATTTTTTTAAAAAAAAAATTAAAAAAAATTAATATCATTTTCATTAGAAATAGAATTTTATACATATAAAGGAATCCTTAAAAATTTTTTAAAACATTTTTTCTGGAAAATATCTATTCTATTTTGAATAAAAAATTTAAAAATATGTCAAATTTTTTTTTCTACAGTGAAAAAATTTATTTTAAATATAAATAATTTAAAAGTATTAATGAAAAAAATTTATTTAAAAAGAAGATTTAAATATTTTAAGATAATTTTGAAATATCTCCATGGTCATTAAAATGATAAATGTTGTTTATTTTGTGAAAATGAAAAGAAAATAATATTTTCAAATTTTTAGTAAAACTCAAAAGGGTATTGTTTCGAAAACTACATAATGATTCCTTTTAAACAATTGTGTAACAATTATTACCCAATAAATTATTTATTTAATTTATTTTTTCAAAAACATTAAAGGCAATTCTTATTAAAAAATATGGTTATAAAAAACAGATTTTTGACCGAAGAGAGAAATAAAGATGTTGTTTTTTAAAAACTAATTTTAAATTATTTTATACATAAAAGGTAAAAATAGAAGGGGAAAATTTATTCTCCAAAAATTACTAGATGAGAATAAAATTTATGATTTTCATGATAGATTGATCATAAAATTTCATCATTATAAGCATAATAATGGGCAGTCTTGATAAATGTTGATACAGAAACATAAAACCCATACCACTTCGGTATATTTGAATCATAATACAAATGAAAGGATAAAATTAAATGAAACATATAATATCATGAGAATAAATAAATTCATAATATTGCATGTCATAGGGGCTATATGCAAACATCATCAAAGAACATAGGTGCATAACAGGACATAAGTCTCAAAGAAGAAAAACTGGGACAAAAATACCTTACCAATTTAGTAATATTTTGAATCAAAATCCACAATAAGTAATAAAATAATATGAAACAATATATGTAGAGACCCGTATCCTGACGTACATGGACATTACATTACTTTTGCGGAATACTTAGTACATAACAAAAACACACACACAAGGATCGTAATAGTTTAGTGTCTTTGGAAACTCGGAATAAAATCTTCTAATCGTGGTGAAAGATCTTCAACATCTCCCATAAAGATCTTCCTTTTTTTACCTAAAACCTTTCTTTATATCCTGGGGAAAAGAAAACATAAAAGGGTGAGCTCAAATTCTCAGTAAGGGTAAACAAAAGAAATATCAATCACATCGTATTCATAAGAACATAACATTTTGGAAATCATAACCTGCAAAAGAGAGCATAATTTCATAACATGGGATAAATCATGGCAGTGAAATGTAATCACAATAATCATAACATAAAACATGAAACTTTGTGGCATTCACACATAGTCATAGAGAATCGTTTCTTGTTAATCAAGACTCATTGCCAAGACTATCTTAGTGGACAAAGTCCCTTTCTGAATTGAGTAACCCTCATTTCAGTCCTGTTTCACTGAACCGGTATAACCTACCATTCCAGCCATGTCTATCTCATGAGATATAAAATCTTTACCCAATGAATTGGAGGGAGATATAGGTCCCACCCATCTTATAATGAATCCTTTCTTATGTGTGCCACATAATCATAAAACATACATCATCACATAACACATGTAACAAAAATGGGATTCTTGAAACATCATGACATCATAAATAAATTCATATAAGATAAAGGAACTCATAAAAATAATTCCATCACAACATGATTAAATCAATGTAATAATAGGGATAAAAATAGAACCCTTTATTATCTTAGATGGAAAATAACTTTGATAAAACACTTGAACTCCATTCTTGAGGAAAATATCCTTTCTTCTTCAAAAAAAACATTTTTCCTTTCATAACATGTCATACGACTTTAAAATAAAAGAAGTTGATTAAAAATTAACTTTAAAACTTGTAAAGGAATCTTCTTGGAAATAATGTTTTAGAAATCCATTCATGCCGTATAAGTTAAAAAAAACATTCTTTGTACTTTTGTCGGAAAAGTCAAAAAGTACCTCGTACGAAAAACGACAAAAGATTCCTTTTATTTCTTTTACTAAAAACTCACAGAAGGGTAAAAATGGATTTAAACAATTGTAGGTGGATGAAAATAATATTACATATTGATGAAACATGGATGTGGATGATAAAATACACCCCAGTAAATACTTACGAATAAACAATCTCGGATAAAAATGAGATTGTGATATTTCCCTTACCTTAGGTCCGACTTGCTTTGTAAGTGTCCGAACCTCCTGTATAATGATTTAAATCATGTTATTGACTTATTAAAGAATCATATTCATTGTTATGATATCATATATGACATTATATTACCCGTTCTTTTGTAAATTCCATGTTAAAGAAGCGTTTTGGGTAAAATCGTTTCATTTATCGTAGGTGTTTTGACTTGTTGTTCTTGACATCATTATTACTTATATCATGATTTACTCACTTCCAGAATATAAAATATGATTTATATATCATATATATTCAGTATATATATATATAATAGGTAGATAAATAAAATGAAAAACACCGTTCATGGAGACGGTAGTCCGTACGTACGCATGAACGCTGTTTTCCTTTCCTTATTGTCTTGAAATGGAAGTAAGTAGATGACATACATATGGATATATATACATAAATCCAGTAGCTTTATAATATCATATATTTCATTATTATTTCTTATATATACATTATAATCATTCTTAAATTGTTAACATGGAGAATGAATCTCATCGCGTCGTGGAGACGGTAGTCCGTACGTACGCACGAGCGATGATATCATTTCTATAAATATTGAATTGAATTGGAGTGGATCATACAATATATCAGAATCAATATGATGTTGTAATAACTATGTATAGTTATTATTTACACCATTATACCCATCCATGTAAGGTGGTGGTGGAAAATAGATTACACCACGGCGTGGAGATGGTATTCCGTACGTACGCACGCGCGGTGATTTCTTTTTCCGTAGGATGGATAGATGGTGAAATAGGGTTGTTTCATACTTATAATAACATATCAGTATATGAGTGATACTGATGTTATTACTTCATAATGAAACAACCTATGAAGAAGAAGTGGAAGAAGAAATAAAGATGAAAGAATTGGTAACAGTAATTACCTCTTCTTTGAAGTGCCTCTTTGAGACCTCCTCTTAGGGCACTAAAATTGGTCTTTGAGGAAGACCAGAACCTATAGGATATTTTTAGGGAAGTGGAGAAGAGATTTTGGCAGGGGTTGGACGAGCTTGAGTGCTCAAATTGGTGTGAGGAGGAGGGGGAGGAGGTGTCCTTTTATAAGGGAGGAGAGGGGCACCTTAGGAATATCTCAAAATATTATTTAATATTAAAGTCAAAATCGGTTTATAATGGTTCCAAATGGTCTTATTTAGAAGATAAGGTGGGGAGGGGTCGAAATCCTATCAACCAATAGAATCTAGACATGTTTAGGATATTATTTTAACCTTATCAATTAGATTTAACTCTAAGTTAAATAATTTAACTTTTACCGTGTCTTTTTGTTTTCTTTCACTATATGGTTAATACACTTACTATAACATGCCAAACGAACCCCAAATTGTTTATTATTAATATATATATCCTTATCTAAGTCATTTGGCCGAACCTTAGATTTTTAGGAATAAAATAACAATTAATAATATAATATTTGATTTAAAAACTATTTTGTGTCAATTTTGACACTATTTGATATATGATTTTTGTGAAAGTCATAACAGAATTAAATATTCGAATAAAGTTAATTAAATCAACATTAATATATCATAGTAACCTATAAAATTAGTGTAATTCATAAAAAGTCTCAAATTACATTTATTTTGGTGTTTATAACATCAATTATGTCAATATTTCATTAATAAGATAATTACTGCATCATCATTGTGTCATAAATAAATTAAATTATTTAAAGTCTAAAAATTACCAATAAAATACCATTATGTAGGAAATAGTTTTATCTTTCTAATGAATATTTATAATCTAAAATCCAACATATATAACCCTATGTAACAATTGTTTTTCTAAAGGATATATGCTTGTGTCAATTTTGTATTCATTTTAACTTAATTAAAATAAAGTGTCATTATCACTTACAAGTGGATCAATGGGGTCCCAAAATAGACCCAAAGATGCCCATGGTCTACCATGTATCAACCAATGGGGTTAAGACACGTTTTAGGGTAATTTAATATTATTATAATATTATTTTTTAACCCTTATTTACCGGATTTACCCTTAACCATGGTAAATAAAATATTTACCGCAGTAATTATTCAAAATGTATAAAAATAAAAGTTATCTATTTACACAATTTGAACATCCTGATTAAAAATATGGAATCCATTTTTCTAAATTCAAAACACAGAAGTGGCAGAAATTAATTTAAAATTAATTCCCGCTGTCAAAACAAAAAGCGTGTTTTTAAGAGATAATAACTATCAAAAGATTGGCACTTGTTTATGTTCGGTTTAATTGTAAAATTGTGTCCAATGACCAACATTATATTAAGTGGTAAAAATATATTCTAAATATACTTTAAAACCATTCAATATTATAATTTAACCACATAATATATTATGATGAAAAAAGTTGTTTTTAATTAAAATATAGCGTGTTTTTACTATTCATTAAAATATGAAAGTTGTCGGAAAAATATCAAAACTTTATCTAATGTAAATTTTCACATCCTGATTCAAAAGAAGAATATTATTTTGTCAAATTGAACATATAAACATGTCAAAAACCAGATTTAAAGTGGGTGCGCCATCAAAAGGCGGTAAAACTGCATTTTTTGAAAAATACTTATTTTACCCGAAAAATTTATTTTGTTCTTATACCATGTTCTAGAAATGTATAAGATGAATAATAATGTCATAAAATTCAAAATTTAGTTAATACTATTCATAACAGCTAGTTCATGACAATATTATAATAATATAACATTATTTATTAAAACCCGGTATTGCGTACAACACACGCTATCGAGGAAGGTCGTGATTGCGTGTAATGCAAGCCAAGTCAGGGTTGCGTGTTGTGAAAGAATCCTTCGTTGTTTCGTATAACAGAATCCATCCATATTTCATTTATACATTTAATATATATAAATATATACTCATTGTTGCGTAGAATAACTATTATCAAAATTGTGTGTAACACGATCCAAGAATAGTGTTACGTATACTGCAAGCTAATACGGTGTTGCGTATAGCGCAATGTAATCTTGGTGTAGAATACAACATAAGACATTAATGAAATTAAAATAATATTTTTCATAAAATCTCAGGGTGTTACAATATATATCATTAAAAGAATTGGATTTATGAAATAACATTTAAAAGGGGTAGTATATACACCACACAAAATAATCGAGTGGTGAATTTGAATATGTCTCCCATCAATAAAATAGAGAATAGAAATCTCTTACCTTAAGTCATGGACTTCTATCATAAATTTCAAAACATGTATATATTAAATTTATGTATATTATAAATAAATTACATAATAGTAATTTTATATATATCATAAAATATAAGATTTACTTATGTTCTTTAATTATAAGTTTGTTAATAATTCCATGTTAATGTCACTTTTCAGGTAATAACTACTTTGTTTTTCATATATGTTTTGATTAGTTAATTATAGCACGCTTAAAATTATTATGGATCCATAATATATAGAACAATAATAATTAGATAATTTTCTAATACATTTATTTCCTTCCCAGCACAACATGTGCTATTACCCACCAAGGGCACTTATCGGACAAGTGATTATCCCCACAACCCAACACATGTTCATACATTGCGTTTTCAATCACTCACATACACCCTGTGATACATACTAGGAGGTCACCCATACTAATAAATACTCCCTCCCAACCACGGTAAACTATGGAGTTCTAATTAGGTAGGAAATCAAAAAAAAAGGATGCACCTTATTGGAAGGATTCATAACATTTTTTCATTTAAACCTCTATCAGTACTGGGTGATAAATTCACGCCCCCCCCAATTTAAGGCATACTATACTCATAGTGGATACTACATAACATCCCATGATGTCACACCACAATTATGGCTGGGTTTGTCCTCTGATACCAATGTAATAACTAGGACCCAATGATATCATAAGAACCTCACCTTAACATGGCCATCAGGTCCTAGATTTCTAGGTACAACATGTTTCCCCACTTATAACAACATTAATGCACCAGACCCCATTAAGCCTATAAATTTAAGCATTCTTGGGAGAGAGTAGTACTAGGATGGTTTAACTCCTAAAAAGTACACATGTTGCACCCTTGGAGTGATCACTCCACCATTAACACACAAAATCCCATTAGAACTATTCCATTATGCATTCAATGGTTAAACATCCTCATTATAGACCCTACATCTCAACCTATTCAGTTTCAGCACAATTAAGGTCAGGATTCTACTACGATACCAATATAAAAACTAAGCCCTAATACGAGCAAAGAAACCCCTCCTTAACATGGCCATAGAGTCCTCAATCTCTAGGTACCACCAGTTTCCTCGCTGACAATAATGTTAATGGAAAAAATCCCACTATAACTATGTTGTTAAGTTTTCATGGGAGAAAGTAGTAATGGGCCCCCTTGAGAGCATATAATACCCACCATAACATGGAAATTAGGTCATATCTTTCTTTGTACTACCATTTATCCCACTAAAAAAACATTAATGCACCGGATCCCATTATAGATTTATAGTCAATAATTCCTAGGGGAGATCAGTACTAGGATGGGTTACCTCCAGGGATATACTAATGTGGCACCCTAGGTATGATCACACTAGAATTAATGCTCCATATGACATTATAACTTTATCGTTAAATATTCTTGGGCACATAATCCTCATTATAGACCCTATATATCAACTTAGGAAGTGTCACTTCACATAAAGATGGATTCATCTTCTGATACCAATGTATCAAATGGGCCCTGCTAAAAACACATGAAACCCACATTAACATGACTATGGGGTCCTAGCTTGACAAGTACCACCATTTTCCTTTTTGACACTGACATTAATGCACCAAATCCCATTATAACTTTATAGTTAAGAGATCATGGGAGATATTAGTTCTAGGATGGTTGACCACTTGGGAATTACTTGTGTTGAACATTGGGTGGGATCACACCATGGAAACATCCCAATTGGTCACCCATCCTTATCACTACTCCAGTCCAAGCATGCATAACTATGGAGTTCTAATAAAATAGGCCCCTTATAATAATGTTGAACCTTAATGAAATGAGTCACATAATTTAGTAAATTAACCATTTATACATCAATAATACTTTTACATCCACTCATGGGATATTGTTTAGAAAAATGAAGTCTGTTAGGAACATGGATATGTTTGGTTGTACATAAGAATAATTAACATTTCCATTTTTCACCGATCATAATGGAAAGAAGGTAAGTAATATCTTATCATTACAAAATAATAATAATATCCTAAATAACATAATATTCCTTAAAATATACTTATACATATCATCCCGGTTGTTTGGTGATGGAAAGAGAGGGTCACATTATGTCAAGAAGGAAGTAGTCCACATGTACATGAATGTTTTTATCTTCTTCTAGTGAGTGAAAATTTAAGAAAGAAAATGATATATTTTAATTTAAGAATCATAAATATGCCCTGAATATAATAATTATTTCATGTATATCATCTAAATTGGTTAACATTATGCTTATTATCTTCCATGTAAAGTAATAATGAAAGATAATCACAATGTTTTGTGACATGGTTTTCATATGACACACGAGCGACATTATCTTATCCCCCACAAAATAGAATGTAAAAAAAGATATATATGATATAATGAATCCATGGGTATAATTATATTAAAAATATCACATATATATATATACAGAAACTTTATATCCATTATCATACCCAACTATGATAGGTGGTAATGGAAAATGAAGGACATCAGTTTATGAGGTGGTAATAAACTATACACACCAATGATGATTTTGTAACCCATTTGATGTTAGAGGACATGGTTGTATGTCATGCACTTAAAACAAAAAATCTCATTATATTAAATATACTATGGTTATTATATCATCATGGTTGGAAAATATTTAAATGAGAAGATGGAAGAAATAAAATAAAAATACTCATTGCACAACATTACCACTTCTTTGGGTATCCTGTATAGGTTTACACCAAAATCCTTTATTGGTTGGATTTCTAAAACTAAAAAGTCTTATAGGTATAGAGTATGGAATTTAAGAAATGATTTTGTATGTTAATGTATGATCCAAAATTGCTTGAATGATTGAATAATATTGGATTGGGGTGGCCTTTTATAATAGAGGCGAGTTGCAGATTTTTTATTTTTTGAATGAAAAAGGTGTACCCATATTTTTCACATGAAAAAGGATCCAAAATGGGATATTATTGAATTTTGAAGAGATAATGTCTATATATGGCCATACAATGAGTTTTTAAAAGTTGGTAGATCATTGTTAACCACTCTCTTCTTATTTTATCCCTTAGTAAATCAGATTTGACCTTAACCGTGGTAACTAAATGTTATTATTTTTACTATTTATTTATGTAAATAATTATGTCTAACATATTAGAAAAAAAATATTATTATGATTTAAAATATTTAATTCATTTTTTTAATATTCCATTAATATAAGTGGAATATTTTAATTTAAAATTTACACTGCAGACACAACGAGATAACAGGTTTTCAAGGAAAAAGCGTTCAAAAGCTTATAAATGATTTATATAAAAATGAGAATAAAAATAATTCCTATGAACTAAATTATATTAATATATTTATAATGGGTCTAATTTAAATTTAAACCCAACTTAAAGAATAATTTTAATTTATTAATAATTTAAATGAAAGGGAAATTTTCAATTAAAATGGAGTATTTTTCACTATTCATGAAAAATTGAATCTTTTCAAAAACACCCAAAAATTTTCCCTGAGATAAATTTTATATTATTATTTCAAAAATTAATTTTATTTATTGAAATATAATTTATATAATTAGTCAAATTTTTATTTTGAAATAAGCATGCCAACGGTGATAAAACTGCTTTTTAGATAATACAGTTTTATGCATAAAATTGGATTCATTATTATCTCTTTTATATAAAATAGTTAAGATAAATGTTAAACATTTATTTGAATATATAATACAAAAACTACAATAAAATAATTCAAAAAAACTGTATTGTTATATTTTTTAGGTAAAACACGTTTATGTGGAAAAAAATAATTTTAGGTAAAACATTTAATTGAATATATAATATAAAAAATTTCATTAAAATAATTCACAAAAATTGGATTGTTCAATTTTATTTAGGTAAAACACGTTTATGTTCATAAATATTTTTTTAAAACAATATATATTTCATTTATTTAGAAATTGATTTTATTTCTATTTCTAATTAATTATCCCCCAAATTATTAATTATATATACTCATGTAACAAATATGTTTTCATAAATTATATAATCCTATTTATATCATCCATTCAAATTACTAAGTGATATCTATCATATAATAATATTTTAAAAATATGTGAAGTTTCATTTTAAGTCAGTATTATGTCTAATAAAAGATAAACTGTATGTTAAATGTACTTTAAAATATAAAAATATTAAATTTATTGGAAAATATTGTTCACAAAATCTATTGGGGTTTGACTATTGATTCTTGTACTAATGAAATTGTATCTTTTATTTGTGGCATTTTTGAAAACAGAAGAATCAAATCACTTATCTTGAAGAGGAATCATAGAATATATATAAGACTTTTGCTACTTGAAAAATGATATATAGACTCAAACCAATAACAAAGGTTTAATTGGACCATTCCTATAGGTTGAGATATAGCCATGGTTATTTTAAACCTATGGATTGAGATTAATTATATCCATAAAATAAATCTTAATGTATAAATAGTTCTTGAATTTTTATTTCTCCCTCACGACATTACTCTCCCCAGGCATGATCATCCATCTAGATTTTCCCATCTATGGATTATTTTCCCACTTCCTCCCATACTCTCCTATATTCCTCTATTTATAGATGCTCTAAGTCGGTCTCTAGCCACTTCACCTCCAGCCACCTCTGACCGCTCTGCCTCCAGCGACCCCGCCAGCTTCGTCTACTCCCCCTTGTGCTGCCTCTTACCACCCTACCTCCACCTCCCCCATTCCCATGATATCATTTTCACTTACCACTTCTATTGATCCCAACCATAAACACCATGGTTATGAAAATACCATTCTACTATAGTCTCATCAATTATATCTATTGTATTCTTGCATCTACCTCCTCTCATGATCTTGACTTCTAACATACGTGTCCAACATCAATTCTCTTCCTTCGCTGAAATGTCAGTTCACGCCACATCGAGTCACTATCAATTTCAACCTCACTAAAATGATTTGTGAATTTGATCCTTCTAAGTGAACTAATCTATAGGAATTTTTGTTCACTTATATTTCACAATACAATATATTTGAATATTTAACCATAATTAATGCAAATATTACAAATTACTATCATTAAATAATCGATTTTCATCATAGTTCCTATTTACACATTACATTGGCCCACTACTGATTTTAATGGTTGCCTATATATTTGTTTTTCCAAATTGTGTTGATTGCATCTATTATTATTTGTTAATAAAATAAAAACTATCCTATTTTTCAACATTTCATTTTCATGTTCTCTCCCCTATATTACTAAATTACTTGGGGGTTATGATTATGGAATTTCACTCAGTTTCTCTAAAACTTTTAGGTCGTATGCTATATTTTTTCCCTCCTTTAATGAATAAAAGTATGTTGATGATTTTCTAGTCATTAAAAAATTGTTCATGGGGATGAAAAGCAGATACTAACACCAAATATAATAATTTTTTCACCCATATTTTGGGAACCTCTTATCTAACCAATTTGATAAGGGTAACTTAAGAAACTGTAGCAGTTGTACTCTCTTACACAACCATCTATATAACTGAATTTCACATTAAAGAAACTACAAATATTAAACTCTTATATCTATTTTCAACATATTGATATCACTATTTTAGTACCAATTAATGAAAATCCAAAATTCATGTTAATCTCTTCATCATTTGAACTATGTTTCACACTATGGTTCATCTAGATTAGTCATTCATCATGTAAAAAAAATATTTTTTTCACACTCATCTTTTATCATCTCAAATTAATTCATTGAATGAACTTTCCATTAAGAATTTAATAATTTGTTAAATCCTTTATTCTGTCTATGTTGGATCATAATTTATGAAACAATTGCATAAGTAAAAATAACCTATGTTTTCCATGTCACCGCACACACTCTAATAATCATATATAGATTATTTTTTCACAAATTCAACACATCCTATAATCATAGTCATGTTCACACAAAACAAAAAGTAGATAATTCAAAAAATTTAAAGAGTGTGATAAATAATAATTGTAAGATCAATTGATATCACTTATTAATCCTAAAATAAAGATTCCACATTCTATTTTTTCGTTCATTCCACATATGGTTTCACCTTTTACAAATGATAATTTACTTTATTTTAATTCAATATTATTATTATTTATTATTCTAAACATCATAAATTAAAATATTCATCAATTCGGGAGAAAAGTGATAGAGAAAATTATTATTCAGTATCTTTTATTACCATGTAAAATTAAATAAATTAATTCAATTTGTTTGTAATGACAAACAAACATATAATTATTTCATGGAGCTACTTCCTCCACTAATTTTGTCTTAAATTTAATAATTTTTGATCTAAAAAATGAATTCTATGATATCACTTGTTTTAATAATGTTTTATCATTATTCAAATAGTTATTTTATTTATGGAATTGATTTTATTTTTTTCAAGTCCATCATCTTCCTCAAATAGTTCTTGATTCATCAGGTAAAATCAATTTCGTATGAAGAATAAAAATTAAATTTGAATATTAATGTGTTTCTTTGTCACCACTTGTTGAGTTGGATCATGAATGCTCCCCTTATTCATGATTGATACGAAAAGAGTCTTCAGATAATTTTTATTCCTCTTGTAATATTAATTTATCACCATTAAATCATTTTTTACTTTATATATCACATTTCATTTTTCATTACATTTGGAAACAATGGATTTTATCTCCCACTTAATATTATACTAAATCCATAAGATAATCAAAAATTTAAAGCCATGGGGAGTGTGATACCTTATATTTCCACATTTATTGGTTTAGATTGTGGTTGTTTATAATTGAACAATCATCTTCATCTTAATTAATTCCAGGAATTTGGAAATGTTATTTTTTAAATAAATATTATACAAAATTTAAATTGAATATCAGATTACTCACACATCATTTTCATAGGGTAATCATTAATAATGAGATTAATCTCTCCCATCCAAGTGATATTAATTTTTTCATCATTATTGCATCTATTATCATTATTCATCTTCCATGTTAGGGATATTTGAAGGTAATTAATTTATTTAGTTATAGTATGTGTTATGAGACTATTTCAACATACATTTTATTTGATCTATTAAATAGACATGGGAATCACCTTAGTCTTATTTGATCATAGTAAACCCTATTTTGAGTCTACATCATTCATTTACATTAGAGTAATAACTCTATACATTAAATTAATATTCTTGATTTTATTCTGGTCATTGTAATTGGGATGCTGTGAGTATATCATAATAGATTCTTGAGGAACATTATATTGAGATACATGATTTTTATAGATATAGTAAAATTATTTTCTAGATCTATGGGATTCTATCTAGTGTACGTCATCTCCTTTTGTTTCATATGAAAAATTGTTTTCCCAATGAAAATTATTTCTTCCATCATGTTATAATGCCTTAAAATAATACATATGTTATAACATATAGAAATTCCATACAATAATTATATCATATTTGGAAGAAACTCAGTGGATATCTCAACACAATATGTTTAATTATTCTATTAAGCTCTCAAGATTCTAGGCAAAAAACAATAGTGTGACCTAAAAATACACATATGTAGTAATATACGAATAAATAATTTTAAGAGTTTTTTATATCTTTTCATGAATAATATATTTACTTAGAGATTCTAAAATTAATCATTATATACATACACTTGTTGATTCTTTTATAGAAGGATTTTCCATATTTTATTTTTTCCAATGAAGAACTGAGTTTTTACCTAAGATCAATAATCTTCAACAATTTTATATTCAATTTGTTAGCCTTTCATTTTATTATTGGTGATGCATCCATTATTAATTATTTCATATCTTCAAAACAAATAGATTTTAGTTTTCCCCCAATGTTAATGTTACTGTTTATTAATATCAAAATTATTTTATTTGTCATATTTCATAATATAGTATCTGTTCACATTGTCTATTACCAAAATCTAATTAAACACATTATTAAATTATTAGAAATATTTCACACAAGATTTTATATTCACTTATAACTTCTGATGTTTCCTATTTATTCTACCATTATATCTTGAAATTTTCCCTAACAAAGTTTTCTTTCCTCATATTTAAACATTTTTTTAGTTATGAATTTAATGAAAAATTATATGAATATTTCCAGTCTATTATTTTTTAATCCATGTAAATTAATTCATTTCAATGCTAATTGATTTAAAATATAGTAGTTATAAATATTTTCTTTTTTCCCAATTTCATGTTTTCATATTTTTTTATATTTCTATGGAAATATTCATTTTGTTAATCTGTTAGTTTATTTACATCGTCATTGATATTTCCAAAGAACACCATAGTTGTAAACATATTGAATTCAACCCTCTACATTACACGCCTAAAAATTATAGTTCATTAATTTTAATTCAAAACATGTGTATCATTTTTACATTGATACATTATATAGAATTTTGTGCAATATATTTTTCAATACCATTACCTCTTTTGTATAGCCTTACCTATGGAAAATCTATATATAATCATATAATTTTAATCCTTTCTAGTAAGATTTATACATTAATATAAATGAATATAAAATGGTTCCAACTTTATTAATATTCATTTATTAACATAAAAATGATCTGAAAATGTAATACATTAGGATTTATATAAACCGTAACCAATATTTCAATCATCGTAATATAAAAATACTATTATACATACTCATTGATAAAAAATAAAATATATAAATACTATAAAATATAATTCCAAAAAATTCATTTGATCCTACTTATACATACACTAATACAATGATACAAACATATTTATTAGATTTAAAATACTTATGTTAATACCTTAAATAAAGCTTACCCCCAAAAAAAATTTATTTTCACACCCCTGTATACATATAACATACACCTACTATTTGAAATTAAATAAACATTATATGGATTGTATCTTATGGTGTTATCTATTCCTAAAAAACACATATTCTTCTATCTTAGCATGAATTCATACCTATATGTTATCCAATTTAGGCGTTGTGAAGGGGGCCACTATGAAAACAACATATGATAAAAAATATGTTCACTAGAATATTTCACACACCATTAGAAATTGACAAGGAAATTAAAACTACCAAAAGTTCTCAAATATTGGAGGATTGTAATTAGTAATTTTCCTTAAACCTAATATCCTCTATTATTCACCAATTCACATTTATGATTTTATGAAAATCACAAAGAGGCATTCAAAAAGTGGAATACAGTAAAAGTAAAATTTGTAAAAAAATAAAAAATGGTTAAATAGAGTGTATATATTATGTCATGTTAAATAAAAATAATATGAAAAATTTTAAGAAAAATAAATAATAAAATTAATGAGATTCTTCAAAATCAATTGATCATGATCTTCTTCCTATTCTCCATATAATTTTCAATGTATGATTTAAATACTCAAAATATCTTCATCGATAAAAAATAAAAAATTTAAACCGCTCACTTTATTTCATCATTTCTTATTAATATTAACAAGGTATATGAATATTATTTCTTCATTTATTATCATTTATCTAGTATATTTGACACAATGATCACACACACACATAAACAGATATATATATATATATATAAGAACTTGTTATAAATCACTTTGTTTACCATTATTAAATTATATGTAGTTTCTTATGATAAGGAAGGTTCTCTCCACTATTTTCAAAGGTAGTGAGATTGACATTGGATTTTGGAAATATTTCATATGTTTTTATTCTTAAGGCCAAATTTAATTATGACATTTCTGATTTTTGGGTTCCCAGTATTTTTGTAGTACATTTTGGATCTCGTTGAGGTGGATTTGAGCCGCCTTTGTCGAAGGGGACTTACATGTGAATTAATAAGTAGGAATACACATATATAAGTTCCCTCTTTAAATAAATTCACTAATGATAGTAATAATTTATGTATTGGGGCTAGATGTTCTTATATAATTATATGAAAAACAAATACTCGTGTAAGTGAAAATGAGTACATGCAAGTAAAAACATATATTTGAGGGCCCCATTATTCATATTTGGCTATGAAAATATGTACATTGGGGTTGGGTGTCCTTATATATATGGGAATTTTAATATGCATGAATGCAAAAAAAGGAATATTTGAGCTGCCATCGAAAAAATTAGCGCACCTTGAGGTTGGGGTGGGTTCCCTATGCCTAACCCTTTAATTTGAATTCCATTATTTCTTGATTGTTTTAAAAACTTTTTTTCTTTATTATATGACAGTTATATTATATGAAAATTTATCGTGTCAATTTAAATGGTATTTTAACCTATTTTATAAAATTTTCCAAGCCCTCTGCGTGGTCTCGAAATGCCGTCTTCAACAATATAATTTCAATCTTATTTTTGTATTCTACTAAAGAAATTATTCAAATTCAGACTTCAACATATGTTTTATTTATATTATATCAATTAATTATTCTTCACTATAACATGATTTAGGATTAATTACTTCCATTCACAAGTATAATAATGAGGACTAACATGCATGTTTGAAAATTTCTACTAACGGTATGTAATAATTTATTTCATATATCATTTATTTATATATTAAAAAATCATTTGAAGTTATACCTTTCAAATTATATTTCTATTTAGTTATTTTTGTTTTAGTGATTCTATTTTTAATTAGTTCTAGAAAATACGATTTTATATGTAAATTATTGTGAATTGTTTAATCTTATATGGTATTATTTTTAGAAAATAATAGACCCTAAAGTCCATATAGTTTAGATGTTAATTTTCGTTAGAAAATAAACATAAAAATAAACACATACCATATTTTAATATATTATTTATGCTAAATAATACATAATATACTTTCATTCATGATTTAATCAATTGAGTATTCTTCACCTCCCTTTGCATAATATATTTCTTCTCCCCCCCAATTTCTGTTGTTATTTTTCAGTCCATGGAATGGAAAATTATACTAATTTTCATATTTCTTCTATATATTCACGTTTCAGCTATAAGTAACCCTTGGGTTTAGATGAAAATTCTATTTTGGATGAAAATATGGTGTGAGAAAACAAATCATAACTCATAAAATTCTCAGACCTTTAAAAGATACATTTTTTTTGGCAAAAAGGAGACCAATGGTAAAGCAACTATCGAGGAACAAAAGAGTGGGGGTGAAAAACTGAAAGTGAGAGGCCTTTTGGGATCATTATATACAAGGTCAGTATGAATGTAGTCATTGTGGGGGATGATGTAGGTCCCTGGAGAAAAACTATAGGAAATGGAGATGTTCTTATGGGTCTTCCAGCAGCTACTTATGTAGGACGATTATGCATCATTACTATAATTAGACATTGTTTAGTGTTCCTTCGGTTTTTTTAGGTATTGGGATTCTTTGCAAATACAATAACCGTATTTACTTTCACTTGTGATAATATATTTGTAGGAAATAGGGCATCAAGTTGTGACTATTTCTCTAAGGTATGAAATATTAAAATTTTGTTGGGATATTAGTATAGAAGTTGATATGAGTTACTTTATACATGTATTTATATTATGATAATATTTTATTTTTCCATACTATTATAAATTTTTTTATTGTAATGTTTTGTATATGATTATTTCAGGTTAATGATTCTAGTAAAATTGAAATGGATTGGTTCATTCACTATTATAAGTGAGCATTTGATCATGTTTTCATGGATCACCTAATGTTTCTTAAGAAGCCTTATGCGTACTTTTTATTTGTGTGTATGTGTTTGTAGGTTGGGGGGTATAACTCATAATCTGAACTTTTTTGTATCATTTTAATAGTTAGTATTTTGATCTAGAATTTATTGATGCCCGATTTTTTATTTTTATCCATTTTATATAAAAAGTTTTTTTGGGGAAATCTAGATCAAAACTGAATGGCCCGATAGCTGGGGAGGATTACCCAGTCAATGAATAACATTTCATCCTATTGTGCCATGTCATTTAACCTGATGTTCCTTTTTTAATTGTTCAAATAGTTGGTTTTCTAAATAATATTTATGATAATGTGTTCATGGCTGTAACTATAAGCCTCTATAATAAAATCCACTAAGAGAACATCAAGAAAAATTAGTCTTTGTGAACATCTAGAATATTAGGATGGATCACTGACTCTAATTGGTTTATTTCAGTAGGATTGTATAGGTGGACATTCATTCCCAACAATTTTACCTAATATGTGGGTGATAGTGTATATCATTATCGTTTGGAGTTCTCTTTCATGTAGCCCTTTTTGTTTCCGAAGTGTCATATTTGGAACTATAGTAAGAAAATATTAGGACCGTACTATCTGGTTATGTTTATTCAAACATATCATCTATAATCTATGCATTAATATGTTAGAATGGATTGTTTCACTTGCAGTTGAGGATGTTGTTTTCATTACCAATAATTGGAATACTCCCATGTAGCCTTAAATCGATGTAAAAGTCAAAGGTTATATAAAAGTGTGAACATGAATTTTATTTTTCATTTAGGAACAATATTGGTATGGCTGGTGTGAATGGATGATAGAACCATGATTTTCAAAAGGTAGAAGAAACCAATGTTTCTGAATGGATGGTGTGAATAGTGGCACAAGTCAATTGATTCCATTAAGGGTAAATGGAGTCGCTGATATGAATGGTGTGAATTGTGGAACCTTGGGTCCAGAAGGGAAGAAGGAATGGATGGTGTGAATAGAGTTACAAGTTAAGTGAGCCCATGACTAGGGGTATTGAAATAGATATGATGGTTTATGTAGAGTAAAATTATGTATCTTTGAGGGTTATTTTTATATTTAATTTAATAACACTGATGGAATTGTATATGGAAAATATCAATATTTTCCCCCAGTATAAATGAACCTATTAAAACCAATGACATGCTTTGTTCATACTAGGACTCCCAAATAATTTTCCCTGTAAATTGCATGTTATAGACATAGTTTTAAACAGTGGTTATAGCTATAGTTGCATGGTTGAAACTGTTGAAATAGTTCTAATCCCATAGTTTCCAATGTGTAACCATACCTATAGACATGGATTAAAAAAGTTGATATATCTTTCAATGGAATCACCTATAGCCACAGTTCAAAATGGTGGCTATAGGTCTAATTCCATGGTGAGAACCGTGGTGATAGGTCTATAGACATAGTTTCAATCCAAGGCTATAGTCATGACCCTACGTCCTTGCCAATAGGATCCACAGTTCTAGAAATCATGGATATTACCTATATCTATGGTTTTAGGACCCATAGTCATCATTATAAACTATGGTTATAGATTTAATGTTATGTATTATTTATAAGAAATTGTTTTAACCTGAATAAATCTATCTAAACTAGATAAATTGAAAAAATAATTGAATATGTTGCATAATGACATATTTTCTAAGTTTGAATAACATTTTATGAACATAATCTGTGAAAAGAATGATCCCACTAATGTATGTGAAAATAAGATTCATTCATTTAAAGTGAATCTGAAAAATTGTCTTGATGTGAATAATTTACCACCAGAAATCAAATTCCAGAGGATAAAATATTTTTATGCAGTATTACAAGAGACGTTCATAGTACTCGATGATGATGTTATAAAGATGATAAATAGATGTGTAGAAAAGTTTGAATTCATTGAATATCTGAAAAATGAACACAATATGAAGTGTCTAGAATAGAAATTTAAATAATCCAACTTTGAGATGAAATTTGTTATGTTTTAACAATTGAAGATGATTTTTTTTTGGATTTTGTTGAAATGAGTAATATTATGTTAATATGATTCGAAAATGTGGTAATCTATTGAAACAATCATATGATAATCTTTTTCATGCATCCCTTAAAAGGAATCTACCATCTATATTTGTTACTAATTGTTAATAAAAATATGGTTCTCTAAATAGTATTGGTTAAAAATTGTATTTTATAAAAATTTGGATGAGGAGACATTGGGAGAATATTTTCACCACATCAGGGGTCCATAGAAGATTTTTTATTAATTGTCCCCAAATAAGATCCCATTTAGTAGAGGGGATTACCAAAAACAGCATGCTCATGGTGGTAGGAATTCTAGACAATATATAGTGATGAAATAAGATCAATGTTTCATGGTCAATACTAGTGGTGTAATAATTTTAGGAATTTGGAATTGGATTTTTGGTACAATCCAATCATTTCAAAAGAATAGAGGAAACCCATTCCAAGTAGGGGAGAAATATATATATATGAAAATGAGAAATCTACTAGTTTCAAACCAATTTAAACAACATGAATATTTCTATGCATTGTATAATGAATGTTGTTACAAAAATGACATATGATTATATCATATTTTATTACATAAAAATATGTAGATACTTCCATTGGAAGAGAATTTGGAAGGATACTTTGGAAAAAGTCTTATGATGGATAAAAATAAAAATTTTCCAAAGAAGATATTAAAAATGACATTTGAGAGATATTTGGACAATATAAGGAATAATAATCAGATTGAAAATAAATCCAACATTATTTAGAGGAGTGTTTTTTCTAAAAGGAATGATGAGAATAAATTCACTCTTTAGTTTCCATTTGGAGGTAACCAACAAGCTGTCAATATACCTAAATATCTTTTAGTAACTTTGACCCACTGATTTAGATAAGGAAAGGAATATGGAAGAGGGACAAGAAAAATCTAGTTCCAAAGGAGAAAATTATTTTCTCCTAAAGAGACAAAATTTCATAAGAGATTATTGTAAAAATAAAAACATTATTTAAAATAAGAATATTATTGAAATGTAATGAAGGTGAGAATAATTATTGAAGTTCTCCAACCATCCTTACAATACAAGAAAATTCTTGAAATGGATTAATAATTAATTAAGAATGACTGTAGTAGAAAAGAATTTTATTCAAAAGAACATAAAGATGACAAAATATAAAAATTTTCTGTTGAAAATTTATATTCTTAGATCAAATGTGGAATTATGAAGAGTGAAGAAATTTTATAGATAAATTCTTCTCAACCATATTGTTCACATTAAAATGAAAAGAGTCCCTACATTATTCTATTAATCTCTATGAATTTTATTTATAAATACAATTTAGGGAATTGAAGGTGAATGATTTTATTAGGATGAGAACATAAAATTGAGTGTATTATGTAATTATTAGAAAAAAACGATAAGAAGAAATCATCTAAGATTTATTTCTCAAATGGTGTTCTAAAAAAATATGTGGATGCATTTTTCCTTAGTGATGGTGTCAAAGTTATCAAAATATTTCCAAACAAATTAAAATATCCATTAAGGTGTATTACAATCATGTAATATTAAATAATTCATACCATTAAGTGTTACTCTGTTATAAATATTAAATATAGTGTCTCCTTGAGGGGGTGGTAGTTGAAGAATAATAAATAAGAAGATGCCCAAATTATAATTTCATAGAAATAAAAATATTTTGAAATGTTCTTGATATTTGTTCATTGAATAAGGTAATAATTCCTTATCTATATTCTCTGATAATAAAAAATTATATTTTACCATTGAGGAGGACAAAATAATTAATCAATTGAAAAAATGATAAAGGTTAAGTGAACAAATAGAGTTGATATCTGAAAACAGGTCATTTCAATTATAATTATATATTTTTAGCCTATAATATAAATTAATTATATGAAAATCTATTTGAAATACCTCATGATAATTTTATATCCAAGTGGTCATCATATGATTTTTCAACCAAAAATTAAAAGACAAATTCTAAGAAAGGTAAATAATGTCTAGTTTCATTTAGTGTCAGTTTATTTTATAATAAAAAACATTTTTATCAAAATCAAACCCTATTGTTCTCTACATTGATAATGGATCAACTACACATAGAAGGAAATAGTTGATGAAAATCTTATTAATTATTAATTGGAAAAAATTCCTCAAGTACTTTATATTTCTTGTAAACAAGGGGAGAGAATTTGAAATGAAATATTTTTGAGAAGGGGGGAGCACATAATGACATATCATTTAGAAGGTATTTATAGTAAATAAAAAGTGGTAGATTTTTTACCCACTTTGGGAATTTTATATCTTTTATCACGGGTTATGGTGTATCGTAGTAGGTTGATGTAAAAATATTGAATAAAAATTGAAGAGAATAATAAAATATTAATGGTTGGGAAGAAGTTAACAGTGAAAAGTATTCCATGTAGGTTGTCACATTATATTAAATTTATATTGTTAAAATATATATGAAGATGATGTTTGAATATTTAAATTACCATAAAGTATTTATGAAGAAAAATTCATCATTATTTTGGTGACTGTGATAATTAATTATTTATAAGAGGAAAGGAAAATAAGAGGAAAACATAATCCAAGATTCCCGGATGACCAAATCTTGAGTTTTTAAGATTGCAATGTTATTGTAGAAATTGAATTGAAAGATAAAGATTGAACTCAATATGAACAACCATATACATTTTGGTGAAATCAAAATGGAATAAAAGCTCCATTTATTCATATATAAGAATTAAATTAATTGTAATAATGAGTTCATAAGTTTGAAACGATGTTGGATGAATAAAATGAAGCCCTAGAGGAAGGATATTGTTTTTGATGATGAAAGGTGTACTTTTCATTAAAATGTATATGTACCATGATATAGTTTTTTGTGATGACTTATTAGAAGAAAAAATAAATTCATACGGAACATGAGTTGGGTATTTATGTTTATAGAGTTGATCTACTTTATATAGTCAATTTTTTGTTCCTACGATCGATCTATTAATCATAGATTCAAATAGTCACATGCCTTTATAGTTAATAAACTATCTATTTATTCATGGTTGATTCTCAATATTTTTTTACTATTCATGAGGTCTATATATTGTTTTTATAGTCAATCCTCACAGTCAGTTGATTGTACATACAATTGATCATCACATTCAGTTAGACATGCATAGTGGATGGGTTCATGCATTTGATCATCACATAGTTGATCCATTAAATTTATCTAGGTAAAGGTGTTACCCAAATGTACATAATTTTGGGGATGAAAAGTTTTGTAATGTCATAAAATATTTACTTATTGAAATATGGATCTTTGGTAAATCACTTTAGGTTTTCTGTGCAGTGGCAATAGAAAGCTTCATCATGAGGATGAGTTTACTAGAATATCATAAACTTGTAAAAGGTTGATAAATGTGATATTTGGGGGTGGTGAATAGAAAATAAGATATAATGGTTGAGGCCCCATAATATATTTTTGAGAGATAAAATTAATGGATGGTTGAACATGTTCCTTGGAGTTTGATGAAACCAATTTTATCTGTTGATTACATCTATATGAGAGTGGGGGCCATATACTGATGAGTAAATTTATGATGAATAAAATTTTAATCCCTGGATTATTAAATCCAATTATTTATATCCTCATATATCTATAAATCTTAGAGTTTTATGTGTTATTCCATAGATATATGTCGATAGTTGGAACCACATAATATTGTTCGTTCAAATTACTTTTCATGTTGATGTTTCTTTACATTTTGATAATTTGTGTGATTAGAGAACATCATAGATTTAGTGATTAGTGTGCAGAAAGATACCCAATTTGAGTAATCTATGATAATATTGGATATATCAGTAGTATTAATTCTAAAATTCTAAACTATCAATTGATATGAATTTCTAGTGAATTATGGTTCATGTATTTGGTGTTTGTATTGATTATCTGGGATTTCCAAAAATTTTTATCAGTTAAAGGTCTGAAACACTAGGATAATATGGTATATTTATAATTTATCTCACAGTATTTTTTATTTAATTTGGACAGTACCATCATTGCAATATATAAATGTAGAAGAATTAATCGATCAGATCATTTAGTTCAAGGGAACTGACCATATATTTTTGCATATGCAGATAAAATATTATCATATCTATAATTATTTCAATCTTCCATTTAGAGAAGATTAATAAAAAAATATGGGGAAACGTGAATGGTAAAAATTTAGTGGAAAGAATTTGAATTATTGAGGATAAAATCATCATTGAATGTGGACTTCAACATCTGAGCGAATACGACTTTGGCATAGTGGATGGAAGCCCAAAAAAAATCTATAAAAACTATCAACCACAAACAAAGTGTTCATAATGAGAAGATTTTTAAAATTAACATTATTGGAATAAGGATCCATGGAATTTCATACGACATAATTCAAGATAACATGATGTCATCTTAAAGTATTTAATGTTACTTTCATAGATGATTTCTGGGTTATAGTACTTCCTTCATCTTTACTAGAATCATTGGATGTCATAGTTATTGTAATATTATATTTTTATGAAAAGGATAATTTTATGGTTTATTATGTTGAGAGTTTGATCCTTGATATATAGTTCTATAGAAGAGGACCAAGTATTCTGGTAGTGAAGAATATACTATTGAAGGGGATGGTCACCTCATCAAAAGAATAATAAAAAACTGGAAGATAAGTCTTGGGATAAGTGTGATGGGACGATGATAGCTATAGAACCTAGTTTTTGGTATTTCGATAATCAAGGATATATCAATAGGAATTGTGAGAATCTCAAGAAGGGAACTAGATGAATAGTTTTAAAATGTTCAAATTTTATTAGTTCAATCGATGGGGGGAAAATATTTAGCTCACTATATAAAATATGGTGGAGTTAAGGGAGATTGAGTCATTTTCATCATTCAAATTAATAGAATATCATAGGTTCATGGTTCACTATGCATCAAGAGGATTTGTGAGAGTTCATTTGATGAATGGAAAATCATTATATATTTTTCCAAAGAGATATATTTTTATATATATAATTACTTAATTGTAGTATTATTTAGATGAAGGGAGTGATTCATGTACTAGGCCTCCAGAGGAATCTCATTTCAGGGGGAAATATAGATTATTAAGGCTTCAGTAAAACTTTCCACAATGGAGTCACTAAATTCACTCAAGGTACCATGTTTGTGAAATGTGGAGTAAAGGATGGTACATTTTTCATGATAGAAATTTCAAATAGAAGTGGAATGACTGGGATTTCAGCTTCTAAAAATCAAGAGGTTTGTAATTGTAGACTTGATGACTTCTTTGAGAAATATATGAGGGTTCTTATAGAAAAGATTATTATAAATCTCCTTCGCACAACTATTTGATGTTGTGAGATATTTTTTTATGAAAGGAAAAAAGTTGGCTTCATTCAACTTGAATAGCCTGAATCAATGATCATGAACGTTCCAGATAGTTCAACTGAATGTTGGGGACCTTCCTCTATGACTATTCTGAATCCTCCCTCCTGGATCTGGCAATAAAAAACCTATATATTTTTATTTTTCCTATATTATTAAATCTTACATTAAAAATATACATTCTATTGATTAATTATGTCTAGAGTTTTTGAGGATTGAGAAATATAAATTAATTTTATAGTTTATACTAAATTTTATAAACTCTTATCTTGCTTCAGTCAAGCTAGAATCTTATACAAGTCCATTCACCATTGATCTTTTACTCATCAGTATACCTATAAAAATCATTTGAATCCTTTGGGTTAGCACAAAATTGGTCCGTAAGGGGTTTTAGAACATTAGAGAGAATTATTTCTCTCTTAAAATACAATGAAAATTATTTTTAAAACAATTACTTTTATATCAAATATTTTGAGTCAAATAAAGTATTTTATAAAATATATAATTTACCCAAAAAACATTTTATGGTTCTAAAAATCCATAACCAAAGATGCATTTCAATATTTTTAAAAGACATATTATTTGTGAAACATCTTTTTTGTGAAGATAATTTCCTTTGAAATTAATCCATATTTCTCCTTTCATACATAAAAATTTTATTTAATAATTAATATATCATTTTTTAATTTGAAAATACTCAAGAAACTATAAGAAAAAATTATGGCTACTAGGAATATTGGAGGTAAAAATATCACTTTTTGGGAAAAGTCCAATTAATATTATGAGTTCATAACTCATTCCTAGTCATCATAACCAATACCCAAGTGTTTAATTTTAAATATTTTTTTTTGAATATTGTCTTTATACTTATAAATATATAAAATTAACCATTAAAAACATTACATATATGAAATTTATTTTCAAAGATGAATATAATTTCATATTTAATAAATCAATCCATAGTTCCCCTAAAATATTTTTTTTCATAACGATTATAATTAATCAAAAATTATTTGGTAATAATAAGAAATTGAACTTTAAAAAATCATTTTAATAATATATATGGAATGTCATGGAGAAATATATTATTTTTCCATACATTACATGTCATCATAAATGAAATCCATGGAATTACAAGAACATTTGACATAAAATGGTAATTTTAAAATTTAAAAAAACATCCTTGAAATAAAAATAGATTCCATTTTCTTAATAATATAAGAACTAAATTCATTATACATTAAAAATGATTTTATAAAAGGAAAATTTACCAACCAAAACATGTTTTTATTTTTACTTTAATGAAATTATTTTAGAATATTAAAAACAAGTGTTCTAAAAATTATTTTCCCTTACATTAAATTTTTTATTAGTAAAATTTGAAGAAGAAGTTTAAACTCATATCCCATTAAAATATATTGATTAGAATAATTGAATTTTAATAAATTTATTTTTCCTATAAAAGTTAGGGTTTTGTATAATATACATTTATAACATTATTCACCCCATATAAAAATACTTTTTTCTTGGAATCATAAAAATGAAGATTAAAATCATGTCGCATTACATGAAATAGTTGTGTATAATATATTTTTAATAAAATAATTTTACCTTCCCTTACAGTAGGTTTATAGGATAGATTTTTTCCAAATGATATCTTTAGAAGAATATTAATCACTCTTCTTTGAATCATTATTTCTTAAAATACAGTCTTACCATGAATAGAATATTCTTCTATATCACTTCCCCAAAAACACCCAAAACTATACAGACATAATTAGGGATTCTATGCATTTATTTAGATGGTAATTAAATAATGGAATGGTGTTCATTAAATAAAAATAATTTACTATATATTCATATTTAAATATATTTAATATTAAATACCAGTTCATTATCATTTAAATTATTGATATTTGATATAATATCATTTACAATGATGTTCATATAAAAAAATTTCTATTACTATCCTTTTTTCCAAGGAATCACTCTACCACACTTCCGTAAAATTACCCTATCATTAATTTATAGAGAAAAGAATTCCAAGATGTGTAAAACCATAAAAATACATGCACAAAATTTTGAGGAGATATTTACTTCCAATCTCAAACTATTTAATAAACCATAAATCTCTAAATTAGAAGCTTCTATTGAGGTCATGTTCATATGGATTACTGAACACACTGGAGAATAAAATAAGACTTTATAATTTCATATATTTATATTCATGTTAGGATTCTCTAATATTGATCATTTTTTTCAATAAAAAAGAACTCTATAATGATAAAGTAATGAATTATTAAATATATTTATTCTTTGGTTTTATCTATGGGTTTCATGCGAGGAAGTTGATGATGTTATATGGCAGGATTAAACGTAAGAGTGTGTGATTATAATTACATGGATTTACCTTTATATTAGATGGATATTATAATAATGTGAGGTTTTCATTCCCATACATAGATGAGACAACCATCACATAGGTTTTTTAACTCTTCACCTAACCCCCACGTGGTTTCAAAACCTCTACATTACCCTTACATACTGATGTTATTACTATTATGCAAAATTTGAAACATAAAATTTCCTTTTTTAGCAATAGGCGTACCATTACATGTTCTTTATGTTAAAATATTTAAAATTATGTGTGGTTATGTAACTCTTATGTGACCTTTTCAAAGACCATAATTCATTTATGTATGTACAAGAGTAACCATATATAGAAGTAGTGGTTTGCGATACCCTTATGTGAGTAATAAATTACCTTTATTCATCCCCTAGAACTTATGAGTGATCCTTATGTGAGTATCAGATTGCCCTTATGTGAAATTTAAGATCATTGGTTGACCCTTAGGATCCATGGTCTTACACTTATGCGTAGGAGACAACCCTTATGTATCTGGATATATACCCTTATATAGTGGGTGACTATACCAATGTGATAAAAGCACTGGGGATTTACCATTACCCGATATCTGAAGACCATTATACAACATAACATTAACTTTATGCAAGATTTATCCCACCAATATTTTAGTAGAATTTGTCCCCTATGAAACACATGTGTGCCCTAAAATAACATGGGACTTACCCATACATGAAGGACCGAGGCACTTACCATTACGTAGATATGAACCTGCCTTTACGCAATCTATGAGAGTCTAAATCACCTTTCCACAGCAATGGAGATACCCTTACGTAGGGAATTTTCATCCATTATGCATCACAATAGATTGAGTACATACCCTTATTAATTTATTTCATACCCTTACACATGCTTCTAAGTCTCATTACCCATATAAGAAGTCCATTTTTATAAAAATTAATATTTTTAATATTAAATTTTATAAATTATCAATTCTAATTATAAACCTGATATAATAATTTAATTTTATTACCATATTAATAGAATTTATCTACAATTATTATAAATAAAAATATATAAATTAAAAATATTTATTTCTATGTTTTTATAATTATATTCACATGGAATTTTATTTTTATAATGTACTATTTTATGAATATTTGTATACTAATATCAAAATTTTTATATAATTTCATCAAATTAACTATATTTATAATCATCTAATATTATTTCACAATTGTGAAACGATCATATTCTCTTTATTTTTTTCCATTTACTTATATTTTAAAATCAGTATATTCCAATTACTAATTATTAATATATTTTCTATAGTCAATATTAGATTCAAATTTATATTGATTAATTATGTATCATTAAATAAGATCAATGTTAATAATTATCATTTTTACAATGTTTTAATAATAATCATTTTTTATTTCAAAACAAAAAAAATATGGTTATGAATAAATTTTAAATTGATAAGTTATTAAATGAAACTTTATGTTTAATAAGTATCTATCCATATTATTTCTTAGTAAATAATATAAGTATAATTAATGTGGTATTTTTATAACTTTAATATTTTAAATTAACTTATTCAATTTTGTTCAATAAAGAGGCATTTTCATCCACATATTAAGAAAACTTATTCAAAATCTTATATTGTTTGTAGAAAATAATTTAACTTTTTAAAATAATATATATTATTAAAATATATCTTATTTTGATTGATTTTGAAATAATCTATTTTGTATAAAATTATATAAAATAAAATTATTCAATAATTCATTGGTTATTACATTCCACCCCCTTAAAGAAATTACATCTTCCCAATTTTAATTAACCACATAAATGTTAATTTCATAATTAATATCAATAAATTTAATAATAAAGATAAAATACAGCCTAAATGTTATTAGTAACTTTATACATAACATGACAAAATAAAAATAATTATTCCTCAAAAAAACCCTTCACTAAAACATATACTAAAAGCAAGGGTTGTATTACAATTAATGTGTCCAAAAATAATGAAAAATAGAATCTCAAGATCTATAATTAACTAAAAATATTATTTTTCTCTTAAAGGATTATATTTAAAATTCTGAGGATAAAAAATCCTTAACTTATATCATAATAATATCTAAATTCATCTATTCCTTTCCCAAGATATCAAATGTGACACCGTGGAAGTTTCACTCCAAGATCAGCTTCAATAAACTCTATATTTTTATTTTTGTTAAAATATTAAATGTTTCTTGAAAAATATATATCATATTGATTTTTATGTCTATAGTTCTTTTATAATTAGGAAATATAGACACATATCAGATTATATGAAAAATTATATGATCTCTTAACTAGCTTCATTCAAGCTAGACTCTAAAATGAGACCATTCTCCATTGATCTTCTACTCATCACTATAGATATGAAAATCATTTTAAAACATAGGCGGGGGAAAGGTTTCCAATAAGGAGTTTTAGAACATGAGTGGGAATCCATTATCTTTTAAAATACTTCAAAATTTTTCTCAAAAATCATTCATTTTATATAAAATATTTTGTGGGGAAAACATTTGATAAAACATTAAATTTTCCTTAAAACCAATTTTAAAATTTCAAAATCCACAACAAGATACGCATTTCAAAAAATTTAAAAGAAATATTTTTTTAAAACCAATTTATTTTAAAAAAATACAATATACTTTAAAATTAATCAAGATTTATCCTTTGATACTTCAAAACAATACTTTGGAAAATAATATCTCATTATGGAATTTAATGATACTTGGAAAAATCTAAAAAAATGGACACTAGGAATATTTTTAGTCTAAAAATTGATTTTATGAAAAATTCCCATTAATATTATGGACTTATTCCCTTTTTTGATTATCATAAAAATAAAAATTTGATGAAAATTAAATAAAACATATTTTTAAAGATTGTATTTCTCATTATAAATAAATTAAAATAACCTTTTAATAATTTCACTTATATTTAACTAATTTGTGAATAAGAAAATAATTACATATGTAATAAACATTTACAATGTTCCCTTAATAAAAATATGTGTTTTCAAAATGATTAAATGTAATATGAAATTCAAAGGTAACTCTTTGAAATTATACCTAAACAAATTATTTTCATAACATATATGGAATTTAGGTGAGAAATATAAAGCATTTCCATATAATACATGTAATAAAGAATGAAATCCAGGGAAATAAAAGAGCATTTCACATAAAATGATAATATTTAAATTCTGTAAAACTATCCATGAAATCATAGAACATTTATTTTTCCTCATAAAGGAATATATAAAAGTGTTTAAACCATAAAAACAATATTTTTGAAAGATAATTTAACTAAAAAAATTGGGTTTTGTTTTATGAGTAAAAAAAATCCCATTAAATATAAAAAAAGTGCATTAAAAATGATTTTCCTTCACAATAAGGGTTTTTACTAGAGATATTGAAATATATGTTTAAAATTTTACCCCCTTTAAAAGAAAGGGTTTCGGAAAATAGAATTTAAATTAAATCATTTCACCTTATAAGAAATGGTTTAAAAAAAATATAATTTATTAAAATCATTTTTCCCATATATTACAGGTTTTCCATTGTCATCATAAAACATATAATTAAAATCATATTCCCTTTATAGAAAATTGTTTGGAAACTATAATTTTAACAAAATATTTATTCCCTTACCTTATAGTAGGATGTTATTTTGGATTTTTTCCTCTTGATTACATTAGAATAACCCCATGAATTACTCTCTAAAACTTTAATTCTTAATAGATAGGTTTACCAAGAACATAATATTCTTATTTCTCACTTTCCATTTTCAATTGAAACTATAAGGACCTAATAATGGATTCTAAACAGTAATTAGGATGGTCTATAATATAGGGAAGTGTTCTCCTTAAATAGTCCACTTTACTGTGTATTCATATTTAAATATTTCACATATTATAGACAGTTGTTTGTCCTTTAAATTATATATATTTTGAATAATATCACTTATAATGTTTTTTAAATAAAAGATAATTAATATTACTATCTGTTTCACCCAAGGCATCACTACTCACCACCAACATAAAAAAACATGTCTCTAATTTATGGTGACAATCATGCATAGTCATATACCACCACAAAAACACACTTCAAATTGTGAGGAGATATTGAATTCCAAACTCTAACTATTGAATAAGTCATAAAACTCCAAACATAAAGTGTAGTGGGTGGTATAGTTATTATAGATTACGGAAAACACTGGATAATTAAAGAGGTTTCATAAAAGAATATGTTCATACTCGTTTCATGTTTCATTAATCATGATCCTTTTTGTCAAAAAATTGGAATTTATACCAATAAGATAATTTCATATTAAATAAATATATATTCTTCAGTCTTTTTTTCGAATTCATTAGAGGAGGAATATGATACAATTAAGTACGTTTAAATTAAAGAGCGCATGTTTTACTTTATGTGGATTTACCTTTATATTAGATGGGTTTTACTATTATGTGATGTTTTTATGGCATTACGTGCATTGAGTTTAACATTATCTAGGTTTTCAATCTTTCCAAATAACCCTTAAGTTGATTTAAAACCTCTAAATTACCCTTATTTAGTGATATTGTGACCTTTACGCAATATATAAAATTGAAAATTACCATTATATATAGATAGGATTGACTTTATGTAAGATTTTAATTATGAGATTTCCCTTTACATGAGGTTTTGTTACCAATACATAACTTTTGGAGAGAGAATTATTACTTTATATAAGTGTGGTATTACCCATAAATATCAGAGGTGATGTGGGTTACAAATATGTAAGCAATAACCTACCTAAACACAATGGTTAAAACTCACAGATTACCCTTATGTGAGTATCTGATTACCTGTATGTGACATTTATGATTAGTGGTTGACTCTTACATTAGCCAGGGTCTGAATCTTACATGCAGGTGACAACCATTATGTAATTTTTTTGTTCCCTTATGTAGAGGGTTCCTTCCCTTACATGTGCTAAAAACTATGGGTTTACCTAAATGTGAGGTTTGGTTACCCGTATACACCATAGTGGTTCCATTCCATGATCTAAAGCCCACCATTACGTGTGTAGCAGTTGAACTTTATGCAACTTAGGTGTACCCTCATGTAACATGGTGATTACCCTTACATGAAGGATAAAGTATCTAGCCTTTACATAGATAAGAACCTACCTTTACATGAGATGAGGGAATTCGGATGACCTTTATGAAGTGATGGAGTTTCCCTTATGTAGTGAATAGTATACCTTTACGTAGTACATAGGGTTGAGTACCTACCCTTAAACATGTTCTTCATACCCTTATGCACACTTCAAACAATCCTTTCTATTACATAGAATTAATTTTTAAATAGTATAATATTTTAAATATAAAATTTTATAAATTTATAATTCTAAAACTCATATTTTCCAATAATTTTATAAACATGTTAATATAATTTATCTACAATTATTTTATACATATATGAATAAATTAAAAATATTTATTTATAAATTATTATAATTATATTCATATATCATGTTATTTATTATAAAGAATTATTTTCTTAATCATCATCATCATCATTTTCTTAATATATGTTATACTTATATCCAAATATTCATATAATTTCATCAAATTAATAGTATTTATATTCTTCAAATATTATATCACTATTGTTAAATTTTAATATTCCATTAATTTATCATTTTCCGATTACATATATTTTGAAATTAGTATATTAAATTTACTCATTATTAATATATTTTTTATATTCAATATTACATTAAATTTTATATTTAATAATTCATTACTGTAAAATTATTTCTAAACCACTGATTTAAATATTACTCATGTATTAGTAATAATCCTTTTAAATTAAAAAAACAATTATTGTTAATTATAATTTTTAAAATGATAACATATTAAACATGAATTTATGTTTAATAAAAAAATTATCTATTTTATTTCATGAAATATAATACAAATATTGTTAATGCATTAATTTTATAACATTAATATTTTTAATTTATATATTCCAAAATATATATTGTTTATAGAAAACCAATTAATTTTTTAAAAGAATAATTATTCTTAAAATATATCATAGTTTTTTTTAATTGAGAAAAAATACATTTAATAAAAAATTATTTAAAGGCAAATAATGATATAATTATTGAGATTTTATATTATACCCACTTATATAAATTACATCCTCACAATTTTGATTACCCAATGAAATTTTTATTTTCTAATTAACATTAATAAATTCACCATGTATGATCAAATAAATCATCATGGTAATTAATAACATTGAAAATATCTTCAAAAAATAAAAATAATTATTTTTAAATTAATCCCTTCACTAAAACATATAATAAACTTAAAGGATTTATATCGATAAATGCCTCCCAAAATTATGAAAACTATGATAACTAGAAGTCACATTAACTAAAAATATAATTAGTTACTTAAAGGATTATATATTAAATTATAAGAATAAAAAATGATCTTATCATTATAATCTATAATGTTATATAAACCTTTCCTCTAATACCAAATGTTACAACCCCAACGACACACTCTTATATTTTTTCACTATACATAGTATATTTTTTATTTTTCTTAAAATAATAAATAATACATGAAAATATAAAGTCCGAGAGTAGTTTAGGTATAGTGTTTTTGAGGTATATGAAATATTAATACATATCATAGTTTTTAAAAAAATCAACAAACTCTTACCTGGCTTCACTCAATCTTCAATATAAATCAAGACCATTCACCATTTATCTTATTCTAATCACTATACTAGTGAAAATAATTTTAATACTTGGGGTGACCATAAAATTGCTCATTAAGGGGTGTTAATACATGGGGTTAAATCATTTATCTTTTAAAATAATAAAATTTTATCTTTCAAAAAACAATTCTTCTATTTCAAATATTATGAGTCATATAAAACAATTTATAAACCACATAATTTTTCCTAAATAACAATTTTGGATTTTCAAAATCCATAATAATAGATACCATTTAAAAAAATTAAAAGACATATTATTTTTAAAACCCATTTATTTCTATAATATGATATACATTGAAATAATTCCATAATTATCCTTTTATAGTTCAAAATATTACATTCAAAAGTAACATCTTTTTATGTAATTAAATGATACTCAAAAACTCTATGAAAATATTATGGGAACTAAGAATATTGACGGTCTAAACATCAGTTTTAGGATAAAGTACCATTGAGATTATGAGTTCACTCACATTTCTTAATCATCATTACCAATACCCAAGTGATTAATTTTAAATAAAAAATTCTTAAAAATCTTTTCATTCTTATTATATATCCATTGAAATAACCTTTAAAAAACATCACATATGATTAATTTATTTTCAATGAGTAAAATAAATAAAAATCTATCAAACATATCCAATATTCCCTAAATGGAGACTTGTGTTTTCATAATGATTATAAGTAATTGGAAATTCCTATGTAATACATAGAAATTAAACCTAAACATATTATTTGAACAAAATATATGGAATGTTAATGATAAATTTATTTCATAGGGACACAATTCATGTAATAATTATTGATATCCATTAAATTAAAAGAACATTTCACATAAAATTAAAATCATAAAATTCATTAAAACTATCATTTAAATCATAAAACAATACTTTTACTTCATAAAGACAAAACTATGCTTTTTAAAAATTGAAATTAATTTTTATAGTAACTTTTACAAATCAATATATGTTTGTCTTTTGAATGTAATGAAACATCAACAGGATATTAAAAATATAATTTTTCAAAATTATTTTCCCTTATAATAAGGGGGTTGCCATGAAATCTTGAAATATAAGTTTAAAATAATATCCCCTTTAAATAAAGGGTTTGGGAAAATATATTTTTAATAAATTCATTTTCCCTTACAATAATGGGTTTTATAAAATAGAATTTAATAAAATCATTTTCCATTTACAATAAGGGTTTTACCATGAATTCTTGAAACAAAATTTTAATATCATAAATTCTTATAAGAATGTACTTTGGAAAATATATTTTTGATAAAATCACTATTACCTTAGCTTTAAGTAGGCCGGTAAGTTGGGTTTTTACATATATATTACTTCAGCAGAACCCTAGGAATACTTATATGACTCCTCCCATACTCAAATATAGGATTAATGCAAACAAACTAGTCTTATTTCTTACTCTACCTCCTACAATAGAAATTTTAAAGAAAAAATAGGGGATTTTATGTATTACTTAAGATGATCTGTAACCAAGGGAAGGGTGTTGTTCAAATAACTATCATTTACATTGAATTCATATTAAAATATTCATTATATTAAAGACTAGTTCCTTATCCTTTATATTTTCAATAATTGATTTAATCTCATTTAAAATGATGGTTATAAAAATATAATTTCTATTTCTATTAACCCACCCAACACATTACAATATGCCACCTCCATAAAATAACCCTATCTCTAATTTACAAGTAATTTCATGCATGACCATATAAGTCCACAAAAATCCACACACTATATTTTGAGAAGATATTATCTTTATAACTCTAACCATTTAATAATCCATAAACCTCCAAAAGGAATTCCTCTGGGGTGGTTGACTTCTTATGGATTACTGAACATGATGAACAATAAATCTTGGTTTTATAAATGTAGATGTTCATATTTGTGTAAGGTTTCATTAATCATGGTCCGTTTTTCAATAAAATGTCATCTAAACTGATAAGATAATGAAAAATTGAAAATATATTCTTTGGATTTATATATATGTTCCATGAGAGGAATAATACTTTTTGATTTAGTAGGCTGAAATTTAAGATCACTTGTTTATATTATTGTAGATTTACCTTTATGTGAGATGAATATTTCATTTATGTGTGGTTTTCCCACCCTCATGTCCCATGATATTACCTTCTTGTAGGCTTTTAAACTCATCATAGGACCCTTATATGGCTTCAAAACCTATATGTTTCCCTTATGGAGAGATAATATGACCATTAACCAATATTTGAAACTTGAAATTACTTTTACATAGGGATAGGTGTATCTGAATGTGATACTTACGTTACATTCTTGACCTTTAAATGATGATATTTTACAATTATGTGACCTGTTAATAGAGCATTTATCATGTTTGGAAGTGTTAGAGTACCCTAATGTAGCGGTGGTAATGTGGGATAGCCTTTTGCGAGTAATAACATACCTTTATGCAACCTTTATAAATCATCAGGTACCCTCACACAAGTACTAGAATACTTATATGTGACATTCAGGATTAGTGGCTGACCTATATGTGAGCCATGGTCTGAACCTTATGTGCAAGTGACTAAACTTACATAGTGGGTTTTGTACCCATAGGTAGTGGGTGAATACCCAAATTTGGGTAGAGTGCATGGGATTTACCTTTATGTGAGGTATGGAATCCCTTATGCAGCATAATGAAACCATTACGTGATCATCATCCAACCCTTATATGAGTAGTATATGGCCTTTATATAACTTGGGAATACTCTTATGTGACTTGTAACATACCCTTACATGATGGAAATATGAGCTTACATTTACATAGGTAAGAACCTACCTTTACGCAAGCTAAGGGAGCTTGGAAAACCTTTACACCCTAATGGAGTTACCCTTATATAAGGAAATATATTCCTTCACATTGTGAAGTGGGTTGATTACATACCCTTTAACAACTAATTCTTTCCCTTAAACACACTTAAACATAACCTCACCCTTATGATGAATTCATTTTTATACAGAATAATATTCTAACTGTTACATTAAATAAATTTATAATTCTAATTCTAAAACACATATAATCCATTAATATTATTAACATATTGTTATAATTTATCAATAATTTTTTTATACATATATGTATAAATACAAAATACTTATTTCAACTCCATATTATTATATTTACACAACATTTAATTTATGAAAAATTCTTATTTTTTGATATATGTTATAAAACAGTCCAAATTTAAATGCACTCATCAAATTAATTGTATTTTTATTCTTAAAATATTACTTCACTCTTGTTAAATTTTTATATTCCATTAATTTATTATTTTCCACTTACTTTTTTAAAAAAATAATTATATATCATTTACACATTATTAATATATTTTCATTATTCAATATTACATAAAAAATTATTTTTATATATTTAGAATCATAAAATAAGTTCTAATTAATTAATTAAAATTTCACCCATGTGTTAGTAAAAATCATTTTAATTTAAAAACAAAAATATTTTTGGTTAAGTATAAATTTTGAAATGCTAACATATTAAACATGAATGTATGTTTAACAAAAATTTATCCATATTATTTCCCATAAAATAATACTAATATAGTTAAAGATTTATTTTTAACTCTCGAATATTATTCCAAAACATTCTATTGTTTATAGAAAAACATTATATTTTGTAAAAAAATATTTATTCTTAAAATACATATTATTATGTTTTTATTATGAATGAATCCATTTAATAAGCATTAATAAAAATTAATATATTTCTAGACTTCTCAGGATATTATGTCATGACTCCAATATGATTGAGGATCATGTTTTAATATCACATTCATTTATGATTCCATGGGAAAGGAATGAGTTTATTTTCTTAAAAATAAATATGATGTTATTAGCACTTGTGTACAATTGAAATCGAGCTAATATTTTTAAAAGTGATTTAAAATCTAGTTATCATAGATTCTATAATAGTGGTGAGTATAATGGTAAGAAATTTAAAACTTCTACAAAAATAAGGGGATAAGTATTGAGTAAAAAATAAATCATACTCTGTGATAAAATATAATTATAAAGGGTATGAATAAAAAATTTACGAAGAAGGGTTGATACATGTGTGGGGACATAATAATGACCCAATCTATACGAGAGGATGAAATTTCCATTGAAGAACTTTTTTCTTGTAATTTAACTTAAGTTTCACACCACAAATTATTCACATGTATTGATTATGATCTTGTTGATGCAAAGGATAAGGATAAATAGGTGGGAAATTCCAAAGCTAGTTTTCTTATGGACTATAAATATAAAATGTTTGGATGAAAAATATTTAATTATTATCAAAAATACCAATGATACTAGATGTCTTCACAAATACACTTAAAATTAAAACAAAAAAAGATACACTATAATGATCAAGAACTACATAATACCAATAGAAATAGCAGGTAGCAAAGAAATCAGCAAAAGATTATAAGAAGTTTACTAAAATTATAAGTTCTAGTTAGTATAGAAACTTCTAAATGATGATATTCTAGATTCATATAATTGGTAAAATAGAATACGGATGATGAAAACCTATTAATTTTAATGGTTGACGATGAACATGAATTTCTACAAGACGTACTGACACTCAGTGACTTTATGAAATAAGATTATTCCATGTAGAATGAAATTAATTCCTTAATGATAAATATAAATTGGAATATGTATGAACTATTATTGAAAAATCATGCAATAGAGTATAAATGAGTCTACCATTTGAAAAAAATAAACTATTGGATACAAAACATACTTGGAATTATTGGTGGTGAATAGATTCTAATATAAAGAACGAATTTATTTCATTGAAATATTTTCACCTATAGTTTGACATAATACTATCTAGATTATTCTGATAATCATTTAATATGATGGTTTACATTTGGAGTATATGGATGATAAGACTTCATTTCTTTATGTCGATTTGATGGATGAGATCTTTATGATGTAGCCTAAGGGATTTGAATATATTTTAAAGGAGGTCATCATTTGAAAATTTAATCAATGCCTTTATATATTAAAATAGGGACCCTAATATTAGAACCATAATTTTTATAATTTCCCGAATAAAGAAGGTTTCATGAGGATAAACTATGACCATTGTTATTGAATTTTTTATACTTATGGGACATAAGGTTTACATTTACAATATTTATATGAAATATTTCTTTTGGTTATATAAATTCAACAGATTTTAGTGGAAAAGAGTAAGTTTTTTGGAATATATGAAATGAATGTTCTCAGCCCTGATAATAAAATCATGGAGATGAGTTTTGAAAGTGATTGAAAATCAGGTACTCTAGTCTTATCCCATACATAATACATCCAGATGACCATTGAGATATTATAGATGACCATATCAAAATTACTCAAAAACATCACTCTTTTTACACTTGAAAATATCCAATTAATAGATAACATTAATATAATATGAGATTTAGATCATGGTAAATGATTTTCAACCATCAGTTATTAGAATATTTATGTTTTTGATGACATGTATGTGTCCTAAATATTCAACTACAGTAGGAGTTGTAAGTTAGTTTATGTATAACCCTGGGAAGTATTATTGAGAATATGTGTAGTGGATCATCTGACACTTTAAGGGATCAATAGATAAAAAATTTATCTTTAGGTGAGATGATACCTTATAAGTATTTTAATGCATATTTTTTTGGTGTTTCCAATACTCGAAATAGAACAATGGGTTTTCTGTTTACATTTTTTCATAACGGTGATCGAATGAATGTCCCAACTATTTTTTATGGTTAAATTTCATAAAATAAAAGTATAATATCTAAAAACTGCAGAAGATAAAAAAGGATTTGTTTGGATAATTTACATGTTGGATGATATTATAAATGAATCAGAAGGTGGAGTGTTGTTCTATAACATTCAAAGTATTTTCCCCGTAAAATAGAATCCATTATTTCATGTAATAATGAAACACATTTAACTAGGAATATTATTGAATAAAATGTGTTAGAGGTACATAATATCATAAGGAATCAAAATCCAAACGATATATTTACAAATCAGTAATTTCAAGAGTCTGTGGAAATATTGTGCCATAGTGAGACTTGGAAAAATAGAAGGATGAAGGATAACAGTTCATGAACATAGAAGAAAGATATGGTTACCCAAATTTTAGGAGGATACTGAAAAGGTCCCTAAGATAAACTTATATGTGGGATTGTGTTTTGGAATGCCAAGTTTCATTAAGTCATTTGATGCTCATTTATCTGAATGAGAGCCTTTTGAAAATTTCATCATGCTTGATTGTGCAACGACAACATCAAACATCAAGAAAAAGATTTTTTTAACATAATATCACATAAATTTGATGATTTTGTCACTTTAGACTTTGGGAACGGTGAACATTCAACTGGAAATGATGTTTGAGCTAGTGTTGGATACTATTGAGAGATGAAACCAACAGATGGTTGAACGTGTTTCACAGAGGTTTGTGTAACTGGTTTAACCAACTGATTACTGGTATATAATTGGGGTGACAATAAATATTGATGGGTATCTATATGACTAGTTAAATTTTAATATCCAACTAATTAGTTATATTTATTCTTATCCTTGTGATTCATGAAATTTAATAGTTCCCCAGTGTTCTCCTATGGAAGTACAGATAAAGTAGAAACCACATAATCTTTTGTCACCATTTTTAACTATTATTGATGTTTCATTAATTTTACATGAATCATACGATAAGGGTGAATATTATATGTTAGGATTAGGGTGAATCAGGGTTCTATATTTTGGTTTCCTATGACATGGAACAATGTATCAATAGTCGAAATTCAACAATGCTAAACTGCGAGTGGATATGAATTTTAAGTGAACTGAGGCTTAAGAATCCAATGCTTGTATCAATTATTTAGGCTTCTGAACACATTAGGGAAGAAGAGGAAGATATTTGAAGTCTATACTATTGATGAAAACATGTAAAGGACACTTACAAAGTCTGAAATCATGATTAACACATGTAATATACATAATGTGTTTTCTATATAAACATCATAGTGTAATAATCTATTGCATAAAAATAATGTGTGTAAACATCGAGATTATAATTATATCTCTTGTTTATATTGAGGTTAAAAACAAAAAGAATAATAAATAATATATACACCACAACTCAAGGATATATTTTTGTGATATTTATCACATAATAATTTAGAAGATTCCAGTTTATGAGTTCATTAATGAAAACTATAATATCAATTTACTATAATGATTTAGAAAAGATTTATGAAGGCATAAAATGAGGATGATGGAGGGATAATTCTTCATCATGAAGGAAGCATCCGTGATTAGTACAATGGATGTCATGCATATATAATTATAGGTTTTATAAATTCAAGTGAATCATTATAGATAGAAGATGAATAATAAAAATATTAAATATGTAATACGAACTTGAGAGGTTTTTGTTCTGAAGGGTGAAGCCACATATTTACATGTGACTATAAATTTTGTACATGCATGAATAAATTTAAATGCATGAAAATTATCATGGATAGAGAAAATAAATAATTCCATGATTACGGGAGAAGAAGTTCTATGATAATTACTTCATATTTAATGGAGTTATAAGAAATTATGAAGGTGGTGAATTGGTATGTTCAAGATACGATATTCTAGTTATTTTTGAAACACTAAAATATTTTTCTATTTTAATTAATGTATTCATGTGTCATTATGAATACAAAAAAAAATGAAAAAAATAATGAGAATATAACCACCATTTTTGTCTTTTATTCTATTAATTTATATATATTAATGAAAATAAGATAAGAAAACTGAGAAGTTCATCAAATTAATCTATAGAGTATAATTGTTTTTCCATGTCAAATATTTATAAGACCAAAACATAGTTTCTGTAATAATGAACTATTGTGTGTTAAATTAGAAGAAGACCCAGCGAAGTTTGAGTTAAATTGAGGAAGAGAGAAGGGAAAAAAGAAGACGAGGCCAAGTTGTTCATGAAGTTTACCAGAAGAAGAAAATATTTTCATATTTTATCTTGTACAGAAGAAGATGAATAAGAAGAGGTTGTTTTATGATGATATATGAATAAAAATATAAACGGTGACTCAGTACTAAGGAAGCGAAGAAAAAAAAGAAAAAGCCAGCACATCAAAAACATGTCAATGTTATAAATTAGGGATAGACACTCTTGTTGTTTTCCCTATATCACTATAATGGTATGGGTATACATGAGTGAAAGATGCACTAAAAATGTGTGTGGGATTCAAAATCTATATTTCTCGAAGATAATAGTGTAACTGTCATAGTGTTTTACTAGTGGGTTCTGTGATCCACTTTTTTATCGATTCACATCAAAGATAAGCTTTTCATATTAAAATGTTATACTTATAATTATTATATATCATTGTGTGTGTGTGTGTTTCTATGTTGTTCATGTAAATTAAAAGTTGATAATAGAGAAAAAAAATAGACCAATTCACCTTAACAGGTGATAAAAAGTAAATAGAGAAATGATAAATATATAAATATGATTAATATTTACCAATAATGATTCACCCTCTTATCCCAATGTTAAGTTTATCCCTAATTGGTCCCCTATAAAGGCCAATTTGTGTATAATTCATCATGTACTGCCACTATTCTTTATGTTATTTATCCCCCTGTCAGTTGTAATCACACCATGTCACAAGTCTAAAAGTTGTGTCCCCCTGCCATGAATCATTCCATTATTCTATCATTAGACACACCATGTCACAGTACCTATAACGACCCATACATTACATACATTGTTAATACTTCAAAATTTAAGTACACCTATTACAACTTATAACAAAACCATGAAAAGACCGTATAGGTATAGTGTCTTTAGAAATTGGGAATCAAAAATAACTGGTTCATAAAGCATCTATATTGTCTCCCATTTATTTCATCATATCTAGAGTCCCATTTGACATATCCTACTTAATAACCTTCTTCCTGACCTGGGGAAAGAAAACATATAAAAGGGTGAGATAAAATTCTTAGTAATGGTAATCAAAAGAAATATCAATCTCATCATATTCATAAGAACATAACATTTTGGAAATCTTCACCTGCAAAAGAGATCATAATTTCATAACATGGGATAAATCATAGTAGTGAAATGTAATCTCAATAATCATAACGTAAAAACATGAAAATTTGTGGCATACACACATAATCATAGAGAATCATTTCTTAGCAGTCAAGACTCATAGTCAAGACTATCTTACTGGACAAAGTCCATTTTTGAACCGAGTTCACTCCTCGTTTCAGTCATGTTTCACTGAACCGGATTAACCTGCAGTTCCATCCATGTCTATCTCATGAGAAATAAATCTTTACCCAATGAATTGGAGGGAGATATAGGTACCACCCATCTCATAATGAAACCATTCTTATGTGTGCCACAAAATAAATAATACATCATAGCATAACCCATGTATTAAAAATGGGATTCTTAATTATCATGCCATCATAAAAAAATCCATATAAGATAAAAGGACATCATAAAAATAATTCCATCATAACATAATCAAAACAATGTAAAAACAGGGACAGAAATAGAACCTTATATTATCTTAGATGGAAAATAATTTTGATAAAACACTTGAACTCCATTCTTGAGGAAAATATCCTTTCTGCTTCAAAAACATTTTCCTTTATTAAAATGTAATATAATTTTAAACTAAAATAAGTCGATTAAAAATAAGTCTGAAAACATTTAATGTAATATTCATGGAAATAGTGTTCTAAGATTCCATTCAGTCCGTATAAGTTAAAAAAACATTCTTTCCGTACTTTGGCCGGAAAAGTCAAAAAGTACCTCGTTCGAAAAACGACAAAGGATTCCTTTCATATATTTTACTAAAAACATACCGAAGGGTATAATTGGATTCAAACAATTTTATGTGGATGGAAAGAATATTAAATATTGAGGAAACATGGATTTGGATGATAAATATTCCCCAGAAAATTATTAAGTATAAACAATCTTGGATAAAAAATGATACTGTGAGATTTTCCCTTACCTTAGGTCTGATTTTCTTCGTAAGTGTCTGGACCTGCTGTATAATGATTTAAATAATTTCATTGACTTATTCCAGAATCATAATTATTTTTATGATATCATATATGGTCATATTCTTAGCTTCTTATTAGTAATATTTCATTGTTACTTCTTATTCAGATGTTTATTGCCTTTTGTTCTTATGCGTGTTTTGTCGAATAAATTCTTATTATTCTTTCTAGGTTATAGATACCTCATTTCCATAATGGTATTAGTGTAATAAATATCATATTTATTCACTCAATTCATTTATGTAATCATTATGCAATGAAAATCATGTAGAACGAGTCGCATCACATCGTGGAGACGGTATTCCGTATGTACGCACGAGTGATGATATCGTTCCCATGATCGTGGAATTGAATTGGAGTGTATGTATACTATTTCAAAATAAAAATCACTTTAAAATAATCATATATAGTTATTATTTACACCATTATACCCATCCATGTACGGTGGTGGTGGAAAATAGATTACACCATGGCATGGAGACGGTATTCCGTACGTACGCATGCACAGTGATTTTGTTCTCCATAGGATGGATAGATGTTGAAATAGGGTTCATTAATACTTATAATAAAATATCAATATATTAGTGATACTGATGTTATTACTTCATAATGAAATAACTAATGAAGAAGAAGTGAAAGAAGAAATAAAGTTGAAAGAATTGGTAACAGACATTACCTCTTCTTTTAAGCGCCTCTTTGAGACTTCTACTTAGGGAACTAAAATTGGACTTTGAAGAATAACAGGACATCTAGTATGTTTCTAGGGAAGTGGAGAAGAGAATTTGGTAGGGGTTGGATGATCATGAAGGCTCAAAGTGGTGCGAGGAAGAGAGGGAGGAGGTGCCCTTTTATAAGGGAGGAGAGGGGCACCTTTGGAAAAACTAATAGTGTTATTTTATTATAAAGTCATATTCGAATTTTAATAGCTCCAAATTAATATATTTCGAAGCTAAGGTGGGGATGGGTCTAAATACTCTCATCCAATAGAATTCATACAAGTTTATATTTCTATTTTAACCTTATCATTTAGATTTAACTTTAAGTTAGATAATTTATCTTTTACCATTTCTTCTTGTTTTCTTACAATATAAGGTTAATAAACTTCCCATAACAAGCCAAAATAATCCCAGGTTGTTTATTATTAATATATATAACCTTATATATGTCCTTTGGAAGAACCATTTATTTTTAGTAATAAAATAATAATTAATAATATGATATTTTTTTCAAAAACTATTTTATGTCAATTTTACCACTATTTGGTAATTGATTTTTGTGAAAATCAAAACAGAAAGATTAGTTCGAAAAAAGCTAATTAAATCAATACTAACATGTCATATTAACATAGAAAATTATTGTAATTCATAAAAAGTCTCAAATTACATTTATTTGGGTATTTATAACAACAATTATGTCAATATTTCATTAATAAGATAATTACTGTATCATCATTGTGCCATAAATAAATTAAATTATTTAATCTATATACATTACAAATAAAATACCATTATGTAGGAAATCTTTTTATATGTCTAATGAATATTTATAGTCTAATTTATCTTATTTATAACCCTATATTAAAAATTATTTACTTATTAAACTTTGATTTTAACTATTTTAACCCTTCTTTAAATAAATTAATATTAAATGACCTAATCTAATCCAAGTGGGCCTAAATGGTCATATTTTATTCCTAAGGTTGTTTTTGGTCGAATTACACTTATCCAATAAAATCAGGACATGTTTTAGGGTAATAATAATAACATTTTTACCCTTAATTACCCTATTTACTTTTAGCCGTGGTAAAAAAAGTAAAAAGTGACTATTCACCAAAAATTATTTTCATCTCATTGAACCACATTTTAGTCCTTGATACTAACCGTGTCTCTCTAATTTTCGAAATTCCACTCACATAAGTGGTAAAATTATGTTTTTTGTGAATTTGGAAATTCTCCTAGGAGATTGGTAAAAGACGATGAAAAGTTCAATAAAATTTTTATATATCTAAAACTATTATAAAATGACTCCAATGAATTACATTGAACTTATATATGTGTTATGTATCAATTTTGACCCAAAATAAATTTAAATAAAATAAATAATTATTTAAATAAAAAGTCGGTTTTTAAATAGTAACCCAGTGTTTTCAATATTCATCAGAAATTGAATGTTTTCAGAAAAATACCAAAATTTCTCCCTAGTCTAATTTCGATATTCTGAATCCAAAAATGAAGTCCATTTTGAAAAATGAAATTTACAAAATTCCAAAAAGTGGGTATTAGTATTCATAATGGATAGTTTTAATAATATTTTAATAGCATATCATTGTTTAGTGAAACTCAGTATTGCGTACGATGCAAGCTATCGAGGAAGTTCGCGATTGCGTGTAAAGAATGCCAAGCTAGTTTTGGGTGTCGTGATATATTCCATTGATGATTTATATAACATAAAAACAAAATATTTCTTATAAAATTCTCAGGTGTTACATTCTACCCCCCTTAAAATTAATTTCGCCCTCAAAATTCGTCACTTTGTAACAAACAGATGATGATACCTCTCCCTCATCATATCCTCAAGCTCCCATGTAGCTTCTTCTAATTGGTGGTTCCTCCATAAAACATTCACCAAGTGAGTGGTCTTGTTCCATAAGAATTTTTTATTACGATCAAGAATCTCTATCGGCTGTTCTTCATAAGAAAGTTCTTTTTCCAGTGGTACAACTTCTGAGCTGAGTACATGTGAAGGATCAGGTATGTACTTTCTCAGGAGAGATACATGGAACACATCATGAACTTCAGAGAGATTTGGTGGAAGCTCCAATCGGTAAGCTACCTTCCCAACATGATCCAGTATTTCGAAAGGACCGATATATCTAGGGCTCAGCATTCCCTTCTTTCCAAATCTCATTACTCTCTTCCAAGGAGATATTTGTAAGAACACTTCATCACCCACTTCAAACTATAGGTATTTTCTTCGGTTTTCGGTATAAATTTTTTGTCAACTCCGAGCTGGTCTTATGTGTTGTTGAATAGATCTGACCTTTTCTTCCATCTCATCAACAAGATTCGGTCCAAATATCTTTCTTTCCCCAACTTCATCCCTACAAGTTGGAGTCCTGCATTTCTTTCCATAGAGAGCTTCATAAGGATCCATCTAAATACTGGATTGAAAGCTATTATTATAAGAAAATTCCACCAAAGGTAGGTGTTGATCCTAACCTCCTTTGAAATCCATAGAACAAGCTCTCAACATATCTTCATGAGTTTGAATTTTCCTCTCAGACTGACCGTCTGTCTGAGGATGACAATAAGTGTTGAAACTCAACTTTGTATCCAGAGTATGCTGAAGACTTTGCCAGATCATTGAGGTAATCCTCAGATCCCAATCAAATATAATAGAAAGTGGTACTCCATGCAATCTTTCCTCTTCCTTCACATATATCCTGGCAAGCTGATCCAGAGAGAAATCCTCTCTAATAACAATGAAGTGTGCAGACTTCGTAAGACGATCAACTATGACCCAGTTAGCATTATTTACTTTGGATGTTTTAGGAAGTCCGGTGACAAAGTCCATAGTGATGTTTTCCCATTTCTATTCTGGTATGGGTAATGGTTGTAACATTCCCTTAGACTTTTGTGTCTCAACATTAACTTGCTGACAAACCAAGCATCGAGATATATATTCAACAACATCTCTTTTCATGCCATCCCACTAGAATTACTCTTTCAGGTCCCTATACATCTTTGTACTTCCTGGATGAATAGGAAATGAAGAACACTGAGCCTCATCCAGTAGCCCCTTCTTTAATTCGTGGATGGGAGGAACAGAAACCCAATTCTTGAAATTTGTTATCCCATCACAATCAAGGTTGAATTCAGGAACATTTATCACCTTATTTTGTAACTCTACATCTTATTTCTGTTCCTCTTTAATATTCACATGTATAGATTATTGAACATTCATTTGAGAAAGATACGATTTTTACCCTTCCATTATAATTCCAAGATCCATCCTTTGTAAATCCATAAATATTTGATCTTTTGTGATCCTCATCATGGATAAGCTAGAATGGTCTTGTCGACTTAATGCATCTTCCACCTTGTTTCCTTTCCCAGTGTGGTAATGAATTGAGCAGTCGTAATACTTAATCAGCTCCAACCATCTTCATTAGCGCATATTCAGCTCCTTTTGTGTGAAAATATACTTTAAACTTTTATGATCAGTATAAATGTCACACCTTTCTCAATAAAAATATTGCCTCTGAATATTTAATGCAAATATTACCGCAGCTAACTCCAAATCATTATTTGGGTAATTTTGCTAATGGATTTTCAACTGTCGTGAGGCATAAGCTATCACCATATCATTTTTCATAAGAACACACCCCATCCCCTTCTTGGATGCATCACTGTAGATCAAAATCCTTCCTCCACTACAAGGAAGTGTGAGTACAGGTGCACTAGACAACCTTCTTTTCAACACCTTGAAATTCTCTTCACATTCCTCCGTCCACACGAACATAACTCCTTTTCGAGTCAACCTGGTGAGTGGATTAGATAATCATGAAAAATATTTCACAAAACGTCGATAATATTCATACAAACCAATAAAACTTCGGATCTCGGTTACTATTGTTGGTCTCAACCATCTTTCGATAACCTCTATTTTTGCTGGATCCACAAATATCCCCTCTTTTGAGATTATGTGACCCAAAAATGCATCTTTTTTAAGCCAAAATTCACACTTGGTAAATTTGGCATAAAGCTTCTCTTTTCTCAGGGTCTTCAATACAATTCTCAATTGATCTTCATGTTCTTGCTTTCCCTTTTAATAGAAAAGAATATCGTCTATAAAGACTACCACAAACTGATCAAAATAGTCTCTAAAGACTATATTCATCAGATCCATGAAGATAGCAGGGGAATTAGTAAGACCAAATGGCATCACTATAAATTCATAGAGTCCATACCTTGTACAGAAAGACATCTTTGGTATATACTCCCTTTTGACCCTTAATTGATTATACCCTGAACGAAGATCAATCTTGGAAAATTATTGAGCTTCGCGTAGTTGGTCAAATAAGTCACCAATGCATGGGAGAGGATATTTTTTCTTGATAGTGATCTTGTTAAGTTCTCGATAATCAATGAAGAGTCTCATTGATCTATCTTTCTTCTTAACAAACAGAACATCTGCTCCCCAAGGTGATGCACTAGGGAGTATGAACCGCTTATCAAGATTCTCTTGGATTTGCTTCTTTAATTCCTGCAACTCAATTGGGGCCATTCTATTAGGTGTCTTGGAAATAGGTAATGCACCAGGTATGAGTTCTATTGAAAACTTAACTTCAAGATTTGGTGGAAGACCCGGAAATTCCTCCGGAAAGACATCGTCAAACTTTGGTACAATGGGGATATTATTAATCAAGAGTTTCTCTCCAACCATTTGAGATAAATAACCCTCATTTAGTGGAATCAAGACCTATAAGATGGAAGAAATTTCCACTGGAAGGTTATGTTCATCCTTGCATCGATAGATGATCATAGATTGATCTGGAATATGAAATGTGACTTCCCTTCTTTAGAAATTGATATGAGCTCCATATAGAGAAAGCCAATCCATGCCAAGAATCAAATCAAATTCCACTACAGGAAGGATCACATGATTTGTAGGAATCACTTTCCCACAAACTTCAATCAGAGAAGAATTATAAACTTTTGATACGACTATTATTTTATTAGGGGTTGTCACATCTAACTCAACATCTAATTATTGAGGTAATACGATGATACCCTTTGAAAATTCTTCAGAAATAAAAGAGTGGGTGGATCCAGAATCAAATAAAACATTTGCTACTTTAGAGTGGATGGTAAGTGTACTTTTCACCACTTCATTATCATACTCCACATCACTAATAGAAATTGCATGTGAATTTCCTTTTTCTTTAGCCTTAAGAGTTTTTTGAAATCGATCATCATCAACAACCCTTGGATTAGGGCATTGATTGGCATAATTCCCCATTTCCTTGCACTTGTAACATTGAAGTGTAGGAGGTGCACTCTGTGTAGCCTTTTCTTTGTTCGCATCACTAGACATCTTATTCCCATCATTGTGGCATTTAAATGCCCGATGACCATCCTTTCCAAATTTGAAACATTTACTTGTCCCATTAAGACAACTCCCTCCATGTTTCTTTCCACACTTTGAGCATAAGGGAAAACTCATCTTCTTTTTAGTGTTCTCTTTAGATTTTCCTTTGAATTCCTTTTTCCTCTTCTTATCAAACCCATATGACTAATGGGTTACTCCAATCTCCATCTCAACCTTGAGAGCACATCGAACGATTTCCTATTAACTATTGAAGTCCCATATGGCTAACGCCCTTCGAAGACTTGGTTTTAAGCCACTAAAGAATCGATCGATCTTACTCTCAGGTTGGATAATAATCCCAGAAGCGTACCTTGCATGTCTTGTAAAATTTGCTTCGTAGGGACCAACAGATTCATCATCCTTTTGTTTTAGTTCAAGAAACTCCTCCATATTTGTTCGAAGAATACGAGGGAAGTTCTTATAGAAAAATAAGTTCTTGAACTCGTCTCATTCCATGGACTCAATTTCATCACTTTTCCTCATATTGTTAATAAGATTCCACCATTGATCAACATCACCTTCCAAACGATATACTGATAAGATGCATTTATCATGTTCAGAACATTGAATAACTGAAAACATCTTTTCCGTGGTACTGATCCGTTGTTCAGACACTAATGGATCAGAACACCCATTGAATGAAGGTGGACGCTGACTCATGAAGGATTCAGCAGAATGTTTCTCCTTCCTTTGGTCGTTTGGAAGTCCTGTATGATTCATAGCTTGATAAATTTGTGTGAGCATGGCTGCAAGATTTTTCATTCCAACTCTCATAATTTTTGGTTGCTTAGGGGGACAATCATTGCATTGCCTGTCACATTTCTCATTAACACGATTCCTTCAGGTTCCATCCATTTACTAAAATCAAGGAGAAAGTGTGAGAAACACTAATTATAATAGAAAAAACACATAATCAAGAATAAAATTTCACACTTAAGGTCTTATCATAGGTTGTTCATGGCCATTTCTAAAATACTAAGATTGTGTTCTATGCTTAGACATATCCTTAGGGTTCTTACTAAGGCTTTCACTTCCTAGTTTCCAAATGTTTAATATACCTTTCCACTGATACCAAATATAACGACCCATATTTTACATACATTGTTAATACTTCAAAATTAATGTACACTTATTACAACATATAACAAAACCATGAAAGGACCGTATAGGTATAGTGTCTTTAGAAACTGGGAAACATAAACATCTGGTTCATAAAGCATCTACATTGTCTCCCATTTATTTCATCATATCTAGAGTCCCTTTTGGAATATCATACTTAATAACCTTCTTCCTGACCTGGGGAAAGAAAACATACAAAATGGTGAGCTCAAATGCTCAGTAAGGGTAATCAAAATAAATATCAATCACATCATATTCATAAGAACATAACATTTTGGAAATCTTAACCTGCAAAAGAGATCATAATTTAATAACATGGGATAAATCATAGTAGTGAAATTTAATATCAATAATCATAAATTAGAACATTAAACTTTGTGGCATACACACATAATCATAGAGAATCATTTCTTAGTAGTCAAGACTCATAGTCAAGACTATCTTTGCGGACAAGGTCCATTTCTGAACCGAGTTCACTCCTCGTTCCAGTCCTGTTTCACTGAACCAGATTAACCTTCCATTCTAACCATGTCTATCTCATGAGATATAAATCCTTACCCAATACATTGGAGTGAGATATAGGTCCCACCCAACTCATAATGAAACCATTATTATGTGTGCCACAAAAAAATCATACATCATAGCATAACCCATGTAATAAAAATGGGATTCTTAATCATCATGCCATCATAACACAATCCATATAAGATAAAAGGACATCATAAAAATAATTCCATCATAACATAATCAAAACAATGTAAAAACAGGGATAGAAACAGAACCCTATATTATCTTATATGGAAAATAATTTTGATAAAACACTTGAACTCCATTCTTGAGGAAAATATCCTTTCTACTTAAATTTTTTTTCCTTTATTAAAATGTCATATAATTTTAAACTAAAATAAGTTGATTAAAAATATACTTGAAAACATGTAAAGAAATTTTCATGGAAATGATTTTTTAAAATTCCATTCAGGCCGTATAAGTTATAAAAACATTCTTCCCATACTTTGGCCGGAAAAGTCAAAAAGTACCTCGTACGAAAAACGACAAAAGATTCCTTTCATATCTTTTACTAAAAACTCACCCAAGGGTAAAATTGGATTTAAAAAATTGTAGGTGGATGGAAATAATATTACATATTGAGGAAACCTGGATGTGGATGATAAATATTCCCCAGTAAATTATGAAGTATAAACATTCTTGGATAAAAAATAAGATTGTGAGATTTCCCCTTACCTTAGGTCCGATTTTCTTTGTAAGTGTCCGAACCTCTTGTATAATAATTTAAATATTGTCATTGAATTATTCCAGAATCATACGTATTTTTCTGATATCATATATGGTCATATTCTTAGCTTCTTATTATTAATATTTCATTGTTACTTATTATTCGGGTATTTATTGCTTTTTGTTCTTATGCGTGTTTTGTCGAATAAATTCTTATTCATATTTTTAGTTTATAGATACCTCATTTACAGAATGGTATTAGTGTAATACATATCATATTTATTCACTAAATTCATTTATGTAATCATTATTCAATGAAAATCATGTAGAACGAGTCGCATCACATCGTGGAGACGATATTCCGTACGTACGCACGAGCGATGATATCGTTCCCATGACCGTGGAATTGTATTGGAGTGTATGTATACTATTAAAAAATCAGTATCACTTTAAAATAATCATTTATAGTTATTATTTACACCATTATACCCATCCATGTAAGGTGGTGGTGGAAAATAGATTACACCATGGCGTGGAGACGGTATTCCGTACGTACGCACGCGCGGTGATTTCGTTTTCCGTAGGATGGATAGATGGTGAAATAGGGTTTTTTCATACTTATAAAAACATATAAGTATATGAGTGATACTGTTGTTATTACTTCATAATGATAAAACTAAAGAAGAAGAAGTGGAAGAAGAAATAATGTTGAAAGAATCGGTAACGGACATTACCTCTTCTTTGAAGCGCCTCTTCGAGACTTCTTCTTAGGGCACTAAAATTGGTCTTTGAAGAAGACCAGGACCTCTAGTATGTTTCGAGGGAAGTGGAGAAGATAATTTTTCAGGGGTTGGCCGAGCATGAAGGCTCAAATTGGTGTGAGGAAGAGAGGGAGGAGGTTCCCTTTTATAAGGGAGGAGAGGGGCACCTTTGAAAAAACTAAAAATATTATTTTATTGTAAAGTCATATTCAGGTTTTAATAAATAAAAATTGATTTATTTCTAAGATAAGGTGGGTATGGGTCTAAATCGTCTCATAAAATATAATTTAGACATGTTTAGGTTTCTATTTTAACCATATCATTTAGATTTAACTTTATGTTAGATAATTTAACTTTTACCGTGTCTTCTTGTTTTCTTACACTATAAGGTTAATAAAAATACTATAACAAAACCAAAAAATCCCAAGTTGTTTATTATTAATATATATAAACTTATCTAAGTAATTTTGCCGATACATAGATTTTTAATAATAAAATAACAATTAATAATAGAATATTTGTTTTAAAAATTATATTTTGTCAATTTTGACACTATTTGGTAATTAATTTTTGTGAAAATAAAAACTGAAAGATTAGTTCGAAAAAAGCTAATTAAATCAATACTAACATGTCATAGTAACATATAAAATTATTGGAATTCATAAAAAGTCTCAAATTACATTTATTTGGGTATTTATAACATCAATTATTTCAATATTTCATTAATAAGATAATTACTATATCATCATTGTGTCACAAATAAATTTAATTATTTAATGTCTAAAAATTAAAAATAAAATACCATTATGTAGGAAATATTTTTATCTTTCTAATTAATATTTATAGTAGAATTTATCTTATGTATTACCCTATATTAAAAATTATTTACTTATTAAACATTGATTTTAACTATTTTAACCCTTCTTTAAATAAATTAATATTAAATGTCCTAATCTAATCCAAGTGGGCCTAAATGGTCATATTGTATTCCTAAGGTTGTTTTTGGTCGAATTACACTTATCCAATAGAATTAGGACATGTCTTTGGATAATAATAATAACATTGTTACCCTTAATTACCCTATTTACTTTTAACCGTGGTAAAAAAAAGTAAAGTGATACTATTCACTAAAAAATATTTTCGTCTCATTGAACCACATTTTAGTCCTTGATATTAACCGTGTCTCTTGGATTTTCAAAATTCCACTCACAGAAGCAGTAAAATTAACTTTTATGTGAATTTGGAAATTCTCCTAGGAGGATGGTAAAAGACGATGAAAAGTTCAATAAAATTTTTATATATCTAAAATTATTATAAAATGACTCTAATGAATTAAATTGAACTTATATAGGTGTTATGTATCAATTTTTTCCTAAAATATATTTAAATAAAATAAATAATTATTTAAATAAACAGTCGGTTTTCAAATAGTATCCTAGTGTTTTCACTATTCATCAAAAACTGAAAGTTTTCAGAAAAATACCAAAATTTCACCCTAGGATAATTTCGATATTCCAAATCCAAAAATGAAGTCCATTTTGAAAAATGAAATTTTAAAATTTCCAAAAAAGTTGGTATTACTATTCATAACGACTAGTTTTAATAATATTTTAATATCATATCATTGTTTAGTGAAACTCGGTATTGCGTACGACACAAGCTATCGAGGAAGGTCACAATTGCGTGTAAAGCAAGCCAAGATAGTGTTGTGTGTAGTGAAATATTCCCTTGATGATTTATATAACATAAAAACAAAATATTTCTCACAAAATATTTTGGTGTTACAGTACCCCTCCATCCCACCATAGAGATCCTTATGAGAAGATATATAAATGATAGTTTTCAGCATAATCATCTCTCTTTTGAGCCACCAACCCTTTAATTTCATACATGGTGCCCTACTGCATTGCCTTCCAGTCATATCACATCATTAAACTAGTCCCACAATGAATATAGTCATGTGGAAGGAAACCCCTATATCCTAGATCGCAAACCTAGGAGGATGAGACGATGGTTGATACATTCAATCATTCTCATAACTCTTTCAAGGCCACCCAACCAATGATGAATGTGTTTCACTCTGTCACGTTGCTTATGTTTAGTCATTTTTGTTGTCCTTCCATGTCACATAATTCCCGCAGAAGATGAATGATAGGCCTTATGGACCAAAGGCCTATTTGTTTCATGGAAGATCTATAGTGTCATGAAATTACCCACTAATTACCCACTTGGACCAATGGTATGTCAATAGTTACACCCCAAGACAAACTACAATAGGGAAATGGTTGGAGACTAGATCTTAGTAGGAATATCACAAAATGAGATACTTTTTTTCAAATGAACCTATAAAAATGCTAAACTTAAAGTACATCACAATCATGTAGGATAATAAAACTGATATAAACATGTAGAAAAAAATTCTTTTAATAACCTATAGAATAAAAAGTGTGAAAAAATATAAATACATCCTATTTATAAAGGGGGAAATAAGCATCCAACCAAATAAATAGAGACCCAACCTAAAAGTAAAATGGTAGGGTATCACAACCAATTTTTTTAAAAGGAAGTTATATTTTAAAATAAATATGTTCCTTATGATGTAATGATTTTATAGACAACACATGGACTAATTTTGTTATTTTTTACCATTATAAGTTATATCCTAAAAATTTTAAAAGGCCATTAAGCATCATAACTACTAATAATATAGTATTTGTACAATGAGCATTAAGAATATTATATTTTCAATGTTATGATAAAGACCAGTTCACATAGAGGGAAGAAGTAGTAGAATCAACAATTAGGATGGTACCCTATGAAGCCAATTTATCAGAGATTCTAAGAGAGATGGAATCACTGGGATTTACCCTTGACCAATACCAATCCAATATTCAACAACTAAACAATGAACGAATCTATTTACCAGAGTAGTTTTATATTATCAAGATCATGTCCAAAACCATGTTTTCCAAACCACGACAAGAACGTACCACCATTGAAAACCTTACCATTAGAGCATAAAATTCCATAATAATGTCTTCTGTATTTATACCAAACAATATGATTTTTATATTTGTTATTTTTAGTAAAATTATGATTATATTTAACATTTTTATATTTACTAAATAAAAGAATAAAAATAATTTTGAAAAAAATTACATTTTGATATGATTGAAGAAAAATTTTATTGTCGGTAAATACATAGATTCAATCAATAAACTATTTTTTATAAATTAAATATATTTTTTAAATAAATTATTATTTTGAAAAATATTGTTATTAAGTAATTTTTATTTATATATAAATGATATATAATTTTATGAAGTCAAATTTAATTTTTATAAGGGTCATAAAATATTATCTTCTAAAAAAGCTCCATTTTAAATAAAAAAGGAATTTTTATTTAAAAGTATAAAATTTATTAATTAGAGAATTATTTTATAAAACAAAATTTTCTTTTGAAATAATAATGTTGAAATTACCCGAAGGTTATTTTTTTCATTTTTTTTGTGAAAGTTAATTTTTTGTGAATATTAAATTGACTATATATATACGGTATGTATTATGACATCCTTAAATACCAAAAGTTATGTAATAAATACTATAAAGAGTATATAAGATAAAAGTAATGATTCCCCTTTAAAATGATGTTTTTTTAATTTATTTGATAAATTTTATAAACCATTAATGAATAGTCCAAAAACTATTCTATATTTTATTGTTATACAATTAACACGTTATAATCAAGATTCACTTCCACATAACTAATGGTATTAAATTAATGATTTTGCTTAGTATCATTATAAAATACTAAAAACCACTCCACTATGGTTGAAAGGATGGTAAAAATACATTTTTATTCTTTTTTGATTTCATAATATAATTATATAGAGTCCTAATGTTATTTATAAAAATTAATAAATAACCCCATCCATTTTTCTATAAAAACTAACCAAATCACCAATTAATCTTCATTAAAAACCATTGGAGAATTAATTTATTATTCATTTACCTCAGTATATCCCTCCCAATGTACCCTAAATATCTTCAGATTGCCCTCCCAATCTTTTAGAAGCACCCTCTCAAGGTAAGGGATCCTCTAATTCTCCTCCTTTTTCAAGATCCTTTAATATACTATTCCTTTTGATTTAAAATTATTCATGTTACGATATTTTTTACACACATATCTTCCAATTCTTATGATTTTATTGTCTTTAGAATGCATTTATTGTAAATGGTATTTTATCATAATAACACTAGGTTATGTTTTCTTGATAATTATCCTTAATATATGTTTATGATATCGTGTTTTATATTGTTTCCAGCTGCATATGTTGCCTTTATATTATCATATTATATCATTCATCTATGATACTATTTATGATTCTCACCCATTTTATGTCTTTTTTAATAATGTATTGACTAAAATGTATTACATTCACCATGTTATACTTTGATTATTCACTCACTGGTCTTTATAGGTCACCCCATTTTAATGTGCATCCCCAAGTTATTCCTTGAATTATGAGAATATCAAAAGATTTTAAGGGAATTTTATGGTGTTTTCAAATAATGTCATTATAACCCAAATTCATTTTGTTATGTAATCTATCAAATTTACCAAATACACTAGGTCTTTAAAAAGTATTATTTTGTATTATGTGTTTCCTTGTGTAATAAATAATTAATTAATGTGAGTTAAATATATAGGTTGTTATAGTCAGTACCCGAGGTATGTCTAGTTATTTTGGGATTAGTATTAAAAAAACCATTTTAAATCCTTAGGAATTATAATAAACATAGTAAAGAATCATTAAATTTTGGTAAGGTATAAATGAAATGGTTTATATGAAAATTAAACTATGTCTCGATACAAGTGGATGTGGATCTAGCATAGTTGTACTTAGCGGTAATAACCCCAAAAGGGATCATTTGGATTTAACTGATCATCCCCTTGTGCATAAAAAATTAGCCAAGTTTTGCACATAGTTTGAAACTCTTGAGGGATAACATTTGGAATATCCATAGTCTCTTTACGAAAATTTTTTAAGGTAAAATATTTTCATGTGATTTTATATTGCGAAATAGATCATAAATAACATTGATGGAAACCTATAAATACATAGGTTAAATAATATATCTAATTTGTGAGTTATCCCTTCACTGTCCATTATTTACCGTTTATGTGTTTAATATTTTGAAAATTCTCAACTTTAATTTTCCCATTATTATAGTCAATGTTTGGAAATAGGAGGAATCAATTCAACGACCAATGTGAGGGGTAATGCGATGAAAAAAATGAGATACCCAATCGATGGGAGTAGGAGTTGGGAACCTCATAAAAATTATTTTTCAATTAACTAAATTAATTTATAGAAAATTTCTTAATGGGAAAAAATATCCCCTTAACAAATAGAGGATAAAAATTGAGACCTTTATGTGAAAAAGTACTCTGAATTTCAGTGGATCTTTTTATCCCTTAATCATGGAAAAATGTATCAAGTCTATTGAAAATATATTCTCTATTATAAAAGTTTCACAAAAATAGAAGTTCATGTTTGTTTTTATCATCTGTAGGAGGAATCTAATCAATGGTGTATGTTGAATAAAAATCGATGCTCTAGGAGTATATGAAAGTGGTGGAGTTGACATCATTTTGGAATAAAAATATGATAAAAACGTTTCTCACACTTTCAGACTAAAAATATATTTGGAATTCAATTTAATTGAGGAAAAAGATGATGATCCCATTAATAAATAAGAGGAAAATTCTACAAGACTTACATGATACACATTCAAAATTGTTATCTCCCTCGAATGTAATGTTAAGTAGTTATTTGATGGGATAAAGATGTGTCTATACAAATCATTGGAAATTAGAAACTTTGATATCTATGAGGAAATTGTCTAATGTTTCATGAATGTAAAAATATTGATCAGTGAATCTCATGGGTCTCATTGGTCTGGATATTGGAAGAAATGTATATATTTTAATAATGAAATTATGATTGAGAAATCTCATGGGGGAATGAAATTATGAAAATCCACTGGATAAATGTTTGGGAAGAAGTATCCTAAAAATTCCCACAAGGAGGTAAGGAAATTATTATGGAGAATGAAGGAAGAGACCCTATCTAGAGATTACTGATAAGATAAACCCACTAATGTGATAGAAGAAAGTAATATTATAGTCAACCCTCGGTATATTTTCTAAATCTTCAATTGTAATTAACAAGGACATTAGGTGAATGAATTCTCTAGGACAAGGGTTTTAGATTATAACCAATGTCAATAACCTCAAAGGACTATAGTGTAAGGGGGATCTTGTTCCATCACAGCTGCTGAGGTGGATACTAATAATTATGTGGTGATAGGTATGATAGTTATTCATTCAATGATAGTGGATGTACTATTTGAGTGTGGTTCTATACATTATTTCATATCACAAATGTTTAGTATAAATATTTGAAAACAACCCAAAATCATAGATATCGAGTTATCGATGAAGATGGTAAATGGTTCAATTATCATATCCCAATAATATAACTAAACCCTATCAAAAATTTGTGGTGGAATTTTAGAGTAAACATTGTGATATTCTCATTAGTGGAAGTAAATATTATTATAGTTCAGTATTGAATTTCCCTATATCAATAAAATATAAATTTTCAAGAGAGTGAGATCACTCTATGTACTAAAAAAACCCCATTAATTATACAAAAGTTAAAGGATGAAGAGTAATATCCTTTAGTATCATCATCTCTATCATTGATATTATTTCCTTGTAAGAAATCATATTTCGCTAAAATAATTGAGACTAAGAAATAGACCATCCTTGATGACATTCCCAATGAAAGGGATTTCATAGTTGTGTTTCTTGATGAATTTCCTAGTCCTCCTCTTAGAAGTGATTTTGAGTTCTCAATCTAACATATGCCCATATGTTTTCCAATATAAAATAATTCATATATAGTGGCTGTTTTAGAACATGTAAAGTTGAGGAAGAAATTATAGGTGAATATGGATAAGGGGTTTACATGATAGAATTTTTCATTGTTTGGTGCACTGATCCTTTTTTTTCAAGAAGAATGATGGGCCATTATGCCTCATCATTAATTGTAATGAGCTCAACAAGATAATGATAAATAATAATTATCCTCTACTATGGACAGATGACTTATTTCATCAACTATGTGGAGCCCAATACTTCTACATGGTGGTTCTTTAGTTGGGATATTATCATGTAATAGTTAATAAGGAGGATATACCCATGATGACATTTTGTAAAATTTATTACCACTATAAGTTCATAGTGATTCCATTTATACTCACTAATTCTATACCTATATACATGGAATTGATGTATAGTGTATTTAGGGATTTCATGAAAATTTTTTTGTCGTACTTACAAATGAAATTATTATATAATCTAAAATCAAGGAGGAACCTGAGAAGAATTTGAATATTTTACATCGGAATATTTGGAAAGAAAATTTGTATGATAAGTTTTGTAAATGAGAATTTTGGATGGATAAATTATATTCAGGGGGAATTTTATCACTAGTAAATGGATATCTATGCATCCTTCAAAAATATAGGTAATTGAAGGATGAACCAAAAAAAATCAGTGATATAAATACATAGATTCTAGAGATTAGCTCGGTAATATTTAAGACTTATGAGAAACTTATCAAGAATTTAAATCCCACTAACTCAACTAACATAGAAGGGATTAAATTACTTCAAGTCTGAGGAATTCATAGATATATTTAAAGAGTTAAAGTAGAGGCTAATAACTACACCTGTGGTCACATTACCCACCAATGGGTAAGGATTTGTAAACTAAAACGATGTGTCCTTGAATGTAGTGACTTTTATACTCTAGAAAGATGAAAATTGGATAGTCTATTCTTTATTTCATTTAATGATCCCTAAGAATAACTAAAAAAAATATGATATAGAATTGGCTATGGTGATCTATGCATTGAATATTTGGTGATATTATTTCTCTAGGGAGAAGTATGGAATATATGTAGATCATAAAGTCCTCAAGTATATATTCACACAAAAGGATATCAATATGGAAAATTGGAGGGGGTTAGATCTAATGAAGGATTAAAATTGTTCAGACCATTACTATCTTTAGAAGTTGAACAATGTGGACGATTCTCTGAGTACAAAGGATTTTGAAAACATATCTGTGTTGAGAATTGCAATGCATCCAATCATCTTGTAAATAAAAAGGATGTAATTGGGAATAAGAGTTGTAAATTTATCTTTCCTTGATCAAATTAATACTTAACCATCCATTATTTATAAGATAATAGAGGCCTATAAAGATAATTAGGTGCTACAAAAATGGTAGATAATATTGTAATTTAATGTTCACTAAAGACGGAGATACAATATTTAGGAATCAGATATATGTTCCATAAAAATGAAAGATAAAGTGGGAACATCTAGATGATGTTCATACATAATACTTCTATATTAATCTATGAAGAACTAAGATGTATTCAGATATGAATAATTTTTTTGTGGGATATAATGAAGAGGGAGATTGAAAATTTTGTATTTCGATGCTTGACTTGAAAATAAATCATCCTATAATGGAATAAGTAAAATTTATTGATGAAAACATTGACAATACCAAAATGAAAATGTGAAAAAATAACCATGTATTTTTTAATAGGACTCCCCAAGACATTAAATGAAAATAATTTCATCTAGGTGGCAGTTAATCGCCTAAAAATCATCTAATTTCATTTCTATCAAGGAACATTTTTCTATTGAAAAACATTCTAACATATACATATTTTAAGTGGTAAAAATTTATAGAGTGACACTCTCTATTGAATCTAATCGATATATGAGGTTTACCATGAGGTTATAGAGAAATATTCAGAAAGTACTAGAGATAGAGCTGATTTTTTTGTAATTATTATCACCCTTAGATGGATGGTTAGTCCAAGAGAACTATTAAAACACTAGAGGATATTATGAGATCATGATAAATGAATTTACAAGGATGTTATGATCATATCCTTCCCATAGTGGAGTTCTTATATAATTAATTTTTTCAGTATAGCATTCAAATTGATCCTTATGAGGCTCTAAGTAAGAAGTGATGTTAAACACTCACATATCGGGATGATGTTGGAGAAAAGAAGCTAATGGGGCCTGATCTTGTCAAATTCGTGATCTAGAATGTTTAAAACATTCAACGAAATATAAAATATTTAAAAATTTGAAATACAAGACTTGAAAACAATTATTTATGTGATCTATATTTTGAGGTCAAATATAAAGTTTTCCATTGTATATCATTAAGGAAAAAAGGTCTTGAGATTTGAGAAGAAGGGAAATATTAGTCTAAGATACATCTACCCATTTGAGATCATTGAACACATTGGAGTTGTGTCCTATTAACATGAAATCACACCTAATATTTCTCATGTACATAGTGTTCCATTTGTCCCTCTTAAATAAGTGCATACTATATCCTTAATATATACTAAATCCATAGGTGGAACCATGGGAGAATGATATCTAAAATGCTGATCAAATAGTAAAGATCATAAATTGTAGAGATAAATTTCTATGAAACAATAAAAATAACCTAGTCAAAGTGTCATGGCATAACCAAAAGTTTAATGAATAAACATGGGAACTCGAAGATATGATAAAATAGAAGTACCCTAATCCATTTTAGCATATGAAATAAAATTTCATATGTGAAATTTCTAAAGGGATGAGGAATGTAATGACATAAAGTTATATAAATGAAATTCCTTTGTTCAAATGAATTAATGACTTTTTAATAAATGATGTTATAGATAGAACATGCACTAATTTGGTTAATTTACACTGTAATAAGTTACATATTATCAAATTTAAAGGACCATTAAGCATAAAAACCATCGATAAAATAACGACTATATAGTGACCATTATGATTAATACATATTAATGTTTATGATAAAGTCTAATTGAAACAAACAGAAGAATCGATGGTCTCAACTAGTAGGATCATACCCTATAAATCCCATTTCTCAGAGCTTCCAAGGGAGTTTAAATTTCAAGGATTAACCCTCAACCAATCCTAAACCCATACTAAACAACTAAAGCATGAGAAAAATATTTTATGGAATTATTTCAATCTTATCGAGATCATTGCCTAACCCATGTTTTTCAAACCACCCCAAGAATGCATCACTATCATACACATTACCCATAGAGAATAAACATGTGTAATAGGAATATATGTTTATAGACCCTTAAAATAATAAATTTTAATTTTTTTTATTTTTTAATAAAATAAGGATTATATTTATCCTTTTATCTATTACTTTATAAATGATTAAATAATGAGTTTAATAAAAACTAGTTTTTTAAATGATGAAATAAAAATTGTATTTTGGGGAATTATATAGTTTCAATGTAGGTTGTGTTTTTAATGAATTAAATAATTTTTTAAATAATTTTTTAAAAATATTATTAATGAATTTTTATTTATATTTAATTGATAAAAGAAGTTTATAATGGAAAATTTAATTTTTATATGGGTTAGAAAATGTTATTATCATAATAATATATATTTTTAATAAATAAGTATTTTTATTTAATATTTTAAATTATAATATTTAGAATTTTATTTTGATAAAATAAACATTTCTTTGACATAATCATGTTAAACTTTTCTAGTTGTTATTTTTTCATAATTCTCTAGGACTGTCATATTTTTGGGTAAAAGTTAAATTTAGTTTAAATAAATGATAAAAATTATGACATCATAAAATACCAAAAATGTTGAAATAAATAAAGTAAATAGTATCCCCAAAAAATTATGTTTCCCCTTGAGAATATTGTTATTTTTATGTTATTTTATTGATTTTATACCCCAATAATGCATCCTCCACAAAATATATTATATTTTAGGGTCTTAAAAGTAACTATTTTTTGACATGAATAACAAAAACATACCAATGGTATTATATTAATGAGTATGATTTTTAGACATATAAAATATTGAAAATATCTCATATTAGGTAGAAATCATGGGCAAAAACCATGGGAATCATTTTGGTTTCTATTATTTTATTATATACTATCAAAAACATTATATTAGAAATTAATAAATAATTACATTTTTTTCTATAAAAACCCACCCAAACACCCTTTCATATTACCTCAAAACCATTTTATGAGGAAGTTTCTATGCATTTCACTCTTAATATAGCTTCCAATGTTCCCCAATTTCTTATGAATCCCTTCCCTATATTTTTTATGTGCTCTCCCAAGTTAAGGGATCCAATCCTTTTCCTATTTATTCAATCACCATCTATATATTATATATTTTAATTTCAAATTTTTTATATTGGGAAAAGTTTTTACGCACCCCGCAAAATTTATGTAGGACTTCCAGGTGATGAGATACACCCTTTACTCTCATTAAACCCTTCCATTAGTCTTAATGTACCCCTGTTATTTTGTCCAAATAATCATGGGATTTTCCATTTCAAACATTTTTAAGGTGAATACCCATCCTCATTTCATATCATGGGTATTCACATAGATGTACCTATAATTCATTGATTAGGGACTTCCATGTATGTAACCCATACTCCTAAATTATGGGATTAAAAGTTATCGAATACATTTTCATGCTGTACGATCTATGTAGAACACTTATGTATGTACATGATATGATTGGAATGTGTGTGCTTGAAATTATGTAGTTATCCAATGCATTGGGTAATGTTTTTATCTCATGATATACCAAGTATGGGGCAGGATAGGTTATCCTATGAACACTATGTTATGTTATCTCGAATATTAGCCTTAAATTATAATTATACTGTGTTGATTTTTTTATTCCACAATCTTATATTAACTTTATGTTATCATTTAATATGATGCATCGATGATGAAATTTATGATTATAATGCCTTTTATGTCACATTGATATGCCTTATGACTAACATGTATTACATTCATCATGTCATTATTTGATTTTTAACATAATGACCTTTATAGATCACCAATTTATTATGTATGTCCTTAGGTTATCCCATTCAGTATTAGATGATCAAAGGATTTTAAGGGCATGTTATAGAGTTTTTAAATAATTTCTATGAATCCTGACTTTATGTTATTATGTTATGAATCTAGTTTTTCTAATACACTAGAACATTAAATATTATTGGTATGTATTATATTTTTTCTGATATTATTAATCAATATTTAATGTTTATTATAGACATGGGTTGTCATAGTGGGAGATTCCTACTCATGAACACTAAAAAAACTAAAATTTACCACCGCTTAGGATCATCATCTCCCTGCACTACTAAAACCCACTGATACATGGCCCTATAATTTCACCTTATAACTATTTTATATTTTCACAAGAAATTAAATGTGTGGGAAAATCCCATGAATAGGCGAGTATATTCATACATGGTAGGATACCCTGAATTCTAATGAGTGAAAAAATAGAAATAGATTATCAACTCAACCCACAAGGAGGGAGAAGAAATCCAAAAAATATATTATCATATTGGTAACTAAAATGACATAAAGGAAATGTTCTTGATCTTCACAGCTAGCTAATGTTGAAGTGTTAGTTCATATATCCAAGTGTTTTTTTTCCAGATGCTAGTAGCCCAATGTAAATTTCACCAAATATGAGGGACCCACAATTCATCGATGGAACATCATGACCGAGGGGGTGTTTAATCAATAGAGTGGAGGACCAATGCCCTATATGAACAATATTACGTGGGGTTTTCACACCATAGGTATAAGACCCATGCATTAGGGTGTGTGTGGGGGGTCTTGTCCAACATAGAAGGAAATGGGCTACCAAGACACTATCCTATGCGTCATGTCATGCCAGTTTCCGACCATGATGTCACTATAGATATCATAGTCATGTATCAATATCAAAAAACCATGATGGAAGGAGTGATCATGTCATTCCACAACATGTCGTATCTCTGATGTCAAAACAAAGTCCCATATCATGTCCAGCGTGGAATTTTAATTGGAATTGACTTCTCATGGGCACAATTCTATGTCATGGTGATGAAGATATAAGATTTAGAACATTTAATGAAATCTACATGGTGTGATAATTGAGAAAAATATATTGTACTCCCAAGTTGATTTAATTTCATTTCATGCATTTATAATCAAGTGTGAAAAAGAAAACACATGGCATCTGGCTTGAGGCACACAATGTGTGGAACCGCCCACGTTTAGGGAACATACCTTTTTTACACAACATAGTTTATCGATTATATTAATATGACTTTTGGACCTATCCAAATGACATGTGATTTTCAAATAATCTTAAAAACCCAAGCTACCATAGAATAAGGACAACACATCATGCATTCCTCCATAAAACATGACATGTAGACCTCTTTTTCACTAAAATGTAATCATCTTTCTGAAGCTTTATCACAACCCTCAATGTCATTTTATATCTCACCAATAACATCATGAATGGACCCAAAGTGGAAGTAAGTATCTCTATACACTGATCTCCAAACTGTGGTGGCTAGAAATCAGGATCCTCGTCGACCCATTCGACATTGGGTTCGTTTTCTGTTGTCATCTAAGGGTTCAAACCATCACCTTCCCTAAAAAATATACCATGGATTTTAATCTCTTACACAAATCACCATATTCTTCATTTATATCCATAGAAAATATGGGTATGTGGTTTGACCAAAATTAAAACTATATGTGTAGTTGAATCATCAGTCTAACATTGGTCAATGATGAATAGATGAAGAATGAGGGGTGAAAGAAACAATAAAAAAATAATCATCGATCTCCATTATGAACAAGACCATTGATCATAAGTGCATAAAAAATCTAGCACAATGATTATTTTAGGACCAATGAGAAATAATCAATAGGTCATCCAAAAGAGGTTAAATTGGGGATTCAAAGAAGAAATCTTAATCCATTCTTGCAATCAAAAAATAAAAATGCAAGAATCAATAATTAAAAATCCTTTAATCACAGTTTGATCGATCATTGGTCATGAATGAGTCTATGATGATGTCATTGGAAATATCCTATAATTTAATTGTTGATGACAAGCCCTAAAAAATCTAATAGACAATCCTTGAATCCCCATATTCGACGACAAAGATTATCTTAACAAGATCACTCCCTCTCCTATAGAAGTCTATTATATTTATACTGTTAACCATGGGGATTTTCCATAACATATTTTACAAATAGTATAATAGGTTTTTGGAATATTAAATTAGACAAATAAATTAATAAATTTATTTATTTTATTTAACATCATCCCATGATAATGTATCTACAAGTTTTTTGATGTTAATTAACTATATGTCATTTCTAGGGTAAACGCCATGTTCCAAAACCAATGGTGGTATCAAATTCCACATAAGAGACTCTAATCAATTAGAGTTACATTATTTAAAAAAAATTCATCCAGGTGGGTTTATATATTTAATATTTTTAGTATACCAATTTTGTGGTCCTACGACACCCGTAACACCATGACAACTCTAAGAAAAACCCCACACACACACACACACATATATATATATAATATTCCAATGGTCAAAACATCCAAACTAGAGTTGTAACATTCTCCCCACTATAAAATTTTTTCACCTTGAAAAAGAAAAACTCCTACTTAAGTAGGTTAGTCTATTGAGCCCTAATTTGGATCTCTATATCCAATGAGCTCTTTTAGAGAATACCATACTACCAAAGAACTTTCACCTGGGGGATAATTGACCCATGATAGATCTGATCCTCCAAATCCTCAATGGACACTAGGTACATCGAAAGGTGGGTCCATGATCAACATCCATCTCACCCCCATTAAAATATTGTGTGATAGGATGTACATGATTCTCCGTGACTATAACTCATAAAATTTTTCATGCCCCCAATCCAATAGTTTAGGAATATATATAAAGTATGAAACACTCCCAACCATGAATAGTATTTGGAATGACTCAATAAGCTGTTGTGACAATTTTCTACCTCTAAAAACCCACGAATACCTCATTGTTGAATGACTTTCAGGAACATACAGTCTCCCTTTTCAAAATCCAAATGTATATAATGTCATATAATATACGATTTATGATAATTTTGAGTGGTCTTTATTCGGTCATGGATGACCTAATATTTTCTTATCATCACTATCATCAGCTCCATCCCCATGAGGGATGACCCACCAATAATGGTCTTGTATAATGGACACCTTTAGGGTCACCCATATAGAACATTTATAGTGTCCATACTGGTAGTGGGGTGGATATTGTTATTATTAGAGGACAACACCAAAGGAATTTGATCCTCCAAACTATGATTGAATCCCAACATGTAGTCCTCAATCATATCATCCAAAACTTAGATTTTTCATTTTGTTTGGCATCTTTATATTGGTAAAACTAAATTATCATCCTAAACTGGGTCAGAAAATCCATCATCCAACCACTCCACAATAGTGGTGTAAACCAATAATCATAGTTATATAAACAATTAAGGCTACCCCATGATCTTGGTAAAGGTTCCAGGAACAACAGAATATTGGTTGGGACAACGCCCAACTTTAATTTTTACCATGATCAATGATTATTCCCGGATCAATATGATGATGAATGCCAGTCAACACGGAATAGAACCAATGATTTAAATAATAGAGGAAGAGGCCCAAAAATATTATAGAGGATATTTTACATCATGTTTAGAATTAATTTAATTAACTTCATAAAGAAAAGAATACATAGATCTTTGGTATTTTATTTATTGATTATATTGATCATTTGGAATGACCCTTCTAGATTATCTCATTACGCTTGTGAAGATCCAAAATAGAATCCCTTTAGTGGTGATCCACACGTTCTTTGATGTCTCTGATCGACACCACTCATTCTACAGGTGCTATCGCATTGAAGAAAGTGTCTTATGTGGGTCGTTCTTGACCGCTTGTTCTTCGGCCTTGAAGAACATCACTCATTCTTGAGAGGGGAGAGAAGAGATTTGAGAGAGAAATTGTTTAGCTCAACAATTATTAATTCACCAATCATGGCATGTGTTGTTTGTAGTGGAACAATAGATATACTTGTCTATTTATAGGCACAGAACTTTAGTTTCAATATTTAATTTCATAATATCAATTAAATACATTCATGAGCATAGAGAAAACTCCTTCTCATAATAATAATACCACGTCATTATTTATGTTGTTCCGACATGCACAAAATGGAATTATGAATAAAATTTTGTGTCACAAAAATTATAGCAACATCCTTATAATTTTAGGTTGTGCCAACTAATAATTTTTTACCATCTTGAAAATAATTATTTTACTACTGGACCAACCTTGTTCCGCTCAAACTACACTTCCATTTATTGAACACCTATATAAAAAAATAAATAATTTATTGTCTCAAATAAATATTTTATTTAAAAAATTACAAATACATATTAAAAAATTTTCAATAAAATAAATATATATTTTATTTAATTTTAGAGATCATCTTAACATGAATAAAATTGTCCATGATCTTGAGAATTATATTTATTTCATTAATTAAATTCAAAAATAATTTAATCAAGACCACAAAAAACACTTAGTGTGTGGCCCTCTAGGATTCATTCTCATTGGAATTAGGTGGGATTGTCGGAAGTCCTAGAGTACTATCTAGTAACTGGTCAAGGAATCCAAGAGAAAGAACCTAAAGTAGAAACTACAAAATCCACATAAGAACGCTTACTGTATAATATATTCTCTTTGTCTCAATATCTCATCAAGTAGGTTTCATGATAGTGACATCAAACTTTATACATGATATGTCAATCTTTAACTACTTGAAATAAACTCATTGTTACACCATGGACTTGGAATTTTTCTTGATGGTTCTATTTAAATCAAAGGTCTGAGATATCAACTTCCACAAATAGTGGGGACAAATCCTTAATCAACTTATCAATTAATAACATATCACCAATGACACACCCAACGTACCCTACTTCCCGCCAACTATCTACATGATAGTTTTCATCAGTAAATCAAAGTACGTATGTCATGACACATATTAATGATAATATTAAAGTCTATGGATCCTTACACACGCTCGAACATAGAAATATTCAATGAAACCAAAACATGCAGAATTCCTACTAGTGGGTCTATTCTCATAATCTAAAATCTTGATGATTACCATGTGAGAACTTCATGAGAGGATTTCCTATCTGCTTACGAGTACTCACAGCTGACATACTGCATGCTATGTGTCCCAACATAGTATTTCATCCATCCAAAATACTATATTTAAGAATATTGTTATAGCATTTCAATATTCTCATCATAGTAGGAAATTGTCGTGACCTTATCAATGCAACAAATTCTCTAGGAAATTATTACTTCATAGTCATGTGGAACAATGAACAATATGTAATAATACATTAAATATACATGTAATCAATTTTAATCAAGTTGTTTCTAGGACTCCAACTCTTATAATTGGATGATCGACATCTCATAAAATGACTCCAATCCCTTCACCAACCTCTTATCCTTGATAGTAAGAAAGTGATCCGACTTGGTAAACCAATCAAGAATTTCCCATATAGTTTTGTATCATGTCATTATTCATGGAATCCTTCCTAAAATTCCCATCAATATATCATCCTACATCCACAATGGGATCTCCATAGGTTGAGTCAAGCCCATTGGAATTTGATTCTCTTCCTTAACCTATTGGTTAGGGATGGACCGTGAAACAAAATCCACAACAATTCTTTTCATAAATTCCCACCAAATCAACCACTAATGGTTATAATATATATTAATCACTTCAAGACGTACTGCAAAGGGGTAGGTGTGGAATTGTTTCGAAAAATCTTCATAAAATGTTCCCAAAACCTCTATTCATCCTAAAAAAAGGATGACATGGTCCCCACCCTATAAAAATATATATAATTATTATCTTAAATATATAACGTTGCATGAAGCATCACAACCAATATCTCAAAAATGTGTCTCATTCACATGCCAGAGAAGTAGTGGTGTCACTACCATTGAATGGATATATGTTTTAACTCTCGAAAAATTTATTTTCAAATTTTTCTTAATAATGAACACTAATATATTAATGAAATTTAATATACTATAAGACATTATTATATAAATGCGACCGTTATAAACATGTCATTAAAATGGTTCTATGAATATAAATATACATATTATTAAAAATATTTATATATTTTTTATATAATGAAAATGTAATGATTAATTCATAATATATAGGTACTCAATTTTTTAGTAAATTCATTTTATTATTCAAAAATATTTTATTTAAATTGTTTTTATTTAATTTTTTGTGTTGAAATTATAATTAATTTATAATTTTTTTTAGAAATTTTATTTATGGAAATGAATATAATGTTTGAAATTATCATGTCAATATTAGATTATGTTAGATTTTTGGAATTTTTCTAAAACAATTTATATTTAAGTGAATAATATAAATACATAATTTTCTAAAACCATATTTTTTTGTTAATGTACCATAAGTCACAATAAATTATAAATAATATAATTAATTACTTAAGAATTGGAATTATATTGGATTTTGGTTAATTTTTTTAGACTAAAAAATCATTTTACAAATAGAAACCATTGTAAAGATTAGTCACCTTCATAATTGTAGAATTGGAAAAATTAGGTTTAAACTATGGACTAAGGATTTAAAACATCATTATCACTTGTATTTATTCTATTTAATTACTTGTTTTTAAATAACTACATGTTTATTAAGTTAAAATTTTCTGACAAAATTATTTAGAATTTGGGAATCTGTTATTGATATTTATGATCATAAATAATACATTTTTCAAATTATATTTCCTGGGAATTTTAATTTTATGCTAAGTTTGGATAATGATATTCTATTTTGGATAGATCAAAATGTATAAAAAAATTAATTTTTTATTATTGTAACAAAAAAAATTAAAAATCATCTTCTTACTTGATTTTAAGGTGAAATGGTTTTTATGATGTTGTTAGGCATTTTCCTACAAACTATTTTCACGTGTTTTTCATAATTATATTTAATATTATTTCTTATATATATATATATATATTTTCAATTTAATAAAATTGATTACAATTTTTTAATCATCGTGATATAATTTTGTTATAAAGCCCCTTTTATTATTATTCTTATAATTATTTTATCATGGTAAAAAAGGTAAGTCATCCTGATTAATGGTATTTTGGGTTTAAAGGGTGTTTAACTAGAAGATAGGGCTTAAAATGTCCACAAAACCTATATAAATGTGCATTTTTGAGTTTATTTATACCCTACCACATTATATATTAATTGTTGATGCCTTGGTTCTAATTGAACACGAATAATACCTTATATTAACTTAAAAAAAGAATAATTACAAGAGTGTCACTCCCTTATATTAAAAAATGTCTCCACTTCTCCCTGATTATTCATACATATTGAGCCATATATCACAACAGGTCCATGGGAAAATATATTCCTTTATTCCTTATGAATATCCTATATCTTCATTTCATACCCTAATTTCATCCTAATAAAGCTTATGTTTCAAGTAATAGAGTTCTCTCAAAGAACTGGTGATCTTTTTACCCGACCCTTTCGAAGTTTATTTCATATTTTAATTCTTATAAATATGTTGTATTTTTCATATCATGTTTTATATAGTGTCATAAATACACTAGGATGTTATTATTTTTATTTTATATTAATTTTTCATCACCTTTCCATCAAATGAGAAATAAAATTATCATTTGTGCGTACGTGTGGACTATGACATACACATTGCGATATGATTCCCTTCCCATAAAAAAATGCAATGGATGGTTATTAAGATGGATTTAATGTTTTTATATTATATTTATGACATAAGTATCATTTTTAAATTATAATATCTTTTATACCATTATAAATTCTAATCCATTTGAAAGGATAACGTTGCTCATGCATAAGTGCAGACAACCACCTCCATGAAGTGATGTGATCTGTTTTTCATTACTGCATACATGGATGGTAATAAAAATATATATAATGATTATATAATTTATTAATTATATGAAAATGTTTCTTTAAATTTGTGTTATTATTTACCTCCTATTTTATTGTATTCATCGAAATGTTAAAACATCACTCGTCTGTACATATTAACTACAATCTTTATGAAGTGGTATAAGAAATTTTTCATCAAAAATTTATATAAATTGTTATAAAAGTGTATATAATGATTAATTATGGTACTTATAACATGATAAAGAATATATAGATTATGTAACCATGGTAAAAATGCAATGAACAGATCTTTCGAATCGAAACACACATGAAATATGAACCATTTAACACCCAAAATAACGATGACAATGAAACATTGTTAATGGATGAGAGAAAATATGTTATAAGTTATCCATGTGTGGTATTATATGATTTATCATGGTTCTCGGATAAATTTATAATAAATATAGATAAATTATATAGAAGGATTGAATATATATTAATAAGGAAAAGACTTGAGGTAAGGGTTTCTCATCTAATTTATGTTTCCAGGAGACATATAACATATTCACCACTTATTACTTTCATATGATGTATATACTATCCATTTGATATGTTATATAATTAATAATTATATATTCATGTTATTCAATGTTTCATTTGATGGAATTTATCTTATGGGGTTATGATTGATAATCTATCAAAACGGTAAGGGATTTATGTTACAATATCATTTCATTTCAAGAATTTCAATAATAAATTTAAAGTGATGGAAACTATATTTATCTTATTATTTGAACATAATATCTATTAATTTGCTATTTTTAATCCTATTTTTTCAATTTATAGTAAAATTTTCCTCTCTTTGGCACCTATATTTGTCGATAATTTTTTTAAGAAAACCCAACCATTATTCTTCTTGGGTCGAAGAACATTATCATCCATGTCTTTGTTCTTATAATGATTTAAAGAATGTTATTTTTCATGATTCAATGACTGTTCATCATTATTTGAAACCATTTTTTATTTTTTTTAAATTTTTAAAAATAACCTTTTTTTCAATATTTTCTAAAGTGGTTATTTATGATTACTTTTAAAAATATGTGAATGGAATCTTTGTTTTAATATTTACCATAGGAAATTATTTTCCCCTCATCATGATTAATCATTTATTTTAATATTACATTACATGTTACCATATTTTTTTAAAGAAAATATTTTTAACAATATTCTTGGAATTTTTAGTTTTTAAAGATACTAACAGGAAATGTTATTTTCATATTTTTTTAATGAGATGTTGAAATTCTCTTAAAATGGTATTATTAACCTATGTAAACATTATTTAAAAATTGTAATTCTTCACTGAGGATATAACCAAATGGTTCCATTAACTTTTATTTTCTATATGGATTTTGATGATGATGATTTATGTTTTTTTATAAATCATTTTTCATCATTTAATTAATTGTTTATAAAGTATTTATAAAAATCATTTATTATCCATGGTTTATGGTTTTATGAAATGATGGAATTTTTGTGAAACATATTTCCCTTGCATGATTTATGGTATTATGAATTGGTAAATATTTTATTATCTTTTGGTGCACATATTTATAGTGTTAATTTTGTAATGGGTGGGATTGGAATTTTATTTTCCTCAAATGTATTGTGTAATGAATGATATCTCATGAAATAATTGGGGTCATATTAAAGAGTTCACCCAATTTAATAAGAGACTTTTCCAATATGATAATATTTTAAGTGAACCATGGACATGGAAATGATGGATTGGGGAGAGAACCCAATCCACTATGACAGTCCTTCCAGTGAGACATTACAAATGAAATGTTTTTCTATGCCTATGTCTATGCCTGAATCAATGATATAATGTTTATGATATGTTCTTCTGCATCATGTTTGGTTATTGTTGATGTCGCACTATTTTGACTAATTTTTAATGTTATTAAAATTCATTATGATATGATTAGTTATTAAATATATTTTACTAATTGTGTAGGAATTTTGTTAGTTACGATCATGTTATCAAACCTCTATGTTTATATTATGCACTTTTATGATCATTTATTGTTGTATCGTATGCTTAACATCACTAATAATATATGTTTTCTCATTATTAGGTTTCCATTTTCCATAGGTTATGAATAATGGTTTTAATTAGGGTATTCTATGAAATGTACTATGATGGAAGAACATTATCGTAGATTTTGAAGATATTTTATGATGAATGGTGTTTATGAATCTAGTCTCCAGATACCATAAATAGTTTATAGTAATGGAAAATTTATAATTGTGTCATGTATTAAATAATAATCTGAAATAATTTATTTTTTATGTATTTTATACTTGGGTCACGAAACCATTTTCCTCTCTCTCCTCCACCATGTACATCTACAAAGAGCCCAACTTATTTGATGCCTCATCTACCAAGAGAGATTGGGATTAACTATTATGTGTATCTTCAACCATTTTACCCTTCATTGTAGTATAGAATACCTCAAAGTCATAGTATTGCAGGAACCCCGACCAACGTCTCTATCTCAGTTTAAGATCTCTTGGTGAAAAAATAAATCTACACTTTGGTGGAATGTGTAAACTAAAAATCACTCAACCCAAAGGTAATGTATCCAAATATTTGAGAAAAATGTACTACTACCAACTAAAAGTCATGTTCCACATAGTTCAACTCATGGGATCTCAACTGTATAAACCCATAAGTAATCACTAATTTACTAGGCATATACACACACCAGATCCTATCTTTAAAGGAATCGCAAAAAACAATTTTCTTAACTCATTCCTCTAACAATCTCAAAACAAGAGTTTTGGATAAACAATAAAATCGAAATGTAGATATATATTTCTCAATTAAAAGAGGGGTGAATTATTGGTTTGAAAAAATTCTTTTTTATCCTTATGAAAATATATGTTTATCAATGTTAAACAAGATAGATTCAAAATACATATTTAGTTATAATAATAGAATATAACATGATTAGAATTTGATAATATGGATCCAATAAATAAACATAAGACATGTTTACATAGGGAATGATTCTTCTTTAAATCATATAAAATCATATTTATATTTGAGTATACATGTATAAGAATGTGTATGAAACTTACACTTCCTAATGTTAACAAATTGTACCAGAATTAAAACTTGAAACAAAACAAGATATGTATAAGAAATATTTTAACCCAATGAGAAGGGTATCCAAAAAAATGGATAAAGGTCCCTTGATTTATACTTTCAATAATTTCTATCTTACCGACACTAGTGTATGACCTAAATATGATGATCTGAATATGTCTTGCTATCATAGAAATCCCTTGATATGTAAGTTGATAAACACCTCTCTCTTCCTATCATTGAAATCCCTCGATTGATTAACAACAATCAAATTCGCAGGTTGAACATGTTTTTCATGGCTAAACAAGATGTTTACAGCATTCTCACAAAGCTAATTTGAGCAGACCATTCACAGAGTATCACTTCATTCTACAGATCAACAGTTCTCAACAAAAACTCTAGCAACAACTATTATTTCTCTAAAAATTATCACTGATCTCATTCAAATGTCTAGGTATGTATAGAAATGGATTCCAATGAATACCTTCCTCCTCCAACGGTATTATTATTTCTTAAATTTTGTAGGGACATGTATATGTGTCACTCATGCAATGGTTAAGTTAAAATAGATTGGATGACATCATTTCACATATCTAACTACGAGAAAGATAAAAAGAACTAAGAAACATTATCACATTTTAGGATCCAATAAAATGAAATGTTAATTTAAGGAAATGAAGTAAGTGTTAGAAAATAATTTAAATAGATTTTTAGGGTAATGAAAAATAGGATCCACAAAATTTTGACAATCTGATTCTGAAATAAAGGGGAATATTATTTTTAATTATAATGAATTTATAATCTCATTCCAAGAAAATAGGAGTATTATTTTAGAAGAAAATTGCGTATGATTTTAGAAAAAATAAGTGTCTGATATCATACAAAAATCGGTGTTTGATTTAAGAATAAACTAGGGTCTGATTATAGAAGAAATCATAGTCATATTTTTTTATGAAATCATAGTTTGATTTTAGGAGAAATCAGAGTCTAATTTTAGTAGAAATTAGAGTCTGATTTCTAGTGAAATTAGATTCTGATTTCCAATGAAATTAGATTCCCATTTTAGAAGAAATTGGATTATGGTTTCATAAGAAATTAGAGACTAATTTCAGATGAAATCAGAGTCTAATTTCAAAAGAAATCAGAGTATGATTTTAGAAGAAATCAGATTCTGAATTCAGTAGAAATATGATTCTTATTCCCATAGAAATCAGAATATAATTTCTAGATAAGTTAGATTCACAATTCTGTGGAAATCAGATTCTATGGTACTGTAAAATTCTGAGTCAGAACAGGAACCTATTTTTTGACTGAAGCAATATATGGTTATACTATGTTTTAGAAAACACTAGACAATAAATTGAAATCCACAGGTAATGTCAAAAACTATTCTTGAATAATGAAAATCTTCTTTAAGAGAAATTTTCTTAGAGAACGATAAATTTCATTTAGAAAATGTGCTTGTGATTTTTAAAACATGAGGGAATGGAAAATTCATAAGGGAATTTATTGACTCAAAAATATCCCCCTTTTTGGAAAGCACAAAAACATTTCTTAAAACAATATAAGAACTAAAGTTTTCATTTTTATGATGAAGAGAAATACATAAATCCCTATTTTTTATGACTCATGGTGAATATAACTAACTCCCCATTAGGTTTTGAAATCTCTAAGGATCGCATTGATGACTTTATTAGGGAAATAACACTTCCTTACATAAGAATTTCTTCTTTATGTAATATCCCCCTTACATAGATATTATTTTCTTTTTTACTTTATATTCATTTTGATAATTCATTACTACTAATTTATAATTTATAAAAAAGAATATAGGGAAAAAGAAAAATTATATAATGAAATTTTAGGATTGAAATTTATATTTAGATTGATCAATTATAATTGGGGTGAATTATAGGTTTATAAACATTCATTTTTATCCTCAAGAAAATATTTTTTTAACAATGTATGACATGATGGGTTCATAAACCCTCTTTAGTTTAAACAAATAAACTAACTTGATTAAGATCTGATAATGTTGATCCAATAAAGAAACATAAGAAAAGTTTACATAGGGAACGATAAAACCTTAAAGAGAATAAAATATTATTTAAAATATAATATACAAGTATAAGAAAGTGTTATAAATTTACACTTCCTAACTTTAAAAAAATATTGAAGAATGAAAAAATATATGAAACAGAACAATTATAAGAAATATTTTCACCAAAAGATAATTGTATCCAACAACCTCGGATAAAGGCCCCTTGATTTATACATTCAAGAAAGACAGTCTTACCCACATCTAGGTTATACCTCGATATGAAGATCAGAACATATCTTGTAATCCCCACAAGCCCTAGATCTCTAAGGTGATCGAAACCTCAACATTTATATCTTTTGAATCCCTCAATTGCCCAGTAAAAATCATATACATAGGTTGACCATGCTGTTCAAAGCTAAACATGATGTTCACAACATTAGCTCCAGGAATATTTGAGAAGATATTTCACAGAGAATCTCTTAATTAAAAAGATAAAAAACTCTCAATGAAAACACAAGTATTAAAAAATTTTCTCTATAAATCATCATTGATAGAGTCCAAATGGAAGGGTATTCATAGTAATGGATTCCAGCCATCAAATTCCTCCTCCAATGGTCATATTTTTCCATAAATTTTAGAGGGACCTATACATGTGGCACTCACGAAATCATTATGTTAAAAAATATTGGATGAAAGTATTTCATATAACTAACTACAAGAAACATTAGCAGGCTTAAGAAACATTATCACATTTTAGGATGCAAAAAAATTAAGCATTACTTTAAGGAAATGAGGAAACTCTTAGAAATTCATTTAATCGGATTCATAAGGTAATGAAAAATACAAGCCAAGAAATATGGATAGTGTGATTCAGAAATAAAAAGTAATTAGAGTCTGAATTCTAATGAATTTAGAATATAATTATTTGAGAAATTAGAGACTAATTGAAGAAGAAATTATAGTTTGGTTTTCGAATAAATCCGAGTCTTATTTTAGATGAAATCAAATTATAATTTTAGGAGAAATTGGAGTTTGATTTTAGAATAAATAGGAGTATCATTTTAGGTGAAATCCACGTCTGATTTCCAGAGAAATCAGAGTCTGAATTACAGAGAAATCAGAGTCTTGTTTCAGAAGAAATTGGATTGTGATTTCAGAAGAAATCATAGTCTGATTTTTGAAGAAATCAAAGTCTGCTTTTAGAAGAAATAAAAGTCTTATTCCTAAAGAAATCTGACTTTTATTTCTAGAGAAATCAGATTTTCAGTTCTGTATAAATCAGATTATAGGGAAATGTAATATTCTATGTTATAAAACGATCTAATTTTTTGACTTATGAGAAATATTTTTACACTAGGTTTGTGAAAACGCAAGATAAGACAATGAAAACCACAAGTAAATTCAAAAAATATTCTGGAAAAAAAAGATTCATTAAGAGAAAGTTTTGTAGTGAATGAAAATATTACTTATTAAAAATGTGATTGTCATTGTCAAAGCAAAAAAGAAATAGAATCATGCTGAGTGAACTTATTGACTCAACACAAAATTTTTCTCTACCCCCAAAGGCTTTTGGAAATAGCTTAGTCTAAGGGAATGACCACCGTTTTTTTATCAGGGAAATAAAAGGGGATGTAATCCTAGAAAAATATACCACAAACCATTGATGTTACCTAGATAATACAAGAAAACGTCACACCTCAAACATTCTCTTGGGAGGGTCCCAAACTAACACTACCACCGTAATTGTTGGGTCCAAAACTAGAGCATGCTCAGAGAAGACATGCCCTTGAAGGTGAACCTCACTAATACATAAATAAAACTTTGAGAGAATACCCTATAATTGCTTCTCCGTTAGAAAATCTAGGACTATCCTAAAATAAATCTTTTAATTATCCTATTATGAATTGTAAATGAGAATGTAATCTACAAATAAAACCACAAACGAATCGAAGAATGTTTGAACGATATGGTTCATAAGTATCATGAAGTTAAAGGGGGAATCTGTCACACTAAAGGGTATCACTTGGAAATCATAATTCTTATATAAACATCAAAATACTATCTTCAAAACACCCTCCTCATGAATCAATTATGGTGGATGGTAGATCTATGTTCAAACTTTGAGAACCATTTTGTGCATTCTTTCTAGTTGAAAATATTATCGATCCTTAGAAAGGGTTTCATGTTTGTGATCATCAATAGGTTCAGGTGATGAAAATAAACACATATACTAATTATACCATATTAATTTTATGTGTAAAACACTAGATACACCAAGTGAAATACACTAGGTTAGATGAAACCTTTCTCTTGAAGGTCCTCTTGCTACACCCACAGCTCTTAGAGCTCATCAAGGTCCATCCGATATGATGCAGAAGATATCTCTTTGATCCTAGGGTTAAATTAAATGAGGAAGTAAATATATTGATTTTGATGTAGTATTTGAACATATATTGTGAAATAATACCCTTCATAATCCCTTATCACTGGAATCCGTGTTTTTGAAGAGACCGTTGTACCAAGGGACAAACTTGATAGCTGATGAAAGATAAGTTGTAGCTTTCTTCTCATGACCCTCACTCATTTTTACAACATTTCCTTCTAACCATTGATGTATAATCTTGTCACATACACCAATATTCACTCAAATATTATTCATTTAATGTGTATCTGATTACATACATTGGATAGTCGGTCCATACCTTAAATGACATCATATGGAGTAATTAAAACCAATAAGAGGATATGCGTGAAGCTATCCCCACAGAGCACTAGTTTGAAAAATTAAATGGATGGTAATAAAGATATATATAATGAATATAAGTGGTATTTATAATGTAATAAGGATTGTAAAATTGTTAATTATTATTTACCTTTCCATTATTCTATCCATCAAAATGTGCAAATTCCCTTCATGCGTACGTATGTAATATTATCTCCATGATGTGATGTTATTAATTTTCTATCAATAATTTATATAAATGATCAAAAATATTATATAATAATTAAATATCAAAATTATGAAATTATTATGATTATATTTATTATTGAACCATGATAAATGTAAATTGAGCATCAGAATTTAACTGAAACACACATGAATAATGAAGCGGTTCACACCCGAAATGTTCATGATAATTAAAAATTGGTAATAAACACATGATAAGTTGTTATAAGTATACCATGTATGTAATTAAAAGTTTTATTATGTTTTTGAAATATATTTATAATGTATATATATTTATTATATAGAAGGATTGAACATATATATTGTAGGATGAGGTTTGAGGTGAGGGTTTCTCATCTCAATTTAGTTTCTATAAGAGATATGTCATATTCAAGAATTTTTTCTTTCATAAAGTATATATACTATCCCTTAGATATGTTATATCATGAGTCACTTTATATTCATTATATTTATGTTTTATTTGATTTTATTTCTCTCAATAGGGTTATAATTCAAAAATTACCAAATGAGTAATGGATTTATGTTAGAGTGTATTTTCTTTTTGAGATTTTCTATGCTAAATTTTCATTGTGGGAAATTATATGGATATAGTAATTTAATCCACATAAATTTTATTTTCATTTGTTTTTTCCTATAATATTCAATTAATATTATAATTTTCCACTCTTTAGTATTAATATTGATCAAGAAAATGTTTTTATGAAATCTAACATTATTGATACATTGGCCAATGAATATTTTCATCCATGTAATTATTCATAAAAATGATTTATATAATAATATTTACCATGATTCATTGATTGTTTAGAGTTATTTTAAAAAATATATGAATTTATTTTGAATGATTTAAAATTTTATTTTTACAATGTTTTCTGAAATGGTTATTTATTAATTTTAATAAATATTGTGAAAGGGATATTTGTTTTTAACATTTACCACACAAAATAATTTTCCTACCATTATAGTTCAAAAGATCTTCATCACATTAAAACATAACCTTTTCCCTTACACACTCGATTTTATAAAAAAAATTTAATTTTAATCCTTTATTAAATGTGATTATATCATTTCATTGGTTTCACACAGAGGAAAATGCAACATTTTAAGTCTAGGAGATGGGATGATATTTGGGGTAACTTTTTTCGGACTTTTCCTATTTTTTTGTTTTTTTATTTATATTCAAAAAGCTAAGAATAAGAAAATAAAAAAAAAAAAAATAAATTCATCTCAGATGCACATTACATCCATGAAAAGTATAATATATGTCAATTTTGTATGGGTGAAGTAATATTCTTGGGGAATTTTATCTTTAGTAAAGGAATATCTATGCATCCATCAAGAATATATGTTACTAATGGATTACCCAAAACAAAATCTATGATAGAAATACATAGTTTCCATGAATTATCTATCTACTATATTTGACTTCTGAGAAAATTATCATGATTTTCAATCCCACTATCCCATCTAGATCAGAATGGATTCAATTATTTCATGATTGAATAATGTATAGAGAGCTTTAAAGAGTTAAAGAATATGCTAATCAATACATATGTTCTCACATTACCCACCAATGTGGAAGGATTTTTAATCCTCGGTTTTGTGTCCTAGAATTGAGTGGGTTTTATAATCATGAAAGATGAAAAAGTGATAGTCTATTCCTTCATCCATTTAATGATCCAGGAGCAGAACTACCCAACACATGATCTTGAATTGGTTGTGGGGATATTTTCATTGAATAATTGGTGATATTATCTCTATTGGAAAAAGCATTCCATATATACTGATCATAAAATCATCATGTATATATTAACACAAAATGAGATAAATATGGACTAATAGAGGTGGTTAGATCTGATTAAATATTAAGACTATTCAAACCATTACTATCCTGGGAAGGTGAATAGTGTGGAAGATGCTCTGAGTAGAAAGGATCTCCCAAACATATCCCTGATAACAATTACAAGGGATCCCATTGTCATGTAAATGAAAAGGATCTAAATGTGAATAATAGATGTCAAAATAACATTCTATGAGGAATTATATACTTAACCCTCCATTATTGATAGGATTAAGATGGACACGGAAGATAAGGAGCTGCTAAAATGGTAGATGATATTCTATATTTCATGTTTACTAAAGATGATGATACAATATTTGGGACTAAAAAATAAGTCCAATAAAAACCAAATATAAAAATGGTAACTTCTATATGATTTTCCAAGGTTTTCATTCTATAATAATCTTGTAAAAAATAATATGTATACATATCTGAAGAAAATTTTATGGTGGGATAACATGAAGAGGGAGATAGAATGATCATTATATTGATGCTTGGTTTGAAATAAATTCGTGATTTAATTGAATTATTCTAAGGTAATAATTAAACCGTTGACCATACACAGATGAAAATGTTAAAACATAACCATGGATTTCGTTATAAGACTCCCTAGGACATTTAAAGGCAATAATTTCATCTATGTGGTAGTTGATCACCATACAAAGTCATCACATTTAATTTCTATTAAGGAACATTTTTATGTCGAAAAAATCACTAATATATACATAATATAAGTGGTAATAATTAATGGAGTGACACTCTCTATTGTGTCTATTAAATATATGATGTTTACCTTGAGGTTTTAGTGAATCTTTCAGAAAGTAATAGATATAGAGATAATTTTTATCACTACTAATCACCTTTTGATGGATGGTTAGTCTAAGAGAACCATTCAAACTCTATAGTATATTTTGAGATCATGTTCAATTAATTTACTTGGATTTTGGGATTATATGATTCCCATAGTTGAGTTCTCATATCATTTGTTTTTTCATTCTAACATTCAAATGGAACCTTACAAGGCTCTATATAAGAAGTTGTGTCAGAATCTGATATGAAAGATGTTGTTGGAGAGAAGAAGATAATGGGACCTGATCTTGTCCATGTCATGATAGAGAATGTTAAAACCATTCAAATAAATAATAAATATATAAAAATTTGAAATAAAAGACATTAAAATGACCATCGATGTCATCTAGATTTTGAGGTCATAGATAATATGTTCCTTTTTATATCATTGTGGAAGAAAGTCATGAGATATGAGAAGGGAAAGATTAGTCCAATATACATCAACCCCTTTGAGATCCATGATCGCATTAGAGTTTTTTATTATTAAATATAAATCCCACCTAATATTTCTTATGTACATGACATGTTCTAATTGTCCCTCTTAAGGAAGTGCATACCATATCCCTCATATATTCTAAATGTATAGGTTTTACAATGGGATAATTATCTTTCAATTAAAGATCAATGATTAAAGATCTTAAATTTTAGGGACAATGTTCTATGAAACAATAAAAATAACCTAGTCAATGGGATGTGTTAGAACCACAAGTTTATGGAATAAACATGGGAATTGAAAGAGGTTATGAAACAAAAGAACCCCCATCCATTTTAGAATATGAAATAAAATATAAAGTGTAAAATTTCTATAGAGGGAGTAATGTAATCACCTAATTTTATATAAATGGAATTCCATTTTTCAAATTAAAAAAATCTTTATTAAGTAGTGATATTATAGAAAATACATTTACTAATTTATTTGTTTTTTACTCTAATAATTTTCATCCTATCAAATTTTAAAGACCATTACACATCAAAACCATCGATGATATAGACACTATATAGTAATAATTAATATTAATATATATCAATGTTTATGATAAATTACAATTAACACAGACAGAAGAAGTGATGGACACAACTAGTAGGATCCTACCCTATGAATACCATTTATCAGAGCTTCCAAGGGAGGTGAAATTTTCAGGATTTACCCTCAACCAAACTGATGGCATGATTAAACAACTAAAGCATGAGAAAAACATTTTATCGGATAATTTCAAGCTTATCAAGATCATGTATCAAACCATATTTTTCAAACCACCCCAAGATTGTTTCACTATCGTACACATTACCATTAGGGATTAAACTATTATAATCAAGAGTTATGTTTCTAGAACCTAATAATATGAATTTTTAGACATTTTATTTTTAGAAAATAATTATTATATCTATCCTTTTAATGATTAAATTATCAGTAATTTAATAATGAGTTTCAAAAAATAGATTTTGAAATGTTGAAATAAAAATAATATTTTTTTGGAAATATATAGTTTCAATATTTATTCTATTTTTTATGAATTGAATATTTTTTTTTAAATAAATAATATTTTATTATTAAATAATATTTATTTAAATATAAATGAGAACCTAATTATATAATATCAAATTTAAATTTTATAAGGGAAATAAAATTTTATTATCATAAAAATAGATATTTTCAATAAATAGTGATTGTTTTAAATTTTAATTTATTATACATATAATATTACAGTAATAAAAAAATTATTTTTTTGAATTAATCATGTTGAAATAAGCTAATGGAGATTTTTTCATAATTTTATAATACTGTCAAATTTTTGGGTAACAGTTAAATATGGTATATATATATGATAATTATTATGTCATCATAAGATACCCAAAGTGATGTAATAAAGAATATAAATAGTATCCACAGAGAAAATAATTTTTCCACCTTAGAATAATGTAATTTTAAAGTTATTTTATTGATTTTATAAACCCTTAATTAATCCTCCAAAACCTATATTACATTTTAGGGTTTTAAAAGTAATTATTTTTGAATATGGATCACCACCACCTCACAAAGGGTGTTATATTAATGAGTATGGTATTTATACATATATAATATTGAAAATATATATTCTCAGTAATAAATCATGAGAAAATCATGGTAAGTATTTTGGTTTATATTATTTTATTAGAGTTTTCAAAACATTAGATTAGGAATTAATAAATAATTCCCTTAAATTTATCTAAAAAACCTATAGAACTACCCCTTCATATAAAGTCAAAATCATTGGATCATTAAGTTACTATACATTTCCCTCTTAATATCCCTCCCTATGATCCAAATCTCTTACAATTCCATTCCCACTATTTTTGAAGTTCCCTTCCAATGTAAGGGATCTTATCATTTTTATATTTATTCAATCAACTTCTATAAATTATATATTTTAATTTCAAATTGTTCATTTTGGGACATGTTTTTACACACCCCCACTGACTTTCCATAGGACATCTAAGTGATGAGAGACCCCTTTCAACCCCATTAAAAAATTATATAATTCATTATGTACCCCTGTTATACTGACAAAATAATCCTATTATTTTCCATCCTAGACATTTTTATGCTGAATACCCACCCCCAATTCAACTCAAGGCTATTCACTTTGAAGTTCCTATAATTGATTGATTAGGGACTTCCATGTATGTAACCCATACTCTTTAATTATGGGTTTAAATTTTTTTGAATACATTATTATGTTGTATAATCTCTATGGAACACTTATGCATTTACATGATATGATTATAATGGATGGACACAGAATTATATAGCCCTCCCATGCATTGGTTAATGTTTTTAACTCATGATATACAATGTATGGTGCCCAAGAGGTTATCGTAAGCACAGTTCGTTATCTTATCTCTATTATTAGCCTTAAATTATGTTTATGATGTGATGTTTTTTGTTTTTCCACATTATTATATTATTGTTATGTTATCATTTCATATGATGCTTCGATGATGTTGTTTATGAGTATAACCCCTTTTATGTCACCTGGATATTTCTACTGACTAACATTTATTACGTTCATAATTTTATACATTCATTATTCACTTATTGGGATTTAAAGATCACCACTTTATTATGTATGTCTTTAGGTTATACCATTCAGTATCATAAGACAAAAGGGTTTTCAGGGTATGTTATGGAAATTTAAATAATGTCATTGAATCCTTATTTTTTGTTATTACATTATGTCTTTAATTTTTCAAATACACTAGTCCTTTCAATATTATGGGTTTTTATGTGTTTTATTATATAATAAATCACTATTTAAAGTGATTCATAGATATAGGTTTTCATACAGGGAGTGTCCAACTCATGAACACTAAAAATGCTAAAATTGACCACTTCTTAGGATCAACATATCCATGTAATCCTAAGACCCACCGATACTATGCCCTATATGGTTACCTTATAAATTTTTTTCATTTCCAGAAGGCATGAAATTTGTTGGAAAATCCCATGAATGTGTGTATATATTCATACATAGTAGGATGCCCTAAAAGCTAAAGATAGTAGAATTAGAAATTTACGATCAAGTCACCAACTACAAGGGACTGGAAACCCAAAAAAGATATTCTCATACTGGTAACTAAAAAAGAGATATAGATCATGTTCTTGATCTTCACAGCTATCTAAATTTGAAGAGTTAGTTCATAGATCCATGTGTTAGTTTTTTCGTGATACTAGTGGCCCAATATAAATTCTACTAGATATAAGGGACCCACACATAATATATGGAACATCATGACAGAGGGGTGTTTAATCAGGAGAGTGGAGGAAAAATGCCTTGTCTGAACATGATTACGTGGGCATTTTCACACCACAGGTATAATACCCATTCCATAGGGTGTCTTTATGTGTATGTGTGTGTGTGTGTGGTGGGGGGGGGGGGGGGTTCAATCCTACATGAAAGGGATTGGGATACCTTGACCCTAAAATATGTGTGATGTCATGCAGGTTTCCTACCATGATGTCCCTGTAGTGATCATAGCATAAACAAACCATGATAGATGGTGTGATCTGATCCTCCCACTGCCTGTCATATCTCTGATGTAAAAAAACAAGTCTGATATCATGTCCAATATGAAATTTTAATTTTAATTGACTACTAATGGGAACAATTTTGAGTCTTGGTGAAGAAGATATAAGATTTATAACATTTAAATAAATATATATGGAATGATAATTGAGAAACATGGGGTTTACTCTCAAGTTGAGATCATGTCACACCATGCTACTATAATCCGGTGTGAAAAAATAAAACACGTGACATGTGGCTCGAGGCACATGATGTGTGGAACCTCCAGGGGTTCGAGGAACATACCTATTTTACACAACATAGATTCATGATTATATTAAAATGACTTTTGGACCTAGCCACATTACATTTGATCTTTAAATAATCCTAGAAACCCTATCTATCATATAATAAGGACTACACGTCACGAATTCCTCTAGAAGACATGACATGTAGTCCTATTTTCCAAAAAAAAAATTAATCTTCATCCTGAAGCTTTATCACACCCATTAATATCATTTTATATATCACCGGTGACTTCATGAATGGACCCAAAGAGGAATTAAATATCTCTATAAACCAATCTACAAACTGTGGTTACTAGAAATTAGGATTCTTTTTGACCAATGTGACATCGGGTTTATTTTCCATTTTTTTCTTAGGGTTCAAACCGTCACCATCCATAAAAAATATACCATGGATTATCGTCTCTTACAAAAATCACCATCTTCATCATTGATCTCCAAATAAAATATGGGTATGTGTTTTGGTCATAATTTAAACTAAATGTGTAGTTGAATCCCAAAGAGTTAATCTTCTTCTTGATGCTTTACCACAACCATCATTATTATTTATATCTCATCAGTAACTTCATGAATGGGCCCAAAGTGGAAAAAAACCTATATATACACCAATATTCAAACTCTGTTGGAAACATAACATGATTTTCATCAACCCATGTGATTTAGGGTTTGTTTTCCACTACCTTCCTGGGGTTAGAACCATAACCTTCAATCAAAAATTCACCGTGGATTCTCAACTCTTACACAAATAACAAGCTTCACAATTGATCTGAAAAGAAAATATCAATATGTGGTCTGATCAAACATCAAACTAGATTTTTAGTTGAATCATCATTATACCACTGGTTAATGATGAAAACATTATGAATAAGTGGTAAAAGAAAGAATAAAAAACATCGGTGGTCATTGTGAACACTACCATTGATCAAATGTGTAAGAAAAATCTAGCATAATTATTATTTTAGGACCAAGGAAAAATAATCAACAGTATCATCCTAAAGGGGAGAAATTGGGGATCTATATCCAAAATCATAATCCATGCTAGCATTCCAATAATTAAAAGGAAATAATCCATAAATTAAAATACCTAAATCGTAGTTGGATTGATAATTGGTGATGAATGATTCTATGATAACGTCGTTGGAAATATCTCATAATTATATTATTCATGGTGAGTCCAAAATAATCTAATCGAAAATCCTCGAATCCCCACATTCGACATCAATGATTCTCTAAATGAGAGGACTCCCTCTCCTCTAGATGTATATCAGTTTTTTGTCATTAACCTTTAGTATTTTCCATAACATAGTTTAAAAATCGTACTAATATGTTTAGGAATATTAAATAAGGAAAATAAATTAATAAATTAATTTATTTTATTAAACATCTACCCATTACAATGCATCAAAATGTTTTTTGAGGTGAATTTACTCTATATCATTCCTATGGTAAACCCCATGTTCCAAAACCAATGGTGGTATCAAATTTCTCATAAGATATTCCAATCAATTGTCATTACATTATTTCCAAAAAAATGCACACATGTAGTTTAATATAATTAATATTTTTAATAGTCAAATTCTGTTTTCCAACATCACCCATAACACTATTCCATATATAAACAAAAACCCATATAAATATATATATATAATATCCAAAGGGTCAAAACATCAAAAATAGAGTTTCAAAATTCTACCCAATATAAAAATATTTCACCTTTAAAATGAAAATATCGTACTTAAATAGGTTAGTCTACTGAGTGAAAATATGGCTCTCCACCTCCCATGAGCTCTTTTGTAGGTTACTATTTTACTATTTGACTTTCACTATTGGGATAGGTCACCCATGGAGGATCTAATCCTACTGATCCTCAATGGACACAAGTTACTCTGAAAAGGTGGGTCTATGCTCAACATCCATCTCACCCGAGTCAAATAAGGTGTGATAGGATGCACATTTTTCTCCAAATGTATAACTCATTTAATATTTCATGCACCGTATATAATATTGGAGTAGAATCTAGGAAGTATGTAACCTCTCAAACCATTAGTAGGATTTGGAATTTCCCTATGAACCTTGGGGATAGTTTTCTTCCCAAAAAAACCCACTAAATCCTCTTTGTTGACAAAATTTAAGGACCACAATGTCTCCCTTATCAAACTCCAAGGTTGAATTATGTCATACTATATATGATTTAGGATAATAATTATTGGTCTTCATTATCTCATGGATCACCTAATTTTTTCCCAGCTTCACTATCACTAGCTCTAGCCCTATAAGAGATGACTCACCTATCTCGGTCTAGCATAATGGAGACCTTTAGGGTCTCCCATAGAGGTCTTTTAATGTATCTGCACTGGTAGTGGGTGGTTAATGTTATTATAAGATAACACCACCAATTCTAGGTGATCCTCTAAACTCTGATTGAATCCCAACATGCGGTCCTCCAACATATCCTCTAAAACCTATATGGTTCATTTTTTTGGAATCTTTCTCAGGGTAAAACTAAATTATCAACCATTAAATTCTCTGTAAATCCCCCCAAAAACCTTTTTTTAATAGCAGTGTAAATTTATCATCCTAGTTATAAAAATATTTAAGGCTACCCCATGATTTTGGATGATCTACTACTCGTACAACCCACTACAAACTCCCCACTAAACCCTTATCCATGATAGTAAGAAAGTGTTCTTACTTGGTAAACCAATCATTAATTACCCATAGAGTTTTGTATCAAATCATTATTCAAGGAATCCTCAATAAAATAAACAACAATATATCATTCCACATCCACTATGGGATCTCAGTAGGTTGATTCAAACCCATTGGAATTTGATTATTTTTCTTCCTCTATTGGTAAGTGATGGATCGAGAAACAAACTCAGTAACACTGCTTTTCATGCATTCCCAAAAAAACAACTATTGGAGGTCGTGGTATTTATTCATCACTCTAGGACGTTCCACCAAGGGGAGGTGTGAAATTATTTCAAAAATTCATCAAAAATTGCACCTAGAACTTCTATTCATTCTATAAAGATGATGATATTCTCCCCACCTTTGTAATATCTATATTGCGATAATCTTAAATATATATGGTCACATAAAACCTGACAACCCATATATCATAACTGATTCTCCCTCACATGATGGAGATTTAGTGGAGTCAGTACTATTGGTTCGATATGTGTTTTAACACCCTAAAATTTTAATTTTATATCATTCTCAAAACACCACACTTAGATTATATTGAATTATAATACACTATAAAAATATTATTATTTAAATGTGAAAATTAAAACAATGTCATTAAAATGGTTATACGAATATAAATAAAAACTTTATGAAAAATATCAATTAATGTTTTATATAATGAAAATGTAATGACTAATTATTAATATATAAGTACTCAAATTTTTAATAATTTCATTTTATTCTTCAAAAATAGTTTTTCTTTAAAAATGGATTTTATTTCATTTTGTGTGTTGATATTATAAATAATTTAATTTTTTTAGAAATTTTCTTCTAGGAAATGAATATAATTTTTGAAATCATCAGGTCAATATTATATCATTCTGAGTTTTTTGGAATTTTTCTAATTTTTTTTATTAAGTGAATTGTAAAAACATGGATTTTAATAAAACTATCATTTATTTTATTTGAATATAGTAATATAAATGTATAATAATGTTCTATATTTTATATTAATGTATCATAAGTCTTATTTAACTATACATAATCTAATTAATTATATTTGAATTGAAATTATATATGATTTTGGTTAATTTTGTGGGATTAAAAACGTCCTTTTCTAAAGAATATTTTTCATTGCATATTACAAATTTTTATGGTAATTTGTTTATACCGACAATATAAATTTAATTTTTAATGAAATAGATTATATATTTTGAATTATGATGTTTTTTAAATAGGTTATTTTTATTTTTCATCATTAGAAATAGTAACCATTATATAGATTTTTCACCTGGGTAATTGTAAAACTATTTAAACTGGGTTTAAACTATAGTGTAAGGAATTAAAAAAACATTATCACATTTATTTATCCTATTTAATGTGTGGTTTTAAACTAAATATATGTTTATTGTGTAAAATACTTTATTTCAAAACAGTATTTTGAATTTTTGAAACCATTATTAACATTTATGATCATCAATGATACTTTATTCAAATAAAAAAAAATAGTTTTTGGTCTTTTAATTTTATGTTAATGATAGGAGGTGATATTCATTTTTGTATTGATCCTAATGTATAAAGAACTTTTTTCATATTATTTAGAAAAAATTAAAATGAATCTTCTTACTTGATTTCAAGGTGAAATGATTTTAATGATTTAGTTGGGTATTTCCCTAGAAACTATTTTCACGTGTTTTGAAAAATTATATTAAATATTATTTCTTCCACATATATATTTTCAATGTGATAAAATGGATTCAAAATTTATAATGACCATTTAATACTTTTTTAGAAGGATCCTTCTATTTTTATTCTTATAATTTTGTTATCATTGTAAAATGTAATGTTCTCATGATTAAAGATCGTTTGGGTTTAAAGAGAGTTCAACAAGAAGATAATTCTTAAAATGTCCAAAACACTTTTCTAAATGTGTTTTTTTTGAGTTTTTTATACACTATATAATTTAATATTATTTTGGTAGGCCATGGTTCTAATTGAACATGAATAATACCTTATATTAACTTTCAACAATTAATAACTATAAGAGTGTTACTCCCCTATATTAAAAAAGGTCAGCATTTCTCCCCAGTTATTCATACCTATTGACCAACTTAACTCAATTGTTCCATGGGAAAATATATTACAATATTCCCTAAATATATCAAATGTATTCTTATCTTACCCTATGAACATCCTAATAAATCATATGCTTCATGCTATGGAGGTCTCTCAAAGAGCAAGTAATATTCTTACCCGACCCTTTGAAAGGTTTTTTTCATATTTTACATATTATAAATATGTTTTATCCATCACAACATTTTTAATATAGTGTTATAAATACACTATGATGTTGTTATTATAATTTTGTATCAATTTTCAACCTCATTTCCATCAAATGGGAAATGAGAGTATTGTCTGTGCATACGTATGGACTACGACATCCACAGGATGATATGATTCATTTCCCATAAAAATATTTCATGGTTGGTTATTGTGATGGATTTAATGTTTATATATTATATTTATGACATAATTATTCTTTTTTATAATATTAATATATTGTATACCTTTGTACCATTCCACCCATTTGGAAAGGATAATGTCGCTCTTGCATAAGTACAGACTACCACCTCCGTGAAGTGATGTGATATGTATTTCATTAATGCATTTATGTCTTGTAATGAGAACATATTTGATGAATATATAATGTATTAATTATTTTAAATAGATTTATTAATAGTGTATTATTATTTACCTTTATTTTATTCCATCCATCGAAATGCTGAAACATCACTTGTACGTACATACTGACTACCGTCTCTAGGAAGTGATGTTATTATTTTTACACCAACAATATCTATAGTTAGAAATAAAAGTGTATATAATGATTAATTATGATATTTATAACATTATTAAAATTCTATATATTACGGAAGCATGAGGAAACTGCAATCATCATAAATTTTGGATCGAAACACGCATGAAAAATAAATCATTTAACACCCAAAATGACGATGATAATGGAAGATTGATTATGTATTGGTGAAAATATGTTTAAAGTAAACAACATATGGTATTATAAGTATGATCATGGTGCTGGGATATATTTATAATAAATATATATTAATTATACAGGGGGCTTGAATGTGTATGTATAAAGATATGACATGAGGTAAGCGTTTATCGTCTCATTTATGTTTCTATAAGACCTATATATTATTCACCACATATTACTTTTATATGATGTATATACTATCCATTTGATATTTTATATAATTAATAATTTTATATTCATGTTATTTAATGTTTCATTTGATGTTAGTTATCTCATTGGGTTATGATTCATAAGTTATCAAAGTGGTAAGGGATTTATGTTAAAATATCATTCCCTTTCAGGATTTTCTATTCTAAATTTACATTGATAGAAATTATATTGATATTATAATTTAAACATAATATATATTATTCTTATATGGTTATTCCTATATTTTTCAATAATAGTACCATTTTCCTCCCTTAGGGACTTATATTTATCGAGAAAATTATTTTATGAAAACTCAACCATAATTCCTCTTTAGTCGAAGAACTATTTCTTCCATGTCCATGTTATTAAAATGTTTTGAGAATGTTATATTATATGAATAATTAATTGTTCATCAACATTTTAAACCATTATTTATTTATTTTAAAATTTTTATAAATAAAAATTTTCAATGTTTTTTGATGTGGTTATTTATGATTTTTTTTAAAAAATGTTAAAGGAATCATTGTTTTAACGTTTACCATAGGAACATGTTTACACAACATCATGAATAAGAATTTATTTGAAGATTAAATAACATGTTTCTGTATTTATTTTAATGAAAACAGTTTTATCAGCATTCATGGAATTTTTAGTTTTTAATGATACCTAAAAAAATGGGATTTTCATGGTTTTTAATGGAATGTTAAAATTCCCTTTATAAGATATTATTAATTATTTTCAATACCCATTTAATAATTTTTATTATTCATTAAGTATAAAATATTATGATTCCATTCACTTTTATTTTCTATATGGATTATGATGATGATGATTTTAGGATGTTTTTATAAATATTTTTTCACCATTTAATTAATTAATGATTAAGTATTTATAAATATCATTTATACACTATGGGTTCTGCTACGACGAAATTCTTGAATGTTTTTAAAACCTATTTACATTCCATGAATTATGATATTATGAATTGATAAGTGTTTTATTATATTTTGGTATACATATGTATAGTATTAATTATGTGATAGGTGGGATTGGAATTATATATCCATCTAATGTATTGGGTAAAGAATGAAATCTCATAAAATAATAAGGATAATAATGGTATGTCAACCTAGTTTAGTAAGGGACTTTTTCCAATATGATAGTCATGTATATGAAGCTTCAATAAGGAAATAGTATATTGGGGAGAGAACCCAATCCACTATGATAGTTCTTCGAGTGAGACATTACAAGGATATGATTTTCTATGGTAATGAGTATGCCAAAAACATAGGTATTATGCATATAATATTTTTTTATGGATCATGTTTGATTATTGATGATTCCATACCGTTTTGATGTATGTATTTTTTTATAAAAATTATGTATAATTTGATTACTTATTAATGTAATTTAACTAATTGGGTATGAATTATTTAAGTTATGATCATGTTATCACACCTTTTTGTTTATCTTATTCTCTTAAGATCATTGATTTATATCTCATATGCTTAACATCACAAAGAATATAAGTTTTCTCAATATTATGTTTCCATATTCCCTAGGTTATTAAGAATGGTTTTATGTGGGGTGTTCAGGGGAAAAGTACTGTGATAGAAGAACTTTTTGGAAGATTTTGAAGATATTTTATGATGTAAGATGTTTATGCATCTAGTATCCAAAGATGCTAAACCTTTGACAGTAATGGTGAATTTGTAATTGTTTCATTTATTAAATATTCAACTGAAATGATGTATTATTTATGTATGTTGTAATCAGTTCACAAAAATATTTTCCTCTATCTCCTCCACCAGTTTCAACTACAAAGAGTCCAACTGCTTTGATGCCTCATCCACCAAGAGAGAATCAGAATTCCTATTAAGGGTATCTTCCACCATGTTACACATTGTTGTATTATACAATACCTAAATGTCATAGTACTACAAGATCCATGAACAACATCTCTATCTTAAGATAAGTTTTATTGGGGAAAATATATAATTGAGTCATTGGAGGAATGATTAAACTAAAAATAACTCAACCAGAAGTTAATATATCTACATATTTAAGAAAAATCTACTACTACCAGACATGTAGTTCTACTCATGTGACATCTACTGGACAAACCCATAAGTAATAACTATATTACTATTCATATAAACACACCTAAGACTATATATAGAGGCATCTCAAAACATCACGTACTCAACTCCCTCTAACTATCTGACAAGAGGAGTGTTGGAAAAACTTTTTCTCATCTCCACAAAGGCTTTTTAAAACTACTCAGTCTAGGAGAATGAACACCCATTTCATATCAAGTAAATAAAAGGGGTTAAAATACTATAAAAATATACCACAAACCATTGATGTTACTGAGATAATCCCAAAAAATATCACACCTCATACATGCACTTGGGAGGGTCCCAAACTAGAACTACCACTATCTTGGTCGCATCCCCAGATACCCCATGCTCAAAGATAACATTCCATAAAAAGTGAAACTCACTAATACAAAAAACAACTATTTGTGATATTACCATATAACTAGTCCTTATTCATAAATTCTAGGACCATAATCAAATAATTCATTTACTAATACATTAATTAAAAGTAAAGGAGAATACCATCGACAAATAAAACCTCAAACTAATCCATGAAAGTTTTAAAGATATGGTTCAAAAAAATCATTAATACAATAGGGAATCATGTCACACTAAATGGTATAAATAATAAATCATAATTATTATATCAAAATCAGAATACATCCATCAAAATACCATTTTCATTAATTGAAAATGGTTATTGTCAGATCTAAGTTCTATCTTTGAGAACCATTTTTCACCTTCTATCTGGTCAAAAATATTATTGATCATTAGGAAGGGTTATAGGTTTGTGATCATCACTAGGTTCATGTGATGATAATAAAAATACATCATAAATCTAACATATTTATTTTAATTGAAACCCATCTAATACACCATGTGAAATAAACTAGGTTTGATTAGGCCCTTCTCTTGAAGGTCCTCAAATGGCACCCTCAGCTCTAAGAGCTTTGTAGGGTCTGTCTGATATGCCGCAGAAGATATCTTTTTGATCCAAGGGTGAAAGTAAATAAATAGGTACATATAGTTATGTGTACGTAGTACTATATCATATATAGTTAAATAATCCACTTAATAATCCAGTACCACTGGAATCCATGTATATGAAGAGACTACTACACCAAGGTCCAAACATGATAATATATGAGAGATAGGTTTCTTCTTTCTGCTCATGAACATCACTCATTATTACAGCATGTAACTATAAAAATTGATGTATAATATCATCAAATACACCCATATTATGTTAACTATCATTCATTTAGAGTGAATCAGATCACATACTTTGGATAGTCTATCCATAACTAAAATGAAATCATATAGATTTATTAAAATTAATAAGAGGTTCTGTGTGAAGTTATCCCCACCCAGCACCAGCTTGAAAAATTAAATAGATGGTAATAACTATATATTAAATGAATATATTTTATATTTATAATATTTTAATTATTTTATAGTGGCTAATTTTTAATTATCTTTCCATTATTTCATTCATCGAAATGTCGAAATTCAACTCATGCATATGTATATAATATTATGTCTCTGATGTTATGTAATTAAATTTTCATCAATACTTTATATAAATGGTATAAAAGGTTTATATAATAATTAAATATCATATTTATGAAATTAATATGATTATATTGATTATTTAACCGTGATTAATGTCAAATGATCTTCACTGTTGAATTGAAATATATCTGAAAACTGAAGTGGTTAACACCCAAAATTATGATGATAATTAAATGTTGTAAATGAATGGATGATAAGATGTTATAAGAAAAAAATTTATAGTATTATATGTTTTATTATTGTTCTATAATATATTTATAATAAATATATATTTATTATAAATGAGGTTTGAACACATATAAAGTAGGGCAAGGTTTGATATAAGGGTTTCTCATCAAAATTTTGTTTTTATAACACATATATCATATTCAACAATCATTTCATTCATACTGTTTATATACTATTTCTTAGATATGATATATCATTAATCACTTTATATTCATTTTATTTAATGTTTTATTTGATTTTTTTTCATTAATTGGGGTTATGATTAAAAAAATACCAAATCATGAAGGGATTTATATTAGAATCTCTATTCTTTTCAAGATTTTCTATGCTAAAATTCCACTGAGAGAAAATATATGGATATATACATTCAAAAAAAATATTATAATATATTAATTACTATGATTTTAAATTAATATTAATATTTTCCTCTCTTGAGTATTAAAACTGATCGAGAAAATGTATTTAAGAAAAACTGACCTTATAGATTCTATGGTTGATGAAAATTTTCTTCAATGTAATTATTATTTGAAATGATTGAAAGAATATTATTTACTATGATTAAATAATTGTTTTGATTAATTTTATTACATTTTTTTTGAAATATTTTAAAATTATTTTTTACAATGTTCTCTCACATTGTTATTTATGACTTTTTAGGAAAATTGTGAAAGGGATATTTGTTTCAACATTTAACACACACTAGAATTTTCCCACCATGATGAATATACATTTCATTGATGTATATTTGAAAAGTTTCCATGTTTTTTAAAATAATTTTTTTTATCAATATGAAATGAATTTTTAATTTTTAAAGACACCAAAAATTTATATTTTCCATGTTTTCAAATAAATGTACAAATTCTATTTGGAAGGTATTTTTTTACTTATGAAAACATCCATTAAGGAATTTTAAGCTTTAATGTGGATAAGATCTTATGATATCATCCAATTTTATTCTCTACATGGATTATGATGATGATGATTTTATAATTATTCTATAAACGTTTTTCATAATTGAATTATGTTATTATGAAATATTTATGAAACTCATTTGTTTTCCATGGGATATTGAATGATGAAATTGTTGAATTTTTACAAAACCTGTTTCATTTCCATGTATTAAGATATAATGAATTTAAGAATATTTTTTATCTTTTTTCACAGGTATGTATAGTTTTCATTATTTGATTGGTGAGAATATAATTATAAATATCTTTGGTGTATTGGGTAAAGAATGATATATCGCAATATAATAAAGACTAGAATGGGAACCAAAGTAGTTTAATAAAATATTTTTTACAATATGATAGTCTTGTGAATGATTCTTGAATAAGGAAATGATGGAGTAGGGAGTGAACTAAATCCAGTATGATAGTGTTGGTAGTGATCCTTGACTAAGAAAATGAAGTTATTTGCTTATGTGTTTTCCACAAGCTTATGTCTTATTGATGGGTTTTTTCACACATGGTTTGAAAAATATTATTTATTTTATTTGGTGAAGTACTGTGGATAACATAGGTAATTGTGTTAAAAAAATTGGAGTAATTATCCCTAATATACATGAAGAAATAATTATAATAATTTTAAACAATGAAAAATGTTTATGGGCGTGGGGTTGAGTGATTTTGGAAGAAAAAAAAGAATTCAATGACATAATTTCTTAAAAAATATATGAGATGATGTAATCATTCTAATATAAACCTTGACCCCTGAAAAAGTGATACAAATACATTTAATTATGATATCATAATATTTTCAACTGCTAAACCCAAAGGAAATTAACATGATCATAATGATTTGAATAAATGTGCCTTATATAAACTTATGGATTTCCAATCTTAGAAAACTATTTTTATTATGATAAAAAAGAAAAATTATGGTCAGTTAACAATTAGAGAAGAATATCCACCCTAGAAATATTATTTATTAGAGTCTGGAGATTAGATGTGGGCCCTAATATTATATCCCAATTATATTATATTTATAAAATATAGTTTATCTCTCACTATTATCATAAGTTCATCGTCATAATTAAACTGAAAAATGCATAGAGTTACATAGAAATTCAAAATCAATTAATTGATCACATTTTATGAATTTTAGATTCTTAATTCATTGAAAACAAATAAATTAAGGTAATAATATTATATTGATTATGAATGGAAAACACTCTTCCATGGGAGGAGTTTTCATTATCGATATATTTTTAACAAGTAAATGATTAAAATGTAAACAACCAATATCATCTCCACTATTATATTTTAGAAAAAGTAATTAAAATAAAACATGGATAATAGAATTACATCAAATTTTTATTTAATAAATGGAGAAGTAATGAGCCCGAATGAAAAGAAAAAAAGTAGATGTGGGAGAGGAGTGGCTTCTTAGAAGATAATATTTTATAATTAATTACTTTTTATAAGTGGTTAGAGATGTTTCATGGAACCATAATTTCATTAAAATCTTCCAAAATCTTTAAACAAGCCTCCCAATGAGTTAAAATCTCATTTTAATATGGTTTGGGAGAGTAATGTTTGGAAATTTCAATAATCGAATGTACATAATTCTACCTCCAAAATTTACTCCCCCATGACATGACTCTTAAACTGAGTTCTCACACAATCTATATACTAATATATCTAAATTAAATTCTTAAAATTTGATTATATATCTTCTAGAAAATTATAATCCCATTCCATGAATGGGTGAAAATGTTGTGGCCCAAATTGTTTAGTTGTAATATGTTAAATCCATCAAAAGTGTGCTTTAATGTCCATTTTCTGCCATCCAAATGCATGATCAAAATCACATGGCCTAAATGAAAAATTTATAATGTTAATAATATGATCGCATGATTTCAAAGTAAAATTATATAGAAAAAAATGTTATGAAACAATTACTATTTTAAAAATAAAAAGGAAAAATTGAATTTTCAGGGATTTTTAAATTGCAATATCAAAACACCCATTTCCATTAAATATTAAAATAAGGATAAATTTAGGGAAATTATATAAATTATTACCAATAAAATAGTTAATAAAAACATTCCTTATCAAGTCACTCACACTTACCCATTTACACTTCTGAGTGAAACCACTTATCTTGTAATCCTATAAATGATGCATGTTGACACTTCTCAATCAATGATGATAATATGAGCAAGTATATAATAAAAAAAGACTTAGAAAATAAATATTTCATAGTAAAAAAATTGTATAAATAATCATACGATATTAGGGACCCTAATCTTTTGGGATCTAGTTATGATTCCAGTAGGGAAAAAATTCCCCATGTGTGTGAGCCAAACATTTCATGCATGTAACTCCACCATTTAATGAGTATATTCAGGCCATGTAAAATATGTCTACTTACCTAACTATTTTCCACCAAATATTTTCAACATCTATTGCAATATAATTCAAAACCCACTCATTTAAGTATTCCAAAGAGTCATACCTTGATCTCCAAACCTAGTTATCCCTACATGTTGTACACTTCATCACCCCTATGTTGTTTTACTTTTTTGTGTTTTTTACAAGGTTTAAAATTGTTTAATATCAGTTTTACATTCATAATTAAAGTTGGTATAGTAATGTAACAGATCAAAAGAGAAATGAATGTATGTAAAGACCATGTTATAAGAAGAAAAGAGATTATTTAACTTGTTTATACCTTTAATTGGGAAATAGAAACCCACTAGTCATGATTGAGTGTGAAGTGTGTAGAGTGATTAGATGAATCAATTTTACCAAAAAAATCCACAATGAATGATATCAAAATCTTGAAGGATCCAAAAAGACATTGTAAAACATATAATTGAACAAATTCGATTTTCCATAAAATCGACCACTGTTTATGAGAACATTCTCAAGCTGAACATGGTAGCAATGATGTTGGAAAATCAAATATGTATTCCAAATAGGTTCCATGGATGTAATTAGAATATTTCATGATATTCTTTTTTATCCTTTATTTATTTTTCATATTCTTTGTTTTTTAAAAATAATTATAAATGAAACCACAAAAAAAGGAAAAATAGAAAAAAAAAACTACCCAAAATGTCATCCCCTCCCCTAAACATAAAATTAAACGTTTTACAGAGTGTGTAACTATGAAATGATATATTAACATGAAATTTAGGCGTAAAATTATGAAAAATTAGATAAAAGAGTAAGGGTAAAAAAGTGATTACTTTTTTAAAGCGTTGAAGAGCTCATGCACTATGATGAAATATACTGCATGTGAAGGGAATCCGTAAAATGTAGGCTTTAAATGAAATCCAATTACTATAAATCTAATTCCAATATACTCTTTTGAGACCTAGAGTAAACGATAAGAAAAAAAATGATATACGGCATAAGGTTCCATCCATCTAGAATGCAACTAACTATGAATTAAATTCTGTCGTGAACTATAAAAGATGACTTTTCAAGAAATGAAACTCCTTTTTTGGGTCATTATTTTATGAGTAAATTTTATCTTTCATTATTGGACCTTGATCTTTCATATGATGACAATATAATCTTTTAAACACATTGAATTTGAAGCTTCCTTTGATCTCTAACATAGAATAAATCCAGGTTTCATTTCATTATTGACCAATATGCTCGATACTTGACCTCCATGGGAAGATAACATGATTTACCCAAGATGATCTTGTAGGGGTACATACCAATTTTATTTTTTAATTTCATAAAATAATCCCTTAATATATCATCCTTGTTGATTCTATAATCCCTTCTATTTAGCTACACCATTTTCTCCAAAATATTTTTTAGCATGCGATCAGAAACTTCAGCCTAACCATTTTTTGGAGGGAGGTATGGTGTTAGTGTTTTATGTGTCTGCCCATAAATTTGAAATAATGAATCTATATTTAATTTGAGAAATGTGACCCTTGGTCCCTGATTATATTCTTTAGTAGTCCAAACCTGTTAAAAATTTATGCCTTGAAAAAATATACAAAAATATTAGAATAATCAATCATGCTTGCCTAGTCATCCATCTATATGTAAACATAATCAACAATGAAAATAATGTAAAGTAATATAAATAATGTTTTAAATGGAAAAATAAAATAAAATAACAATTTTTAATAAATGTCACAATATAATATAAGATGTTGGGGAATCTCATGCCTCTTAAAATTGGATCTAATGTGTTAGTAAAGTGATCATGACTTAAAAACCTATGAGAGTCATGAAAAACGGTAGGACAATATAATCTAGTGTCTAAGACTTCATTAGATTTCAATTGGAGTGTATAGTGTCAACCATAGGAAGGTACCTTAAAAAAATGAAAAATAGACTAAAAATCACGATTATGAACACATCTTCTAATGAATTTGTCACTACACGTGTTCGAATGGCATGGAAAATCCTACACAAAAAACCTAAATCCAATATTTAATTATTCGACTTGTGTTTTTATTAGGTTTTTAGTAATTTTAAAGGTAGACATGAAAATCACTTAATCAACATACCAAGGATGTGTAACTGAGATGGAATAATGATTTTCTTCAGGGAACATGTCCTGAAGCGGTACATGGTTTGGGGTATCATGATTTAATATGTGATTGATCATTCCCATGTGATTAGACATCTTGTTTTGTAACCCGTTCTTATCCCTTATATATACGTAAAATTATTTAATAACGAGCATAGAATGAATATGATGTTGGTTTGTATCCATATGCATTAGTGGGTACCTCAAAGATGCATGATTAGTGAAAAAATCACTTGAGATCCTATAAAATAAAGAAATAATTTATATAAATAAAACATGATAGTAATGAAATCATTTTATATTATGGTATATTTTTCTAGAGTGAAATACGATATCCTCGATGCATAAGAAATCACTTGTGACCACCCTTCCACCTTATGAGATAAGACTTCTCTAACTAAAAAGTTTTAAGTAGAACACATAATCAAAAATGGGATCTCCCACTATAGAGGTTTTATGATTGGGGTGTGGTGAGAATTTTAATCAGATCATCTAAGGAAACCTACAATAATTATCATACATAAAATCAAAATCCTTTTGGGGTAACCAAAATATAATATTAGAAATCTTAATGAACTATCTGATTAAGAATCAATAAATTCCTGTATTCCATATTAAAGATCTTACATCACCCAAAAATAAGGATATAATAAGGATTAAATAATATATACCTTACATCAATCATACTATATTCCATGTTGTGTCACCACATTCCATATGAAAATTATTTTGTCTACTATGAAAGGATATTTCTCAAATTTCAATACAAGACTCTTCTTAATATAATGATGCACTACCTTTGCCAAAATAAAAATACATTCATTAAATGTAGAACCATACATTGTAAAATCATCTATAAAATCTTCCATACCTGTTTGATGATCTCAAAAATTACTAACAATGCTTCTTTGGTAGGTATCAAGGGTGTTACAATGCTCAAATAAAATCCTTCGATTGAAAAATATACCAAATGAGAATGTAAATATTGTATTCTTAAGATCCTTTATAGAAATAAGTAATTGAAAATAACATAAAAAACATATAAGAAATAATATGGTGTCCATATAGAATGTATTTCACGAATTATATCGATAAAAGAGAGCAGGAAATGATCCTTATAAGGGGATTCATTTGGTTTCCTGCAATCACTACACACACCAACTATTTTTTACCCTTATTGGAACTAAATCATCTCACTCATTTCTAATAATAGTAACCCCACATTTCATTGGCACAACCTTAAAAGGATTAAACCATCAAAAATATAAAATGTGTTAAATCATACTTGTCTCCAGAAAAAAAAAATTAAATCATTTTTAATATCATCCAAATGAGATGGATTACATCGCCATTATAACATTCTTTCTAGTTTTTCCCCATCCGCCAAAGGAATAGTATGCTTGAGAATATATGGGATAATACCCAATATAATAGATAAGGTGCATCTAATTTAATTAAGCTTCTCCATGAAAGTAATCCATTTTTTTCTTTATGTTCAAAAGGATTATTATTAGACATTATTAAAGGTAATATCTCACCACTCAATAAGTACGTGTATTTTAGTTTTGTGGAAATGGATTGAGATCCAATGTGGGAGGGGTTATGAATTGATGGATACACAAATGAAACTAAAACATTTTCACAATCAACATTATTATTATTATAGAAATAATCGATATCAATAAATAATGCATGAAATCCTCTAGTATACTAATAAACCATGTCATAATCAAAAAAAGATGCTCAAAATTAGGAAATTAATCCATATCGAAATTATATTGAAGAGTGATTTTTTCATTATAAATTGGCATGGAATTTCTCTTAGATATTAATCAATAACTAAATCTAATAATATTTATATGAATAGGGTAATCAATATCCCAAGGGTTTTTATATAGAAATTCAAAATAGAAGAAAACAAAAGAAGAATGAACTTATTTGGGGTATTTCATGGATCCCTAACATTAAATCTCAAAAATTTGTCTCTAAACCATCGAGAATGTGTACCCTAATGGAAATTTAGATTCATCGTGGTAGATTTTAGTAAGTTTCTTCCTAAGATAATGGGAGTGTTAGAATTTACCGTATCTTCATCAATGTTATGCACATATAAATCTAAATGAATAGTATTCTCTCTTACTCGAATATGTGCATCCTCAATGAATCCCACTGGATATCAGGTATCTCAATTTTATAATTACACTACCACTATTGTTGGTGTCAACTCATCAACGAATATTGAGTATAAAAAAAGTTGGGCATTACATTTAATGAATCTCCCAAACCAAATAAACCATCAAAAAGGTGTAACTCCACTATAGTTCATGGAATGATGTTTGAGATAGGTTCCTTACACATTATAGGAATTTCTGGTGTTAGTGGACTGAGTACCAACACATTTCATATAACATTGATTTGATTATTTCTCGTGATGCCTATTTAGTTGGTATAATGTTATTTTAGGAATTTGGGATACCTTTGGATTTTTTTAATGGCCTACAGAATGGGGTTTTTATCTTAATGCAATTGAATATTTCCAAAATATCTATCTTTATAACCTATTTTGCCTTATTTTTGGTTTGTATAACTGAATTTTAAAAAGGATGGGTTTTATGAGTAATATCATTAATTTTGTTGTTAATATTTTCTTTCACTTTCGGTTTCTCTGTGACTAAAGGTGATCCTGGAATATCATCAGTTTGGATGAATCCTGGTGGACATATAAGAAAACATCAACCACCTTTTTCTTTACCACTATTCAATGTGATATATCTTATATTTCTCTTTTTATTTGGATTATGTTTTTAGGGATGGTTTCCAGGGATATTGATTACCATTTTAGGGAGAGTGATTCCAATATGGATCATTTTCAATATTATCTCCCTCAACTTTATACCATAACCCTTCATCTCATTCTATATATTAAGTGTTTTTTTTCCAAATATCATAAATTTTAGAATGTATTTTTTTTTCCAAAAATCCCTTATTATTGTTTTTTTATGCATGGGATTTTAATCTATTTTGAGGTTATTGAAATTCCTACAGATAAGGTGTAGGATGCTGGATGTTTAGTTAAAAAGGACCCCTTTGTTTTTTCAGGAGACATAGATTTTATTCAAGTGATATATTCATCCGTGATTGTATGTTGGTGTGAATAATTAATTCTTATTTTATGGGGGTACTTATTTTTATTTTTGAAATGGTCTCCCTAAGAATACCGCTACACAATGCTGAGTCTCTTGTAGTCATTGGGAAACAATTTATTGGATGTTTTAGTGCATTATTTATGCCATAAATATTCACTAGAGTGGGTGGAGAAGATTTTTTATCCAGTGTAATATGTCCCAGCCTATTGGATATTAATCCAACATAGTATAAATTAAATGATATAAAGATAATAGTTACTTTCCTGATATAATCTCCATATATAAAATGTACCTAGATCAACAAATTATGGGGAGTTTTGTGCAATATTTTCATTAAATTATTGAAAATCTATTAGGGACTTGTAAACCAATTATCCTTCTACTAAAACATCCACCATAATCCTCAATAATGGACTGATACCTTCATAGAAGTATTGGATAATGAGTTTCTCATGGACTAGGTGGTGTGGGAAGCTTACACATAATTTCATGAATGACTCCCAATATTATTAGTTTGACTCCCCTTATGGTTTCTTAATTCTAATGGACACTATTAAAATCATTATGGACCTTGATTCATTAAGGAATCTATATAGGAAAAGACATTTCAAACCCTTCCAAGATTTAAAATATTCATGTTGTGGTTAATACATCCATTATTTTGTAGTTCTATCAAATTATAATAGGAATTTCCTTAATTTGATTCGGTCTTCATAGAAATTAAAAGATTTAGAGGATGAAAAAAATATTTCATTATTATGTGATTAGGTTTGAATTTATAGCATATATGCAATGAAATTATGGTATAATGTTAAATAACCCATATTTAATCTCCAAGTATAATTCAATATTATGATATTAAATGTTTTTGGATGATAATTAACATTAGGTATAGCCCACTCTAAAATGGTAATTTCATGATCGTTGTTGTTTGCTTAAAATTTTTTAAAGTAAGATTTTTTATAAGATATGATGCCATGATCACTACTATTAGAATGATGTAAATAATGAAATTTGGAACTATGAATTTCACGATTGTTTGATTCAAGCCTTAAATGCTCATTCAACCTCATGGTATAGTTCAGAATAAAAATAGCTGTCGGATCATTTCATTAATGATATATTTAAATTGAAAGAAAAATTATTGGACTATGATATCATAAAATTAGGTTTCAATTGATGGTCCGAAAAAAGCATAGGTTGGGGAGGATGAAGAGAAAAGAAGTGGATGGAGAAGAAAAAAACAAAATAAAAATGAAACATAAATTACATATATGAAATTTGATGAATAACACTCATTAAACCTATGAAATGGAACCAAATTGATGAGAGGTATTTCTCATAGATCCCTCAATAATATATTTATATTTCTTAAGAATGATGCATAATACATAACCTTGGGTAATTCTCTTGAAGAGGCCACTAACAAAGACTATATTCTTATAATCACTATTTGTATAATAAAAAATATAATACAAAATAATAAATTAACATACTGAGGTGGGGTTTTAAAATGAATGATATAAATAATATATATATATATAATATTGGAATATATAAAAATAAGAAAAATACTAAAAGATGGAAATGATAAGATGTTTTGATTCATAGGAGTTCACGATGATATATTTATTATTTATTAAAAAATTTAACTCACTATATCATTTAATGTAGAGATCAAACATATCACTATAAAACCTACTATTATAATTGTAATTACCCCACACTGACCCTTTTCACGTGGCATAATACTCCCTCACATCATCAACACAGTGTTACTCCACCCCCTATGAGGAATTATAATAATGAATGAGAGGAATAAAAATTGAATGGGAAGGATAACCCTATAGTAGAGAAATTAGGGAGAACCCTTCACCAACACTGGTTAAACCACTACTGAAATTCTCAAAATAAAATAAAAAAGAATACATTCAAAAAAATTCAAAACATCACCACTCCCCCCCCCCAACTCGAACGACAATGAGGGTTAGTTCACTATTTTTATGGATATTAGAAGAACCATAGTGGATGAATACAAAAGAAAAAAAATGAAAAGTGAAGGGAAAGATAGAAAGAAAAACAAACTAATATATATTAAACAAATTAATTATATTTATAGAAGAAAAACTATACACTTATCCCCTGGAATAGCCAACACTTTGACATGGAAGTGAAAGTACAATTTTATAGTGAGGGGAGTTGAAACGTTTGGCTCCAATTCTATCCTATGAATGTTTCTACATGGTTGGAATAATAAATGATATAATTTGTAATTGTGTTATTATAAAAATTTGTTCCATTTTTTCTTCCCCATGATCCCACCATATTTTAGCCTTTTGGAAATGTTTATTTTATTATAATACATATTAACTCCAAAAATATTTTCGCGCCTATAGATAGTTCTAAGTGAAAAGTTACGACAATCCATGAATTTATGACCCAATGAAATATATAATCTTGAGCTTCCAAAATTATTAAAAATGTTTAATAATAACTCTTATAAGTCAATTTCATGTTTCAAATCATTTTATATTTTCTTGTGTGAGACATGGGCCCTTATGAAGCATATTTTCAATATGGACATAGATTATATGGACTGATTAGAATGCTTGATTTGTGATTCTAAATGATTCATTGATCTATATATACTATTAGATGACACATATCAAATAATTTTTTAAATCCAAAAAGTCAGGATTTCTGGATTTGGATTATTGTAGAAGATGTTATGGCTTGAATAATAATTTTATATAAAGATTTTTAAATAACATAATTCGACCATTTTCACAATAAATCCAAATTTTTTAAAATTACCTATTTTTTTTTTGAAATTTACCTTTAATTAGAAATTTGTGGGAATAAAAAATTAAATTACAGAATTTTACATGTGAAATTATGATTATCATCACTTATTCTTATGATATGTACTTATGGAATATCCTTAATTTTTATGATTCCACACACTTATGTACTATTTCTTATATTATGAAAAATAATTATTTGATGATACATAATAAAATACATTTTATTTATTGGGTATGAATTTTATAATTTATGTTCATCTTATTATACCATTTTCCTTATTTTATTCATTGTTATAATCAAAGAATGATATATCATATGTTTACCCATGCTAATAATTTCTACCCAACCATTATTATTTATCCATTTTCCATAGGTTTAGAAGAATGGTTTTATTTAGTATATTTATAAAAATAGTATTATAATAATAGAAAATTTTGGAATATTTTGAAGATATTTTTTGATGTTACATTTTTCATATCTAGTCTCCAAAAACTCTTAAACATTATTATTATAGGGTGTGCATAATTGTGTTGTATATTGAATATTCCTCTAAAATGATGTAATACTTATGAATGTTATCATCATGTCACAACATAAGTTGTCTCTTTATCCTCCACCTGGGTAAACTAAAAATAGTACATCTACATTGACACATCCTCTTCCAATAGGGATATAGATTTCATACCAAGGGAATATCCCACCACAATGTAATTACCTATAGTATTGACTACCTCTATGTCATATTCCTATGAGACCCATGCCAATAAAACTTTCTCAGGTTGATAAATATTTATTAAATGATATACCTAAGACTCCATTGGTCAACAAATACTAAATATCACTCACCCAAATGATTACGTCTCCAAATATACAAGGATACCAATACTATTTCCAAATCCATGTCATGGGATGCATAGTTTTTCTCATGGGGTCTCAATATCCTAGTCATGTAAGAAATTTATTACTACCTCTACATTGACACACACCAAAAAACATCTCAAGAGAAATTAAAAAACCATATAATAAAATCCATTATTTTATAGTATCAAAATTGGAATTTTTCTCAACTATTTTCTCTATTCCTCAATTGCATTTTGAAGCTAATCAGTCTAAGAGAATAATTTCCATTTTTTTATAGAGGTTATAAAATGGGAAAAAATATTCAAATGGTTTACCAAAATCCTTAGATAATAACATTCAAATCCAAGAAAACTATACACCTTATACATATTTGTGGGATGTTACCAAGCATTCACTACCTCTATCTTTACCTGGTCCATAGCTACACAATGCTTAGAGATGAAATTCCCTTGAAAGTGAACCTAACTAATCCAAAACTAACACTTCTAAAGATAACCACCTCAGTACTGATAATAGAGTATATATAGTACCATACAAAAATAATTTTTATGCACATATTATGATATAGAGTAAATGAGAATATCATTGATAATGAAAAACATTAACTGATCTAATGAAGGCTGAAAGATCTTGTTCCAAACTCTTATATAGACAGTAGAGAAATTAGTCTGACTAAAGGGTATAAATAGGAACTCATAGTTCTAATAGTTACATTAGAATGACATCCTCAAAATATCCACCTCAGGAAATACAACTGATAGTACTCTAATGACATCTTAGTCTTTGAGAACCATCTCACAGCTTTTAGCCAATCGAAGAGGTCATCAGTGCTTGGAAAGAGGTACATATTTCTGATTGCTACATGGTTCAAGAAATGATAATAAACAAATACACTCAATATAATATGTTATAATTTAGAAATAAAAACTAGATCCACCCTTGGGGACATACTGTGTCTAATGAAACACTTCTCTAGGGGGTCTTTTAACTACAACCACATGTCACAAAGCGCAGTAGGGTCCATTCGATATTCCGTAGAAAATACAAAGTCTTATCCCATGGTTAAAGTCATTAAATAATTGAATTTATCAACATATAGGTAGTATTATAAATTTTTGAGATAAAAACACTTAATGATTGACAACTACTAGAATTTGGGTGTCTGAACATCCCATTACACCAAGGGACAAACATTCCAACTAAGGAGGGATATGTTGCAACTTCCTGCTTACGACCCTCACTGTTTTGTCTAGTAGGTACTTATAATCATTGAATAAAAAGATCATCAAATATGTGTACTAGAAACTAATTATATTTAAATAAAATACTATTGGATCATTTAATTTAGATAGACATTCCATACTCATAATGACTTCATACAATTTCATCGAAACTACTAAGAGGTTCTCTATGAAGCTCACTCCATCGAGCACCATATCACCAAATTACACAAATAGAAATAATGGTATATTTAATTAATCCACATGATTTTTATGATATAGTAATTATTATATAATAATTATTCTATAAATATGAATTATTATTTTCCTTCCATTCCTAATATCCATTGAAATGTGGAAACATCACCCATGCATATGTATGAACTACTATCTCTATAAAGTGATTCAATTCAATTTTCTTCACCGATTTTATGAATTTTAAAAAAATTATATTTAATTATTAAATATGATACTTAGTAAATGATTAATATTTTATAAATGATGGATCAATGATCAATGTGCAATGACCATAATTATTTAAATGAGGCATACATTAAAAATGAAGCAGTTCCCATAAAAAATGATGATGATAATGAAATATTGTTAATGTAATAATAATAATATGCCATTAAAAAAATGTTTTTTATTATAAATATGAATATATTTATCTATAAAAATTTTATTAAAAATATATTTCTAATATAGGAGGATCGAATTTAAATGATGTAGTATATGATTTTGGTAAGGGTTTCTTGTCTCACTTTTGTTTCTCTGAGAGATATACCATATTCACCACTTTTTTCATTAATATGATGTGTATACCATCCATTTGTTAAGATATGTCATGAATCACTTTATATTCAAGGTATTTAATGTTTTATGTGAATTTATTTCTATCTTGTGGGTCATGATTCAAAAGTTACCAAAGTAGTAAGGGATTTATGTTAAAATAACATTTCTTTTGGGGAAAATCTATCCTAAATTTATATAATAAAAATTATATTTAAAATATCATTTATTAGTCATATATTTCCATATAATTAGGTTATTATAATATTTTTAAATCAATATTATCATTTCCAACTCTTTGGTACATAAATTAATGATTGTTTTTGGGAAAAATTGACGTTATTTTTACTTTGGTCGGTAAAACTTTTCTTCCATTTCCATGTTATTTAGATTATTTAAAAAAATATTCATTTTTATTATTTAATTATTTGATATATTAATTTTAAAATATAATCTAATTTATTATAATATTTTTAATAATGACTTTTTATAAATCTTTTTGAAGTGGTTATTTATGACTTCTTACGAAAAGTGTGAAAGGAATCATTGTTTTAACATTTACCTAAAAAAAGAATTTCCCATCATCATGAATATTATTTTAATTTAATTTTTATTTAAAATGATCCATGATTATTTTAAAATAAAATATTTTTCTTTATTTTATGAAGTTGTTGTTTTTAAAGTTACCAAAATAAAAAGGTATTTTCACTATTAAAGAAATGTTCCAATTCTATTCTAAAGTTATTCTAATTGTTGAAAACATAGATGAAATATTTTTATTATTAACTGGGGATATGATATTATAATTCCTTAGAATTTTGTTCTTTGGATAGATTATGATGATTATAATTTAAAAATAATTCTATAAACCTAATTTTCAACAAGTTAATTAATTTATGATGATTTTTTTGCAACCCATGCCTTTTTCATGGGTTATGTAATATGAAATATTAGAATGATTATAAATCATGTTTTCATTACATGTGTTAATACATGATGAGTTTATAAATGTATTATGATCATGTGAAACTTGTTATTACAGTTTTCATTATACGATGGATGAGCCTAGATTTATATAACCTTATGATGTAAATATTAAGGAATGAAATCTCTTAAAATAAGAAGGACTATAATGTTTAGTGAACTATGTTTAGTTTGTTAATTTTTCAACTAATATATCCTTATTAGTGAAACTTCACTAAGTAAATGATAGAATGAGGAGTGAATCAAATCCACTATGATAGTCTAGGAAGTGAGCCTCAATAATGGAAATTATTTTTTATGATAATGTGCATTAAAAAAAATTATGTCTTATGATTATGATATATTTTCATGACCCTTGATTGATGATTGATGGTTTAAAAATCTTATAACTTATATATTATATTATGATAAATAATTATTCCATGATTCATGATTATAGATCTTGACTGATTGGGTATAACTTTTATTAGTTATGATCATTTTATAATACCCTTGTTCTTGTAATATTCTCATTTAGGATCATTGATTTATATCTTATATTTTTAACCTTATTAAGAATCTGAGATCACCATACATAATGTTTCTATATTACCTAGGTTATGAAGAATGGTTTTAAGTAGGTTATGTCTATGGATATTACTATGATGAATAAACATTCTAGGATATGTTGAAGATACTTTTTGAAGTAAGATGATTATGAATCTATTCTAAAAATGAATTGAATCATTATTATTATGGGGGATGTATAATTGTATTATGTATATAATATTCCTATACTTTTTTTTAATATTTATATATTTTATGCTTTGGTATCAATATAATTTACCTATCTCTCCTCCACTAGGGTCAAGTGAATATAGGCAAACTACTTTTATGCCTCCTCCACAATGGAGATTACTATTTTCCCATAAGGAAATTTTCCAATGAATTTCCATTCCCTCTAGTATATACTATCTTAAATTAGTAGTCTTGAAGAAGATATAGGCAATGTGTCTATATCATGTTAAAATTTATATGGGAAAATATATATCTGAGATTTTGGTGGTTTGAGTAAACTACAAACCACTAACCAAGAATATAATGTCTCCACATCTACAAGGTGAAGACTACTGATCCCAACTCCAAGTCATGGTTCGTTTTAACACCTCAAGAATTTAATATATATTCCTTTTAAAATAATTTTTTTTTCACAACTTGTGATACACTGAACATCGAATCTAAATGAATTTTAATATAATATACTATTATAACCTAGAAATTAAATTGTAAGATTTTAATAATACTAACAAAATTATGAAAACTCTATCTGTACAATAACTTCATTGATTATCAATTTATTATAAATGGAAATAAAAATCATTTGAAAGTAAAATAGATGTGTTTTCTGAAAAATTGTTTTTACACATGCAACATGTTTCTATTTTAAAAAATTAAATTAATAATTATTATTCCATGATTTTAACGAAATGTTAGTATTATATATTAAATAATTTTTTTTGAAATTAATTTCATATTTTTAATATTTCAGAGGTAAGATGAAATCTAGTTTTATAATTAAAAATAATATTCCATATTTATAATTCAGAGATTGAAATTTTTAAATAGGTCCCTTTAATTTCTAGGCTTATGTAATAGTAACCATGGTAAAATTTATCACCAATGTAAAGGGTAAATCTGGTTAATATGGGATAAAAATAAATGTTATGGTCCAAAGTTTCCATATAAATTCATATTGTAAGAAAGAATTTATACCCTTATCACCATAGGCTATAAATTTAGTTATTTAATAGACACATTTCCACAAAAATGTTCAATACAATATTTAAACTAAGGAAAAATAAAAAATGGAACTCCCATACTTTTAAATATATCTTATGTGTTCACATAGAAAAATTGAATATGGGAAAAATAAAATTTTTATATAATAATAATTATATTTTCATTAGGGTTATTTTTTTATTTTTTTTTATTTTTTAATTACCTTAAATTCCTACACAATATTGACACAATATTTTTTCAATTAATGAAAAATGAACATAAATTATTTTAAAAATTTCCAAACTAAATAAACATGGATGATTTATTTTGATCAACGATTGTTTTTATAAATATAATATATTATCGATATGTGAAATATTTAGAGTGAAATTATTACTTTTTATTGATATATTTTTAGTCAAATTATATAAATAGTGTCCAAAATGACAAAAATGATATTTTATGAATATAATTTTTTATTAATTTATTTAAAAATTATAAAAATATTTAAATATTAAAAGTGGGTAAGATATGGTAAATTTTTTTATACTTTCCCATTTATTATCAAATTTTAATTCTTATAAGTAAAATTATATCCCCTTAAGTGTGAAAAAATTTGTTATCATGGTTAAGGTTAAAATAGGATAGCTAAGGGGTTATACCAAAATATATGGTTCAAAATTCAACATAAACCTATAATTTTTTTTATTTATTGATGATTTTTAGACCTTATAATGCCTTATTTTAGAATATACTAGCATTTGGAATAATTTTAATTGAGAGTGAATTAGTTATATTTTAATCTTTTTAAAAATTTCAAGTGTGTCCCTTCCATCCTTTATAAAAGAGCACCACTTTCTCTCAATTATTTAGCCGAATTTTGGAAAATTGTATCAACCAATGCCTACCAATTTATCTTATAAATATCCTTATCAACATTTAAATTTTACTTTTATCATCAAAATACTAAATTTGGATTCCATAAGAAAGGATCTAATAGAGGTTTCCTAAAGAATATAAAATCATCTTAGCCAAGCTCTTTTAGTTTATATATTATTTTACCTCTTATAAATCTATGTTATTTATCAAAAGGTAATATCTTAAGTATATTAAATATACCAAAATGATATTATTATTATGAAACCATAATCATCCACCCATTTACCCATAAAATGGAAAGTGAATGTATCGTTTGTGGGTATGTACAACTTACCGTCTCCACATTGCAATTCAATTCAGTTTTCCTAACCATATTGTATGTATGGAAATTATGATTACATTATTTTTAATTTATAATATTTGTCAAATAATTATTATTCTATAAATATAGTATCATACATACGTTCTTTCCTTTCAATCTGTTGGAAAAAGATCATGTCACTCTTATGCACGTCTGGACTACCACCTCCATGAAGTGATGTATACATTTTTTTATTTTTGTTTGATATTGTTAAATTATGAAATATTTTACTTAAATATATGATAAATATTTAAAATAATTATTTTATCAAGGTTAATTATTATTTATCATTCTTTGATTCCATCTATTAGAAAGTGAAAACAATATTTATGCGTATATACAACCCACCGTCTCCATGAATGGTGTAATTCATTTTTCTATATCAAGATTTTATGGATTCATATAAATAAATAAATCATAAATATATATTATAGGTATATCATGGTAAACGTTATAAATATCATGGAATTATGATAAATGTTAAAGTACAGAAACTACCAAACCAAATCATACATGAAAAACAAAGTAGTTATTTATTAAAACATTGATCTTAACAAATAATTGTTAATAAAAGAGTGATAATTGATTATAATTAAATAATATGGTATGATATATGTGGTAATGGTTCATTATTATATGTACAATAAATCTATATTTGTTATATGTTAGGTTTAGACACATTCTAAGGAAATTGAACCTGAGGTTGAGGTTTATTTAACAATATCATCATTATTAAAGATTGCTTATGGTTAATTATAAATTGGCTTAATTGTTTGATATATATATATTAAATAATATTTTATTCCCCTAGTTATTTCATTTAATTATAAATTTTCCATTAATTTTACTCTTTTAAAGTACTTATGATATTGAAATAAAGTTTTTAAGGAAATCTCACCTTATTTTTCTACCTAGTCGAGAATATTTCAAATCTATATTCTTATTATTCTTAAAGTTAATAAAATCATTTTTTAATACTCTTCAACACAAAATTAACTTTTAAAAAAAAAATATAATAAGTCTTCTTGTATTATTCCATACAATGTACTATTTGGCCTTTTTAGAAAATTGTTAAAGGAATTTTTTTAACAAACATAACATGAAATAAATTTCACACCATTGTGAATATTAATTGATTTGAAGCATATTTTACATTTTTATAAGGTTACATAATAGGAAATAATTTTCCTTAATTTACTAAAACTATTTTATACTTTTAATAATTACTTTCAATGTAAAAATGCTATTTTTTCTGAATAAATTCTCCAATGGTATTTTTAATGTATTTTCTCTTATTCTGAATATTATATTGTTGATATACTCTAATGAAAATATACAACATATATAAGTACCAAGCCTTAAAACTTACTTAATATTAAGTTATTACAAGATTACACATTGAGGATCTTTTTAGGTTTAGAGTTTTAGAGAATTATATCATGAAACTTGCATTACATTCCACATTTAAACAAAGTGGTTACATAAAAGACAGTATTCATTCTTCCCATAAATGGAAACATATTTAAAATAAAACATGGATTCTTTCTTGACACATCCTTGACACTATCATCACATCATGTACCTTTCCCTTGACCTGTGAAAAAGATTTCCAAAACTTGGGATGAGCATAAAAAGCTCAGTAACAGTTATAAAAATATGGAAAGGAAACATGAGTTCATATATACATTATAATGAAATAATACTTTACCCATAAAACATAAGAATAACAAATCATGAATAAATCATAGAAATCATAAGACATAAAAGGTATCTTGAGGCATTCATAACATTCTTACGTAGGGAGTAACCCTCATGTTTATGTTTGGAATACCCACCACAGTATATTTTCTAAACCTCTTCGTAAAAACCTTAATGTTTCACTCCTTCGCGTTACCCAATGCATTGGAGAGCTATATCGGGCTCACCCACCCTTAGTTTATCACGGAACCACCTGTTTTCATAACAATTCCCATGAACCATAACATAAATGTATCACATAGAACATGCATAAAGTAAACATAACATTTCCACATTTCAATCACAATATAACATTTTAGGATATTGAAATAATGAATCCATTCAAAAAGAAACCATTTCCAAAACCATTTAAAACATTTAATAAAGAGATTTTTGAATCAAAGTGTCCCATACCACCTTGAAGCTTTTAAAATTTTGAACCATTAATATCCATATAAATAAATCCTTAAAACCACTTTGAAAACATGCATATTAATAAGAACAAATAATTAAAACATTTAAAGCGATATTTTGGTTAAAGGGGTTCTACAAGAATTATAGACACTTGAATACAATAATTGAGGAATAACATTTAGTCAGAACATTATAGTATCATGAGAATAAATTGATTCATGATATAATATTCCAAAGGACAGTATATACACCATATAAGAGAGAATTGGTGCATAACAACAATGAAGTCTCAGTAGAAATGTCAAATGTGATGAATTCCCTTATAAAGAATATATCCTTAAATTAAGGATAATTCAATCTCAAAATTACGTCTGACAAATATAAATACACCCAATATAAGTGGATATTAAGTGTAAAAAAATAAAAGGTCATTCACACATATTCAAAAGATGATATATTCAATAACTACATGTTGAACCCAAAGAAATCGAAATTGGGTCAATAAGTTCCCTTGGTAAAATTCGACAGCCTAACGGCATCACTTCAAAATTCAGAAAATGAGTTGATGAGAGATAAAAATGGCATATCATCACATGGATATAAAATTTACATCAATAAGGTTATAAAATAACATATCCCAACATAATAGTATGTGAATTAAAAGACATAACAAAAGAAGTCTTTTAAAAAGAGGTGGGTGAAAGGTCCCCTTACAGAGTTGGGTAACTTTCGAAATGTACACCACATGGAAGAAGGTTCATACAATGAAGATGTGAATACTCATAAATGAAATTATACTACACAATGTGTATAATAATGGGAAGTACATACACCACAAAAAGGAAATTGTGGAAAATATAGCATAAATCTCACAGGAATAAAAGTGAGATGAAAAATCCATTACGAAAACTCGGCAGCCTAACGACGCCACTTAAAACTTCCAAAATGGATTGATGAGAGGAAATAGGGTCTCTCATAATATCAACATAATGTTTATAGAAATAGGAATACAAAAGAAGATCCCCCAACATAACAAAGAGGAGCATAAAAGAAGTGACATAAAGGAGAGTACTTAAAAAGAAAGAGAGAGGTTGGATCTCTTACGAAAATTCGGCAGCCTAACGGTGCAACTCCAATCTTCCAAAATGGATTGATGAGAGAGAATAGGGTCTCTCATCATATGAACATAAAAATTACAATAAGTTTAATATAAAAGAACATCTCAATCACAATAAAGATGAGCTTAGAAGGAATGACATAAAAGAGTGTACTTAAAAAGAAAGAGAGGAGCATGATCCCTTACCTTGGGTCCAACTTGACTCGATCATTCTTTAGTCTCCTGAATAATAAACTTGAGTTAATTTCTACTTCCATAAGAACCTTTTTCGAGTTCATTATTTCTTTTATATCACTTATGACCATGTCATAAACATTATGTAATCATTTAAGATAATAATATTTGTTTTGCCAATATTTGGTTCTTAATTCGAAAGAGGACTTCTTACAATTACATGTTGTTCATGTGGCCAAATGATCATTATATCCAGAATTTTATTCATTATTTAGATATCATATATATCATATATATCCAGTATATTCACGCATTTATAATATTACATAACATTTAGAGTTAAGAAATGAAATGCACCGTTCATTGAGACGGTAAGCCGTACGTACGCATGAACGCTACTTCCATTTCTATTTCATATTTGATGGAATTAAAACATAATGATACATGATAGTATTTTAATTCCAGTATGGTATCATATATAATAGAATTAAATATATCCTTTATGCGTACCACATATGGTATTAACGAATCAAATCACTTTGAGGGGGCGGTAGTCCACACTTCCTTAAATGAAGACATCACGTTTACCCATAATGGAAACCATAAAGGTATGCCATAAATGAAAAATACAGAAGATTAAGTAAAACATAAACATATTAGATATCATATATAAATATATTTTCATCTTAATGGACACCTTTGAAGGTTTTAGAAGAATGTTGAACAATCATTGTTTCGGGAGGCAGAAATTCGCCATCCACAGAAACAGTATGTTTTTTAACCATTAGATGTAGGTGTGTGTAAGTGTAGCTCGAATAATTCTTATAAAAACATCCTATTATATTGAATATACTTGATTTTTTACAAAATAATAGAATAAAAAGAGTTTAGGGGGTTGGAGAAGTAAAAGAAAACAAAAGGACTCAAGTGAAGACATTACCTTAAAATCGGGTAACTTCCTTTGATTTGAGCTCAAAGGCATCCTTGGAAAGGATTACGCCAAAAGTTAGGCTTCAAGGAGTTAGAGAGGGATGTGGAGAGACAAAATGGGTAGGTTTTGGCCAATCCAAAGGCTTCGGAAGTGTGGGTAAGGAGGTATAGTTGGGGGCCTTTTATAAGAGAAGAGGAGGGGCACTCTTGGAAAGGTATAAAATGTAACATTATTTTCAAATGAGTTTCGGATTTTAATGGTCCCACATTGATGTGTTTCGAGGATAAGGTGATAAGGGTTCTAAAGCCACCCATCCAACAGGTTTTGGACATGTGTAGGTCTTAGATTTTACATTATCATTCCATTTTATTTAAATCGTTAAAAAATGAGGTCATCGCTGCATCATCATGATGTCATAAATAATTTAATTTATTTAATGTCTAAAAATTATAAAAAAAATATAATGATGTAGGAAATAATTTTATATTTCAAATGAGTATTTATAGTCCAAATGATCATTTATGTAGACAAAATTAAAAATATTTTACATAGGTGATACATTCTTTGCCACATTTAACATTTTTAAAAAATAAATAGATAAAAAGTCAAGTTCTCACAAAGGTGATTCCATGGGGCCCCCAAGTTTGGAACAAGGCATCCCATGGTCGGCCATGAGACAACCAATAGCCTGAGGACACCTTTGTGGTCCTTTATTATTATTATGATATTATCTTATTATCTTTAACTACCCATTTACTAATTAATCAAAATAATTAAAGATAATTACCGTCGTTACAATTCATAATGTCCAAAAACAAAAGTGTATTAATTACATAATTTTGGACCTTTTGATTAAAAATATATAAGTAATTTTACCAAATTCCAAACACATAAATTGCAATAATTAATTTTAAAAAAACTTCACGTTGTCAAAACAAATTGCGGGTTTTTCAGAAACAATATTTATGAAAAGTTTGGCACTTGTTTATGCCTAATTCCAAAGTGAAATTAATCCCAATGACCATAATTGAATTACATGATAAAAATATATTCTAATTACACATTAAAACAAATTAAAAAGATAATATAACCATATAATTAAATTATATGAAAAAATAGTTTTGATGTAAAATGCAGTATTTTTCACTATTCATTGAAAAATGAACATTGTCAGAAAAATACCAAAAATTAACCCAAGGTAAATTTCAATGTCCCAATAATAAATAATATGTTTATTTTGAAAAATAGAGCTTATTAAATTTTAAAAAAGTGGATTTAAAAGTGGTTCGCCATCAAAAGGCGGTTAATCGTCCTTTAAAAAAATATTAGAATGTTTTTGCTTAAAAACTGGATTCATTTGCATTTTTAATCCTCTAAAATTTATTGTAAAGAGTAAAAATATTTGACAAACATATATAATTATTTTCTAGTTAGTTTTGTTCAATCCCGCCATTACAACGGTTAGGCATTAACTACCATTTAAAATAATATTATTTTATTATTAGAGTACAACGTAAGATTCCCAAGAAACTCGTTGTTGCGTGTTGGGTACGCCATCGAGAATAGCACCCCCTTTAATGTAATATTAATATTTTATTCACAAATATGGATAAATATAAATATGTCATATTGTTTATTTACCTGGGGTGTTACATCCTTCCCCCCATTTTGGGAATTGCATCCTCGCAATTTTAAAAGTGGGCTTGGAAACATCCTTGAAAGTCCCGCATCAGAACAAGAGTAGGTAAAACAATCACTTTAAAATAAAGAAAGATAAGTACAAAGGTCACCCGAGTTAACCCATAATAGGATTCCAAGTATGAAAATATAGACATGGAGGAAAAAAAAGGGTCATGTTCTGATGGAGAGTGATAGAAAACATGTTTAGGAGAAAGTTAACCACAAGAAAATCACAAACTTGTGATGGGTTAAACGGTATTTGATTCCACAGTAGGAAAATTTAATAGGAAAAATTTTTGTTTTAAGTTACTTTTTATTGAGGAATTTATTCATAAGGAAACATAATCACTTATCATACTGACTTTCAACTCTTATTAGATTCCTTACACAAACTCATATTTTCTCCAAAAGATGAGTATTTAGGAAGACTTGTTCACATTAAGAGTACTATAATCAACTTCTAGAGAATCACCTAATCCAAAAAAGAGAACTATATAATTCCCATGTCTTTAGACTTTAACCAAAACCAAAACCAAAAAGGTTAGTACAAGATCAGATAATCCATAAAACGATAACCCTTTAAAAAAAGAAAATCTATTCTTAATCTCCAAAATTTTTTCTAGCAAAACCCAAAGTTCAACGAGGACCATCCGATAAACAATTTGTCCATAAAATTCTTCAAAGTAAACCAAACTATGATTGAAACCCAAATATTTGAAGGATTTAGTAACATAGTCTTCCAAGTTAAACCGTAACATTTATCTCCAAACAACATCAGTTGCTCTTAATGTCTCGTATTGAAAAGTAATTAACATAAAACATATCCTCCATGATAAGTTAATAAATTTCCATAGATAACCCAAAATCAACTTAATCTTAATTAATAAAATCATCTAACTAAAAAGAATAAGTCAAACTAACCAGGGACATCACGTAGTCTAGTGGTAGGCGATAAATATCAGTCGCACTTTGGTTCTGGGATCGATTCCCACAGCTTTGTTCGACGTGACGGGTTGTCACATGGTCTGCATGTTGTCCTTTTTCCAAAACTATACAATTCTTAAAACATTCCACAAAATGAGATAAAATATTCAAAAATGATCGTAAGATATTTTAACCTCAAGTTTATCTCATTCCTTTTATTTTCCATTATAACATATAATAACCCATAATTACCTCAAAATTAAGGATCATATAAACTCTAATGGTTACGTTTATAATTATTACCTGAACTTCCACATCGATTGGTCATCTCGTACATGATGCATTACAGATCATACCAAGGTTCAAGTGGTTGACCATGAATCCTTGCTAGTTGGTTTAGAACAACCACGAGTTTCCTCATTGAATCCCCTATTTCATCCAGTCTCTTAATCAGAGAACCACCACAGTTTCCTTCAAAACTATTGTCACTTTGGTGCCTGTTAGATCCATCCATTTACTAATACGAAAAAGGTTAGTGTGAGTATATCAACAAAACCATCATGTACTAATGAGGAAGATACACACTAAGATATACTTACACATTCACTTTATCTAAAACTAGGACTCTTTCTGAAATCCTAACCATTATGGTAATTTCACTTATGCTTAGAGAATACCCTAACCTCTAAAGTTATCTAAACCGACCTTTGATACCAACTATAAGGCCCCATCCTTAAACCTTACTTAATCTTGAGTTATTAAAAGATTACACATTGAGGATCTTTTCAGGTTTAGAGTTTTAGAGAATTAGATCATGAAACTTGCATTACATTCCACATTTAAACAAAGTGGTTACATAAAAGACAGTATTCATTCTTCCCATCAACAGAAACATATTTAAAATAAAACACGGATTCTTTCTTGACACATCCTTGACACTATCATCACACCATGTACCTTTCCCTTGACCTGTGAAAAATATTTCAAAAACTTGGGATGAGCATAAAAAGCTCAGTAAGAGTTATAAAAATATGGAAAGGAAACATGAGTTCATATATACATTAGAATGAAATCATACTTTACCCATAAAACATATGCATATCAAATATTGAATAAATCATAGAAATCATAAGACATAAAAGGTATCTTGAGGCATTCATAACATTCTTACGTAGGGAGTAACCCTCTTGGTTACGTTTGGAATACCCACCACAGTATATTCCCTAAATCTCTTCTGAGAAACCTTAACGTTTCACTCCTTCGCATTACCCAATGCATTGGAGAGCTATATCGGGCTCACCCACCCTTAGTTTATCACAGAACAACCCGTTTTCATAACAATGCCCAAGAACCATAACATTAACGTATCACATAAAACACGCATAAAGTAAACATAACATTTCCACATTTCAATCACAATATAACATTTTAGGATATTGAAATAATGAATCCATTCAAAAAGAAACCATTTCCAAAACCATTTAAAACATTTAATAAAGAGATTTTTGAATCACAGTGTCCCATACCACCTTAATGCTTTTAAAATTTTGAACCAATAATATGCATATAAATAAATCCTTAAAACCACTTTGAAAACATGTATATTAATAAGAACAATTAATTAAAACATTTAAAGCGATATTTTGGTTAAAGGGGTTCTACGAAAATTAGAGACACTTGAATACAATAATTGAGGAATAACACTTAGTCATAACATTATAATATCATGAGAATAAATGGATTCATGATATAATATTCCAAAGGACAGTATATACACCATATAAGAGAGAATTGGTGCATAACAACAATGAAGTCTCAGTAGAAATGTGAAATGTGATGAATTCCCTTATAAAGAGGGTATCCTTAAATTAAGGATAATTCAATCTCAAAATTATGTGTGACAAATATAAATACACCCAATATAAGTGGATATTAAGTGTAAAAAAATAAAAGGTCATTCAAACATATTCAAAAGATGACATATTCAATAACTACATGTTGAACCCAAAGAAATCGAAATTGGGTTAAAAAGTTCCCTTTGTAAAATTCGACAGCCTAACGACATCACTTCAAAATTCAGAAAATGAGTTGATGAGAGATAAAAAGGGCATCTCATCACTTGAACATAAAATTTACATCAATAAGGATATAAAATAACATATCCCAACATAATATTATGTGAAATAAAAGACATAACAAAAGAAGTCTTTTAAAAAGAGGAGGGTGAAAGGTCCCCTTACCGAGTTGGGTAACTTTCGAAATGTACACCCCATGGAAGAAGGGTCATAAAATGAAGATGTGAATACCCATAAATGAAATTATACAACACAAAGTGTATAATAATGGGCAGTACATACACCAATAAAAGGAAATTGTGGCAAATGTAGCATAAATCTCACGGGAATAAAAGTGAGATGAAAAATCTCTTACGAAAACTCGACAGCCTAACGACACCACTTAAAACTTCCAAAATGGATTTATGAGAGGAAATAGGGTATTTAATCATATAAAAATAAAGTTTACAGAAATAATAATAAAAAATAACATCCCCCAACATAACAAAGAGTAGCTTAATAGAAGTGACATAAAGGAGAGTACTTAAAAAGAAAGAGAGAGGTTAGATCTCTTACTAAAATTCGGCAGTCTAACGACGCCACTCAAAACTTCCAAAATGGATTGATGAGAGAGAATAGGGTCTCTCATCATATGAACATAAAAATTACCATAAGATTAATATAAAAGAACATCCCAATCACAATAAAGATGAGCTTAGAAGGAATGACATAAAAGAGTGTACTTAAAAAGAAAGAGAGGAGAAGGATCCCTTATCTCGGTTCCGACTTGACTCGATCATTCTTTAGTCTCCGGAATAATAAAATTGAGTTAATTTATACTTCCTTAAGAACCTTTTTCAAGTTCATTATTCCTTTTATATCACTTATTACCATGTCATAAACATTATGTAATCATTTAAGTTAATAATATCTGTTTTCCCGATATTTGGTTCTTAAGTCGAAAGTGGACTTCTTAAAATTACATGTTGTTCGTGTGGCCAAATGTTCATTATATCAAGAATTTTATTCATAATTTAGATATAATATATATCATATATATCCAGTATATTCATGCATTTATAATATTACATAACATTTAGAGTTAAGAAATGAAATGCACCGTTCATGGAGACGGTAAGCCGTACGTACGCATGAACACTACTTCCATTTCTATTTCATATTTAATGGAATTAAAACATAATTATACATAATATTATTTTAATTCCAGTATGGTATCATATATAATATCACTAAATATATCCTTTATATGTACCACATATGGTATTAACGAATCAAATCACTTTGAGGGGGCGGTAGTCCGCACTTCCTTAAATGAAGATATCACGTTTACCCATAATGGAAACCATAAAGGTATGCCATAAATGAAAAATAAAGAAGCTTAAGTAAAACATAAAAATATTAGATATCATATATAAATATATTTTCATCTTGATGGCCACCTTTGAAGGTGTTAGAAGAATGTTGAACAATCATCGTTTCGGGAGGCAAAAATTCACCATCCATGAAAACAGTATGTTCTTTAACCATTTGATGTAGGTGTGTGCAAGTGTAGCTCGAATCAATCTTATAACAACATCATAGTATATTGAAGATACAGGAGTTGTTACAAAAGAAAATAATAAAAAGAGTTTAGGGGGTTGGAGAAGTAAAATAAAACAAAAGGACTCAAGTGAAGACATTACCTTAAAATCGGGTAACTTCCTTTGATTTGAGCTCAAAGGCTTCCTTGGAAAGGATTCTGCCCAAAGTTAGGCTTCAAAGAGTTATAGATGGATGTGGAAAGAAAAAATGGGCAGGGGTTGGCCGAACCAAAGGTTTTGTAAGTGTGGGTAAGGAGGTAGAGGTGGGGGCCTTTTATAATAGGAGAGGAGGGGCACTCTTGGAAAGGTATAAAATGTAACATTATTTCTAAATGAGTTTCGGATTTTAATGGTCCCACATTGATGTGTTTCGAGGATAAGGTGATAAGGGTTCTAAATCCACCCATCCAATAGGTTTTGGACATGTGTAGGTCTTAGAGTTTACATTATCTTTCCATTTTATTTAAATCGTTAAATAATGAGGTCATCACTGCATCATCATGATGTCATAAATAATTTAATTTATTTAATGTCTAAAAATTATAAAAAAATACTATGATGTAGGAAATAGTTTTAGAATTCCAATGAATATTTATAGTCCAAAAGTTCATTTATGTAGTCAAAATTAAAAATACTTTACATAGGTGATACATTCTTTGTCACATTTAACATTTTTTAAAAATAAATAGATAAAAAGTCACTTTCTCACAAAAGTGATTCCATGGGGCCCCCAAGTTTATCACAAGGAATCCCATGGTCGGCCATGAGACAACCATTAGTCTTAGGAAACATTTTTTGGTCATTTTTTATTATTATGATATTATCTTATTATCTTTACCTACCCAATTACTCATTAATCAAAATAATTAATGATAATTACCGTCGTTACTATTCATAATGTCCAAAAACAAAAGAGTCTTAATTACATAATTTAGAAATTCTGATTTAAAATATGTAATTAATTTTACCAAATTCCAAAAACATAAATTGCAATAATTAATTAAAAAAAACTTCCCGTTGTCAAAACAAATAGCGGGTTTTTTAGAAACAATATTTATGAAATGTTTGGCACTTGTTTATGCCTAATTCCATAGTGAAATTAATTACAATGACCAAAATTGAATTACATGGTAAAAATATATTCTAATTAAACTTTAAAACAAATTAAAAAGATAATATAACCATCTAATTAAATTATATGAAAAAGCAGTTTTGATGTAGAATGCAGTATTTTTCACTATTTATTGAAAAATGAACATTGTCAGAAAAATACCAAAAATTAACCCAAGGTAAATTTCAATGTCCCAATCATAAATAATATGTTTATTTTGAAAAATAGAGCTTATAAAATTTTCAAAAAGTGGATTTAAAAGGGGTTTTCCATCAAAAGGCGGTTAATCGACCTTTTAAAGAATATTAGAATGTTTTCGCTTAAAAACTGGATTCATTTGCATTTTTAATCCTCTAAAATTTATTGTAAAGAGTAAAAATATGTGAAAAACATATATAATTATTTTGTAGTTAGTTCTTTTCAATCTCTCCATTACAACAACTAGGCATTAACTACCATTTAAAATAATATTATTTTATTATTAGAGTGCAACGCAAGATTCCCAAGAAACTCGTTGTTGCGTGTTGGGTACGCCATCGAGCATAGCATCCCCTTTAAATTAATATTAATATTTTATTCAAAAATATGGATAAATATAAATATGTCATATTCTTTATTTACCTGGGGTGTTACACCATATTTCTATAGATGGTTTATGATCAGTTTACTGGGGAAACTATTGATATTATATATCCTGGTTATTCAAAGTTGGTTAGTAATTTATTTTTAAAGACTATTGATCAAGTGTTATTCTTTATTCATGTGATGAATGCATTATACTTCTCAAGTTATGGCTGGGGATTGTAATTATATATCCCCATTATTCATTGGTATGTAACATGGGGAAAATTATTTTAGGTATTTTTCCAAGACCTTACCCACTTATATAGATAACATTGAATGAGGTGTTGTATTTTAAAATGTATTTGAATAAGGCCTAAAATGTATGTTTTAGATGTCTAGAATTTTGCATTCCGTTATTTTAAAAATATTTATTGATGTCCATGAGTTTATTTGAATTATATTCATACCCATAGATATGTTCCAAAATAAAGTGATTATTTATATCGAATTATTTTTATCTTCATTTATTCCTTCCATTTTATTCATGCCTTAATTATATTACACTTTATGAATTCCCTTATAGAGAATCTGAGATCACAACTTTATTTTGATTCTATTCCCTAAGATGCAAGAAAATATTTTATGATTGATATATAGGGATACGATATGGGAATAAATATTATCCGAAATAAAATATTTTTTTATTTTTTATTTTCAAATGCAACATGGTATACAAGTATTACCTAGTTTACCAAGACTACTAAAATATTCATACAATTGGGATGTGATTTCATATATTTAGTACCAATGTAAAAAAGTAACCTTGAATCCTTGATAGTAAGGTCAGGGTATTTACAATAACATAGTTCAATTCATGGGGTATCAACATCATATACCCATAAGCAATAAGTAACTACCTCTATATCGACACACACCTGATCCAATCATTAGAGGCATCAAATAACACCACATACTAGAATACCTTCTTTAGTAGTCTAAAAATATGAGAAATAGTAAACCTTTTTCTCTGCTCCTCAAAGGAATTTTGACACTGATCAGTCCATGTGAATGGATTCCCATTTCATTTCAAGGAAATTAAAGGGGATACAATCTTGGAAATGTATGACACAACCCAATAATAGTACCTAGATAAACCAAGAAAACTTTTAATCTAAAACATTCTCTTGAGAGTGTCACAAGAGAGAACTACCTCAATCATTTTTTTACATAGCTATACCATTATCAAATTTGACATGCCCCTGAAAGTGAACTTCATTAATCACGATCAAACACTTTGAGAGATTAAAATATAACTAGTGATCCTAGAACAAGTATAGGACCGTCCTTAATGATTTTATGGGATCCTCATCTAATGTAGCATAAATGATAATTTAATTGATAAAGAAAACCACTAAATGATTGAATATAGGTTGAAAAATCAACTTCAAAATTCTCAAGATGATAGTGGGGGAATTACTAAAACCAATGTGTATCACAAGGAAATCAAAGTGCTCATAGTGACATTAAAATTTTTTATTCGTAATGTCTTCCACATGAACTGCAACTTTTGGTAATCAGACATTATTTTAAACTTCGAGAGCCATGTCACAACTTCTAGATGGTTGAATATGTCATTGATACTTGTTAAGGTGTAATTGGTTTTGATAATCACTTGGTTCAGGTGATTATAATCAATACATATCCTCAGTTTCACATAAACATTTTTATTAAAACACCATCAGAGTCTCGTAGGGGTACACATTGGATATGAAGAAATAATTATCCTGAAGTTCCCCTGATTGCACCCTTAGTTTCTTATGTTTAGTAGGGTAAATCAAATGTATTGTAAAAGATATTGGTTTGACCCCAGTGTGTTAGTCTATAGAGATTTCTATCTCTTGACATGGAGTTATTACATTAATGTATTTTGTGAAAACATCCAAATACTCATCCACTGCCACTAGAATCTAGGTTTATGAAGTGCATTTGGAACGAAGGCACAAACACTATAACTTATGGGTGATATGTTGCTGATTCCAATTCATGACCGTCACTCATTCTTCCAACAGGTCCATTTCTCCATTGAAGGAGAATATCATTACATCCTCCAAAAGGAACTGAGCCATCCTTTAGTGGTACTATGTCTAAGAATGTATTTTTTATAGTAATTTCATCCCTAGAATTATGTGATACAATTTCCTAAAAACAAAAAATACATTCTGCATGAAGATTTGTCCACCTCGCAAAGTCATAAGATGTGTGAAATGATGTAATTACAACCAATATGAATATTTGGCCACAAATAATAGTTTAAAAGCCCCCCAAGAACATATAGATCTCAATAAAATGATAAAGTGATGATATAATGACTTGAGTCTATGTCTAAAAGCATTGATTGTATAGTAAACACGACTCCAACAATACCCAAAATCATCTCACTCAGAGGATAATCATATCCCTACATAGAATTTAGCTGATCAAGCCCTCAACCAACACCCTTATTTTCATGGTATATAATACACATGAGTGTTGGTGGAATTAATTCATAGCATAGTCCTCCACTTATAACTCCTCCAATTGGGGATCTACCAACCCCTCTATTAGTATAATATCCTTAGAATCCACCCTAGCTACCCTTGGGAGATCATTATTCATGACGTTATCTCTGCTACAAAGGTCCTTCTCCAATTTATATTCTTATAAGTATTAATCACAAACCATATCAGTAGAGTAGCACATGATGTCTTTAAACATTTTTGTTTACTCAACAATAGTCATATCATCCTACTATAACTTTAAAATCTTTTGAATATCTATTGGGTGATATATCCAAGGATATTTATCATCGTGTAACAAGTAATAAATCTTTTTAAATGATATTTCCATCTCATTGTGGGTATGGGTAACCATTCTCTACTAGTGTCATGATACAATGTGAATAAGAATGGTTACAAGCATAACCATCCGATCAGTTGGGGTCTGTACAACATGAAACAGCTAGACCACCTACTCAATCTAATCCATGGTAGCTTGAGGGTCTTCCATTCCATGAAAAATGGGTGGTCTATATCACTATAACATTCATAGATCACTCATTAATAGTTCATCTTCATCTTGCCTTCTTACAAATACTAGACACTCAATATGATGTTTAACATCCGTGTAACTACTGGAGGTGAATCCATGTGCCTTTCATTAGGTGGAAACACTGGTAATTGCTTACATTAGGGTAACCCCAGATGAATGGGGCCCTACATTAAATCTTTATCACTCAACTGGTTATTGTCAAAATCATATCTTATAATCCAAAATAACTATTGATGTGATGGAATCATAAAGGTTATCTAGATATACCATGGTATGATGAGAATATATGGGGAGATTAATTAAGAATTAAATGGAATTCAAAGACTCATTCTCATATGATGTATGTACCATTGGTTTCCATGAAACTAGTAACTCAACATATTGAGTCGATAAGAAGGAACTCAGAGTCATGGTGTATGTATACATTGGTGGAAGCACCATCACTAGTTTCACTAGTCTGAGAGCCGAACTTGAAACACTTTAATTTTTTTCCCATATGTTCCAAAACCAAATCTAATGACACAAATAACTCTAAACATCATCTTTATGATATATCCCTTTGATACAACATTTTCATGACCCAACCCAATGGGTACCCATATGGGCTGACAGTAAGGTGATAATGAAACCTCAATCCTATCTTCAATTGGCCATGGGATAGTGATTGGCATTAAGTAGTCATATCCCACAATGCAAGGCCTTAGCCTAAATAAATTGTACAGATGAAAATTTCTACGTTAATCCAAATCATGCAGGATATTAAATCCATAATAAATAAATGGGAAACAAATTCATGTAATGACCTATAAAAAACCAATGTTTACAAAAATGAATAAAAATTATGAAATAGAAAATTACATGTCCAACTTGAATCAAAGGGAGGCCCATCCTAGAAACAAAAGGAGCGGTATAATATTGCTCATAAACAATGAAAATGGCCATCTCCTATGACCACCATCACCCAATATTGTTTATATCCATCGATATCAGGAATTACAATGGCACCGTATAACTTCTTTTCATCTTCATAAGATAAGAAATGTGGTAAAACCCTATATAAGAATGAGTATGTACAAACCCCATAATATTTCCAAAAATCCAAAGAAGGAATAAATAAAAACAGACAATCATCATAACCCAAAATAAGGGATAAGAAACTCATCAAATAAAATTTCTCATAAAGGTTTTAGAATGAAGATACCAAGAGAGAGAGATAAATTTCTCAATCTTTAAATCCAGTTAAAGATGAAGAGTATGTGGATGATTTTATGTTCTTGTGTTGTCTTGATTCTAGAATCCCAACATAAACCTCACATGATATGGGGGACATGGCCTCCTTAAATTCATGTCACAACCAAGGGGGTTCTAACCATAAGATGGTGGAGGACCCACACCTCATCTAAACATTATGATGTGGGGGTTCCACATTATGGTATAATACCGAAACCCCAAGGCGTTTATGGGAGGATTCCAATAAAACTAATACAAGAAACGGTGGAACAATGTCTTAACCAATATAATTCATTAAGGGGGTTTCCAACCCCAATGTTTCTTTGGATATCACACTTGAGTCTCAGAATCCGCTAATTATGCTAGAAGAGGAAATCAGATCATGAAACCAAATATCAAATATCTGATGTCTAAAAAATGGTTTCCATCCTGTCATAAACTAAATTTTTATTAGAATGGTCTACTCCTATACCCAATTCCAAGTCCCCTAGAAAGAGATACATGAGATATAACCTTAAAAAAGTACACAATGTGTCCCTTGATGTACATAGGGTCTAGACACACGTTGAGTTAAATTCATGTCTCGCTGCCCCACCCAGAGTGTGAATACAGAGCCACATGGTGTGTGTCCTATGTCACATGGAGTGTGGTACAACTCACAGTGAAATACATATACCTCATGGACATGACTTAGTTATCCAAGTATAGTCACATTATATGTGGGCCTGGACACTTGGTGTGTGATATTTAACATGGCCCATAAACCCTAGACCCCAAAGAAAATAGACTAAAAAACTTCTGTTATGTCATGAAATAAACCATTAAATCCCACCTAGCTAGAGATACTATGAGTGCGATGCATAAAGTCAGCCTCCAATAGGATATAGATAGGAGTAAAATAATGAGTTAACATATCACACACATGGGAGGCCTTAGACTAAGGTACATGTAAGCTCACAAACATCTCCAAATTCCAATTTCATCAAGAATTATAAATACAATTGATGCCAATGAATGTATACATATAAATCCAACAAGTAGTGTAAAAAATAATTTTGGAAAACATAAAGGGTAAAATACATCCCCATTAATATTGTATCAGAAGTTAAACCTGCAAGGAGGAGGGGACTATAGACAAATGTATCATCTAGTGTAATTTTTTTTAACCTATCTATTCTTTGTCTTATCCTAATCCACCATATCCTCAATGAATAACATATCATCTACATAAGACACAACATGTGCGAGCAGATACCATTCAGAGGTGAGAATAACAATATCCAGTAGGGCACCCCTGAAGTCACTAAACATAATGCATAAAGAGAGTATTCATATCATCATAGGGTACTGTTCATTAGAAATTGATAAATTAAATAATACATATATATAATCATTAAATTCACTATGTGTTGGGGTATGGTGACAATCACAATTTCAGCCTATGATTCCTACTCATGATACAAGATAATGATCGTCCAGGAGAACTCACTCCAATAGCATGATAATATCAATGGAAGTCATCCTCGAGGTCATTATTTATAGGGTTCTGAAAGAAGAATTATTCATTGGGAATTAGATGATAGTGATAGGATCACACCCAAGGGCATGGGGGACACTGAATACCCTAACTGTATAAACCCACTAGGTAGGGGATCAATGCCCATGTATGTTAGTCACACTGATACCATGAGCCCCACCTAGTGTAGAGGATATGATAGAGGATCCAACTGTAGGAATCATAGTTGATTACTAAAACTCTATTTATGAATAATCCCTAGAGGGGATCACATCCAATGCTGAGGACACGATTCCCCACACTTCCCTCACGGGGGATAAACCGAGGGAACAATCACGGAGGAAACATGTGTATAATAACGATAATAGGGGACTAAAACTATCTTGGAGAATTTAAATGGCTTTTAATGGAAGCACAAGGAACATTTTTCATACCCTAGGTCTGTAAGTGTGTTCTAACACCTACCCATGTACTCCAGGACATGCCCGTGCACTTTGGTCAAGCTACAAAACAAGGTTTTGTCTGTGTACCTGGTTAGGTCTGAGTGTGAGGTCAGGCTTGTGTACCCTAGTAGTCCCCATGTACATGGAAGCGTCTATAACCTTGTACCCAGAGGGAACATGCTGTGTCACTGGGTCATGTCACACATTGTGTGACTTGGGTCATAAGATGTGTGATATTTATCTCTATGAAGAAACTCTAGCACCATAGAAGGGGGACTAGACAACTTACTGAATTTCTTCTATCAATCATGCTATGAAATGTAGATCTTTGTTAAACGAGATTTTCCATCATCAGTAGATGGATTATGTCAACTCAATCGAACTAGGGATTGATCATGTGGCACAATGTTGATTTTGTAAACCCAGAAACAGACAAAAAAATGTTGATCCAATCCCAAATTATCATCATAGACATCACACCCTGATTGAATCTTTAATATTGGACCGAACTAGGGTATCAATCTATTTAACCAAAGAAAAGTTGTGCAATTATTCATTACTGGGTATTTTTTGAATCACCATCCAAACCGAATACTAACTATGATAACATGAAGAACATGGATAGAAACGAATATAACATAAACAATAGGAATAAACCTTTAACAATGTCTATTTCAACCTTGATTGATTTTTGTAGAAATTATGAATGAGTAATATTAACAATGTAAAATGAAATAATAACAATTCTTAATATTCTAGGTAAAAAAATCATCAGCCAAATATTATCTGTTGACCAAAACATTAAATTATTAAAAGAATTGATTTGTGTTAGATGTGTAATAATAAAAAATGGGAGACAATTCAAAGAGAAACATCCTACCTTGAATTGGATCAATATTTTTTGGAAAACACTTTCATTATATTATCATTGGCGACATCCCTGAAATGTTTTGGCACACAAATCGCCAACACATGAATCTATGTTGGGTTTTTATGAAAGTTCCTTCAATAAAACCAATCTCAATCATAAGGTTATGAAAATAACCTTAGGAATTTTTCATAATTTTTCTTATATATCAGAGTACAGGTCATGGTGAAACAATAAATAATAAATAATTAATTAAATTTATTAAATTACTACTATATCTACAACCGCACTTTCAGGAAACACCCGATTCCTCTAAAGGTTATATCACAAATAAGGTAAAACCCATATTCTAGATTCAATAGTGGTTTTACATTTCAAATATAAGACTCCATTCAGGATTTATTCCATTTTTTTTAAAATCTATTTCTGTGTGATATAATATATATAATATTTAAATTATATCAACACCAAAGCTCATTGGTCCATGGAATCTGGCACTTTCTCAGTTTCATTCTCTAAAATTATTTCGTAATATAATTTAAATTATTGTAAATAATAAAAAAATATATTACCTTATCCCCACCTTATTATTTTTTATCCCTAAAATAAAAATATTCTAATAAAAAAGATGAGGGTACTGAGATTTCATTTGCGTATCCCACTCTTAGGTTCTCTACTATATATTCTAGTGCTTCCATATGACATACACCAATAGAATCTCTCAAACAGAAGGGATGTTCTCTTATTGATCCTAAATCTCTACCAGGTACTCCAAAAGGTATCTGTATCCTTTTTTTCTTGTTCACCCCACTTTATAACACTCAATAGGTCATATACATTATTCCACAACTACAAAACATGTAAGATGTCATGTACGCAGTCTAACTGCAGTAGTAGGGACAAGATGTACACCACCTCACTGACTCTAGAAATCTAGAAATGTTCCATGAAACACAAAGAAAAATATCCACCCCGATGAAATCGTCATAATTCAATCGAGGTGAGACCTCCAAGAGCACATGGTCTCCCAGTTAGAACTCCAAAGTCCATTGTCGCTAGTCCAACTAATACTAATGATGGATCTTGGAGGTGTCTATCGACTTTGGGATAGTCTTCCACTTCTCTATCATAGAACCACAAACTCTGTTCCATTGAGAGCATATTAACCTGGATCAATCCAAAATACTAGTGACCTAAAAGTTATCTCATTTAATGCCTAAAATGGAGTCGTACCATTGGTAGAATTGTATTTATTTTTATATGAAAACTCCACAAATAGTAAATATTGTTGCCAACAATAGAAAAAGTCTAATATGAAAGTAGACATCATGTCTTCCAAAACCTGAATGGTTGACCTAGGTTGGCCATCATTATAGGGTCAAAACATCGTGATCAAACACATGTGAGTCCCAAAGGACACTTAAAATCCTCCTCCTAATCGTGAATTGAAGTGAGAATCACATTATTAAATAATCATGAATGTCACTTCATGAATCTAGAAAATCTCTTACACCTAAATTCATTTTATTCTATATATTGAAATCTTCTCTTGAATATATAGTATCTAGGGGAAAATGTGGAGTCATTCTATGATCACCCCTGGGTAATTGAGCCCTTTAGTTGTACGTGGTATTATCATCATGAATTCCATAGATATACTATCCTTCATACATTCTATAACCTCAAGGGGTTGATTTAAGCCCATTGGAACAGGCCTATCGGCCTTCACCTATTGATAAGTGCGGAATCGAGAGACTAACTCTGTTATATTTTTCTACATCCCTAGACTCAAAAAATGACATCAAATGTCATGCCAAATATTTTACATGACCAGATGTATCACCAGGGGGAGTCTAGGAAACTCCCTTAACACGTCCTCATGTATCATCACTAGTAACTTCATCTATTCTCTAAAAATGATGAATGTTTCCCACACACAGATAATCCATCAACATATCATCTGATGGATAAATGTGTATGTTAGGTATTGTAGTAAATATCTCCATGTTGGGCCTCCATAACATCCCATTGAAGTAGTCGGGTGAAGACCATAGTCTATAGATATTTCATGAAATCCTTATCCACTAAGTACAACTACAACAAGGCTAAATTCTCGAACAACATGGTTAATAAATGAAATCAATATATCCTACTAAGAGAATATACCACCATGTTCCACTTCCTTGGAGTATAGACTATCTTGAGGTCATAATACTGGATTAACTCTCATAATTTCCTCTAAATGAAGATTAAATCATTTTGAGAGAATATATACATGAGAATATTGTGCTTAAAATTGGTGATAAACCACTCATAGATAATGTAGTGTATCCATATCATTAGGTTGAAGACTACCACTATCAGCTTGAAAGCATGGTTCACGTTGTTCTGTTTGTGAGGTTTCAAATGTTGGGACCCATAAGCAATCACCATCTTCCAATGTATTTGAAAAAAACCAAGTATGATCCCTGAGGCTTTTATAAACAATATGTATTTTATAACCTCATCTATAAATCTCAATATGGGAGTGCTCTTCATCCTCTTCTACAAATCCTGAAAACTCTACTTGGACTTCTCCATCTAAATAATAGGCTACCCATTTAATTCCAATGTATCCAAGGGTGTCAGTGTCCTAGTGAAATCAAGAATGAATCACATGTGCTATCCTACTATCCAATGGAATATTCTCACCCTAGTCACGCTATTGGGTGGATCCCAAGCTAGCATTTCCACAACCCTCACTTTGTCCATTTGTACACCATATTTTGAGATGACCTATACCAGAATGTGGGACTCCAATATCAAAAAATAACACATCAGGAAATTACCATAAATATGGTTCTCTTGGAGTATTTCTAGAACTAACCACAAGTTCCATTTGTTCTCCTCATACACCGAGTACACTAGAATCTCATCAATAAATACCACCATTAAAAGGGCAATGAAATACAGAAAGATACAACACTTCCATACCATGATCAATGTGGGGGATTTTTTCACGACAAAAGGAATCACTATGTATTCATAATTATCACAGAAGATTCATAATGTATTCTTTGGTATATCCACATCTCATACTCAAAGCTGGTGATAACCTGATCTGGGGTCTATCTTCGAGAACCATCTCACCCCTCCCAACAAATCAAAGAGGTCATCAATCCTTGGTAGTGAATACATATTCTATAGTTTCAATTGGATCTAGTGATGTGAATCTACCAAAAACCTCAAGATCCCATCTGACTTCATGGAAAACAACACTGGGGATTCCTTGGTTGACATGTTGGGACTCAAATACCTTGCTCTGGAAGTCCTTATACATCACCTTTAGCATGAAAAACTCTGAAGGAGCTATCTGATATGATGGTTTATATATCAAGGTATTCCATGGGTGTAAGTAAAATATTATTTTTATATCTTCGTAGGGATGAAATCCCAACAAATCCTCATGAAATAAATCGTTGTTCTCCTCCACCATTGAAGAAATATGATAGCTCACAACATCAACTAATCCAAAGGTAATACTAGTAAACATATCAGTAATTGACTCTAACCTTCAATATATGATCCCAACCAACTATTCCCATGTTTCCATCTCACCGATGAAAGAAAAAATCTTACCATCACAAAAAACGCACCACATCCTCCACCTGAAATAGTAAATTTAGGAATTAACTATAGATATCCAGTCCATACCTAATGTGACATAGTAAGGCCTCATCTCGGCTACAAATAGATCCCAATGGAAGATCTCTCTTCCTATAGTGAAGTGATTCTACTAGAAGTAGTGTTTTATCTTCGAATCTCCTCTAGCTGGAGTCTCTAAATGCAAGGATTGAGCTAAAGGGTCAAGTAGAATATATAGGTCTCCAAACAAGGAATTTGAAAGAAAGGAGAAGCTCATAATTGTGTTAATCAGTACTAAATCTAAGGTAGATTATAATTTTTTTTTACCTCAAATCATCATTAACGAATCTCAGTCATAGGCCTCCACCACCTACTGTTGTCCCTTCCCCAAAACACCAGCTCCCCGAGCCTTGAGGGAAACAAATGGGGGTGGTGGTGGTAACTAGTCAAATGGGATTCCACATCCAACTGCACTCCTTAAAAATCTTCCTTGTCTAGATCCCTATGGGACCATTTGGTGTTTTTCAGTCACTACCCAAGAAATCCATCCACCATCTCTCTATTGGACAAACGGTGGGTCAGAAAAGAGCCTGAAAGATTTTCCTGAATATCACAAGTGTAGAACCACCTCTCCCTAGGATGACTATATCCATACCAATATCCATGAATCATTGAACTTATATCCCGAGATCTCCCTCTAAAATTTCATGCTTTCCCAAATCCCAATGTCTATCATCGGTTTCTTGCGTTGTCTCATCTTCTATGTTCCCACTATAGGCACCCACTACAAGTTTCTTCTTAGTTATAAATTTATCTTCTAAAAAATAACACTTTATCACCTTAGTATAGGTAAGAATAAAAATAACTATCATTATAGCCTTGATATCTATTCTTATCCCTCGATCAAAGGTTTGTGCCTGAAAGAACTAATCATGAACCATATCCATTGAGTATTGCATGAGGTTAATGAATCTCAATTATTACTTAGACATAATCATGATTATCTGACAAAGAAACATAATATCCTAGATGTTCATTTCTTACAATGTAGTTTGGTTTAACTACTTTAAGAAAAGGCACATAAAATCTATCCGTGAAAGTGTTTTCCCATCATATGATAGAATCACTAGTTCGTCAATCTCTCTACAATGCAATGAAGATGGATTGAAAGAAGGACCACTATTTTCTATGAATTTTTCTTAACAAGGTGAAAGACTCATGTAACTACCTTGACCTAGTCTTTAGGTGACCATGGATTGACTCAACTTGAAACATGAGGGGTCATTGTCACTGAAATTCAAGAAGTTTTCATAGATTGTGTACCTCATCTTCTAGTCTTTTTCGTATAATATGGTGCTAAATAGATGCGGGTATATATGGAAAACAAGTACTGTGTATCACATGATAAACAAGACTTTATATATAGGCCTTCATAATAATGGGATCATCCTCATGATCCAGTTATAGAATCATATCATGAAATCATCAAGGAGGCATCCTAAAATAAAAAAACAGCACCATGATGAAGATTATATATGGAGAGGTGACTTATGAAGGAAATTGAAACCACAAATAATTCTTATATGATTCATGTGTTAATGTATTCCTGGTAAAAAGTTATGACATAAAATGATTCATTATGAATTTTCATAGAGTCCTAGTGAATGGAATGGTTAGCTGCTGTAACAATATTGGATTCCCTAGCATGAGATCCAAATTTGAAACACTTTAACATTGTTTATATAAATCCAAAACAAAACCACAAAAGTATAAAATATATAAATATTTATCCTAATATGAACACTATAATATCTTGATATTAAAAAGACATTGTGTTTGTCAGCATACAAAATACGCAACATTGAGCAGAAACGTACTGCGAAATATTATTATTTTCAAAAAATAATATAACCTAGCTACTAAAATGAAGGTTATGAATAGGATTAACTAATTTCTGAAATATATATAATTTTTATAATCAATAAAAATGTATTTATTAGTTATTATGAATCACTCAATTTTTAGTAAAACTATTTTATCCTTCAAAGATATCTTTTTTCTTCAAAAATGGGGTTTTATTAATTTTTATGAACAAATAATTTAATTAATTTCATGAAAATTTAGAAAATTTATTTTATAATATAAATATCATTTTTATATCATAATATCATAATTATATAATGGTAAAATTTGAATTTTTTCTAAAGGATTGATTTTTCATTGAATAGTGAATATACTTATTTTTATTGAAAACAATTTTTTTTTAATGTATGTACAAAGTAGAATTTTAAATTAAATAAAATTAAAATTTTAATTTGATACTTTTGATATAAAATAATCCAATTATGGGGTTTGATATTATTAATATACTTGAATTTATTGTAAAGAAAATTAATAATTACGAGGGGAATTTTTCTAAAAAACCATTTTCATCACATTTTTTTGATTTGATGTTAAATTTTATTTCAGATTTTTTTTTGAATCATGGAATAATAGATTAATATTTGGAATTTTGAGGCCCATGTTTAGTAATTTGGAACATTTTATTTTTATCAACAGTAACTATAGTGATTTTTATTACCACAGTAAAGGGTAAATAAGGCAATTAAGGGTAAAATCTAAACTGATATAGAATTGAAAATGATCCTGAAACTAGACCTAATTTTATTGGATGATTCCATTTCATTCATACTCATCCAAATTTTTGTTATAAGAACTTTTTTTCATTTCCTTTTGATGATGACCTTTATTATATATTCTGTAATTTCAAAAATGTCATACTCTTGTTATTAATAAGTATAATATTTTTATCATGGAAATAAAAATAGGAAATGTTTGTTTATGTATAGTCTTTTTGAAGTTAAATGATTTATTTTCATTATGTTAATTTATTTTTATCTTTTAGTGAACAAAAAAATTCCTTAAATACTTACCCAACACTAATATTGTAACTGTTCAATTAAAGGAAAAACCAAAATAAATTATATTAAAAATATTTTAATTTGTATATTTTGAATGATTAATGTGGTACATGAAATTTTTAGATAAAAATAACATTCAATGGATTTATTAAATTATTTTATTTAAATTTAATTTGATATATTTATGTTATAAAATTCAATGTAAATAAATAGTTCTAAAATTGATATTATTGGTATTTTATGAAAATAATATTTTATTAAATTATATAGAAATCAATGAAAATTTACTATATTTCTTCAATTGACTGGTTTATGATTTATTAAATCAACCATGTTTCGTTTATAGGATTTTGTTTTCATTTTTACGTAACTATATTAACTCCTTATGAGTAAAAACATTGATATCACCATAATTCTCAAAAGGGTCCACATAGGGTTAGAAAACGTAAATATAGAAACAATGATCCAAACCTATCACAATTTTATTGGATGAGATTATTTTGACTCATCCTCACTATAGATTCTAATATTATAAATTTGGAGCCATTTGGACATCACAAATAATTTATATTCATTTAATATTTTAACCAACCATAAATGTTCCCATCCCATATATTATAAAATAGAATCACTTCTCATTTTTTTACACTTCATAACCCCTTTGTTTCTGCTAATATACTCTAAAAAATTACTAAAATTTACCCCCATATAATATAGTCCTTATTTTCGAAAAAACCATTTTTCCTGCCACAATAATAGTTATTTGATGTTTATATTCCTTATAGGATTCCATGTTTTCTTCAAAGTAAAACCATATTTCCCTATTTTTGGTTATTTTGGTATTGATAATGATTTTTTAAGATAAAAGTGTGTTTTGATATCCAAATAAGTTTTTTACATGGGATTAAAATAGTTTTTCAAGGGTTTTATTAATGATATGGTCCTTGGGGATTGTTTAAGAATGGTTGATACCCCTTATAGCAAACCGGTGAACCTGATATATCATATACAATGGGTGTTCCCAAGTATCACTTAAATGAACTGGGTAATGAATATTTTCTCCACTAAATTATATTAGAATTTAGTCATATAGTTATTCCAATTGTAAGGGTTATTATAAGGGTTCTATAATAATGATGTACAAAGGAACATCTATGACTTTTAAATGCATGATAAAAAAATCATGCAAATATTTTTATTTCAAAAAGTAAGATAATGATATTTTTGAAGGAAAAGTGATTCCCTTTTTAGGTAAAAATGTATGATTTTTTAAGAAAATAATTTCCAATTGTTTCCATGATGTTTTCACTAGAACATTTGATTTATTCTTTTTTATGTAACTTACTAAGATATATTTTATCATACAATGTTTTGAAATGTTTTACATTCTATTTTAGGATGGGTAAGGGAATTGAAGTCATCATGTTGAAAGTTGTGAAGATAGGTCCTGCAAAGAAAACATGTTTATTTTTAAATTTTTTGTTTGGTTTTAAAATTTATACTTGATAGAAGTGTAAAAATTATAAAATATAGTTTTTGTTATTTAATATTTATTAACTAACTCCCTAAAACACTAAAAATAAAATCTTTTTGGGAGTGTATGAAATTTAATTCTAGATTAAAGTCACTTTAATATATATTTTTTAAGGTAGGGTCCTTATTTTTGGTATCAGAGAAGAGTTTAGATAACATTGAAGTTTAGGATGATATTTGACCAGAAGTTTAAAGACCTCTCTAAATGTAGAAATATTAAATGGCCTATGTGGCATGTGGGTAGGAATAATTTCCTCAAAAAACGCATTAAAATAATAAAAATATGTTTTGTTTTCGGTAAATGAGGGCATAAATCAATAACATGCCAATGAAAAAGGAAGTGTTCAGTTAACACCCAGAAAAGGAACAAAGTTCTTTATTTGGTATGAATTGAAATTTTTTATCAAAATCAATTTATTAGGGGGAAATTTGAATAACATGATATGTAGTACTATACAGATGAATGTTTTGTAAGACAAAATTCCATTATTGTGGAAGATAAAGAAACTAGAAAAGACATATGAAAGGTATGGTTTATATCTGGGCTTATGTAATGGTATTGGTGGATCATATGTCATGATTCATACTTTTATTAAAGGAAGAATGTTCCTGGAAATATGATTTAAAATCATTGTCAATAAAGAACATTCAATGATTAAGGTTTCTACATTTAGGAATTCAAGAGTTAGGATGTTTTGGTATATTTATGGTTTCTCATATGTTCAAAGATTTATATACTCTTTAGAGGTTTTATGTGATGGGATTTTGAGTTAGTTAATGTTAGTTATGGGGATATTTTCTTTGTTTAAGATATATGTAACCCTTAGTTTTAACAAGAATTGTTTTTTGGGGGATAATTTGTTTACATCTTGTGAACATAAATTTTGATGTCATTTATAATCTTTAGGGTTTATATGATCATTTATAGTGAGGTAATAATGGGTTATTACAATCTAGGAAGATATTTTTTATCACATAGATCACCATGGGATTGAAAAGTGATTTGATGATTAGGTGATTAATGTTATTTTGAGAGAATAATGATATAATTTTGTGTAATGTTATGTGACTAATTTAATCAAAATATTATGGAATTTTATATAGGAATAACGGTTGAATTATCTTTCATAGGAATATATGATTTTAATGTGTATTTACTAAGATTAAAGTCATTTACGGAAATGTGTAGAATATAATAGAGATTATATAGATATGTAATATACATTTTTAGTATGAGTTATTAAAATTTATCGATGTAATTTAGAGATAAAGGTTAAATTTATCTTGGAATAATTTTTGACATAATAATTCAGAACTTTGTGTGTCAATCTCGGTTAAAAATATTTCGAAGAATTATGAGGATTGATATAATTTTAACATCGGTGTTTTTTTGAGTATTTGGATATTTATATTTTTATTTATATAAATAAGTATCTTATATTATTCTAACCATTTCAGTTCTGGTTAATATCTAAATATAAGGGAATAAACTATTATATTTATTTTGAAGTATATGATCCAATGAATGTTGATTTTAGTGATTCATTTATAAAAATTGATTTTTAATACTCATCATTCAAAGTAAAAGATGAAGTTGTGATGGAAATTGTTTAAATAATGATGTTATACTTATCCAGTAAGTATATTATCTTATGATCTTAATCTAGATAGACAAAAATTCATAAAATCTTTAAAAAGATTCTTGAAAAAAAAATTATTTTATTTCCCCCAATTCTAATGAATTGATAGTCATTTTCACACCTATTTGGTTTATGGTTTTGTTTGGATTGGAATTATTGTGATCATTAACTATTTTTGATAAATGACATCTTTTAGTCTTAATTATTTTTTGGACATTATGTTTTATTCTTTTTCCATATTTTTTTCTAGCTAATGTTTTCATACTTGGAAACCAATTTATGCGTTGTTCTATATGTCCTTCATATTTCCCATTACCTCTTTTCATGAAGAAGTTTTATTAATGCCTTTTATGATGTAGTATTTTAACAAAGGTATTTAAATTTCTCAATTTTTTTTACTGATATTCAGTAAAAATTACAAGGTTGGGATTTCTTAAAGGGGGAGAATATAATACCCAAGAATTTTAAAACAACGGCTATGGTCGATAGGGTACAAAATACATAACATCGAGCCTAAAAAACTATGAAATATTATTATTTAAATTTTACCATTATAAAATAGAAATGAAATTTGTAGGTATTAATATTATTAATTAATTTTTGAAATATATATAAATTCTTAAATCTATAAAAATATACTCATTATTTCTTAAGAAATAATCAATCAATTTAAAGTAAATAAATTTTATTTTTCAAATATATGTTTTATTCTAAATTTTTGTTGCTGCATATTATGAGTGAATAATTTAATTAATTTCTATAAATTAAATAAATTATATTTTATAAAATTAATATAATTTTTGAAATCAATATATCACAATTATTTTGTATTAAAATTTGGAACTTTTTTGAAGTGTTTTATTTTTCAACGTAAAGTGAAAATATGTTTTTGTATTGAAAAATGTTTTTATATTAATGAATTATCAATGTAAAATTGTATTTTATAAAATATTTAAAATATCATTACTTAATATTGATTTAAAATAATCAAATTATGGTTTTTAAATTTAATTATATTCTTTAACAAAGTATAAAAAGATTTCATATTTTTGTAGGGAATTTTACTAAATAGTCATTTTCATCATGTTTTACCAGTTTTATTTTAAATTAAATTACAAAACATAGTTATTTTAAATTCAAAATAGTGGATTTCATAATTTTTATAAATAGGTCCAAATTTTGTAAATATTTCCCTATTATTTTTTGTCATAGTTACCACAGAAAGTTTTGTTACCACAGTGAAGGGTAAATAAAAAAAATTAAGGGTAAAAATTTAAATGATAAGGACTAGAAAATAATTCTAACACATGAATTAATTTTATTGGATAGGTCTATTTCATACATAATTTATCAGGATTCGTTTATATGATCCTCTGTTTCCATTTGAATGTGATTATAACCTTTATAATATTTTATATTAATAAATGTAAAAAATGTCACACTCATGTCTTCAATAATTATAATATTCTTAAAATAGAGATAAAAAAGAATATATGATTGGTTTTAAATATTCATTTAAAATATAATTGATTTATATTCATTATGATAATTTATTTTTAATTTTTAGTGAGTATAAAATTTTCCATAATTCTTACACAGTACTGATGCAGTAGTTATGCAATAATTGAAAAAATAAAATAAATGATATATAAAATATTAAAATAATTATTATTTTAAAGAATTAATGTGATCCATGAGTTTTATATATAAATATTACATGTTAAGGACATACTAATATATTTTATTCCAATTTAAATTGTTTTATTTATGTTATAAAATTCAAAGTAAATAAATAGTTCTAAAAATTATATTAATGATGTTTTCTGAAAATAATATTTTATTCAATAATTTAAATTATTATAAATATTATATTCTTACAAATGAATGTAAAATGGTTAATTATATAAACAATGTTCAATTTATGGGCCATTTCCCTTTTATAGTTACTATATTAACCCCTTAAGAGTAAAAAACAAGTATGTCACTGTAATTGTCAAAAGGGTTAACGAGGGGATAAAACAAAAAATATAAGGGAACAAATGAGATCCAAATTTGTCCAAATTTTATAAAATGAGAGGATTTATAATAATACTCATATTATCATCCAATATTATCAATTAGGATATCTTTTAACATTACAATTAATTTATATTAATTTAATATTTTATGAAATTCCAAAAGTGTCTCACTCTCTTATAAAAGGGATGCCATATATTTTATTCACTATTAAAATAATTTTTTCTTCATAAAATATCTTCAAAAATTAATTAATAACATCCATTCCCACATTTTATAAACCTTATTTTGTGAATAATACCAACAATAGATGTATTGAGTTGTAAGAAAATGAGGTTTGATCAAGAAAAGGTGTAGTTCTTAACTGAGAGTTTTTGATTCATTTATTCTTCCACCACCTTCAAATATTCTTCAACCATTATGAGACAAAAATATTATTATCTTAAATATTATATTATGTAATTATGTTAGTTAAATAAGCTATATATATTTCAAAACCCCATTTAATGGGAAAGGAGTCCATCATTTCTGTGTAAGGTGGAATGTCACCATGGAGACTGATGTAATTTTTTTCCATCACCACCCCTCATGGTTGGGTGTAATCACAAATATAATTTTTATATGTATATTTAAATAAAAAAATGTTACTTATGATATTATTATCATTTTAAAACATAATAAATACTTAACTTTCTTCCATAATGATCATTTAAAATTGGAAACTTTACTCATTCCCATGTACGACCAACCATCTCAATGATTCTAATGTAGTTCATTTTTAAAAACCATATTTTATTAGTATTTATAAAAATAATAATTTAAGTTTAAATTTATATTTATTTAATAATTATTATATTGGATATGATTGAATAATGACCTTTGTTATGATATTCATCTTACCAAAGTCATTTTAGACATACGACCAGAATATCACTAAAACGCCTGATGATAATTTAATTGATTATGTAATTGTATATAACATGGTATTAAATGAAATATATGTAATAATAGACATTAAAATGGTTCCCAATAAATTAAATAATTGGAATACAATTATTATATTGGAACATAAAGAATACAGATGACAATTCGATCACAAGGCAAGAGTCCTTTTAAAAACATCATCTTTTAATGTTTCCATTAAAAATCATCTTCTTCCACATCCATATTTTAAAACAATTATAGATATATTTACATAAACAGGAGATAATTATAAAGGGAACATTATGTTTCTTATTTACATTCATTCGATGGTCTTCAAAAAGAATATTTTTATGTAATGTCTTGACATTCATTAAAAGTGTCAAAAGGAATGTTTTATTTTAATGTATTTGGAGACAACAACTTTCCCACCACTGTAACTGTTATTTGAAATTTGTATTACATTAAAAGATTTAATTTTTTATCCAATAGAAACCATATATATTATTTCTAGAGTTTTTGGTATTTAAAAATTTGTTTTAAGAGAAATGGGTATTTTGATATTTGAATGTGTTTTTCACATGGGTTTTGTAACGACCCAAAGTATTTCAATGGAAATTCCCTTATTAAGTATATGTCTTAAAATCACATTGAAACACATCATAATGAACTAATATGTGCTAAGTGAAGTTTAAACATAAGTTTTCCACTTCTGTGTTTGGAATATTGAAAAGCTGACATACATAGTTGTGTTCAAGATGATTATTGGGGTCCAATAAGAAAAACATAATTTTTGGTGAATAGTAACCCACCCCTATGAATAGTAACCTAACCTTATGAATATTAGTACTACCCTTATGAATATTACATCATCCTAATATGAGTATCCTTACCCATGAATAATTAAATAAAATTTTGGCATCTTAGAAAGTGACAATTGGACCATAGTAAATGTTTTGGTGTTTTTGTAAGTTATAATTAATTAATTATAATTAATTAATTAATTTAAATGAAAATTAATTTTTTTCAAATGTGTCCACAAATAAGAAAAATCTATGTCTTAATTTTTTAGATAATTTTATAAGACCCTAAGTAATTTTTAAAAGCATTAAAAAATCAGTTTTAATTTTAAAAACCGTATTTTTGAAGTAAATTTTGATTTTAATTAAATATTAAATTGATCATATTTAGAAAATTAGTTTTTGAAAAATGGACATCATTTTGGGTTCTACATAGCGAAAATTTGTTATGGTGAATTTTTGGGATTTTTCTGAAATACTTCAATTTTCAGGTGAATAGTAAAAATACAGTTTTTTACATAACCGGTGTATCCTAAATTGCATCATTAATGATGTAATGACGACATAAACCGTATAGAACATTAGGTTCTTCCCAATTATATTAAATTTCATAAATGGTTCTTTAAAATGAAATAAACACAATTTTCAAACCAAGAAAGAACTTTCCAAAGCCTAAAGTCAAAAGGTGATTTCTTAAAGTGAAATTTCCTCTTTCTTTCACTTTTTTTTAAACAAAAATGAATTAATTAGAATTATAAAGATGATTTAAAGCCTAAAATGAATTATATTATATTAATATATGATTTAGGATGTCAAAAAAATACTATTACAATTCTAACTTTTGATATATTATTTTATTTAATATTTAATTCTAAAAACACATCTCTCCTCATGTTTAAATAACCCCTCCCCCTATCCTTGACAAAACAAACCTCTCCAGTATAAATAATTCTCTAAAATATTCCAAAGAATCTTCACTATCCCCTCCCCCACTTCCTAGAGCATCTGGTCTCATCAAAAGACCTATCCTAGGTCCCTTAAGGAGGATCTCAAGAGGAGGATTAAAGAGGTAATTTCTCTACTGCTATCCATTAATTCCTCTTCAATTTCAAGACCTTTTATTATTATCTACCAAAAAATCTTTGTCCAAATGGTATTATAACTCTAGTATTATACATATACTGGAATTTTATGATACTAATGGGACATTATACCTTCAAACCCCCTTCTCATCTTCATTTTATTTTATAAAAGAAAACGTTGTTTGTAAGGTGTTAATCTATCACCTTCAAGAACGACATGTTTTATTTTTCCATTTATACCAATTAATCTGGTCATGAAACCAATTTTATGGTTGATCCATAATATTATATATGTATTATGTCCTATTTAATGTTCGTTATCTAACTTATGTACATATTACTATATTAGTAAACAAAACATGTTCGTTGTGGTCGAAAAACCGTCCAAATTAACCCAAATGGTCATCATTGAAATCCTATCTAATGATTCATCCACATGGTATACAATTTAATTCAATATAAGATCATTTTAACTCCTATAATATCATTAATAACATTTAATATATGTTCTGTATGTTTACCCATGTTCTACACAAACTTCAATTCACGAATACATGTGAAACTCTCAAGAAAACCATAAAAACAAACATTCCCGAACAAAGTTTTTAAACCCTATAACTCATCAAAAGGATCATAAACTGACATAATAAAACCAAAATGACCCATATTAATATATAAAAGGTTATTTAATTTATAATTAATGAATATAATGTCATTATACAGGAAATTAATGCGAAGGAAGCGTTCAGATACAAGGTAAAGTGAAATTCTTGAACCCAACATTCATCCTTAGGGTTCTCCCTCTTTTAATACCTTTTGATACGGTTAATCTATAAAACTCTTTTGTTCTTAATTTTATTTTATTTTCTGGGATATACATTTTTGTCACTTGTATTTATTAAAATCCAAATGCCTTCCAAAATAACTCTTCTTTCAAGAAGAAACATTTTACTTCTCATTAATGATTGATGATTCTTGTATCATATGTGTTATTCCGTATTTCTTTGGGGAACCCAATGATTATGAATTTATTTTTATGAGATTAAACCCATTAATTTTGTTGGGTTATTTATGTTCATTTATGTTATATTTTCATTGTGTCATGCATGATAAATGATAATGTTATGATGTGATGGCTGCGCCCGGAATTATATAGCGCAATTTGAATGTTTAAATGTGACGGGTTGGCCCAGAATTATACAAAACATCAATGTATTGGATAAGGTGATGAATCTCATGAGTAAATTTGAAATTATGTGTGAACAAGATTCTAGCTTTTTTCACAAGCATGTGTGGTAGTTAACCACTAAGACATGATGTTTCATTTTTATGCATTTCCACATTTCAGGTCTCATATTAATGCTTACTCTCATGTTCATGATTCTTTGCCTATGTTATTGCGATGATTTCCCAATAATTTCGGTGGTGATGTTAAAAATTTCATTGCGATGATTACCCAATAATATTGGGTTAGGAATAATAAACAAAATAATGGAAAAAATATTCCTTAACCAAAGGGAGAGCAATGGGATATCGAATGTTTTATGTGGCAATGACCATCGACTTTTAGTGGATCTTCTTATACAATAGTTGTGGAATAGTGGGTCAACTCCATGGAGATGATATTTTATGTTCTTCACTTTTTTTAGATGGAGAAGGTGACAATAATCATTTATCATCTAGATGGATACACCAATCAATGGTGGGCATTGATTAAGAACACAAAGCCAAGGGGGGAAATTGAAGAGATGGAATGAGAAGACTTTAAGATCATGTTTCTTAATAAGTATTTTTGACAAACAGTTTGTATGAAGATGGAGAGAGAATTTATAGAGCTCATGTAAAAAGAAGGAGAATCTGTCACAACCTATAAAACAAATTTGACAAGACTTCCAAGGTATGCTTTAGGTTTTGTTATCAACAATGATAGAAAAACTGATAGATTCTTTAGTGGATTAAAACCGAACCTTCAAAAGGCTCTTACAATTCGAGACTTTGGGAGTTATGAAGAAGTTGTTCAGTTTTCTCTAAAAGTGGAGATGGAGTGTGGAGAATAGTCCCATGGTTATTGTGAGAAGAAACGAAAGGTGGAGTTTCCAACATTTGGATCTAATGGAAAAGGTGGGAAGAAAAATTAACGACCCACATGCCAAAAATATAGGAAGTCACACCATGGGATCTGCCTCCAAGGGATGGGGAAATGCTTCAAGTGTGGGAATGAATGAAACCATGCTCAAGAGTGTCAGAAAGACATAACAAGGAAGGAGAATGTGGCAGAATAAAGGGGAGAACCATTCATGGTTCAATGCTATAACTTTAGGGAGCTATGGGACTATGCAAGCCAGTGCAGTAAACCTCGAGTTCTCGAGGGTAATCAGCATCAACAGCCACCAAATCCAAAGGAACAAGGGAAGGCTTATGACATCACTACTATGGCATTGGAGCAAGATAATGAATTCATACAAGGTACACTTCCTATTCAATAAAGAAAGGAAAAAGTCTTATTTTATTATGGTTCTACGCATTCTTTTATATCTTGCAAGTTTCCTAGAACCATATAATCGAAGCCCCGAATCCTTGAAGTAGATATGTCTATAAAAACACCTAGTGGTGAAATCATTGCATCCCAAGTATTTTACTCTTATCTTATTCGATTATGTTGGAATATTCATCCAGAAAATCTCTTAATACTTCCCTTGGTAGAATTCGACACTATAATGGGAATGGATTGGCTCTCATTATATAGAGCATATATCTACTGTCGGGAAAAGGAAATATCTTTTCATATTCCAAACCATCCCATTCTCCTCTACAAATTCAAGGAAGCTCGTGAATATCCTTTGAAAAATCCTTCATCTGCTTGGGTGTTGATTCCCTTTGAGGAAGCATACCTCTCCCTAGTGGATGATTCAATGGAAAGTTCCAACCATACAGAAATACCCATCGTGAGGGAATACAATGATGTATTTCCCGAAGAGTTACCTGGAATTCCCCCAGATCATGAGGTAGGGTTTTAAATAGTACTGATACCTTGAGCTACTTCTATGTCAAAGTGTCCCTAGAGGATGGATCCTATCGAACTAGAGGAGTTAAAGAAGAATCGGCAATAGCATCTCGACAAAGGGTTCAAATTCCCTAGTGCATCACCTTGGGGTGTGCCAGTTCTCTATGTGAAGAAGAAGGATTGAACAATGTTGCTCTGTATCGACTATTGAGAATAGAATAAAATCACCATAAAGAAAAAGTATCATCCTCAAAGGATTGATGATTTGTTTGATTAGTAAAGAGGTGATAAATACTTCTCAAAGGTGAATCTTCATTATGGATATTATTAGTTAAAGGTAAATAAGGAGGATATTCATAAGATTGGCTTCTGTATAAGGTATGGGAACTATGAGTTTCTAGTGATTCCCTTCAGACATACAAATTCCCCTACAATCGTCATGGATTTTATTAATAGAGTCTTTAGAAATTACCTCAAAAAATTTGTGGTTGTGTTTATCTATGATATTCTCATATAATATAAGAGAAAGGAGGAACGAGAAGAACATATAAGACTTGTGTTGGTGACAATAAGAAATCAGAAGTTGTATGCCAAGTTCAAAAAGTGTGACTTTTGGATGAATCAAGTCATGTTCATGGGACATGTGATCAGAAATGATGGAATTTCTGTGGATCCATAAAAAACAACGGCTATTGAGGAATGGCCCAAGCCCTCTAGTGTCACTGAAATCCGTATTTTTCTGGGATTAGTTGGGTACTACCGAAATTTTGTGATAAACTTCTCAAGATTGTCAAGCCCGATAACTACGTTAACATGGAAAGGGGTAAAGTATGTCAGGAAGGAAGAATTTGAGGGAAGCTTCATGGATCTAAAGATAAGGCTGATCACTACACATAAACTCACACTACTAAAAAGTGGAGAATGATTTCTGATATACAGTGATGCTTCAAAGAAATTTTTGGGTTGCGTACTCATGCAAAATGATAATGTGATAGCCTATGCCTCACGACAGTTGAAGATCCATGAGTAGAACTACCCAACACATGATCTAGAGTAGGAATCCAATATTTTTGCCTTGAAAATCTAGCAGCACTACCTTTATGGTGAGAATTATGACATATAAACAGACCACAATAGCCTAAAGTTTATATTCACACCAAATAAGCTCAACATGTGTCAATACAAATGGTTAGTGATAATCAAATATTATGATTTCCCTATTCACTGCCATCCTGGAAAGGCTATCAAGGTAGCTGATGCTCTAAGTAGAAATGAAGCTGCTACTCTATACATGTTGCGGATTGAGAAAGACCCTATCTTCATGGATATGAAATGAATGAATTTATAAATCATAAGGGCAAGGGATACATCCTACCTTGACCAAATTATTGTGCAACCAACTATTCATGTGAAGATTAAACAAGCACAAAGGGATGATGTGGAGATACAAAAGAGGGTGAATACGGTAAGGGAAGGGAAGATACATGAGTTCCATATCAATGATGATGGTGTTATTTGGTTTGGAAAGTGGATTTGTCTGCCTTCATCACTTGGGATAAAGATTGAGCTATTAGACATTGCACATAGCTCAACATTATCTATCCATCTAGGTAGCATCAAGATGTACCATGATCTATGAGAACACTTCTGGTGGGATAACCAGAATAAAGAGATTGTAGAATATATATCATGGTTCTTGGTATGGCAGCATGTTAAAGAAGAGTGAAAAAAGTACAATGGTATGATGCATCCATTTCCTATACCCATGTGGAAATGGAAAAATGTTACTATGGACTTTGTCACGGGTCTCCCGAATAAGTAAAAGGGAAATAATGCGATATGGTTTTTGGTTGATCTACTCACCAAGACTGCCAATTTTATCGCTATTCCGGAAGATCTATCACTTGAACAACATACAAGGATATACGTGAAGGAAGTGGTGAGACTGCATGTTGTTCCACTCTCAAATGTCTCTGACCATGATCCAAGGTTTACATCTAAATTCTGGAGGATCCTTCAACATGCTTTGAGTACTGAATTAAATTTCAGCATGAACTATCACCCACAAAGTGATGGCCAATATGAAAGGACTATTCAGATTCTTGAAGATATGCTAAGAGCCTGCTCACTATAATTCAAAGGTGTATGGGATCAGCATCTCCCATTGGTTCAGTTCTCATACAACAATAGCTTCCACTCGATTATTCAGATGGCTCCATAATAAAATCTCTATGGAAAGTGATGTAGAACTCCAGCCTGTTGGGATGAAGATGGAGAAAGAAAGCTACTTGGACTAGATCTTGTGGAAGAGATGATAGAGAAGGTTCAAGTCATCCAAAAACCAATCAATGCTACACAAAGTCAGAAAAAGATCTATGATGAAAACCGTCAAAGGGATTTGGAGTTCGATGTTGGAGATAAATTCTTCCATCGAATATCACCATGGAAGAGAGTCGAGCGATTTGGGATGAAAAGAAATTTAAGACCAAGGTACATTGGCCCCTTTGAAATCCTTGACCGTATAGAAGCCATGGCCTATCGGCTTTCACTTACACTGAATATGGATCAAGTTCATGATGTTTTTCACATATCGCTCCTGAGGAAGTACATACCTGATCCCTCACATGTACTAAACATAGAGGTGAAACAACTAGAAGATGATCTCACTTATGAGGAGAAGCCACTAGAGATTCTGGGCCACAGAAATAAGGTTCCACGCAACAAGACAACCAACCTTGTCAAAGTGTTGTGGAGGAACCATATGTTTGAGGATACTACTTGGGAACCAGATGAGGTGATGAAGGAGAAGTACCCTCACCCGTTTGTGTAAAATGAAATTTCGATGGCGAAATTTCCTAAGAGGGGAAGAATGTAACGACCCAAAGTATTTCAATGGAAATTACCTTCTTAAAAATATGTCATAAAATCACATGAAAACAGATCATAATGAACTACTAAGTGATAATTGTCCTTTAAACTTAATTTTTTTCACTTCTATTTTTGGAATTTTGAAAATCGGACATACACGGTTGTATTCAAGATGATTTTTGGGGTCCAATAAGAAAAACATAATTTTTTTGTGAAGAGTAACATACCCCTGTGAATAGTAAACTACCCTTATGAATAGTAGTATGACCCTTATTAATATTACATGGTCTAAATAAGAGTAACCTTTCCCATGAATAATTAAATAAAATTTAGGCATTTTAGAAAGTGACAATTTGACCATAGTAAACATTTTGGTATTTTTGTAAGTTATAAATAATTAATTATAATTAATTTATTAATTGAAAGGAAAATTAATTTTCTTCAAATGTGTCCATAAATAAGAAAAATCTATGTCTTCTTGTATTTAGATAATTTTATAATACCCTACATAATTTTTGAAAGCATTATAAAATCAGTATTTATTTTAAAAACTTTTTTTTGATGTAAATTTTTATTTTAAATAAAAATTAAAATAATCAAATTTAGAATTTTTTTTTGAAAAATGGACTTCTTTTTTGGATTCTACATCTCGAAAAATGATTAGGGTGATTTTTTGGATTTTTCTTAAATACTACAATTTTTGGGTGAATAGTAAAAATACAGTTTCTCACAATACTGGTGTATCCTAAATTGCATCATTAATGATGTAATGATGAAATAAACCCTATATAACATTAGGTTCTCGCAAATTATATTAACTTTCGTAAATATTTCCTTAAAATGCAATAAAACCCAATTCTAAAAACTTAAAATAACATTCAAAAGCCAAAAGTCAAAAGGTGACTTCTTAAAGTGCCTTTTTCTCTTTCCTTCACTTTCCTTTTAATAAATTAATGAATCATAATTATAAAGATGATTTAAAGCCTAAAACAAATTATATAATATTAATATATTAATTAGGATGCCAGAAAACTACTATTACAAGTCTAACTTTTGATATATTATTTTATTTAATATTTTATTCTAAAAACACCTCCCTCATCATGTATAAATAATCCCTACCCCTCCCCTAGCCAAACCACACCTCTAAAACTTCAAGAATTTTCTAAAAAATACCCAATTATCTTCCCTAGCCCCTCATACATGTTCAAGAGCTTCTGGTATCATTAAAAGTCCAAGCCTAGGTCCCTTAAGGGGGATCTCAATAGGAGGATTCAAGAGGTAATTTCTCTTCCATTTTCCTTTAAATAACTTTCAATTTCAAGTCCTTTTTTTCTATCCCAACCTATATTAGTCCAAATTGTATGGTAACAATAGTATCATACATATTATAGAATATTATGATACTAATGGGATATTATACCATCCAACCCCCTTCTTCTCTTCCTTTTATTTTATAAAAGAAAACGTTGTTCGTAAGGTGTTAATATATCACCTTCAAGAATGACATGTTTTCCTTTTCCATTTCTACATATAGATTTTGCCATGAAACAATTTTTATAGTTTAATCAGAATATTATATATGTATAATGTAATATTTTAAGTTCTGGAACTGACTTATGTATATATTACTAGATGAGTAAACAAAACAAGTTCATTGTGGTCAATAAACCGCCCAAATTAACCCAAACGATCATCAGTAAATTTATATATTATGATTCATCCATATGGTATATAATGAAATTCATTATAAGATAATTTTAACTTTTTTAATATAATTAATAAACTATAATATATGTTTTGGATGTTTACCCATGTTCTACACAAACATCAATTCATGAATACATGTGAAACTCTCAATAAAACTATAAAAACGAACATTCCTGAACAATTTTTTTAAAACCTATAACTCATAAAAAGGCCCACAAATTACATAATTAAACCAAAATTACCCATATTAATGTATAAATTGTTATTTAATTTTTAATTAATCAAATAATGTCATTATACAGGACCTTAAAGTGAAGGAATATTTCAGATACAAGGTAAGGGGAAATTCTCGAACCAAACTTTCATCCTTCGGGTTCTCCCTCTTTCACTCTTTTTTGATATGGATACTCCTTAAATTTATTTTGTTCATCATTGTATTTAATGTTTTGGGATATACATGTTTTTCACTGGTATTTATGAAAATCCAATTGTTTTCCAAAATAACCCTTCATTCAAGAGCACACCTTTTACTTCTCATTCAAGATTGATGGTTCTTGTAACATATATGTTATTCCCTCTTTATTTTGGGAACCCAATGTTTATGAATGTTTTCATATGAGATTAAAACCATTCCTTTCCATGGGTTATTGACGTTTATTTATGTTATATTTTTACTGTGGCATGCATGATAAATGAGAATATTATGATGTGACAGGTGCGCCTGGAATTATATAGCGCAATACGAATGTTTAAATGTGACGGGTGCACCTGGAATTATACAACGCTCCAATGTATTCGGTAAAGTGATTAATCTCATGATTAAATGTGAAATAATGTGTTAACAAGATTCAATCTTTTTTCACAAGCATGTGTGGTATTTAACCACTATGACACGATGTTTCATTTTTATGCATTGCCAAATTTCAATTCTCTTATTAATGCTTCCTCTCATGTCCATGATTCTTTGCCTATGTTATAAATATTCTCACACCATGCTATATTATTCTTATATATCCTCTTACTGGGCTTCTATGTTAATCCATTTGATTTATATACTCAGGTGTCTAAATGTTCTAAGGAGAGGCCAAGTGCCAATAAGAATCTAGAGAAGAAGAAATGAACAAAAATGTTTATGCTCGATGTTGAAATTGTAATGTATGGTCCTAGTTTTCCGAAGACACTAAACCATTGGATCCTTTATGTTTAATACTATTATCTTGTTTATCTTTTAAATGATGTAATAGTAATATAAGAAAAGGTTGTGTCGTTATAGGTTTAAAATAGGTTTTCATTGGTTTTTGTCGTGATATTGTAATTGATTATTGTTTAGGATGTTTTTTGCCTAATTTATTTTCATTTATGAGCATGATATAACATATATTATGGGTTCTACTAGATAACTCTCCAATTCATTGGGTATTGATAGGTTTTTCTGATGAATTATATGGGATTTTAACGACATGATTATTCTAATTATAAGGGTTCTGATGAGAAACCTATAATTTTTCAATGATAATGAAGTACCTTTACACTTAAAATAATTTTTTTGTTTTATAATGAGTTTCTAGGATTTTTTATTTCAAATTTTAATATAATGATCATTTAAATGGAAATTTGATTCCATTTTCAGGCAAAAATGTATATTTTTTATGTAATTTTTTTTCATGGGATATCTTGTTTTTTCACCTGACTAACAAAATTATTATTTTTATTCCCCTTTGTATGATTTTTTTACTAACCCATATTTTTTTTAAATCATGGGTTTAAATAAGGGTAAGGTAAAATAATAATTATAGTTGAATATTGTGAAAATGTATCAAGAAAAGAAAACATGTTTCTTTTTATAAGTTTTTATTGGTGGAAAAAATGGATACTGTATAAATGTGTGAACTTATAAATATATGGTTTTGTTATTTAAGAGTTAAAACCTAACTCTCTGAGACTATAAATCTTAAAGATCTTTGGGACTATAAGAAATTTATTTATAGCTTAATGTTACTTTAATTTCAATTTTTTAAGGCCGGGTCATTATAAATGCCCACTTGACAATAATCTATCACGAACCAACCGATAATGTCCCACTTAACCAATGATAAGCTGAGTGTGACACCCCAAGCCCATCTCTAATTCTCTAAAGGCTGGATAATTGTACCAAGTAAGCATATTAGTCTCATGGGAGGACATAACATAAGCTACATGTATGGATACACTCATATCTGAATACCGGAATGATACATAAAGATAATGAAAACTGACATCGATGCATGAATAAATCTAAATCTCTTAATCATTGTTTGTAAATAATACTGGAAAATAAAAATTCCAAATACACACCCAAAAAAACTGTAATGGAATCCCAACATGCTAGGAGGGGACTTAAGTCAAATGCAACACCTTGTATGCATCATGGTCTATCTATCCCAGTTATTCCTTATATAGTCCTGGCCTACCGAGGCCCTCATTGAAAAACATACCATCTTTATAAGACACAACATGTCTGAGAAGATCCTCTGAAGGGGTGAGTATAACAATACCAATTAGGACACATTGAAATGAAAAAACATAAATAATCAATATAATAGTCATCTCGTCATAAGGGTATGTAAATTAAAAAATGATATATACAATAAAAACACCCAGATATACTCATGAAAGACACTAAGTATTAGGTTAAGGTTTCAACTACAAAGCCAAACAAGGATTCCTACCTGAGATACATAATATTTCTCATATAGGGGAACTCACTCCGTGAAAAGGATGATACAAATAGAGATCATCCGAGAGGTCATGATCATCAGGATTATATAGGAAGAAGCATGCATTATAGTTTAAAAATTTAAATACATTGATAGGGGTTCAAACCCAAGAAAGCGGGGGAAAATGAAAATCCTAACTAAATTAACCCCTAAAGTAGTGGATAAATTTTCAACATCCCAGGTTAATAAAGAATATGTCATTTTCATATGTATTAATATTTGTGAAATAAATATTAAATTTACTTTAAATGGGATGCTATGTTTCATGGCGTACCTGACACACAACAATGGATTTCAACGAAATTCTCATGTTTCACATAAGGCTGAGTCATAATAAAAAATAATAATATAATATTACTTTAAATGGTAGTTACCGCCTAACCACTGTACTGCTGGGAATGAACTGAACTAATTAAAATATGATTATACATTTCTATTAAATGTCTTTACATTTAAGCAATAAATTTTAGAGGCATAAAATGAGAATGAATCCAATTTTATGCATAAATACACTATTATTCATTAAAAGTTTGATTTACCACCTTTTTATAGAGTCACATCCAATGATCAGGACAAGAAGCCTCACTCTACCATCCCAGGGGATGATACAAGGGAGTTAACGAGATGGAAATATTTTCATATTGACTATGTCAGGGAATTCAGTGCAAGCCAGTGGGATGGGGATTTAAAATATTTCATCACTAGATAATAAGAACTTGTTGTCTCTAGTGATCAAAGCACCGATAGGGGTTCCATGATGTCACAAGAATTTAATATCAACAAATATAAACTGAAAAAATACGTTGTTCAAAAATGAAGCGTACCAAAATACATCTCATACTCAGAAACCAATTCTCCAAATAGATATTGCTAAACCACCTAGAACATCCACCCGTGGTTCAATAATCCATATGATCACTACTTTTCAAATTTGTCTTTCTATCCCGAAGATATGATGAATGATTCGATGTCATGATGGACACCATGATCCTGTCCCTTTGATTCGTTTAAGTAATTATTAGATTTTTCTCTTAGAGAGAAAAGTTATTTCTCTATACGATGGGTGGAGAGAGAGGCATTCATTCAAAATGAATGAATAATCCATGTAATAGAGTCACTCTTCTACTAATATTGTGGGTGGACAAAATGCTCGGATTGGGTTCCCTGACCACTATATATTTAATTTCCACTAAATAAGTAATAATTACATAGTTATGAATAACTAAATTAATCATAAAAATTACTTATATTTTATCACATTCTTTTGATATATATTAAATATATTACATGATAAAACTGAGTCATTAATTTGACTCATAATTCTCAATAATATTAAACGAACCACTAATATTAAAATAATATTATTTTTTATAATATTATTATTGTATTAACATAAAACCATGTGAATAATTTTACTAAAAAATCAAACCAATTATTATATACTTGAATAATAAAGAATTTATTTACTTTTTGGTGACTCATTACAAGGAAAACTCTCAGACCCTGTGGTGGGGTCCACCATGTTCAATATTCATATTCACCTAAATAGAGAATATTCATGAATAAAATATTTTGTGTGAACCTCTAGGCCCTTATCTCGATATTAGTGAATAGTATTTATAAACCAAGAACATAGTCTAGAAACCCATATAGTCCACTAAAGAGATAAGGAATAGCCTTTGCAATAATGTCAATCCTACAAACATGCATTGTGTAATATATTATCATTTTCTCATGATATCTTATAATGAATGGTGTAAACTTGTTTTATCATCATATCATGATTTATAATATTTTGATCTAACAAGTCAGATATACCATCAACTATGTTGTCCAAGGATTTATGATGGTACTTCCATCATGATCAACTAGGCCCGAGATATTACTTTTTCTACTTGGAAGTTAAAAATTTCAAGTTTACCATTCAACCAATGTTATACCCATCGTAAGTTACCTCACCTTGAATTCATTGTCATGGTTTTTTCATTGAATCAATGTATATGATCAAATGACAAACATTGATAATGGTCTCCAGTCAGGAGAAAAATATACATGTCCATATATAGGAGCAACCAATGAAATAGAAAAAATGTGGTGTATCTATTGGAGGGTATTTCTTAATGATATCACCTACTATATATCACCATGTGAGAAAATCATGGGAAGAAGTTTCAATTATTATGATCCCCTAAAATATTTTAGTTATACATCAACTGTGTCCATTCATTATGAGGTTTTTAGAGAATAATACATTTTTTTAATATTTATGTCATGGTATCTTGAGGTTCTCATTATAGTCTAGGAACTAATATAATATTTTGATATGAAAAATAATAAATTGAAATTACCATTTAAAAAAGTTTAAGTACAGATATCTATACTATATTTTTTTGGGTACCTCATGCATAACCCGCTGCATACATGGTCTAGTAATAAAAAGTACTATACAAGTTGGGTCTAGGAAATCCACTATTACCATACCACCACATGCGCTAGATCCAACATTATATATATCCTTATAAGCTCTAACATGATTAATGTCATGTCTCTACAGAGATTTGGATTTAGTTGTTGGTTTTTTCACATCTCCATTGCGTATCTATTCTACTATGTGCGACCTCACCTCCTCGAATTCGACTCCTTAAGAGATGTAACCCCTGAGTGTATTTATTTCATTCTACTATCATAACATGAAATCATTCCTAGTACTGGTAATTTAATTTTATTAATGATAAAACATTACAAAATAGGTTTGATTCCATGAACTAGAATAAATCGTTGCATATTTTATACTACTTCTATACATACCATTTAAGATTCTATGAACTCATTATTTCTAGATATTACTATCACTAGATTTTATGATATTTTCTTTCTAATTAATATATCATAACTAAAATATTATATCACATTTATCTTAGAAATACTTTTTTATGTCCACTAAATACTAGTATCCTTTGGTATCCATATACTAGGTACATGTCCTTTGATCTTCTTCAAGTGAAAATAGACAGTTTTGACTACATCCCATGTGGTTCCCCTGGGTATAACTGATATTTTTCTAATATAATGTGTATGTTGGAAATATAATTTTGCATACATATCATAGAATAGGTGATTGATCCATCATAAAATATTATGGAACTCAAATAACCACATTAATCTTCTCCTATGTCCCATAATTTTATCCACGTGGTTATTTATTCCATGTGAAATTGGTAACAATTCTCTATCAAATTTCCCCAAAATGTATTTTTCAATAAATTTTCAATAAATGAAAAATTGAAGAGTTATATGAAACCAATAGATATTCCTCTAAATATATTATTCCCTAGAACATAGTTTTCTACTTTAACTCAATCTTTGAATATTTAAAGTCATTTTGGTCTTCACTAACTATAAGACCGAAAACCATTTTCCATATGTTACCAAAAATATTTGAATTTTAAAATAGTGATGCTCCCACTAACATATAGTAGACACATAAAAGAAATATATTCCATAATCATATTTTAGAGTCTTGGTTCTTAAATCAATCATAAATAGGATTTTAGTAACATGTACCCCTTATTGGTATTCAATGGTGTCACAATCCCTTTCGGGTTGTATCGTATAGATAGCATACGCGATTGGTGGTCTTGGCATCCAATGCTCAATAAAAATGATCATATAATGTAGCTATGAAAAGTAAAATTCTAATGTATTTAGGCATAATGTCTTGGTATAACCAATTGAGACTTATTGGAACCGTTCTTATACCATCCATGTATAATTTAACTTGAATACCCACCATAATATTCAAAAATAATAAGCCCCTGAACTTTGATACATGGACCCCAATATTTAATATTAATTTATCTTGTGAATTTTTGTTATATTACAAATAATTATTAATTTTAGGAATTATAATTCCCAATGAATAATTTATAACACTCCATGATTAATATTAAACCAACATTATGGTTTCATCCTTCACATATAGTATGTGTCTCTAGAACACTCCCTTTCGACAAGATCTTGTGGAACATATTACTATGTATACATTTTGTGTATTTTTTGAATTTGATGAACCCAAGTCAATATTTCTCACAAGATATCAAACATAGATGTGTGGCGTTATATAGAAATATTGTTTATTACTTTGATTATGACTTTTCTGTAACTCCCTGACCCCTGTTACCTAGAGTCAGTGAATTATTACATAACATTGGCATGATCACAAATGATCAAGTCTCAAAAGACCGATTAGTTTAGTAGCCTTGGAATCACTAGATACTTTCATATGTCTTACATTACTTCATAAAGTCAAAAAGTACAACAACATAGTCTCTATAGTCCATAATCATATCCCCTCAGACTATCCCCGTAGTTCAGTCATAAAATACTTCATCACATCCTGGGAAAAAATAAAACAAAGAAAGGGGTGAGCTCAGATGCTCAGTAAGGATAACAATATAGCAGAAACTTTCATAAATAAGCATAAACATTTAAGGCAATGTATAACTAAAACAAAATACTTTTATAAATGAACATTAGTATAATATGGAAAAAATAAAATTAAATAATTCCATTTACTTATTCGTATGGATATTCTATTAGTCGAATAATCACATGCAATATCAATAACCACTTTCATAATTAAGGAATTCATAATGCCAGACTATCACAACCACATAGTCAAGGCCTTGTGACAAAACTACAAATAATATTCTGTCATGGTCTTGTGCCAAGACACTAGTTTTTCTCATGAGACCTACCGATGCATCGTGGAGCAATATCGGGCTCCACCCGTCACTTTCGAAGTCCAATGCATTCCTAATATTAATAGGTTTAAACAAAACATAATCATTCGTATTAAAACTAGCATGTGAAACATCAATTCGTTATCCATAAACCATGAATGGTATAAAAATAAGAAATCCACAGTCAAACATATCATAAATCCTTAAATTAAATATTAATGTTTGTATCATAATAAATCAACTTCAAATAAGCTTAAAATCAATCAAAGGATGTTGACATAGATTAAATCAAAACTACTTGAGTGAAATATCTCTTTTTTGGAAATCATTTAAAAGTCACATAATTATAAAATAAAACATTTAATTTAAAAATATTCTTCTAATATTGTAAGTGAAGATTCGTTGATTTTATAAGAGTGTAAAATAGACGCACCCTCCGTATAAGTTAAAAAACATTCTTACCTTAATTTTGTTGAAAAGGTTAAAAAAGAACTTGTTTGGAAAATGACAGAAGGATTCCTTTATAAAGATCTTATAAAAATTTAAACAAGGGTATAAATGAATTTATCCCATATTCTATAAAATACTAATAATGTTTTTGAAATACATTTTTAAGAAACATGGATGTGGATTATAAGGAGGTCCCAGTAGATAATTACGTATAAACAACCTTGGATAATAAAGAGATTGTGAAATTAACACTTAACTTGTAATTTTCCTTGGTTGAGGGTAGGTTAACCTCCTGTATAATGGTGAAATAATAGTTATCAAATTATACAATAATCATATATATTAATATGATATCATATATTATCTTTTAATATTTCTTTGTTAATAATATCTTAGTATTATCATTGTTTCAGGTGTTAACAGATTCGTTTTTCTTTATATTCATTGTTTTGTGAGTAATATTTTTTATGGATGGGATGTATATTATTAAAATATAGAATTATATAAAGTCTTTAAATATTTAATTTAATCATTAAATGAAAATTAGTCTTGAATGGATACGATGGGGAATAAATCTCATCGCATTCGTGGAAATGGTAATCCGTACGTACGCATGAGCGAAAATATAATTATTTTGATATTAAAATAAAATATAATTGGATGGTATATCATATATACTGAATCATTGTCATGTTATATTTATTATTTACATCAATTACACGTCATTATTATACCCATCCAAATAATACTGTATTGAATAACAATTACACCACGATGTGGAGACGGTAAGCCGTACGTACACACATATGGTGACATGTTATTAAAAGGATGGATAGAATAATGAATTTGGATGTAAAATATTTATAATAAAAACATAGTATATATAAGATACTGGATTTATTATTTTATAATGGAAACAATAACTAAAAAGGAAGTGGAAGAAGAAAGAAACTTGACAAAGGTGATGAAATATTTATCTCTACTTCAGTTTCTTTCTTTTGATTTGATCAAAAGGCCTCCATAGGTTTGATTTATGACTAAAGTAGGGCCTATAGGATGGATTTAGGATAGTTGATAGGGTATTTGGTCAGCTTTTTGCCAATATAAATGGATTTGATGGTGTGAATTAGAGTGAAGGAGGAGTTCCCTTTTATAAGAGGAGTGAGGGGCACCTTAGGAAACGCTAGAAATAGTATTTTATAATAAATTCATATTCGGATTCTAATGCCTCCAAATTGATTTATTTAAAGGATAATGTGGGGAGGGGTCTAAATACACTAAACAAATATGTTTTAGACAGTATTGGTTTACTATATTAACCTTATCATTTAGATTTAACTGTTAGTTAATTAGTTTGACATTTACCATGTCTATTTGTATTTTTATTTTATTTGTTCTAATAAACTTACTATAAACTGCAAGAGAATCCCAAGTGGTTCATTAATGACATACCTATCAACATATAAGTCCTTTTCTAGAACAATATATTTTTAGGAATAATATTTCAATTAATAATATAAAACTTGTTTTAAAAACTATTTTTGGTCAATTTTGACACTATTTAATAATTGATTTTTTTAAAGTTTTAATAACTTTATTAATTCAAAATAAATTTATTTAATCAATCATTAAATGACATAGTAACCTAAAAAATTCGTTTATTTCATAAAAATATTAAAATTATTTTTATTTTAACATTTATAATACCATTTATTTGATTCTTTAATTAATATAGAAAACACTGCATCTTCATTGTGTCATAAATAAATTTAATTATTAAATGTGTAAAAATTATAAATAAAATACAATTATTTAGGAATTTTTAGTATCTTTATAATTAAAATTTAAAGTCTAATAGATCAATTATATAACCTCATATAAATTTTTTTTACTAGAAGATATTTTCTTTTCTAATTTTTGTCTCTACTTTAAATTATTTAATATATAATGTCATTATCACTTCCAAGTGGTTCCATGGGGTCTCAAAATCGACCCAAGGATTCCCATGTTCAGAAATGTATCATAAAATAGGGTTAGGACATGTTTTAGGGTAATTTATTAATATTATAATATTATTTTTTAACCTTATTAACTGGATTTACCCCTTTAACCATGGTAAATAAAATATATACCGAAGTAATTATTCCAAATGTATAACAATAAAAGTAACCTATTTACAAAATTTGGACCTCCTGATTACAAATATGGAATCCATTTTTTGAAATTCAAAACATAGAAGTGGCAGAAATTAATTTAAAATTAATTACCATTGTCAAAACAAAAAGTGTGTTTTTTAGGAAATTATAACTATCAAAATATTGACACTAGTTTATGTATAGTTTAAATGTGAAATTACGTCCAATGTCCAAAATTGGATTAAATGGTAAAAATATATTCTAACTATAATTTAAAACCACTAAATAGTATAATTTATCACTATAATTTTTTTGGATTAAAAAAGTTGTTTCTAATTAAAATTCAGTATTTTTCACTATTCACCAAAAATTGGAGTTCTCAGAAAAATACCAAAAACTAACCCTAAGCTAATTTTGAAATTATGATTCCAAAAAGGAAGTCTGATTTGAATAATAAAATTTATAAAATTTCAAAAATTGGGTATTACTATTCATAACGGCTACATTGATTGGTTGTGGTGGGTGTTAGAATCTCGAAGTTGCGTACAACACACGCTACTGTATTATTCAAAGAGAAGCGTATCATGGAAGATTGGGGTGTTACATCCTCCACTCCTTCAAATAATTTCACCCTCGAAATTTCTAGAATATTACTACATAAAATGACTCGGGTGGTTGTTCATCATAAGTTCCTCGGGTTCCCATGTTGCCTCTTCCATCTTATTGTTTCTCCATAGAAATTTTACCAGACAAGTCACCCGGTTTCTCAGAACTTGTTCTCTTGTATCAAAAATCTTGAAAGTCTCTTCGCAATAAGGCAGATCGGGTTCTAGTTCTAATTCCTCATAGGTGAGTACATGCGTTGGGTTAGACAAATATTTTCTCAACAGTGATACGTGGAACACATCATGAACTTTAGAGAGATTTGGAAGCATTGCCAAACGATAAGCTATAGCCCCAATTCATTCTAGGATTTCAAAAGGTCCTATGTACCCGGGACTCAAATTACCTTTCTTACCGAAACTGTATAACTCCCTTCCTTGGAGATACCTTCAAGAAAACATGATCTCCTACTTGAAATTCCAAATCCTTCTTTCGGTTGTCAGCATAGCTCTTCTGACTACTTTGAGCTTCTTTGATGTGGTTTTGAATTACCTTCACCTTTTCCATTGTTTCCTCCACCGGTTCTGAGCCTACGAGTTTTTATTCACCAAAATCACCTCAATAGGTTGGTGTGTGACATCTCTTTCCGTATAATGCTTCATATGGTTCCATATGAATACTTGAATGGAAACTATTTTTATAGGAAAAATCTACCAGAGGTAAATATTGATCCCACATATTATTTCATGATGTTCAAGTGGTAGATCTTCTCTTTTAGCAGAAAAATGTGCTGATGATCAATAATGACCCATATTTCATCGTTCCTTCTAGGATTCTTCGGTAGTCCCATGAAAAATTCCATCGTGATATTATCCCATTTCCACTATGGTATGGGAAGAGGTTGCATGACTCCTCTAGGCTATTTCCTTCTAGATTTCACTTATTAAAAAACCATACATCTTGACACAAAATAAATAATTTCCCTTTTCATGTTGTCCCACCAAAAATGTTCCTTCAAATCTCTTTACATCATGGTGCTCCCAGGGTGTATAGAGAAATGGGAATTGTGAGCATCATCCAACAATTCTCTATTTAGATCAGGTTTATTGGGGACACAATGTATCTTCTCAAATTTCAAAATTCCATCTTCATACACAAAGTCACTCAATCTCCGATCACTCACAACTTTAATATTCTTTTGAAACTCTTCATCATCGGTCTGAGAACTCTTTATTCTTTCTAGTAAATATTGTTTGGAACCCATTTTATAAAATATTGATGTTTCCCCTTCCATGGTTATTCCCATATCCATCTTTACTAGATCCATGAAAATAGGATCCCTTTCAACTCTCATTTTGTTAAAAACTCCATGATCCTTTCATCTCATAGCATCTTCCACCTTATTTTCTTTCCTCGGGTGGTAGTGTATTGTGAAATCATAATCTTTGAGTAGTTCAAGCCATCGCCTTTTCCTCATGCTGAGTTCCTTCTATGAGAAAATATACTTCAAACTCTTTTTATTGGTATATATCTCACATTTTTCACCATAGAGATAATGTGTCCATATCTTCAAAGAAAATATTATAACAGCTAACTCAATATCATGAGTAGGATAGTTTTGCTCATGAATTTTTAGCTATCGTGATGCATAGGAAATAACACTATCATTCTGCATTAGAACACAACCAAGTCCTTTCTTTGAAGCATCAGTATAAATAACAAACCCATAATTCCCCGATGGTTGTGTAAATATAGGATCATTGACTAATATTCTATTCAGTTATTCGAAACATTCTTCACAATCATTTGTCCAAACAAATTTAACCCCTTTACATGTGAGCTACGTTAATGGGTTAGCCAATCAGGCAAACTTCTAGAAGAAATGTCGATAATAACCTTCTAAACCAATAAAACTGCGTACCTCAGTTATACTCGTCGGTGAGATCCATTACTAAATTGTTCTTGGCTAAAAAGGATCAACAAATATTCCATCCTTAGAGAGAATATGTACAAGAAAAGAAATATCCTAAATCTAGAATTCACACTTGCTAAACTTCCCATATAATTCACGTCTTCTCATAGACTTCAGGATAATGCACAAGTGATTTTCATGATCTTTGTAGATTTTGGATTATACCAAGATATCATCAATAAATACCACTACAAATTCATTAAGATATTACTTGAAATCTCTGTTCATTAGATCCATGAAAACAGAGGGTTCATTAGTCCACCCAAAAGAGATTACTGTCAACTGGTAATGACCGTACCTGGTTCGAAATTCTGCTGTTGGAATGTCTTCCTTCTTCAAACACATCTGATGATATCTAGATCGAAGGTCAATCTTTGAAAAATATTGATCTCCATGAAGTTGGTAAAATAAATCATCAATGAAAGGTAGGGGATACTTGTTCTTTATTGTTATTGCATTGATCTCCATGTAGTCAATGCACAACCTCATAGATCCATCTTTCTTCTTAACAAAAAGAACAGGGGCGCTCCATGGAGAAACATTAGGGAGAATAAATCCCTTATTACACAATTCCTCTAGTTGTTTCTTTAGTTCCACAAATTCCACGGTATCCATTATATAATGGGTCTTTGATATGGGCCTTGATATAGGAATTAAATCAATGGAAAACTCAATTTCTCATTCTGGAAGATGTCCAGGTAAATCTTCTAGAAACACATCAACATATTATATCATAATATGTACATCCTCTATTTGAACATTCCATTCCTCACCCATAGTTATTTCATTCTCTTCTACCCCAATAATTGAATTTAGTTACGCTACTGGGAGTGGATCTAGATAAGAATTTGGTGGTAACAATTCTTCTCTAAAGATAAGGTATTCCTTATCATCGTCATCAAAAATAGTAACCTCTTTCCTATTACAATAAATCTTCTCATCATGGTTTGAAAGCCATTCCATAATGAGGATTGTATCAAACTCATTCATGGGTATGACGATGAGATCAGTAGATAAAGAACATTTATATGCTCTACTGGGAATGGATTCAGAAAACTTTGTAGCAATGATACTTCCCTTAAGAGTTTTAACTAACAAATCCCTTGTTAAAAAAAATTGAAAATATATAATTTTATTAGAAAACTAGGAATATATGAAATAATTCGATGATCCAGAATCAAATAAAGCATTTGCTAAACTTAAGGAAACCATATAATTACCTGCCACCACGTCTTTTGAACCTTCTACCTCAGCAGTAGTGATAACATAATATTTTCCTTGATCCCTTGGCCTTTTCTGAGGTATGTTCACCTGACGCTTAGGATATTCATTTTCATAATGTCCCATATCCCTTCAATTGTAGAATTGAACATCAGTAGCTTCTTTCTTCCCCTTGCAATCAAAAGCTTAGTGGACTTTTTCAATTTTCTTGTAATAGACTCCCATTCCCATCAATAAAGTACCAGGGTGTTTCTTCCCACATTTACTGCAGGATGGGTATTAAAATTTTCCCTTCTTCCCCTTATTTCCATTTCCAGTGTGATCAGCAGATCTCTTCTTCTATTTCTTTGATTTAAAGTCATAATACTTAGAGAATTCCTTTTCTATCTTGATAGCATATGAGACAATATCTTCATATATCAAGAAGGATTGTGATACTAATGCTCTATGGAGAAATGGTTTTAACCCATCAATGAAATGATCAATATTACTTCTTGGGATAGGTATATAATCTGTAGCATGCCTCACTATCCTTGTAAAGTTAGCATCATACTTTGCAAATTTCTCATCAACCTTTTGCCTCAGACTTAGAAATTTTTTTCCATATCTGCTCGATGGTCACGAGAAAAGTATTTTTTCTATGAAAATCTATGTAAACTCTTTCCATTACATATTTGATACTTCATCATCTTCCTTTGTGTTTTAAATCAATGACCACTATGGATCAGCATCTCCAGTGAGGCGGTAACCACCATGACAACTTTTTCCTTTCCACTACTCCCCAAGGCGTGGAATATTTTTTCTATGGAATTTATCCATTGCTCAGACATGGATGTATTTCTTGGAAAACTCACAAAATCTCTACAATACCAAAATTCTAGGAAGATCTTCTATACTAATCCTCAATGTCAATATTAGGTCTATGTGCTCTAATCAGAGTTTATCTAAATCAAGTTTCCAAGGTTTTTACTAAACTTCATTTGGTAACAACTATAATGCCCCGAACCCAGCTACCCAGAGTCGGTGCATTATTATATAACATTGGCATGATCACAAATGATCAAGTCTCGAAAGACCGATTAGTTTAGTAGCCTTTGAAATACTAGATACATTCATAAGACTTACATTACTTCATAAAATGAAAGACTAAAACAACATAGTCTCCATATTCCACGCTCATATCCCCTCAGACTATCCCTACAATTCAGTAATAAAATAATTCTTCACATCCTAGGAAAAAATAAAACATAGAAAGGGGTTAGCTTAGATGCTCAGTAAGGATAACAATATAGCTGAAATTTTCATAAATAAGAATTAACGGTTAAGGGAATGTATAACTAAAAAAACCTTTTAATCATGAACTTCTGCATAATATGGAAATCATAAAATGAAATAATTCCAATTACTTATTCACATGGATATTATACTAGTCGAATAATCACATGCAATATCAATAACAACTTTCATAATGAAGGAATGCATAATGCCAGACTATCATAACCAAATAGTCAAGGCATTGTGCCAAGACTACAAATAATATTTTGGAAAGGCCTTGTGCCAAGACACTAGTTTGTCTCATGGTACCTACCAATGCATCGATGAGCTATAGCAGGCTCCACCCATCACTTACTAAGTCCAATGCATTCCCCATATGAACATGTTTAAACATAACATAAACATTCGTATTAAAACTAACATATGAAATTTCAATAATTTCTCCACAAACCATGAATTGTATAAAAATAACACATCCATAGTCAAACATATCAGAAAATCCTCAATACAATATAGATGTTTTATATCATAATAACTCAACTTCAAATAAGCTTAAAATCCATCAAAGGATATTGACATAGATGAAATCAAAACTATTTGAGAGAAATATATCATTTTTGAAATCATTTGAAAGTCACATAATTATAAAAGAAAGAATTTACTTTGAAAATATTCTTATAAGCATGTAAGGGAAGCTTCTATGATTTTAGAACGGCGGAAAATAGCTGCACCCTCCGTATAAGATAAAAAAACATTCATACCTTAATTTAGTTGAAATGGTTAAAAAGGACCTTATTTGGAAAAAGACGTAAAGATTCATTTATAAACATCTTATAAAAATTAAAAAAAGGGTATAAATGACTTTAACCCATATTATATAAAATATTAATCATGTTTTGAAATACATTTTTAAGAAACAAGGATGTGGATGATAAAGAGGTCCCAGTAGATAATTACGTATAAACAACCTCAGATAAAAAAGAGATTCTGAAATTAACCCTTACCTTGTAATTATCCTTGGTGGAGGGTAGGTTAACCTCATGTATAATGGTGAAATAATTGTTATTAAATTATAAAAGAATCATATACATTAATATGATAACATATACGATCTTTTAACATTGCTTTGCTAATAATATCTTAGTATTATCGTTGTTTCGGGTGTTAACGGATTCATTTTACTTTATATTAATTGTTTTGTGATTCATATTTGTTATAGATGGGATGTATATTATTTATATCCAGAATGATATCATGTTATTAAATATTACATTTAATCATCAAATGAAAATTAGACTTGAATGGATACGATGGGGAATGAATCTCATCGTGTTCGTGGAGACGGTAATCCGTATGTACTCACAAGCGATAATATCATTATTTTAATATTAAAATAATATATAATTGGATGGTATATCATATATACAGAATCATTATAATTTTATATTTATTATTTATATCAATTACACATCATTATTATACCCATCCAAATAATAATGCATTGAAAAACAATTACACCACGACGTGGAGACGGTAAGCCGTACGTATGCACGTATGGTGACATGTTATTCAAAGTATGGATTGAATAATTAATTTGGTTATAAAATATTTATAATAACATCAAATTATATAGAATATAATGGATTTATTATTTTAGAATGGAAACAACAATGAAAAAGGATTGGAAGAAGAAAGAAACTTGAAAGAGGTGACGAAATATTTACCTCTTCTTCGGTTTCTTCCTTTTGATTTGATCAAAAAGGCTCAATCGGTTTTCTTTCTGACTACAAGATGGACTCTAGGATGAATTTAGGATAGTTTATAAGTTATTTGTTCTGGGTTTGGCCGAGCCAAATGGATTTTAAGGTTTTAATTAGAGTGAAGGGGGAGTGCCCTTTTATAAGAGGAGTGAGGGGAACCTTTGGAAAAGATAGAAATATTATTTTATAATAAATTAATATTCAGTTTCAAATGGAAAATAACTGATTTATTTCAAGGATAAGGTGGGGTTGGGTCGAAATCCACTCATCCAATAGGTTTTAGATGGGTTTGGGTTACTCTATTAACCTTATCTTTTAGATTTAACTCTTAGTTAATTAGTTTGACATTTACCATGTCTCTTTGTATTTTTATATTATTTGATTAATAAACATACTATAAACATCCAATAGAACCCCACGTGGTTCTTTAATGACATACCTATCATCATATAAGTCCTTTAGTTTTTATGAATATTATATCAATTAATAATATAATATTTGTTTTAAAAACTCTTTTATGTCAATTTTGACACTATTTAATAATTGATTTTTGTTAGTCATAAAAACTTTATTAATTAAAAATAATTTTTTAATCAATCCTAACATGCCATAGTAATCTATAAAATTCTTGTATGGAATCAAAATATTCAAATTATATTTATTTTTACATTTATAATACCATTTATTGGATTCGTTCATTAATAAGAAAAACACTGCATCATTATTGTGTCATAAATAAATTTAATTTTTCAATGACTAAAAATTATAAATAAAATACCATTATTTTATCTTTCTAATGAATATTTTTAGTCGAATAGACAAGTTATATAACCTCATATAAAAATTGTTTTACTAACAGAAATTTTCTTTTGTTATTTTTGTCTGTACTTTAAATTATTTAACATATAATGTCATTGTCACTTCCAAGTGGCTCCATGTGGTCCCAAAATCGACCCAACGATGCACATGGTCGGATATGTATCATAAAATAGGGTTATGACATGTGTTAGGGTAATCTATTATTATTATTATAATATTATTTTTAAACTTTATTTACTGGATTTACCCCTTTAACCATGGTAAATAAAATATTTAACGAAATAATAATTGAAAATGTCTAAATATAAAAGTAACCTATTTACATAATTTTGACATCCTGATTCCAAATACGTAATACATTTTTTTAAATTCAAAACACAGAAGTGGCCGAAATTAATGTAAAATTAATTCCCGTTGTCAAAACAAAAAGCGTGTTATTTAATAAATAATAACTATCAAAAGATTAAAACTTTTTTATGTCTAGTTTAAATGTGAAATTACGTCTAATGACCAACATTGGATTAAATGGTAAAAATATAATCTAAATGTACTTTAAAACCACTCAATAGTATAATTTATCACTATAAATTATTTGGATTAAAAAAGTTGTTTTTAATTAAAATTTAGTATTTTTCACTATTCATCAAAAATAGGATGTTCATAGAAAAATACCCAAAACTCATCTAAAGCTAATTTTGATATTATAAATCCAAAAATGAAGTCCAATGTGAATAATAAAATTTATAAAATTTCAAAAAGTTGGTATTACTATTCATAACGGCTACTTTGATTGGTTGTGGTGTGTGTTAGAACCTCGAAGTTGCGTACGACACACGCTACTCTATTATTCAAAGAAAAGCGTACCATGGAAGCTTGGGGTGTTACATTTCCCATTATAAGGATTAATTATATATCGTTATAATCTTATAGGATAATTATTTTAGATGCACATTATGTTTTAATTGGTAAATGTTTTTTATATTCTTAACAAATACTTTGCATCAAATTTTTTTTATGGATTAATATCATAGAATAAATCAAATAATATATATTTTTAATTATAGTTGGGTTATGGTTATGGGTTAACACTATTATTTTCGGAGCATCTATCAAGAATATGAATGTTTCTGTAATGCTTAACATTGATACTCCTTTTACACACATCATGATTCTGATGTGTGTAAGGAAATTTTTATTTTGGAATTACTCTATTTTATGCTATAATGATCACTATTAACATGTATGTATCATCATTAATCCTCATTATTAGTATGAAATATTTGATGTGGATAAGGTAATGTGTGTTTAGGAATTACTTCCTGATACATTGATTGATGAATTATTGGTAAATATATTATTCAAGGCTGAATCAGGAAGAAAATCATACATTTGGACAACACATATAAAACAATTCACCTTCAAATTCTTTAATAAATACTAAAATTAATCTTATGATATATATTTACCACTAACTTCACCTTTAAATAGTGCATGCTCTATACTAGAACATGTACCGAATGTTTTCTGGAATACATTTATTTCTAAAGGATTATTTGTCAAAAACATTATACATAAGTGTTTCAAAATACCTAAAATATTTAACTCCAAAGAGTATAAAACCATACTGGGTATATCGTTAAAAATAGTTAGTTTTCCTTGAAAATGAATTTTCATTCAACAAGTTGGTATATAAGTAATAAATTTTATATTCCTTATTTATTTCCAATGATTCAAGATTTAATAAAAAAATTGTTTACTATAAAACACCACAAAAAATCCATTACAAAACTAGAATAATTTCTCCATGTATCCAATGGACATGCGAGATAACAGTTTTGGTGATACATAACAAACATTTCAACTAGAATCATTAACTTTGAAATTAGAAATTGTGTGCATCTCATAATTAGCTTAGGAACCAACCTTTGTCAACTACATGGAGAACACACCTTATGTAGAAACCCGAAGCGTGACGTACATGGACATTACATTACCTTTGGGGAATACTTAATACATATCAAAACCAGACACACATGGACCGTAACAGTTTAGTGTCTTTGGAAACTCGGAATATAATCTTCCAATCGTGGTGAAAGATCTTCAATATCTCCCATAAAGATCTTCCCCTTTTTTTCTTACCTAAAACCTTTCTTTATATCCTGGGGAAAAGAAAACATTAAAGGTGTGAGCTGAAATTCCCAGTAAGGGTAAACGTAGAGAACATAAAACAATCCATAAACATTTGAATGCAAAAACTTGAACATAAAATATATACATCAAAATCTTGAGCAGAGACATGAATCTTGGAAGTACGTAAGGCATATATCATAAGGGAACATCAATCATTATAAAATAGCATGGGAATAAAACATGTAATTTTGGCAACCATTAAGCACATGTTATGATTTCCATAGTAGCCAAGGCAATACTGCCAATACCATCTTAGTGGACAAAGTCCCTTTCTGAATCGAGTTCACTCATCGCTTCAGTTTTGTAACACTGAACTGGATTAACATACCATTCCAGACATGTCTCTATCATGAGATATAAATATTTACCCATTTTATTGGAGGGAGATATAGGTCCCACCCAACTCATAATGAAATTAATCTTACTTGTGCCACAAAATAAACTTAAAACATTCATCCTAACCCAAAGAATAAAATGGGTTTCATAAACATCATCCCATCATCACATAATCCATATAAAAGAAATGGATATCATTTCAAAATATGAAAAGTGAGACCATGTAAATGATAGAGTCATTATACTTGAAACATACACATATGAAATAATGTCATCTTAGATGGAAAATGGTTTTAATAAAACACTTGAAATTAATTCTTGAGGAAAATATCCTTTCTTCTTCAAAATCAATTTCTTTTCTTAAAACATCATGCAATTTTAAAAGAAATTTTTTTTGTTGAAAATAGTCATGAAATCTTTTGGAGGAAGATTCATGAAAATAAGGCTTTATAAAACCATAAAAATCAGTTCGTGCCGTATAAGTTAAAAAAAACATTCTTCTTGTACTTTTGCCGAAAAAGTCAAAAAGTTCCTCGTAAAAGAAAGATTCCATACATACCATGTATTAAAAGTAAAAAATGGTTAAAAAGGACATTAAACATAAATGAAACCATTTTTAGGAAACATGGACATGGATGAGAAAATAACCCCAGTAAATACTTACGAATAAAAAATCTCAGATAAGAAAGAGATTGGAAAATTTATCCCTTACCTTAGGTCTGATATGCTTTGTACATATCCGAACATCTTATATAATGATTTAAATAATATCATTGACTTATTAAATAATCATATTCATTTTCATGATATCATATATGGTTCACTTATGACTATATTACCCGTTCTTTTGTAAATTCCATGTTAAAGAGCTTTTTTGGTAAAATCGTTTCATTTGTCATCCGTGTTTTGAATTGTAATTATTCATATGATTACATAGATCATGAATACTTAATTGAAGAATATAAAACATAATTTATATATAATATATATTCAGAATATACATATATATAATAGATCGATTAATGGAAGAAAATACACCGTTCATGGAGATGGTATGCCGTACGTATGCATGAACGTTGATTTCGTTTCCTCATTGAATTGAATGGAATTAATTGGAAGAAATACATATACATATATACATAAATATAGTATCATTATTATTTCATATATTTAATGATTACTTATTATATATACTTTATAATCATTCATGAATGGTTAATCATTGAGAATGAATCTAATCGCATCGTGGAGACGGTAGTCCGTACGTACGCACAAGCGATGATATCGTTCCCATAATTATTGAATAGAATTGGAGTGGATGATAAAATATATCAGAATCAGTAGGATGTTATAATAAGTATTTATATTTATTCTTTACACCATTATACCAATCCATGTAAGGTGGTGTTGGAAAAACAGATTACACCACTGCGTGGATACGGTATTCCGTACGTACGCACATGCGGTGATTTCGTTTTTCGTAGGATGGATAGAAGGTGAAATGGGGTTGTTTCATATTTATAATAACATATCCGTATATTAGTGATACTTTTTTTAATACTTTATAATGAAACAACTAAAGAAGAAGATGTTGAAGAAGAAATAAGCTTGAAATAATCGGTAGAAGAGATTACCTCTTCTTCGATGCACCTCCTTTAAACTTCTTCTTAGGGAACTAGGGATGGACTTTTGAGAATACCAGTACCTCTATAAGGTTTATAGGGAATTGGGGAAGGTAAATGGGTAGAGGTTGGCCGAGCTTCAAGGCTCAAAATGGTGTGAGGAAGAGAGGGAGGAGATGCGCTTTTATAAGGGAGTAGAGGGGCACCTTTGGAATAACTAAAAATATTATTTTATTATAAAGTCATATTCTGTTTTTAATAGCTCCACATTGAGTTATTTATAAGATAAGGTGGTTATGGGTTGAAATCCTCTCATACAATATAATTTAGACAAATTTAGGTTTCTATTTTAACCTTATCATTTAGATTTAACTTTAAGTTAAATAATTTTTCTTTTACCATGTCTTCTTGTTTTCTTACACTATAAGGTTAATAAACATACTATTAGAAGCCAAATTATCCCCAAGATGTTTATTATTAATATATATAACCTTATCTAAGTCATTTGGCCGAATGTTAGATTTTTAGGAATAAAATAACAATTAATAATATAATATTTGTTTTAAAAACTCTTTTATGTCAATTTTTACACTATTTGGTAATTGATTTTTGTGAAAATAATAACAAAATGATTAGTTAGAAAAAATTTAACTAAATAAATTATAACATGTAATACTAACCCAAAAAATTAGTGGAGTTCATAAAAGTCTCAAATTACATTTATTTTTGTATTTATAACATCAATTATGTCAATATTTCATTAATAAGATAATTTATGCATCATCATTGTGTCATATATAAATTACCTTATTTAATATCTAAAAATTATAAATAAAACACCATTATGTAAGAAACTTTTTTATCTTTATAATGAATATTTATATTCAAATTTATCTTATGTATAACCCTATATTAAAAATGATTTTGTTATTAAAATTTGATTTTAACTATTTTAACCCTTCTTTAAATAAATTATTAATAAATTTCCTAATCTAATCCAAGTGGGCCTAAATGGTCATATTTTATTCCTAAGGTTGTTTTTGGTCTAATTACACTATTCCAGTAGAATTAGTATATGTTTTAGGATAATAATAATATCAATTTTACCCTTAATTACCCTATTTACTTTTAACCGTGGGAAAAAAGGTAAAAAGTTTACAATTCACCAAAAATTATTTTCATCTCATTGAACCAAATTTTAGTCCTTGATGTTAACCGAGTCTCTCGTATTTTCAAAATTCCACTCTCAGAAGTGGTAAAATTATGTTTTATGTGAATTTGAAAATTCTCCTAGGAGGTGGGTAAAAGACTGTGAAAAGTTCAATAAAATTTTTATATATCTAAAATTACTATAAAATGACTCTAATGACTTAAATTGAACTTATATAGGTATTATGTATCAATTTTTACGTAAAATAAATTTTAAAAAAATTAATAATTATTTAAATAAAAAGTCGGTTTTTGAATAGTAACCCAGTGTTTTCACTATTCATCAAAAATTGAATGTTTTCAGAAAAATACCAAAAATTCACCCTAGTCTAATTTCAATATTCTGATTCCAAAAATGAAGTACATTTTGAATGATAAATTTTATAAAATTTCAAAAAGTGGGTATTACTATTCATAACTACTAGTTTATATAACACATTGTTGTTTAGCGAAAGTCGGTCTTGTGTACAACACATGCTATCGTGGAAGGTCGGGCTTGCGTGTAATGCAAGCCAAGTCAGGGATGTGTGCTGTGCAAGCTCCTTTTGGTGTAGCGTACAACAGAAGACATTAATTAAATTAAAAAGAATATTTTTCATAAAATCTCGGGGTGTTACATTCTACCCCCCTTAAAATGAATTTCGCCCTCGAAATTCGTCGGGGTCATAAATGGTTTACTACTCAAAAGTTTATTTAATAGAAACCCACATCGTAAAAAGGAATACCCAAACTTATCTTTAAAATCTAAAGTATGAAACGTAACGGTTACCCAAATTAACTAATCACTGGGTTTCCACATAAGAGAACAGAGGTGAAAATATGGATATGGAAGAGAAATCTAACCATCATGTTCTGATAGAGAGTGGTAGAGAACATGGCTATGAAAAATCCAATAATCACAAAGACATATATTTGTGTTGATCTAAGGTACCATCTGATTCATCAGATATAAGGGAACTAGGACAACATTTTTGGTTTTCAAGATCATTTCCCTAAAGTTGAAGAAATTGGAATTAGAATAAATACGTTTTTGATTTTGGTACAATCTCACAGTTGGTCATTCCTTGGACAATTTCCACTTCATCTCTTAAAGAAATAATGTTGAATTTTTCATTCGTGAAGTGTTAGCAGATCATGTGACAGAATGATGGGTCATTCCATCTGTCTCAAAAAAAAGGTTAGAAAAAGTTATCAAAAATACATAAGTCCATCTATAGTGAGATTAATCATATATGGTTCATAAAATGGACTTATACTTCATATATCATACTGATTAATATAATAAAATTGGTTTCTACTAAACAAAGACTTCATGTAGGCCAGTGGTAGGCGATAAAGTCCTGTCACACATCAGTTGTGGGTTCGATTCCCACAGCCTCGTCTGATGCGCTGGGTTGTTGCCCATCCTGTTGGTTGTCATTTATCTAAAACTACATTATTATAACTTTCCATCAATCATATCGAAAAAGTTTTAGCCTTAAACAATACTAACTTATGTCCAACATAATCCATTCCAGTCTTTAGGCTTATCCAAAATAGTTTTGTCCAATCTCATTTATAGTGAAAATGATTACCAGAGAGTTCATATAACAACCATGTTAATACCATCGTTGATACCCATATATCATAAGATGTGCCTTGTTGGTCACATTCCAAACATTCGAAGGCCTTAATCATCTATTCTCTTGAAAAAGGAATACACATTGAACCATAGTGAAACCATGAGTGTTGTCAAAAGTTAAATCTTTCCACATACCTAAATATCAAAATTCTGTATACTCAGCCCATGATATAAATATTTTCTTATATCAGTCATGATCACATGAATACTTTCAAGTATTTCATTATCTCCTTATCCCATCATTATGCGCATATCATCTTCATTCCAAAAATATCTCAATCACTTTCCATGGTTACCGGTACCATAAAATTATTGAAAACCAGAATAGACCAATACATAAATATTACAATATTCCACAATACTATATACAACATTATTTTGGAATCCCATTACATAAAAACTTAATCATTCCACCACATCATTGTCATATTCAACATCGCCAATAGTGATCGCATGTGACTTCCCTTTGTCATTTTCCTTAAGTGGTTACTCATGTCGATCATCATTAACCGTTGGATTAGGGCATTGATTAGCATAATTCCCCATTTCATTTCACTTGAAGCATTGAAGTGTAGGTGGTGCATTCTCAGCAGTCTTTACTTTATTCACATCATTAGAAACCCATTTTTCCATTACTTCGACACTCAGCTGCTTGATGACCTTATTTTCCACACTTAAAACATTTTCTAGTCCCTTTAAGACAATATAAACTATGCTTCTTTCCACTAATTGAGCATAAGAAAACATTCATCTTCTTTTCACCATTATTCTGATATTTTTCCTTGAACTCCATCTTCCGTTTCTTGTCAAAACTATGAGATGGATATGTAACACCCACTTCCATTTCTACCTTGATAGCACAACGCACAATTTCTTCATAGCTACTAAAGTCACTTATAGCTAATGCCCTTCGAAGACTTGGTTTTAATCCACTAAAGAATCGATCAACTTTACTTTCAGGTTGGATGATAAAGCCAGATGCATACCTTTCAAGCCTTGTAAAATTCGCTTTGTATATACCAACAGATTCATCATCCTTTTTCTTTAGTTCAAGAAACTCCTTCTCCATTTTTGTAAGAAGAATACGAGGGAAGTACTTACTGAAAAATATGTTCTTGAACTCGTCCCATTCCATGGACTCAATTTCATCTCTTGGTGTCGTATTATTGATAATATTCCACCATTGATCAGCTTCACCTTCCAAACGATATTCTGATAAGATGACTTTATCATGTTCAGAACATTGACGAAATGAAAATATCATTTCAGTGGTACTGATCCATTATTCAGCAACAAGTGGATCAGAAGACCCAATGAAATAAGTTCGACGTTGCCTCATGAAGGACTCAATAGAATATTGTTCCCTTCTTTGCTCATTTGGAAGTCAAGAATGGTTCATAGCTTGTGTAAGTATAGAAATAAGATTATTCACTCCATCTCCCATAACATTGGTTTGTTCAGGAGGACAATCATTGCATTGTCCATTACATTGATCAACACGGATCCTTCGGGTTCCAGCCATCATCTAAAACCCAAAAAAGAATAGTGTGAGAGGCAAAAATCATGCTAGGGAAAACAACATAATAAAGGGGTAGTACCTTCAATATCTAACTTATTAGGTTTAATTATAAGATCGTTACTGTAATTCTAGGATTACAACCTATACTTATATTTAACCTTAGGGACATCCCTAGACATTCCATAGAAATATCTCTAGCGATCTCACTAAAGTTCTTGCATCCTGGTTTCCAAAGGTTGACTAAACCTTTCCTCTGATACCAACTGTAGAGACCCGAAGCATGACGTACATGGACATTACATTACTTTTGCGGAATACTTAATACATATAAAAAATAGACACACAAGGACCGTACTAGTTTAGTGTCTTTGGAAACTCAGAATATAATCTTCTAATCGTGGTGGAATATCATCAACATCTCCCATAAATATCTTCCCCTTTTTTCCTTACCTAAATCCTTTATTTATATCTTGGGGAAAAGAAAACATAAAAGGGGTGATCTCAAATGCCCAGTAAGGGTAAAAATAGAGAACATAAAACAATCCATAAACATTTGAATGCAAAAACCTGAACATAAAATCTAAACATCAAAATCTTGAGCAAAGAAATGAATCTTGGAAGTACGTAAGGAATATATCATAAGGTAACATCAATCATGATAAAATAGCATGGGAATAAAACATGTAATTGTGGCAACCATTAAGCACATGTTATTATTTCCATAGTAGCCAAGGCATTGCTGCCAAGACCATCTTAGTGGACAAAGTCCCTTTATGAATAGAGTTCACTCCTCGTTTCAGTCCCGTAACACTGAATCAGATTAACATACCGTTACATTCACGTCTATCTCATGAGATATAAATCATTACCCAATGCATTGGAGGGAGATATAGGTCCCATCCATCTCATAATTAAATAATTCTTACTTGTGCCGCAAAATAAACTTAAATTATTCATCATAACCCAAAGAACAAAATGGGTTTCATAAACATCATCCCATCATCACATAATACACATAAAAGAAATGGATATCATTTCAAAATAGGAAAAGTGAAACCATTTAAATCATAGAGATATTATACTTGAAACATACACATATGAAATAATGTCATCTTAGATGGAAAATGGTTTTAATAAAACACTTGAAATGAATTCTTAAGGAAAATATCATTTTTTCTTCAAAATCAATTTCTTTTCTCAAAACATCATGAAATTTCCAAAGAAAAATATTTTTTTGAAAATAGTCATGAAATATTTTGGATGAAGCTTAATAAAAATAAGGCTTTATAAAACCGTAAAAATCCATTCGTTCCCTATAAGTTAAAAAAACATTCTTCTCGTACTTTTGCCGGAAAATTCAAAAAGTACCTCGTAAAATAAAGATTCCATACATACCATGTAGTAAATGTCAAAAATGGGTAAAAATAACATTAAACATCCATGAAACCATTTTTAGGAAACATGTACATGGATGAGAATAATAACCCAAGTAAATACTTACGAATAAACAATCTCGGATAAGAACAAGATAGAAAAAGTTATCCATTACCTTAGGTCCGATATGCTTCGTACGTATCCGAACCACCTGTATAATGATTTAAATAATGTCATTGACTTATTACAGAATAATATTCATTGTTATGATATCATATATGTTTCACTTATGACTTTATATTACCCGTTATTTTGTAAATTCTAGGTTAAAGAGCGTTTTGGGTAAAATCGTTTCGTTTGCTGTCCGTGTTTTGACTTGTAATTATTCATATGATTACTTAGATCATGATTACTTAATTCTAGAATATGAAACATGATTTACATATAATATATATTCAGAATATACATATATATAGAAGATCAATAAATGGAAAGAAATACACCGTTAATGGAGACGGTATGTCGTACGTACGCATGAACGTTGTTTTCATTTCCTCATTGAATTGAATGGAATTAATTGGATGACATACATACATATATATATATATATATAAATATAGTATCATTATTATGTCATATATTTCATGATTACTTATTATATATACTTTATAATCATTCATGAATGATAAATCATTGAGAATGAATCTCATCGCGTCGTGGAGACGTTAGTCCGTATGTACGCACGAGTGATGATATCATTCCCATAATTATTGAATTGAATTGGAGTGGATGATACAATATATCAGAATTATTATGATGTTATAATAACTATGTATAGTTATTCTTTGCACTTTTATACCCATCCAAGTAAGGTGGTGTTGAAAAACAGATTACACCACGGCGTGGAGACGATAATCTGTATGTACGCACGCGCGATGATTTCGTTTTCCATACGATGGATAGAAGGTGAAATGGGGCTGTTTCATATTTATAATAATATATCAGTATAATAGTGATACATATGTTATTATTTTATAATGAAACAACTAAAGAAGAAGAAGTTGAAAAAGAAATAAGCTTGAAATAATCGGTAGAAGAGATTACCTCTTCTTCGACACACCTCCTTTAAACTTATTCTTAGGGCACTAGGGTTGGTATTTTGAGAAGAACAGTACCTCTATAAAATTTCTAGGGTAGTGGGGAAGTAAAATGGGCAGAGTTTGGCTGAGCTTCAAGGATCAAAATGGTGTGAGTAAGAGAGGGAGGAGGTTCCCCTTTATAAGGGAGGAGAGGGGCACCTTTGGAATAACTAAAAATATTATTTAATTATAAAGTCATATTCAGTTTTCAATAGCTCCAAATTAAGTTATTTAAAAGATAAGTTGGGGATGGGTCTAAATCCTCTCATCCAATATAATTTAGGAAAGTTTAGGTTTCTATTTTAACCTTATCATTTATATTTAACTTTAAGTTAAATAATTTTTTTTACCGTGTCTTCTTGTTTTCTTACAATATAAGGTTAATAAACATACTATAACAAGCCAAATGAACCCCAAGATGTTTCTTATTTTTAAATATAACCCTATCTATGTAATTTGGGCGAACTTTAGATTTTTTGGAATAAAATAACAATTAATAATATAATATTTGTTTTAAAAACTATTTTATGTCAATTTTGACACTATTTGGTAATTGATTTTGTGAAAATCATAACAGAACGATTAGTTCTAAAAAATTTAACTAAATCAATTATTACATGTCATATTAACCTATAAAATTAGTGTAATTCATAAAAAAGTCTCAAATTACATTTATTTGGGTATTTATAACATCATTTATGTCAATATTTCATTAATAAGATAATTACTGCATCACCATTGTGTCAAAAATAAATTAAACTATTTTATGTCTAAAAATTATTAATAAAACACAATTCTATAGGAATTTTTTTTAGCTTTCTAATAAATTTATATAGTCTAATTTATCTTATGTATAACCCTATATTAAAAATGATTTAGTTATTAAACATTGATTTTAACTTTTTTAACCCTTCTTTAAATAAATTAATAATAAACGTCCTAATCTAATCCAAGTTGGCCTAAATGATCATATTTTATTTCTAAGGTTGTATTTTGTCGAATTAAACTTATCCAATAGAATTAGGACATGTGTTAGGGTAATAATAATATCATTTTTAACCTTAATTACCCTATTTACTTTTAACCGTGGGGGAAAAAAGTAAAAAGTTACTATTCACCAAAAATTATATTCATCTCATTGAAGCACATTTTAGTCCTTGATATTAACCGTGTCTCTTGAATTTTAGAAATTCCACTCACAGAAGCGGGAATATTATGTTTTATGTGAATTTGCATATTCTCCTAGGAGATGGGTAAAAGACGGTGAAAAGTTCAATAAAATTTTTATATATCTAAAATTATTATAAAATGACTCCAATGATTTAAATTGGACTTATATAGGTATTATGTATCAATTTTGATCTAAAATAAATTTAAATAAAATAAATAATTATTTAAATAAGAAGTCGGTTTTTGAATAGTAACCGAGTGTTTTCACTATTCATCAAAAATTGAAAGTTTTCAGAAAAATACCAAAAATTCACCCTAGGATAATTTCGATATTCTGAATCCAAAAATGAAGTCCATTTTGAAAGATAAAATTTATAAAATTTCAAAAAGTTGGTATTACTATTCATAACGGCTAGTTTATATAACATACAGTTGTTTAGCGAAACTCGGTATTGTATACAACACACGATATCGTGGAAGGTCGTGCTTGCGTGTAATGCAATCCAAGTCTAGGATACCTATTCTGCAAGCTCCATTTTGTGTAGCATACAACAAAATACATTAATGAAATTAAAAAGAATATTTTTCATAAAATCTCGGGGTGTTACACCTTACTCCTAGTAATATTTTCTATACATGGATACTAAACTCACATATGTAATAGGTATATTTTTTAATACCTAAAAAGTATAAAAAAAATTACTTACATTTGATTAAAATATCTAAAGAAGAAGAAACTACTCGCTTCTGTGATTCACCTCATTACATTAAAACTTATATAGATTTATTTCATGATATGAAAGGAAAATAACCTCCTAATTAATACCTATTTATTGAAGGATATTGTGATGATAAATTCGGCATTACTCATTCTGTTGGACTTTTCACCTTTTAATTCAACTTGCTCACTGTAAGAACTATAAACTATTTTTTCTTTATGTGATTATTCTATTGGTGACACTTACAGAAATGTTAACGAAATATTTTATCCATAAATGTTTATTGTGAAATTAAAATAAATAAAATAATATGGGTAAAAATGATATAATAATGGTATGTATTAATGGTTCATGATCCATCATTCAATTTAAACATATCTCATGTAATGATAACTCATTCATATCTTAGTTCACATTCAACTTACATTCATCACGGAGATGAGATGACATAAAACCATCCATGTCTAGATATTGTATTCACAACTCACAGTAGATGTTAATGATTGAATTACGAAATAACCATTGTATGCATCATACATGAGTCAGCTCTAATAAATCTTCACACTCATATTTCTATTGGAGGATTAACTGGTATTGGGAACCCCATCGCCTTGAATTTCTTATATAGTATTTTGGGAAAGCTCTTGTACTACTCTTGGAATCTCAAGCCAGATAGGACAAGTTGATTTCCCAATAATTATCATAGTGTACTTGTGACATTTCTTTCCATTTATGAAAAAAATATAAAATATTAGTACTTTTATCTTGTTTACTGATTTAGACAATATCAATTATTTGAATCAATATTTTTCTCCCACTATTTTATTGAACTATAGCTACCCTTTGAAATATAATAATAATATTCTATCTCTTCAGTATAATAGTGTAATGGACCATTGAATACTCTCTTAAAATCCTATATTCTATGGCTATACAACTACTTGTAATGTTTCCAGTAATGTAGTAGACTGGTAGAGCTCATTAACTTGTGATTCCTTGATTTTTTGAGTGACGTACCATATTTTAAAATCATACATATTATTTACACAACTCTTGCCTCTAAATTTGTAACAATATAAATTAGACTACTACTTTACTTACAACATCAGTTATGTCAACTCATCACACTCATAAAAACACTTTGGTAGTAGGAGGAACCCTGAACTATAGCTGACGAGAACCCCATATACCTTGTTTTATTAAAATTCAAATAATGGAAGGAATTTTCCACATAATATTTCAATCAGGTTTTTCAAAATTATTTTTGACAAATTTTATCCATTTATACTAATATTTTCATACTATTTTATCACACTCACAACTGAACGATAATATAAAAACATTCGTTGATTCTTTATACATTTTACTGTTTCTTATTTAATGTGTTTATTTCTATCATGAAAATAAATAAAATAGTAAACAATTCCCAAAGAACATAAAATTACTCAACTGGTATTGAGAATATAATATTGGTTGACCCATTTAAAATCAATGGATAAACCATGACTTTGGGGTATCATACCTGAGTCAAGTCTTAACTCACGATGTAGCTGGTCATTAGTATAGTGTTCCCACTTCTCATCTAGATTTCTCCATGACTTGACGTGGTCCAAATCTTATAGCTTTATCATCAATAGTTCATCAATACTCACACATTGGTGAAGGGGTCTTAAGAAGTGAAATATATATACCGATAATGATGCATGCATGATCCCCAATACACATTAAATTAAATGGGGACAATGGACAGACCATCATAAAATTAACTATGTATTACAGACATCACACACAAATAATAAATATATTAATAAAAGACACTTGAAAGGATTTCCACCGGTGAAATCCAATCAATGGGTAAAAATAAATCACAATAAATAATTAAATGAAATAAATTTAAGTACGAGAGTATTTAAATAAATTAAATTAATTTTTAAAACTCAAATAATTTAATTATATTCTGTATGTGGATTAATTTATCTTCTACTCCAAAAATTAAAATAATTAATTAATTTAATTCAATTTCCAAAATTAAATTAATTGGTTAAATAATAAAATAAATTTTATTTTTAAAACAAAAATAATTAAATTAATTTTTTATTAAATAAAAAATTCTTCAGGACCTAGGAACCTCCTGGAAAGCCAATGCGTGTCTGGATGTACCTGCAAAAGCTCATACCAGGCCATGAAAACCCAGTGCAGGGTGTTCTAGACGAGGCACACCCATCCTATATCCCATTCTGAGTAGGGTAAATCTACCTAAAATCATTGCGGGGTTGATCGGGTTAGAAAATAATTTTAAACACTTGCTGGGTGACCCAAATGGAAGGGGCACATCCTGGGTCAGCGGTTCTGGGGAAAGCACCCTATAGGGTTGGGTAATCTAGTGTTGGGTAAGTCATGGAGGGGGAAAGGAAGAAGGTTACTGTGGAACCTAGAGTCCTATGTGACTGGGATCATGGTGGGGTGAGATCTTGCAGAATATTAGAGTAGGTAAATCGAGGAAGCCTTGGTGCATTGGACAACTAGTGGTTTGATGATGGATATTACAGGAAAGGGGAATGACCCCACATGTGGTGGCAGTTCTGAGAGCTTTTCTAAAAGCATTATGAATTTTTTTAAATGGAATAGGTTACTTTTTAATAAAACAAATCTTCTTCAATGGAAGCATCGGTGATGCTGCCTTTGCAGCCCCGCACCGCCTTTGGCCCAGATCAATGACATGGAGAAGGAGGTGGAGGGGGATCCACCTTTCACCTATGGGTAAGGCCAAAGGTGGCACTGCCAATACCACATTGGCCTCAACTACCTATAAAAGAGAACCCCCCTTCTCCTCACTAACCTCTTACCTTCATCTCTCATTAATTATCTCCATATCTCCCTAAAAAATCCATTTTGTGTGCGGGTTTTGGGGAATCATCATTTAGAGGTAATTTTATTTATTTAATTTAAGGTTATTTATTTATTTAATTGAATTATTTTTTGTTTTATGTATTTCATTATTAAAGTAATTTAAGTAGTTCTTAATATTTTGTTCATTCGGTTCTGTAATTAGTTATATATAGTTTGAAATAATTATTGTTAGTAGTATTGATTAAGTATATATTAAGTATATATTAAGTATAGATTAAGTATAGATTATGTAAAGATTAATTATAGATTAAGTATAGATTAAGTATTGATTAAGTATAGATTAAAATAGGATTAACATAGGATTATGTATTGTGAAATTTTGGTAGCTTAAAGATTATGTGGTTATCTAAGCAATCAAATACCTATCTGGTTAAAAACAAGTGGATGTGGCTCTAGAACATATGTACCTAGGGGTAAAACATGAAGACACTGCTTTGAGCTAGACTCGAATGGGAACTGGTGCATGAGAACGGGTCTTACTGCACTCCTGGTTTGACACTCCCAGGGGACATGCTTAAGAAGATTCATATTTTATTTATAAACTACTAAAATGTCTATGAAAAAAGAAATTGAATTAGTATATTTATCCATGATAAAATGATAAATATTATTTTATTGAATTAAATAAGGAAAAAATCATAAATGACAGAAAGTTATTATTAGTAATTAAATATGTTTAAGTATTTTAATTTGTTGTATATTGTTTAGATATAATACTTATTATTAGTAATGACTAAATGAAGACTAATTAAAGATAACATAGGATTAAATATGAATACATAATATTAGTTAATTATAAATAACTAATGAATATAATATGATTAAAGATTAATGATTAAATAATTTAAAAATTTCATAATATTTATTAACTAGTGATTAAATAATGAGTGATTAGTTAAAAAATTTATTATTAGTAAATAAAGATGTTATGAATTAAGTAATTTAGTTAGTTATACATAGTTTAGAAATAATACTTACAATTAGTAAGGATTAATTATTGATTAATTAATGATAACATAGGATTAAAAATGAATAAATATTTTTTGTTTATTATAATTAACGATTAATATTTTATTACAGTATCATAATTCTGATGAAAGAATCATTTTTTACGGAGTGAGTCATGTTTTTCAGTGTGTATTGCTACGGGGAGGTTATTCTAACTGAGCAAGGATATTCTTATAGTACACAACCAATAATAGTGGTTAGTATAGCTGATTGTTTAACCAAAAGGGACCTTCAAATGATAATGCATTGTTACATAAATATGGGACCCGATAAAGAGATCAAGTCTATGAGTTATAGGCATATTCAATTCCTGACAACAATGTGGCATCTATCTTGTCCATTGGTTGGTGATGCACAGTTGGTCCAAGAAATTAACTTATTTTCAAAACTGTCATATGGTACCATGATGGAGTTATACTTTGATGTAGCTACTATACAACAACAACGTCCAGTTGTAAGAAGACGTAGAATTACAGGAGTGGTTGAAGACAGTCCACCCCATGAAATTGATCCTATTCCAAATGACGCATCATAAGAGGACAACCTAGATGATCTCCCAAATATACATGTCAATCCTAATCTGAAGAGGAGTTTCGTAATGACGGATCAGATGGGGACAATAGTGCTGATGAGGAGGGATCAACTGAAGTTAGGAAGGAGGTTTCAAGAAATGCATTAATTTTACATAAACCATGACCTACAATAAATCTTCCACCACTCCTTTAATATTGGTCTGAAGTAATGACACATGTGTGAGATTTCGACAATAATGTTCTCACACCGGCAACTGGGTTAACCAGAGTTGTACCAGATAGGTTTAGTGAGCTGGAAAAAACCTTATATATTGAAGGAATTTTCCTAGTATTGATGCATTAAAAAGCACAATAAAGAGATTTCAAATTGAGAGGCACTGCAGCTATATTGTCCACAAATATTGCCATAGTAATCCTGATATATATTGTGATAAGTATGGGGATGATTGTATATTTCACTTCAGGGCGATTACAGACGTTACATTTAGATGTTGGAGAATCTCGAGGATTGAGGCGGCTTATACATTCATTCAACCAATCCTCACACAAGATCTACCTTGTTGGATACAGAAATTGTGTCATCTATTGTTGTTGAGATGATTATGAAATGTCATGACATTCTAATACCCTTGTGAAAGAGATCATTCAAAAGAAATTCAGTTAAATATTTCTTAAAATAAGGCATGGATGGTGAAATAAAAGGCAATTGGGAATGTCTATGGTGACTTGGTTGACTCATATCAAGTGTTTCCGCAATTTGTAGCCATACCAAGGAAACATTACAAAGTTTTATTCCATCTAGATACAAAAATACTTGTGTCTCCTGAATACCAATTTGATCCATCTCATGTTCAATTTGATTGGTTGTTCTGGGAATTCCTTCTCTATACCTCTGCATTTCATTTCATCAAACGGTTTATTAAAATAATGGAACAATTTTTTGTGGTAATACAAGGGCATATTGTTGATTGTGGCAACCCAAGATGGAAATCAATCACCTCTTCTCCTTTCCTTTTCCATTGTAGAGAAATAAAACTACGACTCATGGAGTTAGATTTTGGCATTTATCGACAACCATTTCGCCAACATTTTGAGTGTTTGTTTGATATATGATCGCCATCAGGAAATTAATTATGCAATAAATGCAGATCCTGATACATGGAGACACCCAAATGAAGATCATCGTTTTTTCATTAGACACATTTCAAGCAATGTGCATAAAAAAATCCACAACGAACCGATGAATAAGTAAATCACGAGGCTTGGTAAATATTGTGTTCATTATTTTTTACTATTTCAACATAATGATAAAATCAATTTCTGTGAAATATCATCTATTATATGTATCATATGTGTTAGACCAATGGTGGTTTGTAGAATGTTTTGAACAAACCCGCCAGGCTAATCAAGAAGATTATGATGATGTGATGTGGAATCTAAAAGAGAAATGGAAATTGGCTTATGACGGGGGGAAGAGGTATGGAAACATGACGACAAACATTGTGGAGTGCATCAATGGTGTCTTTAAAGGGATATTCAAGATAACTAAAACCACCCTAGTTCAGGAGTCATTATATCAACGCGTGAAGTAATTTTTTGATTGGGAAAAACTTGCATCAGACGGAATATCACAGGGGTGAAGATACGGAAGACACATTAAACAAGAGATCGAAAAGAATATTGTTGATGCTCTTGGTTATCACGTCTGCCTTTTTAGATGATAAGAATCCCGATTTGAAGTTCAAGAGCATTCACACCCCATCACAAATCACATCGATGAAAAAATGGTGGTATTATTGGAAACAAGGCAATGCCAATGTGGAAACATTCAGGCCTTACGGTTTCGATGCACACACACCATTGCAGCATGTGCCTCTGTGAACATATCATGGGAATCATATGTTGATCAATTGTACTAGTTTTATACCATTTCTAACATTTATGCTGCACCGTGGAGGCCTATTGGGGAGTATCGTTATTTCCCAATGCCCGAAGGCCAGCCAATAGTGATACCTGACAAGAATGGATTAGGTCCTCATGGGAGACTGAAGACCAGTCGGATGTGTAATGAGATGGATGGGACTCAAGAACAAGGGCATAGATTGCGATGCACAATATGTCATAAATATGTCCATAACCGGAAACGATTACCCAATGTTCTTGGGTCGAGTTCTCAGTCTCATCCAAAATGATGTATTGTCTTCATTGTTATATTATTATATTGTAAAGTAAATGTTGTTGTCTATTTTTTTTCTCAGTTTTCATTGTGACATCCTCATATTGGTTAATGATAAATCTCTTCCAAAGCATGTTTTAACGAAATTCAAGACCCAATATTTTTTATGATAGAAATTATTTCATAAAAACATTCTTTCCATTAAGAAATAACATTCTCCGCATTCGTAATATTAAATATTAGTTAATATAATTAATTTCATAAATCCAAAAGTAGAAAAGTTAACCAATATTGAAAATTAAATTTTATTATCTCTTATTTTTTTTGTCAGTTTTCTAAATCCCAAAACCCAAAAGTATAAAACATAACCCTGAAACTTGTTTCCTAAATAGTAATATCAAAATTAGAAACCCTAAACACTCAAACCTAAACCCCAACCCAAAAACACCTACACATTTCCATGGGTTTTTGTTAAATTATGTGTTATATTTTAATAAACTATTATATAATGAAATAATAGTATCATAATGATTTTCATAAGTTATTCAATATAGATAATTAGATAAATTCTTAAAACATAATTTGTAATTGACATGGTTTATATTAATCCAATCCATAATTAGTTACTGATAATTCTCATCTAATATATGTCTAAACCAAATTCAAGACCCAATATTTGAGATAATATAACTTTTTCACATAAACATTCTTGGAATCAAGAAACATGTTTCTTAAACCGTAATATCAAAATTGGAAAACATTAACCCTCAAACCTAAACCCCAATCAAAAAACATCTTCCATTTGACATGGTTTTTGGTTAAATTATATTTCATATTTTTATAAACTATTTTATAATTAACTAATAGTCCCATAATGATTAAAATAAGTTATTAAATACAGATAATTAGATAAATTCCTAAAACATCTTTAGTAATTGACATGGTTTATCTTAATCCAATCAATAATTAGTTAATGATAAATCTTCCCCAAAATATTTCTTAACCAAACTAAATACCCAATATTTTAGACAATAGAACTTAATTCATATAAACCTTTTATCTTTCCAGAAACATGTTTCCTAAACCATAATATGAAAATTGGAATCCGTATACCCTCAAACCTAAACCCAACCCCAAAACCACTTCCCTTTTCATTGTTTTTTGGTTTAATTATGTGTCATATTTTAATAAACTATTATATTATGAAATAATAGTATCATAATGATTACCATAAGTTATTCAATACAAATAATTAGTTGAATTCCCAAAACATCATTAGTAATTGACATGGTTTATCTTAATCTAATCCATAATTAGTTAATGAGAAAACTCCTCCAAAATATGTATTAACCAAATTCAAGACCCAATATTTTTGATAATAGAACATATTTCAAAAAAACATTATTTCTTTCAAGAAACAACATTCTCTGCATTCCTTAAATAAAATCATAGATAATAGAATTTCATACATAAATCCAAAAGTAGAACACTTAAACTATATAGTAAAGTAAATTTTGTTATCTCTTATTTTTTTCTCTTTTTTCTAAACCCCAAAACCCAAAAGCATAGTACTAAACCCAGAAACATGTTTCCAAAACCTTAAAAAAAATTACAAAGATATTTTCATTAATAAAATTATTTCACAACATAATTTTTTCATGTTTCTCTTCATTTCTCTTGTAATCTTTATTCCATTCAAAACCAAAAGTAATGGAGAATTTTATTTCTTTTGGTAAAAATCACTTCATAAAACAATGTGAATAAACATGTCATGTCTCTCATCCTACAAGTCATAACATTATGATAACCATAACTTTATATTTAAAATTTTAAACTTAGGACTCATTTCATTTTTTATATGCATATGGATGGTACTATACTACTCACTCAGCAGCCTACCCCTGTTAAACAGGTCGTGTTAGAGGGTCATCCTGATCGATTGATCAATGTACATCAAGGGAACCATTATTATCACAGGGAGCCTATACATGCCATTAGACCATACTTGTGTGGTGCTAGATTCTATGGCCTTGCCGTATCAGATTTCATATTTGTAGATAATTACCTACTTGCTGCCCTCGTTAAGAGGTGGACGCCAGAGAGAAACACAATCCACATGCCTGAGGGAGAGATGACCATCACCCTTGAGGATTTGGAAGTGATTCTCGGTCTTCCTATCTAGGGAGACCTATTACTAGACTCACTCATGTAGCTTGGATAGACCTTGGGCAGTGCTTGTTAGGCATTGATATTTTTTCTAACCGTAGAGCTAAAAATGGAGCATCCATATCTATGCCTAGGTTGGAGTTTCAAATTCTACATTTATAGGATGATGATGACAAGTATACTATCATACATTACGCCCATTCATATATAGTACAACTCACTGGTGGGACCACATGTATTGATCACTCGGGGATGCATGTGCACATGATGTATCTACCCCTACTAGAGGACATTGATCGTGTTGGGATGTACAGATGGGGATCATCCTTCTTGGAATACACGTACAAAGCATTATGCAGGAAATCCCACTGGGGCCACACATGTCTCGGGGGATGTGACATCCTTATTTAGATGTGGGCATGGGAGCATATCACAACATTCCTCCCTGACCTTGCTGCTCCACTGTCTATGATAGAGGTGTTGCATGACGCTCTGCATGGACGATGGTATGATCAATAATTTTTATTGGTTTATGATTCTACTATGAGTTATTGACTATAATTTCTCATTATCTATCACTATCGTTGATGTATTTTGTAGGTTGTGTCAGCGACACAATTTTGACATGGTTCTAAGGCAACATTTGGGCATATATCGGCTATAGTTGGACTATCTCTTACCTGATCAGGTATGAATATATAATCTATCACTGTAAAAAAATATTTAATAATATCATCAATTTTAGTTTTTAGTTAGGTTCCCTTTTGACAAAATTGTTTTTCATTTCAGATTTCATGGCTTCCATACTGGTGTAATAAAGACCAGTTTCCAACATACTGCACTATTGGGCTTGAAAATGCTATGGCTGTAGTTCCCCTCATTCACTTCCATATTATTGAGTTGCAGTATCCTGATAGAGTTATGTGCTAGTTTTTGTGTACTCATCTGTTTCCATTACCATTGAGATAGACATACCAGCGTTATGTGATGGAGCTAACATGGAGGTTGGATGATTACTGGTCCTAAGTACATGTCGGATTTATCGACTGTTGTCATAGACGTGCAAAGTTTCATATTCAAGGTGTTCCTGCGAATTGATTCTCTCTTTTGGATCTGGTTGAGTATGCGCCATGGTATAGACTAAAGTCTATACTCTATCTTACCCAATCCAGCATAGAGATGCATAGGATGGTGAGTCAATAAACATCCTTCAGTATGTTTATTGAACTATTTTATAATTCAATTTGAATCTATTTACATGGAGGTTACACAAATCAGGTTATTTACATGAGTGATGAAGTGGAGGAGGGGGTCTTTAGCTGGGCAGCAGTCCATGCTATGTTGTTTGAGGTGAGTGAATCTTTTCATGTGCTTTCTGAGAGCATCTTCTTTCATACAACTTGGAGAGGGGAGGTTCCTACCCAGAGGGAAATCCTGCAGCAGCTGTTGGTTGTGAGGAGACATGACTACAAAGATGTAGATAGCGTCATGCTGCACGTGAGGCCTCAACTCTTCCATAGGTAGAGGTCATCCCTCTATTAGTCCAGGATCAACTGATTCATGTTATGGCACCGGTGGCATGGGATATGTCTTTCCTAATAGGATATCTGCATTTCTCTCCATCTTGGGTTCCAAATCCTTTATAGCATTGGTATTCGTCACAAAATTGGATTCCAGATCCATCGTCATCTTGGAGTATAGCTCCATTGCTGGCTTGGTCCACCCTGCGTTGGAGGCAGGTCTTCCTACCTCCCAACTGGGAGAAGGATACAGAGGGCAGTACAAGATGTAGCTGATAGCTCCTCCCACTGACACATAGATGAAAGATGTGTCAGACGATATTCTAGTGCCAGAGGATCAACCTTCTCCAGGTCATCAGACTCCACTACGCTCTTCACATTTACGTCATATTCGAAGACCACCATGTGGGACTGAATCCACTTGCTAAAGACATAGACATTTATTGTACATTTTTTTTACAATTTTTATTTTTACTAAATTCAAAATAATATTATTACTATTTTCACTTATTATATGTTTATCTAGTATTTCAGTTTTCATTTATATTTTAGTCATAAATTATATTTTATAGCATTCAATGTTGACTACTTGAAACATTTTTAAGTTTCAAGTAGGGGGATTATAAATCATATAAATAAAATTTTCATAGTGATTTTTAAGAAATTGTTTTTCATTTTGGACTATTTGTTATATTTCTAAGAAATGTTTAAAATTTAATTCAAATTGGTCATACAGTTTAAATTATATAGGCCAACAAAGTCACATACTGGAATCATTTTTATGTTTCAAGTAGGTGGATTAGAAACCTTATAAATAATTTTTTACATAGACTTTTTAAGAAATTATTTTTATATTGGAATATTAGTTATATGTATAAGCAATTCTTAAAATTTCATTTATATAGTTCTTATAGTTTATATTATATAGGCCAGTAATGTCACATACTTGAAACATTTTTTAGTTTCATGTAGGTGGACTAGAAAGCTAATATATAATTTTTCACAGATATTTTTTAAGAAATTATTTTTATTTTGGACTATTATTTATATGTTTAATAAGTATTTAAAATTTCATTCATATCATTTGTATATTTTATATTATATATGCCAAAAAATTCACGAACATGAATAAAGATAAATAATGTTGAAACATTAAGTTGAATTTACATATATATATCTATAAGAATATGAACATAATAATAAAACATTAAAATTTTAAATATATATAAAACATAATTAACATTGAAAAAAAATTAGTGTCTTAGAGAGGTTTTGACATTGCAGATGCCACCTTGGAGCTGTATTTTTTTAAAAAATTAACCTAGGACATTTAAAAAAATTTGAATGAGTATAAAAAAAACACCCCTTGTGTAGCGGTCGCAGTTTCCTAGGGACATGACGGTGAACAAGACAGTAGCAATATTAGAGACATAACATGTATGAGGAGTAGGTCGTAGTGCAGGTTTCCAGATATATGAGGAGGTTTCACTCGTGAGTGAGCCCGAGACAATACGACGAGGGTTTTAGCTACCAACATGGGTGGTCATCAAAAAGTAAGGGAGGGAGGTGATGGTGCATGGGGAGGAGGAGAAAGATACAAGATAGATTCTATGGGATGCTTGTTCCCACCCCCTGATTTTTTTAGTTTTATTTGGGCCTTCCGATAAACGTTTTTCCAAAAAAATTACTATCCTGCTAGATGAAAAGTCAAAAGGTAGTTTGTTTTTTTCTCATTTTCTGTCAGTTCGCCTGTCTCCCCCCCCATAAGTCATAAATTTTTTATAAAGGATATTTAAATAGTTTTTTAAATAAAATAATAATTTATATATTTAAAATATTATATTATTTGTGGAAACCTTACCCCAGCCAGAAAAAACTGTTCTGACAACTGGTTTCAAGCCGATACATGGTTGGAAGTTCCGGGTAACCAAAAACTCAAACTTGATAAAATTTAGCACAAATATATATGTTTCAAATTTTAATACCCAAAATAAAACCACAAACTATCCATTATTTTTTTGATGACAATAATATTTTCATCCACAATCGGATCAATGAGTGGTCGGATCCATTGAGACCAAATTAAAGCCATCTACTTAATTTAATGTAAACTAATTTTTTTGTTCTAGAAAATTTTTGCGATCTCCATAGTACTAATTGATGGTATTAGGGGGTTAAATTGAAAAGAGTGGGAAAGGGACCTAAATTGTTTCATTACCAAAGTGATGAAACTAATCATCTTTTGACATATGAGGCCCGATAGTGGTCTGAGGATCTCAAGTAAATTTAATAACCATAAAAATTGAACTGAACAAATGCCTTGATTGAAAACAAAGAATGCATGAATACATCTCATTTCAAGAAACAATATTCGGATGATTTAAAACCGAACCCCTAGAGATTCCTAAACAGACTTCAATAATCCACATGATCACTGTTTATCAAATTTAGTGTACTAGCGCTGATCTACAAAAAATCCTTTGATTCCACGATGATCACCATGATCCCATCACTTTGATTTTTCAGAGGCATTCATAGATAGCTCACTCGGAGAGAGACTTTCCCTCTTTAGGAAGTGCGAGTAGAGAGAGGCTCTCATTCTAAATGAATAAATAGTCCCTAGAATAGATTCCATCTTCTTCTTATATTGTGGGTGGACAAAAAATAAGTATATGGCTCCTCGATCCCCATATATTTAATGCTCATTGAACAATAAAAAAATAAAACAAAATAACTATTTCATAATTATTATCTATATTTTATGAAAAACATATAATATATATTAAATATATTACATGATGAACTTGAGTCATTAACTTGTCTCATAATTCCTCCTAATATTAAATGAACCATGAATATTAAAATAATATTCATTCATATAATATTTTAAATACACACACTTAGTACCATGTGATTCATTTTAATAAATAAATTAAATACAATTATTATATACTCAAATGTTAATGAGTTTATTTATTTATCGGTGATTTATTACTTGGATAATTTTCAGAATCCGTGGTGGAACCCACCATGTCCGATATTACTATTCCCAGAATCTAGAAAATTTACAAAAATGATATTGTGTGTGACCTTTTAGGATTTTATCGTGATAGTAGTGAATTTTATCTACGGACCACGAGTAGAGTCCAATAACCCATCGAGCACCATAAAGATATGAGGAATAGTCAGAGAAATGACACCCATCCCACCAACATGAACAATGTAATATAATATCATCATCTAATAATATCATATACAGCGTGTGTCACACATATTTCATCATCCTTCCTTACTAAATTTTATGTTGATCTAACTAGAAAGACATATGTCTGACTACATTAGACAGTGATTTATGAATTTATTACCATCATGATCAACTAGGACCCAAATATTACATCCTCAACTTGAAAGAAACAAAATCATAGATGACCATTCAACCAATGTCATAGCACAAATTATGTTCCCATGAAAAAGAAACCAAGATATGACTTCATTTCATAGTTTTTCATTGAATCAAAGTACATGATCAAACAAAAGACAGTGATATTTATATGAAGTCATAAAACTAATACACATGTTTGTAGATTGGATAAACCAGTTATACCTCAACCATGTTGTGTTCCTAATGGTGGTTTGGTCTTCATGATCCCACCCACTAGAAATCACAATGTAAAAAATTCATGAGAAGAATCCTCAATGATTATGAGAAACAAACACCTGATAGTCAGACATAATCTATGTCCAGTTAGTTTGATGTATATCGACCATATGATTTTTTTAATATTAATGTCAATGTACATCGAAGTTATCATTATAACATGTGAACTACTATAGTTTTTTGATATGTTAAATAATCTATGGACATACCATTTAAATTGTGAGCATAGAAATATCTAGACTATAATGGAAAGTCTATCTCATGAAGAACACACTCTATATATGGTATGGTAACCAAATGTACTATAAACCATGGCTATAGGGAACCCACTATAACAAAACATACAAAATAGTTCATGGGACTGATGTTATCTTGGAGAAAGTACATGATATGTACCGGTAATACACGACATCTCCTGCCTGCCCCTATCTTCACATGTGCTTCAACATGTGTCCATGTATTCCAGGTTGTGCCAACATACATGGTCATGTCTGCGCCCATGTTACACTAAGGTAACACACCGAATCTTCAGGTCATGTCACATGATGTTTTTAACGTGTCACATGATGTTTGATATTTAACTATTACAAAAACTCTAGCACTACAGAAGGGGGATTGCACAACCTATTTTTTAAGAACCACATGCCGTGTTGTCCAAAATTTTGAGAATTGACATTCTTTTCACACATCCTCTTGATCCACTGACTCCTTGATTTAGACCAACATTATTTCCCAAAAATGTGGATCTTGGTTGACTGAGATTCCGCATCACCAGTAGTAGGATTTCTGGTACACAATCCGCTCGGGAATCACTCTTATAGCAACATGCTGCCACTAGAAGCCCAACTGTACCCAAAGAACATTAGTCCTATCCCATTCCAACATCATATACAGAACCCCCTAATCACATCATAGATCTCAAACCTATACATGTGGTATAAATCTACTGTGCCAAAAAATGGATAAGAAATTATTGATTACTGGGTATTTGTTGAACATTTGGGAAAAGTTGAACACTGATGATGCTCCCACGAAGAATGGTTAGATAAATGCCAATAAAAACATTGGTAATGGAAATTGTCCAATGTTCCTGTTGGCCATGTTATTTTCATATTAATGAAGAACAAAGAGTATTTACAAAGTAAAATGAAATAATATCAATCACTAATATTCCAAGAAGATAAATCATCAACCAAAAATTATTCGTTGTTCCACAAATCAAACTTTTTGATGAATTGATTTTCATTTTATGCGGGATTAAAAAATGGGATAAAATCCACAATGCAACATCCTAACCCATGTATGGGTCAATCGTTGGTGAAGAACAGTTTTGTATCGTCGTTGTTGGAAAGATCCATGATCTCCATTGGCACGCCGATTTCCAAAGCAAGATTTGATATTGGTATTCCTCGAATTCTCTTGCAGTGGATCCTATCTCAATATTATGGTTATGAGGATAAACCTAATTAAATTGTGTAAATGTGATTATATAAAGATTTTTGATTCTATTAATATAACTAGTAATACATATATTAATAAATTAATTAAATCAGTAATCCATCCACGACAACACTTTCACAAAACACCTAATGCCGAAAATGGTTATATCATGACTAGGGTAAAAATCATATTCTAGATTCAATGGAGTTCATAGATATTCAACTTGAAACTCCATTAGATATTTATTTCATTATCTATAAAGAAACATAACATGTGTGATATACTAAATTTAGTATTTTTATTATATCCACACTGAGGCTCACCATGCCTTGAAATATCACCCCGCCTAAGAATCTGGCCCTGAAAATATTTATTAAAATATTCCAAATTATTATAATGAAAAATAGGGACATTATGTGTTCCTTAAGAAGACATGTCAAGTAGTCAGATTTTTTATAGAAAGTTCATTTTCTTCCTAAAGCATAGTCGTGTCCGTTGATCTCGCCACATATCTCATCGGTAGCTTCCGTTGATCTCACCACATATCTCATCATTATCTTTGATCATAGACTCAAAATTGAAGGAGGCTCCTTTGGTTATCGATCTCCATCCTCCAATGGATGGAAATCAAGATTCATGCCCACCCATGAGAAGTCATTCATGTTATTTATTGTGATTTATAGATTCATCCATTCTCATTACATCCGAAATCCACCATATAATATCATAACTTCAAAAAATAACTATTTATATCATTAATTGCACAAAATAATGAGGGTCTGAGTTTAGATCATGCTTTGAACCAGTGTGACAGTCAGATCAAAATTCTACTATAGGTTGATGGTGAACATGCAATGAACTAGTGGAGAGAGGTTCTGTAAAGTGAGCTCCTCGATGGTTGTTGTAAACCCATCATTCAATCATGAGTGACAAAATAAAAAATAGAAAAATCCTAAACAACGACTATTTTAGTGTCACGTAGATATAATAAAAGAGATCATGATAAAGGGGACGAAATTTGGGATTTCGTGCCAAAATAACAACCCTTACAATAAATCTGATAATAACAAGGAAATAATCCATAAATAACAAGAATTAACACATCGTTGGAATGATTCTTGGAAAAGAAAAAGTCTACTAGGATGTCTTCAGTGATCTCCAGGAATTTCACCATTGATGATGAGTTCTGTGGAACCTTATTGATGATCCTTGAATCCCTATGTTTGATGTTGAAGATCCTCCCAATGAGGGAGTTCCATCTCCCCTAAAATATATCAGGGTTATGCAACTAACCCTAAGGATTTTTATAAAAGGTTTTTAAAAGAGAACTGGGTATTGAAATGTCCTGGGTACCCATGAAATATAGAGTATATAAACCAGAACATGTGTTTTTTAATTTCTAACGCTTTTATTTTATAAACGTGTTACTATAAATCCACCCTATTATATTTTAAACTACAAATTTAACTACTCTAACTATATTATTTAACCAATTATAAATTAAAATATTTAAATGTTATTTATAAACTAGGAATAATCCTATTAAAAAAATTGAGTAAATATATTTTATAATTGTCATATTTTTAGTAAAATATAGTTAACAAATTCAAACTTAAAATTTACCTATAAATATAATATGAACCTAACTCATAATAAATATAATTTTTTATAACTGGAATTTCATTTAAAAATTTATTATTGATGAAATATTAATAAATTTCAAAGTCAAGTTTCAGTTTATAGTACCCCAACATTGCTACTCTAAGTCTACCCATTTATTAATATATTTTTTATTTTTCTACCTTAAACCTATAAATATAGATTTAACCTCCACCATAACAATATTTAATTGATTTAGATAGTGTCGAGTACCTAATTAATGGGTAGCCATAGTAACTTATTAGGGTAACTATGTTTAGGAAAATTAAATATGACAAAAAAACTAATAAATTAAATTAAATTATTTAGTGTATCTAACATCACCTGTAATAGAACATCAATTAGAGTTATTATGTAAATGATTATTTATATTTTTCATAGGATAAATCTCTTTTTTTGAAACCAACGGTAGTCTATCATTTCTCATATAAGGATCTGATCAATGAAAATTCAATTATTTCTAAAAAGATATCTATAATTTGTTTAATATATTTAATATATCGATTGTGGGCTCCTGTGCCACCCATAACGTGTATCTCCACAGAATAATAAAGAGTAATATATATATATATATATATATATATATATATCCAAATTCTCCAAACATCATATCCGATGATATTGCATGTAGCCTTAATGCCCAAAAGCCCACATGAGGTGAATAGTGCCATAAATACAATACAACTATATTACCTAAAAGATTCCTTCCTCTACTTGAATTTAAACCCTAGTTGGTGAAATATTATAGAGATGATTTACCATTGGGCCATGAAACAACCTAAAAACATATTTAATACCCGGACAAACACATGTGTATTTCCATTATATATATATATATTGTTTCCAATTACATATATTTGAAGATATTTATATGTATTTATATTCATATATATATTTATATATATTATTTGGGTATATGTATATTTATAGCTACTTACTTCTATTTAAATAAATTTTTATTTATTTATATATATTATATCGGTATATATATACATGTATATTTATTTGTAATTATATATTTATACGAATGTATCTACAAATTATGAATAAATATATGTGCACATATATATTAATTTAAATTCAGTTATATATATATATAATTATATTAAATTCTATTTACTCACCACATGAAGTGTTTGGTGTTGTGGTAAGAGCATTGTAGAAGAACTAAGAGGTAAGAAATTCATATCTTAGGATACACATATATATGTTTAAATTTACAAGACTAGTCTTGGTGGACCATGAAGTGGTGAGATTTGTTCCTTTTAGACCCCTAGTAATAAAAAATAAATGAATAAACAAGTGCCTCAAAAATATTTCTGACACATGAATTCCCAATAATTTATATAAAGTGTCACAAATCATTTAGCAGTTGTTCTGACCACTACTGAATTTTATTTTTCTTATAATTTGTAAATCTACTTTAAACCTACATTACATATATGAAAAAAAAATTATCAATTTAAATCCCAATTGATCAACACTGGTAAATTTTTTTGAGATTTTTAATCAAAATTTATTTATCTTTAAAAAAAAATTCCTCCTAAATATGTTTACAGTTGGACATAACGAAAACCAAAGGTATCCTTTTAAATGTCATGTGTCGTGATCATTTTGGTTTTCATTATAAGTCTATCAAGGTAATATTGGAATACCTTTTTTCCATTAATTTTGGAAAGAATTCCATTTTAGGAAACACTTCATATGTCCAAAAAAGGGTTGAACAATGACATGGGTGGTCCTATTGTAAAAATAACCAAACCATAGTTCATGGAAAACCACAACATAGAGCATAATTTGATGATTCTATGCTTTCCCATGATTTTTTTGAAATTTTTTTATTGGTATTTTCAAATACACAATGGAATGGCCTTCAATATTTCTATAACCAGCTTTTTTATTGTTCTTTAGGTTGTATTCTACCACCAGCATCAACAAAAACAATTGTTTGGGATTAAGTTTGGCCATGGTTCCAGAAAAAATCATTTATATAACTTATTCACACTATGGTAATTCAAATACTTCATAATATAAGAGGATTTAATACCACTATCAGGTTTCAGTGAGGATAACACTTATCCAAAAGGAAGTGGAAATAAAAACCGAAATAGGAAAACAATCGGATTTTCCATATAGATAGGATTTCAAAAATTAATGAAATTAATAATGGTTTACCATGAACTTGTACATCCAAGCTATAAAAGATTATCACATGATATTGGTTGAGAACACCAAGGAGAAACCAATGGATCTCTCACTCTCAGAGTATCCACGGGTCATGATAATCTCCCCGAACTAAAAAAACCTCTCTCAATACCAAAAACTTTTAAAACCTTATTTAAAGATTGGAGAGAAATGAGAGCTTTAAAATTACAACTATGGGATGTTCTAATGATCACTAATTATTTCATGAGTTTCAATCCAACATATATAGGCACCCAAGAACCTCAAACAGTTGACCTTAATTTATGAGAATGAATGTCTTTACATAGAAACTCTATGGAACATTCATCACCATCGTCAACCAATTATTATAATGTTTAAATGAATATATTGCATGTATAAACTCAACATAATCATCATATTATTAGGATCGTAATTGTTCTATGATATCTATGTAGGAGAAGACTTAGTTTATGTGGTGACCTTTATCCAAGCAAATAATGATTTATTATAATATAAACCAAACATAAAAAATAAATATTTTTTTATAATTTTAATGTCATTTAAAAAATTATTATTGATAATTTACTAAAAATTTCCATAATCATGTTTAGGTTTATAGTACACAATGATTTCTAGTCTAACCCTACCCTTTTATTAATTCTGTTTTCATTTTTCCTCCCAAAATCTATAAATACACATTAACCACTACACTAACCCTATTTAATCAGTTTGGGTACTTTGGGTTACAAGGTTAATGGGTGACCATTACAGTGGAGATCTAGGATGAGGAAAATTAAATGAGAAAAATAAAATAAAAGAAATATTTATTTTATCCAGCATCATCCTACGATAGTGCGTCGATCTAAGTTTAAATTTGAACTAACTTTATATCATGATTTAGGTAAAATTCATATTCTAAAACCAGCAACAACCACCGATTTCCCATACGAGATTATGATCAATGGAAATTTCATTATTTCCAAAAAGATGTACATCTATAGTTAAATATATTTAATATTTATAATATATTAGTTATATGGTTCTGTGACCCCAATTACAATATGTCAACTATAATTAAAACCCCATATTAATATATATATATATATATATATATATATCGAAATGGTCCAATCATCAAAAATGAAGTTCTTACGTATAACTTAAAGGAAAAAATATATGGCCCCAAATCCTAAATAGAATGACTAGTACCAGTATTATTGTACTCCAATATTAAATATAAATAAGTAATAAAAAACCATCTACACACACACAATGATATATTCATGTATTTATTTATATATTTTTTATATTTTTATTTTGAATTAAAATAATTAAATATAATTATATGTATTTATATCCATAAACATTTATATATATCATGTGGTTGCACATATAGATATATATATATATCTATATCTATATACATATATTTATGTATATATATATATATATATTATTTTTTTATATATACACGTATATTTATAAGTTATTATTCTATTTCTATATGTATCTATAAATTATGAATAAATATCGGTGTACATACATATGTACAAATATTAATCAGTACATAGACACACAGACACACACATACATGCATATATATGTATATATATATATATATATAATTATAATAATGTCTATTTAGTCACCACACAAAGGGGTTGGTAGAGTAGTAAGGGATTATCATAATAACAAAGTGGTGAGATGTACATATCTCAACCTATACATATAAATGATTATATTTAAAAGGTTGGTATGTGTAGGTAAGTAAGTGGAGAGTCTTGGTCCTGGGTTAACAAGGATAATAAAATAACAATGAATAAAAAAGTTCCATGAAAATATTCCCAATACACGAATTCTCAATAATTTATACAAAGTGTCACAAGACATTTATTTTCGGTTTAAACTGATGCAAAATTCCATTTTTATTATACTATGTTAATCTATTTTAAACCTAGATCACATCAATCAAATAATTTTTTATTAATTTTTATTCCCTCCTTGGATACAATTTAGGACTTTTTTAGCTTGCACTAGTGAATGTTTTTGATAAATTTAACCAAAATATAACTTTTTTTAAAAATTATGCTTCAAATGGTTTACAACACAACATAATGCAATCTGGTCTGGTCCTTTGAAATTTCTTGTTCCATGATCATTTTAATGGTTGTTATGATTCTATCCCGGGAGTTATGTAATACATTTTACCAATTATTTTATGGATCATTCCATATAATGAAAGACATCATAAGTATAAAATTGAATAGGTGGTTCTCATTGTTGAATTTACAACACCATAGTTCATAACAAAAATATATAGCATCTTCCAATAATGGCATACATTCCCATGATTTTTTGGGTTATACATATAATGGTAATTTCCAATCTCCTACTCCATAGCCATCAATATTTCAATAACATAATCATTTTCATTATCCTTCTTGTTAAATTCTACCACCATCATCAACAAATATAATCATTTTGGATGAGGTTATTCCATGGAATCACACAAAGTAATTTTTTTGAGTTTCTTCATCCAATGATAATTCAACCCAATCTTAATAGAGGTGGATTTGATACCACTATTTGGTTTTATTGAGGGTAACCCTTATCCAAAAGTTAGTGGAATAAAAAAACCCCCACAATATAGTCCTTAAAAATAATATTGAAAAAAATAATGAAATGTAGAATGATGAACCTTTAATTATATGATCCAAGATGTATAATCTTATCACATGAGATTAGTGGAGATCATTGAGACCATATTCAACTGATTGGTTAAAGAAAATTATATCATGGATCATAGCACCAACCTAGTGCTACTAGAAGTTCAAAAAATTAGGATATTCTATAATGATTAACCATATTTGGTGTTTCGCTATAGCGGTGCTATACTGTTTTATTTTCTTACTTATATTCATGTACACCTTGGATCAATGAAAAATCCCATTGAAACCTTAGGAAAATCCTTCCATTCTGGAATCCAAAGCCTAGCTTCCCGATTCAATCATTTTGGTTGAAAGGGGATAGATGAAAATATTATAGCCTGGTGTGTCTTCTATTTCTACAAAGAAATCCTAGAATGTCATTTTATATAGGGATATAATACCAAGAAAGTCTAGTGATTTTGATTGAATGAATAGGGTGAATTTTTTCCTAAAGATAGTTTTAAATAATCAAATATGGGAGTTTCTTTTGATGCATAAAATAATAAATATGTGTATAAAACTAAAGTATAAGACTTTTATAATAATGTTAAATTTTTTTTGGAAGGTCTGAGAATGTTTTATAATCTACTGTAAATGTAAAAAAATCTTTTTTACATATGTGGAGCTAAATGATCATGTAATTGTCCACATGTAGTAATGTTTATATACAATAAATCCATGATGGACTATGGTGATATCAAGAAAGATGATATACTTATTTATCTATTATAATCTACTAACATCTAGAGAAGGAAATTTAAGGTTTTGGAATGTGGAAACAAGGTTCTTTCCATGTTTATTTAAACATGCATTTAATTGAGGGTAGGGCGGTTTGAAAAACTAATATATGAAGACATGTATCTAATTTGAATTATTTTGAATGATAAGAATGTGAACCTACCCAAAAAATTGATGAGGTGGATGGATCATTATAGCGAAGGACCATAGATATCAAATTAATATCCTTATAGAAGGACTATGAATCCACTGTTTAATAAGAGTGATGCTTTTTCTCAACGATGAAATTTAAAATACACAACATCATAATTTTAATCTACAATATAGTTTATAAAAAAATTTATTATTTTTTTGGAATTATTCAAATAATATGTTAGTGGACGTTAAATACAATACTTATAGTAGTGACTTTAAAGAGGATGCGGGGAACACATATAGAGATGATGGGTAGGTTGATGAAAGGGATTCAGAAAGTAATGAACTAGTCGATAACGAATATATTGAAAAATATAACATTATATGTTAAAATGATGATAAATTTTATTTAAACTAGGGTTCCCATGATATGGATATCAATGAAGAAATTCCCTCACCTATTGAGGGTGATGATGCAATTTTTGATGAGGATGTATACCCATTGCCCCTTGGTATACTTTCATATCATAAAAAAAACATGATTAAATATCTGATATGATTGGTGGTTTAAAAAATAAAAGGGATAGGGATGGTAATGAGATGCTTAAAAATGAATCTGTTGAAATGGAAAAGATTTCAGATGAAAACAATAATGAATGTTAGATAGATGAGGGTGCACATGACATGCCAGTACATGAATAAGTTTCATCACCATTCACGGAATAAGACTCAGTTTTTGATGAGTATCTACACACATTTCCTCTCATATACTCTTATCCTATAAAATAATGATGGATGAGATATTTGATATAAATGGTGGTTTGAAGGAGGTAATGAATGAGACGAAGAGGTGGAAGGAAAGATCAATTTATAAGGAATTTTTTAATATGTCATGTTATGTATGGCTTTAAAATCATACTTTATTGAGAAAAAAAGAAATGTTGAAAGTTAAAACTGAATCTGTAAAGATTAAAAAACTATTTTAGATAAATACTTTTGGTTCGATAATTGATGATTTTATGGAAATGAGGAGTAAAATGTCTTCTTTAGTTTTTACTAATGATGTTTCTACTCTTTCTGCACATATCAAGTGTGTTCATCATGATAGTTTATGAATGAAATATTTCTTACTTATCAAGGATGTTATTCAAGAAAAATTAATGGCATCAAATATTCAAAAAAAAACAATGAAGAATATTTTGATAGTTTACATGATGTAGGAGTGTGTGAAATTGAATCTATCATATGAATGTTTTCTGAATTATATGAAGCTCTAATAGAAATAAATTCCACATTTTATTATTTTAAAGCATCATATGTGTATAATTTTTTTGAGGACTAACATTGAGGTTTATATACTATAGTACGTGATGATATTTCTTTTGTTCTACTTATTTTGAATCAGCGGAAAGAACTTTTTACATAGATGAGGACTACCATGTTTGATGATTTTCAACATCTTATGGTCGGATAAAAATGAATTAATGATGAAATTGAAAATACTTATACCAATGAATCTAAATCAAAATCATATAAAAGTGAAATATAATCTACTAAAGGAAAATAATAGTAGTGAGTGGAAAACTAAAAACTGATCCAAAATCAGATATAATTGCTAAGAATGATTTGGATAGGTTTAAACAATTATATTCCAATGTTTCAGGATCATTTAATTTAATGGAGGAACTTCAAAAAATTATCAATTTACATAGGACATATTTTAATGCTTTTGATATGCTGTTAAGAGACGTTCATTGTATTATATTAGAGGAAACATGGCTCTTAGTGCATGAATATAAGATACCACAACTGCTTCAAGAGAACTTTTGAAGACTATTCTAGGTCCACATGGTTCATTTCCTGAATATTTTGGACATGATCCATCTATGAAACCTACAAAAAATACATTTTATGCCCTACCATTTATGTGACCCTCAAATCCTAAAATGGTTTCCAGTTCTTCATAACCATAATCCTATAATCATAATCTTTCTGATACCGAATCATCTAACCCAAAAACCAATGATCCAAAGGTGAAATGATTTTATTACGGATGTTTTTGAGTTTTTTTACTATCTGGATTTCTTAACTTCACTTCCATTCACAGTATTTAATAAAATTTCATGCCCAATTATACTTCAAATTAAGTTCCATATTCCCACAATTTATATTTCATTTAGAAAAATTAATTGTTCTATTAATTTACAAATATATTATTTTTAATATAAAAAAATGGGAGAATGTGACTGAAAACAAAAAAAAACTCTCTATACACTGCTGATTCTTTATTTTTAATATTTTGAAAATTAATTAGTTATAAAATAAGCATAATCTATTGGGGCATGGATTTAAACCCATTTGAATTTCTTAAGTACTGAGGGTATGTGGGGAGGCATCTATTTTATAAATTATAAATGTCTAGTTCAAAAATTGTTTTTCATAATTCTTTTAGCTCACCTTTTGTTAACCCCCATGTGACCATATCCAACCGTGTGGTAAAAGTTATATTTTATCATGGACCAGATCTCCAACCCAGAACTATTCACTATGCTAAAATGGAAATATGGCATACTGAATTAGAATATTTGGTGCTATGGTTTTTCTATGCTACACAGTTTTTTTACATATATTCATTTGCAAATTGGATTTTTGTTTAATCCCTTAAAAATGTAATGTAAATCCTTACTTTATTGAAACCAATCACTTGCTTCCTAATTCGATCATTTTTGGTGAAATGGGAACAATGAAACGATCAAATCATGGAGCATATTTTGTTTCTTTTCTGAATGTAAGGAAAGGTGATTCAAATGGGGATATCATACAATGTAATGATATGGATTTTGATTGGATTAATAGAATGAATCTTATCTTGAATAGAGGTTTGAGTTTTCAAATATTAGGGTTTGTTTTTGATGTTGATAATAATAAATATTTTTATGAAACTGAAGTGAAAAACTTTTATGATAATATTCATTTTTTTGGAAGTAATATTGATGGATAATAATAAAATGTAAATGGAAAATAACTATCCTTTATATCTATGGAGAAATCTATGATATTTCAATGTCCACATGAAGGAAATTTTATGTACAATTAATCCTTGGTGGAAGATGGTGGTATAAAAGATGCCAATATAATGTTTTATCTATTTGGATATTATTACGTCATGGAAGATAAAATTATGGTTTTAGAACTTGTAACCAAGGTTCTTGGAATTTTTATTCAAAATTTTATTTCATATAGTGTACGTATGTTTGAAAAATCCCTCTCTGAACAAATGTATCTCAGGTGCATGCTTCTGAATGAGAATAAAGTGGAACTACCCAAATACACGGTTAGGGTGATGGATCAATGTATTAATGGAAAATGGAGATAAAATTATTATCCATATGGAAGGATTCTATTTCTTATGGTGATTTTCTATTAATGTGGGAAAATACTAAGACATGTCATCATAATTATAATCTATCAGATGGTGTTTTAGATAATATAGGATTTACAATAAATGGTTCAAAAATGGGTTAGTGGTTTAGAAAAGACATAATGAAAACAGTAAATCTAAAAAAAATTGAGGAAGCCTTGTAGAGTTGAGGGGGAGGCTGCATAACGGGATAGTGAAGGAAATGAGTAGGGCGCTAATAATTTTTTTTGAAATGGATAGGATTTCATATGAAAATTCTCATGAAATTTATGTATATGAGGGCTTCCATGAAAATGCAAGGCATGAAGAAATTCCCACACCTATTGAGGATTACAAAAATGTTTTGAGGTCGATCTACACATGTTGGCCCCTGGTATACTCTCATCTCATAAAAAACATTGGATTGAATATCAGATAGAAAATTTTATTTATCATAGAATAGGGATGGTGAAGGTAATGAGTAGATTGCTAATGAATAAGTGGAAAAGGCTTGGATTTAAGATGAAAATGTTGAATAATGTAATGCAGGAAAGGGTTCCCATGTTAAGGCTTTCTATGAATAAAATTCCTCACTTATCGAGGAGAAAAATTATTATTTGATGAGGGTATCCACAAATGATCCACTAGTATAATCTCATATTATAAAAAATATAAAATGAAATATATATTATGGAAGGTGGTTAAAAGGAGAAAAGAGATTAGCTGAAAAAGTTGAAGGAAACATCCCTTTCTTAGGATGTTTTTGAATATTTCATGTCTGGTGTGACAAAAAAATTATACTTTTATGTGTTCAATGAAAATTTGAGTGTTCAATCTGAATTTTTGAAAATGAACAAACTATTTGAGATAGGTACATTTGGTTATATAGGTAAATAAATAAAGGAAAAGAGGTTTCAAATGTCTTCTCTAGATTTTACTAAGGATGGTTAAACTCTTTATATACAAATGAAGTGTGTTCATCATGAAAATGTATCAATGTTATATTTTTCACTTAACAAGTAATAAATTCTTGAATAACTAAAGGAATCATATTTTCAAAATCATTATATGAAATATTTTGATAGTATACTAGCAGGAGTAGTAAGTGAAATTACATCTGTCATAAAATAATTGACTGAATTAGTTAAAGACCAAGAAAATATCTATTCCAAATTTGATTATTTTGAAGAATAGTACGTGAAAAAAATTATTTAGGAATATCTTGGACATTTATTTTCAACAACATGTTATCAGTGTTATTCTCTTATATATTTTTTGAAAATGTGGCATGCACTAATCACACAGTTGAGGACTACAATGTTTGAAAGTATTCATCAGCTTATAGTAGAAAAAAACTACATTCATGATAAAATTGAAAATACTTATACATCCATATATAAATAAAATTAGTTTGAACATAAACAAGAAATTTTATAATTGAAAATTATCAGTAGTGAGTGACAAAAGAAAAGATGATCTGAAATTAGATATGATTGTTGAGAAGGATTTGGAAAAGTTTAAGCAGTTACTAGTCGAAGATAATGGTTCTTCTAATTCGGTGGAGGAATTCTAAAAGATTCTAAAAGAACCCGATAATTAATTAAATGTTTTTTATACAATGTTAAAATTATTTTTAGAAAAGGAAATAGGTATTTTGAATAACATCATAGATGAATGGGAGAGGAGAATGAATGAATTCTCTATACAATTTTTTGAAAAAAACTAGATGATGTACATGAATTTTTTTTACAGTTTTACATTGAGTTTGGGATATTAAACTCTTATAGAGTTCAAAAATAACTGTATAATTAAATTTTTAGGACTATGTATTAGTGAATTATATCAAATGAAAGGAAACAAGGTTCTTGGACCTTGAATATAAGATACCACTAATGTATAGTGAGAACATTTGAACATGTTATAGGTCCACAAAGTTCATTTCTTGAATAGTTTATGTAGGATCCATCTCAGAAACCAACACAAAATGCATTTTTTGGACTATCTATAATGAGACCCTCAAATCATAAACCTTTATCATGTTCCTCATAGACACAATCCTCTGATTATAAGCTTTCCGATCTTAAATCATATAATCCAAACAATAATGATCCAAAGGCCAAATGATTTTGTGCTTGGTGTTGTTGACTATATATTATTGTCTTGTTTGCATTAAATCAATTTATATATAATTTTTTAATATAATTACATGCCATATTATACTTTAATTAAGTGCATTATTATGTCTATCTCTATTTTAGTGTGAAAAATTAATTATGCTATTAATTTATATATATATTTTTGATATCACAAAAGGGGATAATTTTACTAAAAATAGAAAATTTCACATTAATATTCATTAATATTTTGTTCAAATATTTGTTAAAATTAATTTGTTATACAATATGCATAGTCTTCAAGGGAATATATTTAATCACTTTGTCATTTCTTGAGAACTAAAGGTGTCCGAGGAAGTCTCTCTATTATAAATTTTAACTTTCTTATTCAAACATTAATATTCATAATTAGTTTTGTCTCCTTACATAACCCCCATGATACCATCTCCAATGGAGTAGAAAATATGCTATTTTAGCATGGATCAAAGCACCAACCCAATGATAATGGTTGTTCTAAAATGCAGATATTCTATAATAACATTCCATATTTGGTGTCAAACTGTATCTACACTTTACTATTTTTTTACATCTATCCATTTACTCCTTGGATTGAGGTTCAATAAATTAAAAACCTAAAACCAGTCCATCCTTTTTGGAATCCAATATATAGCATCCTAATTCGATAAGCTTGTATCATATGGGAAAGAAAAAAACATTAGTTCCTAATGTATCTTCTTTTTCTGTAAAAAAATACATGAAATTAATTTCAAATGGGTATATCATACAATTAAAGGCTATTTATTTTGATTGGATGAATATGACGATTTTGTCCTAAAGTGAGTTTTTAGTATTTAAATATGGGAGTATTTTTAGCTAGAAAAGTCTAAATATGTGTATGAAACTGAAGTCAACGAGTTTTACGATAATGTTCAATTTGTTTTTTGGAAGTACTGATGATGGTTTATGATATAATATAAATAGAAAAGAATTAACATTTACATATTTGGAGCTAGAAATTCTATTTTAGTGTCCACATGAAGGAAATTTTATGTACAATAAATCCATGGAGGATGATGGTGAGATGAAGTCTCATGAAATATTTTTTTATCTATTTGGATCTTTTAACATCAAGAAAAAGAAATTTTTGTTTTTGGAACCTGAAAACAACTTTCTTTGAGGGTTTATTCAAATTATCATTGATCAAATGTTTTGGTAATTGAAAATTTTCTTTAATGAAGACATGTATCTCATGTAGTGTTTTTTTTGAAATTTTTTCAAAAAAAATAATTTTTAAAATACCACCAGGGTGCCGCCTTTGGGGGTTTTTCCGCCCAGGGCAAGCCGACACATGGTGTGCTGCATTTGCACAATAATTAACCTCAAAGGCATCACACCAAGTGCCGCCTTTGCCTAAATGTTTTTTTAAAAAATTTATTTTTATTTTAATTGTTTTGTTTTTTTTGTTATATATATATATAACAAAAGTTTTCAGCAGATTTTTTTTGCTATTTATTATCCAGCGGTTCTTCCATTACAAAAGTCTGGATTCTGACTGATACCCTCACATAGGACTCCCTTTTATAAAGGGGTTTTCCCTGAAAACCATACTTCATTTCTGATGTGGGATTCTGGTTCTCCTTTTCCTGCGCAGTACATTCTGCATTTCCGATGTGTGATTCTGTTTCAAGTACGCGACTTTGAAAGACTATAAAACATAAAATATAAGACAAAAACAAATGAAACTTTAAAAACTAATTAAACATATAAGAAATAGTTGAAAACAAAAATAATTTCATAAAAAATTTTGATACAAAATAATTTATAAGATTTCAAAACCACCTAATTGAAACTTAAACATATTTCAAGTACGTGACTTTGGAATCCTATAAAATAGAAACTATAAGACCAATATAAATGAAACGTTAAAAACTGATTAAACATATAAGTAATAGTTAAAAACAAAAATAATATCATAAAATTTTTTGATAAAAAATAATTTACACGCTTTCAAAACCACCTACATGAAACTTAAACATATTTCAAGTATGTGAATTTGAAATCCAATAAAATATAAACTATAAGACCAATATAAATGAAACATTAAACATTGATTAAACATATAAAAAATAGCTGAAAACAACAACAAAATTGTAAAAAATATCCATGAAAAATAATTTATATGCTTTCAAAACCTCCTACTTGAAATTGAAAAATGTTTCAAGTTCATGCCTTTGAAAAACTATAAAATATATATTATAAGACTAATATAAATGAAACTTTAAACAATGATTAAAAATATAAGAAATAGATGAAAATAAAAATAAATTCCTAAAAAATGTCGATGAAAAATTATTTATAAGCTTTCAAAACCGTCTATTTGAAACTTAAACTGTTTCATGTACGTGAATTTGAATGAATATACAACATAAAATATATGAGTAATATAATTAAAACCTAAAACATTGATTAAACATATAATAAATAGTTAATAATTAATTAGTTAATTAGTAATATAAGTATTCATTATATAATAGTTAATTAGTAATATAATTATTATAAAATATTTTTCATCAAAATGTTTTACGAAATTCTATTTGTTTTCAATTATATCTTATATTTTTAATCAATTATTAAAGTTTCATTTATATTGGTGTTATATTTTATTACTCAATAATTATTACTTATATAATAATTATTAATTAATACTCAATAATTATTACTTATATAATAATAATTATTTAATTATTAATATAACTATTAATTATATAATATTTAATTAGTTAATTAATAATATAATTATAGTCTTTCAAAGTCATGCACTGGAAACATTTTTATGTTTCAAGTAGACAGTTTTGAATGCTTATAAATTATTTTTCATCAACATTTTTTATGAAATTTCTTTTGTTTTCAATTATTTATTATTTGTTCAACTAATGTTTAAAGTTTCAATTATATTCATTTTATAGTTTATATTTTATAGTCTTTCAAATTCGCAGACTTGACACTTTTTTAAGATTCAAGCTGGTGCTTTTGAAAGCATATAAATTATTTATAATCAACAATTTTGATGAAATTATTTTTGTTTTAAACTATTTTTTATATGTTTAATCAATTTTATATGTTTCATTTATATTGGTCTTATAGTTTATGTTTTATAGTATTTCAAAGCCACGTAATTGAAACATTTTTATGTTTCAAGTAGACGGTATTGAAAGCTTATAGATTAATATTCATCAATATTTTTTAGGAAATTCTTATGTTTTTCAACTATTACTTATTTATTTAAACAATATTTAATGTTTCATTTATGTTGGTCTTATATTTTATGTTTTATATTCTTTCAAATTCGCGTACTTGAAACATTTTTAAGTTTCAAGTAGACAGTTTTGAATGATTTTAAATTAATTTTTATGGAATTTTTTTAGGAAGTTTTTTTGTTTTCAACTATTTCTTATATGTTTAATCAATGTTTAACGTTTCATTTGTATTGGTCTTATTGTTTATGTTTTATAGTCATTCGCAGTCGGGAACTTGGAACATTTTTAAGTTTCAAGTTGATGGTTTTGAAAGCATATAAGTTATTTTTGGTCAATATTTTTTATGAAATTATTTTTGTTTTCAACTATTTCTTATATGTTTAATCAATGTTTAAAGATTCATTTATATTGGTCTGATAGTTTATCTTTTATAAGCTTACAATGTCACGTACTTGAAATATGTTTAAGTTTCAAGTTGGTGGTTTTGAAAGCTTATAAATTAATTTGTATCAACATTTTTTATGAAATTATTTCGGTTTTCAACTATTCCTTATATGTTTAATCAAATTGTAATGTTTCATTTATGTTGGTCTTATATTTTATGTTTTATAGTCTTTCAATGTCGGATACTTGAAACAAAATCCAACATTAGAAACACAGAATATACTGCGCAGAAAAAAAGAACCAGAATCTCACATCGGAAATGTAGTATGATTTTTAGGGCAAGCCCCCTTATAAAAGGGAGTCCAGGGTGAGGGTTTCTGTCAGAATCTATACTACTGTAATGGCAGTGCTGCTGGATATTAAATAGCAGAAAAATTATGGTAAAAAGTTTTGTTATATATATATATATAACAAAACAAAAAAGAAATAAAGTTTTTTTAAAAAATATTAAATTAAAGGTGGAACTTGGTGTTCCACCTTTGCTGTTTATTTTTGAGAAATGGTTGCACAACATGTGCCGCCATGCCCTGGGTGAAAAAACCCCTAAAGGCAGCAGACCAGGTTCCGCATTTGAGGGGTAAAAAATTTATTTTTTTTAAACTATATTTATTTTCAATTTTTTTAAAAAAAAAATGTAAAAAAACTCATCTCATGTAAAAGATTCTAAATGAGATAAAATTGAACCTTCCTCAATACATTATGAGGGTGATGGATCATTATATAAAATGAAAAAGGAGGTCAAATTATTAACCTTCTAGAAGGATTATGACTCTTCTCTTTACGAAAAGTGAAGTTCCTCTCAATGAGTAAACTGCTATGACATGTCATAATAATTTTACTCTATTGTATGGTTTTTTAAAATATATAGGATTTACTTTGAATGCTTTAATGAAAAATTTATTGGTTGGGAAAAGAGACACTGACCATACTCACTCTGAAGAGGAAGTGGGGAACCCTTCTCAATTTGATGTGGAGGTTATTGAAAGGGATGGTGAATGAAATGAGAGGGATTCTAATGATTTTGTTGGAAATAAAAAAGATTTAATATGAAAATTATGATAAATTTCACCCAGGTGACTGTGCCCATGATAAGGCTGACCATGAATAATTTCCCACACCTGTCGAGGATGACAATGCTATTTTTAATGAGGATATACACTCATAGGCCTCTGGTATACATTCATCCTGTCAAAAATCAAATGATTAAATCTCTTAAATGAATGTTGGTTTAATGGATGTGAGGGATCATGAAGGTAAAGAGATGGATGCTAATGAATATATTGAAAATACTAAGATTTCAGATAGAAATTCTCATGAAAGTTCTACAGATGAGGGTTCACATGACAAGGCTGTCTATGAAGAAATTCCATCTCTTCTCGAGGAGGATGACTATGTTTTTTTGAGGATCTACACCCATTTTCAACTGGTATATGGTCATATTAAAAAAAGTGTGGGACGAAATGTCTTATATGAAAGTTAGTTTCGGATTGGAAAGGGATAAACTATAGAAGTGGAAGGAAACATCTGTTTGTAAGGATCTTTTGAAGATATCATGTCTGGTATGGATTGAAAAATAGATTTTGATGAGATAAAAGAAATTTTGAATGTTCAAACCTGAATTTTAATGATGTGAAAATAGGTTGAGATAGGTAATTCTAGTTCAAAACATGACGAGATCAGATCAATGATTAGGGTCATAATTTGGAATGGAAAAGGCATGGGTACCAGGGTTTGAAATCCATTTTTTTCTTCATTTTCTCAAAGCCAGTTTATGGGTTACCGATAACCATACATGCACTGATCCAACATAAAATGGTGGTCGTAGAACCTGCCAACCAGAAAGCAAATCATAACAACAACGAATTCAAATTTCAAAATCAAAAACCAAACCCATCATCAAAGACATGATAATCGAGGTGTCTCGATCAATAACCCTCCTCGAGCCATTCCCTCGGCATCACCGCATATACGTCTGAATCACCGGTGATCAGCCACCGTCCCTCACCGCCGTAGCCAAAACCACAAATCCCAGATTTATCTCCTCCAAAGCCTACAATGCCACCAAACCAGATCAATGGCGGGACCAATCACCAGAAAACAACCCGACATCCCTTTGACATCCCGCCAACACCCAAATAAGGATTTTGTTGAAAATAGTCATGAAATTTTAGAAGAATATGATTTTGTTGAAAATAGTCATGAAATATTTTGGAGGACGCTTTAGAAAATAAGGCTTTATAAAACCGTAAAAATCCTTTCATTCTGTATAAGTTAAAAATAACATTCTTCTCGTACTTTTGTCAGAAAAGTCAAAAAGTACCTCATAACGTAAACAAAAGAAATATTCCTTACATACCATGTAGTAAAAGATAAAATGGGTAAAAATTATATTAAACATACATAAAAACAATTTTATAAAACATGGACTTGGATGATAACAATAACCCCAGTAAATACTTACATATAAGCAATATCGGATAAAAAATGAGATTTGCAAAATTATCCCTTACCTTAGGTCCGATATGCTTCGTACGTATCCGAACCTCCTGTATAATGATTTAAATAATGTCATTTACTTATTACAGAATAATATTCATTGTTATGATATCATATATGGTTCACTTATGACTTTATATTACCCGTTCTTTTGTAAATTCCATGTTAAAGAGTGTTTTGGGTAAAATCGTTTCATTTGTCGTCCGTGTTTTGACTTGTAATTATTCATATGATTACATAGATCATGATTACTTAATTCCAGAATATAAAACAGGATTTATATATAATATATATTCAGAATATACATATATATAATAGATCGATAAATGGAAAGAAATACACCGTTCATGGAGATGGTAGGTTGTACGTACGCATGAACGCTGTTTTCGTTTCCTTATTGAATTGAATGGAATTAAGTGGATGTCATATATATATATATATACATAAATCCAGTATCATTATTATGTCATATATTTCATGATTACTTGTTATATATACTTTATAATCATTCATGAATGATTAATCATTGAGAATGAATCTCATCACGTCGTGGAGACGGTAGTCCGTACGTATGCATGAGCAGTGATATCGTTCCCATAATTATTGAATTGAATTGGATTGGATGATAAAATATATCAGAATATGTATGATGTTATAATAGCTATGTATAGTTATTATTTACACCATTATACCCATCCAAGTAAGGTGGTGTTGGAAAAACAGATTACACTACGGTGTGGAGACGATATTCCGTACGTACACACGTGCAGTGATTTCATTTTCCGTAGGATGGATAGATAGTTAAATAGGGTTGTTTCATACTTATAATAACATATCAGTATATTAGTTATACTGATGTTATTACTGTATAATGAAAAAACTAAATAAGATGAAGTGGAAGAAGAAATAAAGTTGAAAGAATCGGTAACAGACATTACCTCTTCTTTTAATCGCCTCTTTGAGACCTCCTCTTAGAGCACTAAAATTGGACTTTGAAGAAGATCAAGACCTGTAGGATGTTTCTAGGGAAGTGGAGAAGAGAATTTGGCAGGGTTTGGCTGAGCTTCAAGGCTCGAAATGGTGTGAGGAAGAGAGGGATAAGGTGCTCTTTTATAAGAGAGGAGAGGGGCACCTTAGGAAAAACAAAAAATATTATTTTATTATTAAGTCATATTGGGTTCTTAATATCTCAAAATTGAGTTATTTCGAAGCTAAGGTGGGGAGGGGTCGAAATCCTCCCATCCATTAGAATTTAGAGAAGTTTTGGTGTTTATTTTAACCTTATCATTTAGATTTAACTTTAAGTTAAATAATTTTTATTTTACCGCGTCTTCTTGTTTTCTTACACTATAAGGATAATAAACATAATATAACAAGACAAAAGAACCCAAAGTTGTTTATTATTAATATATATAACCTTATATAAGTAATTTTCCCGATCCATAGATTTTTAGGAATAAAAGAACAATTAATTATATAATATTGGTTTTAAAAACAATTTGACCTCAATTTTGACACTATTTGGTAATTGATTTTTGTAAAAATCATAACAGAATGATTAGTAAGAAAAAAATTAACTAAATCAATAATAACATGTCATATTAAACTAGAAAATTAGTTTAATTCATAAGAAGTCTCAAATTACATTTATTTGGGTATTTATATCATCAATTATGTCAATATTTCATTAATAAGATAATTACTGCATCGTCATTGTTTCATAAATAAATTAAATTATATAATGTATAAAATTTATAAATAAAATACCATTATATAGGAAATATTTTTATCTTTATAATGAATATTTATAGTCTAATTTATCTTATTTATAACCCTATATTAAAAATTATTTAGTTATTAAACTTTGATTTCAACTATTTTAACCCTTCTTTAAATAAATTAATAATTAATGTCCTAATCTATTCCAAGTGGGCCTAAATGGTCATATTTTATTACTAAGGTTGTTTTTGGTCGAATTACACTTCTCCAATAGAATTAGGACATGTGTTAGGATAATAATAATATCATTTTTATCCTTAATTACCCTATTTACTTTTAATCGTGGTAAAAAAAGTAGAAAGTTACTATTCACCAAAAAATATGTTCATCTCATTGAACTACATTTTAGTCCTTGATATTAACTGTGTCTCTCAGAATTTCGAACTTCCACTCATAGAAGAGGTAAAATTATGTTTTATGTGAATTTGCAAATTCTCCTAGGAGGTGGGTAAAAGACGGTGAAAAGTTCAATAAAATTTTTATATACCTAAAATTAATATAAAATGACTCCAATTAATTAAATTAAACTTATATAGGTATTATATATCAATTTTGACCTAAAATAAATTTAAATAACATAAATAATTATTTAATTAAAAAGTCTGTTTTTGAATAGTAACCCAGTGTTTTCACTATTCATCAAAAATTCGATGTTTTCATAAAAATACCAAAAATTTACCCTAGGCTAATTTCGACATTCTGAATCCAAAAATGAAGTCCATTTAGAAAGATAAAATTTATAAAATTTCAAAAAGTTGGTATTACTATTCATAATGGCTTGTTTATATATCATATCGTTGTTTAGAGAAACTCGGTATTGCGTACAACACACGCTATCGTGGATGGTCGCAATTGCGTGTAATGCAAGCCAAGTCAGTGATGCATGTTGTGCAAGATCGTTTTAGTGTATCATACAACACAAGACATTAATGAAATTAAAAAAAATATTTTTCATAAAATCTCAGGTTGTTACATCCATGGACTTCTTTTCACAACAAGCATAGGCAGTTAAGGAATCCTCTTCGTGTCTGGAGAAGGTTGATCCCAGCTCATGATCAGGATTTTTCCGAGATCAGTGTAGAGGTTGAACGCCTGGAGAATTGTTTGGAACATGTGTGGGATGACTCTAAGTTTTTTAATTTGAGAAATAAAAAGGATAAGTTATCTGATAATCTTCTAAGGTAGGAGAGGATTTCCAGAGAAGGAGCATGGGTTAAATGGCATCAAAGAATTCTGGCATGTTATCGAATTGTATCCGAATTTGAGATACTATCATGCTTGCATCAAAGAATTCCAGCATATTCAGAGGCCTAACATTAACAGGGATGATGGATCCTTTTCCAATGACCAAGAGGAGGTGGGACTCATGGCCAATGGAGATTTACACTCTTTACTGGTGGCTCCAAATCTTGGTTGGGTAGGGGGATACCCGAGAGGTGGGGCTGAGATTTTTGATAGTATATCAAACACTGTTTCAGATAACATTGATGAGGGCGTCATGAAAACTCCGTATGAGGATGAGGTGCATGAGGCAGTGTGGTCTTTGAACCAGGATAGTGCACCAGGTTTTGATGGGTTCCCTGGTTCTTTGTATAGGGCGACATGAGAAATTATTAAAGGGGATCTTGTACATGCTGTCCAGGATTTCTTTCAGGGAGGGGATCTGCCTCAAATTTCTTGTGCAACCCAAATGGTTCTTATTCCAAAGGATAGAAACACTCAGTCTGTTCAGAAATATCGGCCTGTCATCATGTGAAACATTCCGTACAAGGTATTGGCTAGAATATTCAACAAGAGACTGGGCATTAACTTAGATTCTTGGATGAATCCTGAGCAACATGGATTCATTAAAGGGAGATCAATTCAGGTTGTGATTGGAGTGGTCCAATAAATGGTAAGTGGCGTCAATAATAAGTGATTTGGGGGAAATTTGGTGGTAAATTTAGTCATGAGAAAGGCCTATGATATGTTGTAATGGGGGTTTGTCCTAAAAGTCCTAGTTTTCATGGGGTTCTCCAATTAGACCAATGACCTTATTTTCCATTGCACCAACTTAGTGTGGATCTCTACATCGTTCAGGGGTAAACAATTTGTCTTTTTCAAGGATTTATGTGGTCTCAGTGAATGGGATCCTTTGTCCCCTACTATTTTCATTATTTCTCAAAATGTTCTGAATTGTTATATAAATCAAGGCCTCTAAAGAGGTAAAATTATACCTTATCATAACAGGAATTCCACTAGGTTTATCACTCATGTGATGTTTGCAGATGATACAATCCTTTTTATCAATGGTAGTAGAAGGTCATTGCAGGGGCTGAATGGAATTTTAGGGGAATATTGCAAGTGGAATGGGCAGGTGGTGAACATAGAGATAAGCCACTTCATTACTTACAAGAATACTTTTGTGAGTAGGGAGAGGGTTTTGGGGCTAGTTTGAATGTGGGCAAGGGTTCTTTTCCCACGTTTTACCTTGGGGCACTGGTCAGTCCCTCTTCCCTTCAGGTTCATCATTTTGATAAACTTATTAGTAAGATCATGGGGTGCATCTATAATTTGAAGAACCAATTTCTATCCTTTGGAGGTCACATTACTCTCATGAACAGTGTCTTAGTATCCATTACCATGCACATCCATTCCACTCTAAAAGTTCCTAAGATTGTTGTATCCAACTTGGATAAGATTATGGTATCATTAATTTGGGATGGGCATATGGAAGGATGACATCACTGGGCTTAGGGGAAATTGTTAGCAAAACAACTATCTGAAGTGGGAATCAATTTGAGAAGTGTCTCTTCAACCATGCAAGGGATTTGTGCTAGTCTTTCATGGGAGGCCTTGGAAGGCCGATCTCTATGGGGTAGAACATTTCAAAACCTATATGGCTTGAATGGGAATGTTCAGAGGATGCATTCTTCTAGTATATGGAATCCAATCCACCCATACATAGAGGTCTTACATCAGCACTCTCTATGGATAGTGGGAAGTGGAAATATCAACTTCTAGAAGCTTGATTGGGTGGTGGGTAGGCTGTGGTTCCTAGGCTGCCCCACCCCAGATTTATCTTTCAAAGAGGCAAGCAGTCACCACCAGTTTCATTAGGACATCCTTGATGAAATCCAAATTTAATTTCTCAACAACATTGTTATAAGTGATGAGAAATATAGGATACTTTTCACTAATTCTACGCCGAGATTCTTTTCCATCAAGGATTATGCTCGGGTGATGATGAATATGTTGAATAATGATCTATGGGGTGAGGCTTTGTGGTCCAAGGAGATTCCTTGTAAATTTAATTTTTGTTTGTGGCATATGCAGAAAAGGGAACTACTGAGAGAAAACAGCTTGAAATGTATGGGAATTAACATGGCTTCGAGATGATGGTGTTGTGGGTCTTTCAATCAGGAAACAGTGGGGAATCTCTTCTATGATAGTGAATGGGTCAGGAATAAATGGAAGACTTTCAGAGCCTTCTTTGGTTGGGATGGATATGAAGGGGCGCATGGTAACTTCCTCAATTCAACGTTTAGAGGCACTGGGAATCAGGGGGGATGAAAGGAAAACTTAGACGGTCATTTTAATTATAGGGTTCAAGACAATTTGGAAGGAAATAAATGATAGTCTCCAAAATAAATTTTTAGGAACCCATGTTGGTATTATTTTCAAAGTGAAAAATTCTTTTTTGGATCTGGTCAGGATGTCCCCATATTTTCCATTCTGCTCCATCAGTGAGCTCCATCGCCTCCAACTTTTTCACCAATCATAAGGTCATCACCTCAGGGCAGGGACGGTGGGTTCTCTAGAGGCCTACAAGCCATGGATTAAAACTCAACATGGATGGATCGATGATCACGGTGGAGATGCATGGGGGGGGGTGTCGTGAGAGACCCTATGAGTTTTGTGACTGCTGTGTTCACTGGTGTGCTCGGGAGAGGCAACTCACTCCAGGAGGAGGCACAATCCTTGTCTGGAGGTCTGGAAATGTGTTCTCAGAGGATGATTTTTCTGACAGTAGTGGAGACAGACTCCATGCTTTAATGAAATACGTTGTTGGGAAAAGGCAAGGTTCCTTGGAATATTTCTTACACTGTTAGAAGATGAAAAATGCTAATTGGGATTCACATGGAGGACTATCACACTTGGAGGGAGGGAAATATGGTGGCTGATTTTTTTTCCACTCTGGAAACCCCTGTCTGCAGTATGTTTTCCTTCTCTAGTTTGGGGACGTTTCATAGTGAGTGGATGAAGTTTGTTGTCAATGATGCTATAGGATTTCAGTACTTTAGACAATTGTGACGATATTTTGTGTATTGTGTTTTCAAATCAATAAAAATGCTACTTTTTAGTTAGTGAATCAAAATCATTTTAAGTGAAAATGATTCTGCTGATGGAAAATACTTAAAAGTGAGTGATAATGGAATATTTAATTCAAAATCAAATATAATTTCATAGAAGGATTTGAAATAATTTAGGCAAATAGATTAAAAAGATGAAGGATAATGTTATTTGATGAAGTAATTTCAAAAGAGTATTAAATCACATGATACTTCTTTTGATTGTTTTTATATGATCATAAGAGAAATTGAGAAAATAGGAAAAGGCCTTTTTAATAACATCACATATGAATAGGAGAGGATATTGGATCGATTCTCTATATATTTTTTAGACATCAAATAGATGAAGCATGAAAAAATTGTAGTATTTTGTATTGAGGAAGGGATATGAAACTCTTGTAGAGTTTAGAATGGAACAAATTACTAAATGATTGGATCTATGTAGTAGTGCATTATATGATTTGAGAGAAAACATAGATCTTGGACATCGAATTGAAGATACCACTACGACTTTAAGAGAAAATATGAAAAATTCTCTAGGTCCACATGTTAAATTTAATGAAACTTTTTTTAAGGATCCATCTCTGAAACCTAAAAAAGATACATTATATGGACCAACTTTTATCATAGCCTCAAATCCTGAACCTTTTTTTAGTTCATCACTACAACAATCCTCTAAATAAAAGCCTGCTGATCCCGATTCATCTGAACCAAACACCAATGATCCAAATGCAAAATGATTTTTTCTAGTAGTTTTTGAATATTTATTCTTGTTATTTTTCCTTGAGTGAACATATGTTCTCATTATTTAATATAATTTTATACAAGATTCTTCTTCAATTCAGTGCTATATTCTTGACATTTCTATTTCTATGTGATAAATTTATTATTCTATTCATCTCTAAATATTTTCATTTTAATTTCAAAAAAGAGGAAAATGTGACTGCAAACATAAAATTTTAATTTAAACTTATGATTATTTGTATTAAATAATTATTTACATTAATTAGTTATACTATATGCATAATCTTCAAGGGCCCTGATATAATCCCTTTTTCATTTCTTGGGTGTTGAGGGTGTCCATGGAATCCTCTATTTTATAAAATTTTACGTTTATTATTTGAAAATTAACTTACATAAATTTTTTTAATCAACTTATATAACTCCCCATGAGACCATCACCTATAAAGTACAAAAAACACTATTTTAGTGCGGATTAGAGCTCCAAACCAGTGCCATTCTCTAATCTAAAAGAGAATTATTATACAATATAGTGATATATTTGGTTCTACACTATAGATGTGCTGTATAGTTTTTTACTTACATAATTTTTTTTATTAGTATAGGTTCTATCCAATAGAAATCTATGTCCAATCCATAATATTTGGAAATTGAACCATATCTTCCCAATTTGTTCTTTTTTTTGTTAAGAGAATGATGAAAATATCGAAATCCACTACGTCTTATATTTCTGATAAGCAACCCAAGAAATCCATTTCAAATAGGAATATTAACGTGTGCCTTCATGGGGTGTGACAAATAAAAATAATTCCTATGTGAGAATTTATTATAGTGTTCAACCTTGGTGTCACGAACCAGCCCGAGTCGACCCTGAACCGGTCACCAAGGCCAGCCCGTGACAAATCCCGAGAGGCATTCTCGATCCTCCCGGGATGGAGACAAGCATCAAGGGAATAAATAGAGTACACAATAGAATTATTTCTTCCATATATTAACAATCAAACAAACATCAGAAAGGAATGGACAACACAAAATACATTTACATAAAAATTGAACTGAACATTATTTGAACGAGTAACTAAAAGTATAACTAAACCAACAACTCAACTGACCAAACCTAATAACCAACTAACTCCATGTTCCTCCAATGTTCACTCTCCAACACACTGATCACATGTTTCCCAAGGAAATCTACCTCAAGGTGAAACAAGTATAAGGGCTAAAAATAGAAGAAGACTAGGCATGAGTATTAAAACTCAGTAGGTTAGCCTGATATTCTATTCCAAATTCACATCCTTTAAAATAAAGGAAACATCAATTTAATTTTTTAAATATAGTTATAATGTTTTTTTCCAAATGGGGTCACATGTTATAAAAAAAATTACGAGGGAAAAACATGCATGCTTTATAGACAAGAATGATAGTAATAATTTTCAAAGAAAAGAAACTTCAAAATTAAAATAATTTTCAAGGGGGATGCTTTAAATAATTTACAATTTTATGTAAATCACACACACTAATAAATTTTCCAACCAAACACACCATATTCCAACGGTGAGTACAAAATTTCCAATGAGCACAAGTCACTAGAACACCCCTAGGCACTAGTTAGTTGTGAGCCCCAGGTTCCTCGTATCTCAGTCAAAGTGAACATAATTAATATCCATTCTCGTGCACATGAGCATCTTGTAGGGAGAATACCCATAACCTAGTGGTCCCAAAAAACATCATCATCATATTTTAGTTAGTGTTTTCATCGTCAAACTTTCAATATAAAATAGGGGCCAAACCCCACGGTATCACTAGCATACTAGTACACGTCTTCCAACCTAGATTCATGGGATCCCCTTTAGTGCTCAATAAAGTTATAGATATTATCAAATACACAATTCACATCAAAATTTAATTCCAAAACCATAAACACACCAACATACCACAAACTATCTTCACATATCTTTCACAAATCAATAAATAACTAAAACTTTTCGCAGAATTGTTTCAAGAAGTGTATTGTTTCTTGGTGCATAAAACTCATTCAAAAACACTCTTTTAATTATAAAAAAATGCATACCAACCCATATTTTTAATCCCTAGAAACATTTCATAAAATCGTGTCATCTATTATAAAACAATCCAAATTTACACACCTTGTTATATACTTGTAAAACACTTGTTCTTCATTTTTAGGAAAGGCCAAACGGGCCTTTAAACATTTTATCAGAACTAACATTTAACAATATTATGAATTTATATATTATTAAGGACATTTATAAGCACCATTTATAGAATCAATACACATTCATAAATCCCTTTAAACACTCAGGTTACATATTCAAAACATAACCATTTTAATAAAGATGTGGAACGGTCCATTTTCCTGCAACTCCGGCCAAAACATGTTGTAAACCAAAACCCATTGGTTGGTAAAACAAAATACAAATTGGAAATCCATATAATGACCCAAAATACCATATATCATTCTTAAAATTCATTTAAAGATAAAAAAATGATTTTTAAATCAAACAAAACACATAAGAGACAACAATGCAATTTACCGAACACATGACATGCCCTTTTAATCAAAACAATTTATTTTAAGCACTTGATAACAAATAAAACACCAATTGCATTCCATATTTTATACAATATACTTTAAAATATTAAAATTACCATTAAACTGGTTCTAAACCTTACAAAATAGTTTTGAATGATAGTGGAACATTTAAACAAACATTTGGTGGGAACTTTTATGACAAAACGACACTACCTTTCACAAAACAAGGGTTAAAAACCAATTTTTCACAACAAGAAAATTATCCAAATGATGAAAAATTAAAATATACATATATATAAGATGAAAAAAATAAGAAAATTATTAATCTTAAAAGATAAAGGCTTGTGAAAAGAATATCCTAGAGAAAATCGTTGGCGTAATGGAAACGCACACCCAATATCACAATACGAGGGTTTATAAACCCTAAACCTATGACGACCAGACCCAAACAAACTAAACCACCATAAAAAATAAATGGAAAAAAGAACCCTAGGTTGATCATGAATAGTGTATATTATAAAACCAATAAATAATGAATGGAGTAAGAAGAGGGAGGAGAAAGGAAAAGGAATCTCACCTTTTCAACTAGAAAAGTCTTCGTATTCAATTTGATCTGAAACCATAGAGACATGGGAATGGCTTGAAAAATTTTGGAGAGTCTCATATGGTCTGGAAGAACAAGGGAAAGATGATTTGTGGGAAAAATAGTACTAATGGATTGATTTATGTTTGAAATAATTCACCTTATCTATTCGAGACAATTCCAAGAAACCTGAGTACATTCGCCCAAATATGTGATTCAAATGAGCTCCAAAGTGGTAAAATCGACAATGGGGGTGGGGATAGGTATTTAAGATATGAGGGGGAGGTGGAATAACCGAATAATAATAAAAAATGAAAAATATATGAAATGAAAAAAAATAAATGTTTTAAAAATAAAATGGGCCCATGGGCTGGGCCATTACCTAAATAAGTAACCAAAATTCAACATAATTATTAATTATTAAGAGGTCCAAAAGGATAGGGTGGTTTGAACATGTCATTTGTGGGAATTTAAGAATTTTAATGGCTGAAAAATGTTGAAAAAAGGTATTATGAAAGAAAAAAACTTGGTTTTTAAAACTGGAAATGGGCTCACAGTTGGCCCAAATCATGATGTAACCACCATTTCTCCAAAAACTCATAAACAAGCAATGGGGAACCCAAATTATGGTGATTATAAATATACGGTAGTTGAAAACTAAAAACAAATGCCACCCAACACTAATGAAAATAAATGGGATTTTCAATGAACCAGATCAAAACTATGAACTGAAAAGAAAAAAACAGGGTGTGACAATTCTCCCCACCATTAAAGGTTTCCGCCCCTAGGAAGACATATCACATTCTAGATGATTGGTCAACACCTAAGGATTATTTATCAATATGATATAGCCTCCTAATCTAATGTCACACCATTAACAATAATGTAAATTAATCATACTACCTCAACCAAAACACAAACTCTCAACTGCTTCCTGATAATCAGTCGAAAGATCATGTCACTCCCAATACAACCCTACCAAGAACCCAATAGTTGGGACTTATACCAGTGAAAGGAACAATCACCCAAACCAAAGAGAACTCATGAAAACAATTTATTCCTGTGGATTTGGGTATGGAAAACCCACCATCAAGAAACAAAATGCAATAGACAAGTTCTTAGGGTGACAAATCGACGAGACCCGTGGTGGGTCTCCCCACCAAAAGAACCCAACATGCAATAAACAAACAAGTATTAAAAATTAACTAAAATTGGGAATCACTTGTGCAAGTCCACCAAAAATTTCCAATAACAACCTACTAACCAATGTTAAGAGGGTTATTACAAGATAAGTTAAACCACTCACTCCCGAACGGAGGGTACAAGAACTGTCCAACACTTTTGGCGTTTATCAAAACACACACCAATAAGAGTAGGGAGGGAAGGGGACCCAGTCATTGAGTCATTAAAACCATAAAAGAAACATAGTAGCTAACTCACTGAAATGGTATAGGTATGATATTAGCAATACGACCCACAATCCAAGGACTCCTGACTACGCGACAGCTTCACTTAGAAACCTATGGCTGGAGCTCTGATGGAAAAAGCATCTATTGACTCACTGTCAGGCTTTGAAAATCCCCAACTTTTACTCCATACCTTAGTTCCACATAGAACCACATAACACTCCCAGGAAGAAGCCACATATCAAGAGTCACAATGAAACTCTCTTCTTCAACAAAAAATTTTAATCCAATGAAGAACATAGAGATACACAACATTATTTTATCTCACTCTGAATGAGGATCAGAATGAACAAGACACACAAAAACACCCACTAAACATCACCGATCATAACCAATGCGACCGATAAAATCACCATAATGGGAAGAAACATTAGATTGATCCCAAATATATCTATATTTCAACTAATGGGATGATGAATTATTTGAGGAGGTGGATCAAGCTTGTCAAACTTGAGATAGAATCCTTAATTTTATCAATTGGTGATCTTGAAAACATAGAACTATCTATGGCCACATCACAACATCCAACACATCTTTATAAACCCACTGAACATTACTCCCAAACCGAGCCACCAACAAGATCTCATCTCAAGATACAACAACAGTATGAATTCTAGATCTCAAGGAAGATTACTAAATAAATAAAATCTTATAAGACATTGAAAAAAGTAGCTACATAAACATCAGTTTATAAACACATGCCACAATTTTCAGCTCAAAACATTTTTGAAAAACAATCTATCTTGGTGGGTTTCAACATTCACCAATAGTGTTTCATCAAGTCTCACCCACATGAACATTTCAATGCCACCCTAGGCACCCAACCACCACGACATATATGCCATCCGTCTAGATATCAATAAAACAAAGCATGTGAGCCCCAATAAAAACACCAAAGGATAAAACAAAACATCATCATTCCAAAAAACATGTACCTTCAAAATGAACACTAATGATGAGGTCAAAAACCCTTTTCAGATATCACAAAACAAGCCAAACTCCATCAAGAAACATTTTCAGAAAAATGTAATCCTTTTCATTTTTAAAAACTTTTATAACAACCAAGCTACATGAAACAACCTATTTCTATTTTCGGAAATTCAGTAAGGTATATTTTCAAAATACTATGGCCATTGAGACCAATACCCTTTCTCGAAAAACACCAACTGCTCAAAACGAATTCCAACACTAATTTGATATATTCAAACACTTTCCATCATCCCAAAACAACCCATTTAAAACAAATTTTCAGAATCACCTTATAATGATTCATAAATTCAAAGAATTTTATTTTAACAAACCACATGTTTATATTATGGAAAATCTAATCCCGTTAAATCATTTCCACTTCCACTCAAAACATTGTTTCACAAAAAGCAGAACCTTCCAAAACCATTCTTATATTAAATTTTGGAAAACCCATTATCTTATTTTCAAAAACCAACCACTCCATTAAAACATATTTTTACAATTCTCACACATGGGTTTTCAAAATAAAAATTTACAATTCAAGAAAGGTCCAAGAGACACAAAAAAGGAACTGGTGTCAATGGGTGACTGGAACATATGGTTGGCGGCCATATGTCAAAAACAACACCAACACTGATATACTTATTAAGACCATGCCCCTAATCCAAATGGCTTAGTAGGACCTGTAAGCTCATGAAGGCCATTAGTTAGACTCCCCTTGTAATATCCCAACACCAAACAATCAACAAGAAAAAAGAAATAATTAAAACCAAATATCCCATGGAAACCGGAGGATAAGAACGAGAAAGAGTTCATGATGATCTTCCCAGACTTACCCCTAATGTATAAACAATCACACTCTATCTACCATGACATCCCATAAGTAACAAGGTAACTCTAAAAATAAAGCTCTACTAAGAGCCGACCACCTCTGATACCATTTTTTCACGAACCAACCCATGTCGACCCTGAACTGGTCACCTAGGCCAACCCACGATGAGTACCGAGAGGCGTACCTAATCCTCCAGGGATGGATAAAAGCACTGAGGGCATCAATACAGTACACAAGGGAACGATTTTGACCAAATATAAACAATCCAACAAACAGTGGAAAGAAATGGATAGACCAAAATAACTTTACATAAAATTTGAACTGAACATTATTTTTACAAGAAACTAAAAGTATAACTAAACCAACAACTCTACTAAACAACCCTGATAACCAACTAACTCCATCTGACCCCTCTAGTCAGTCTCCAACACAATGACCACACATTTCCCAAGGAAATTAAACTCATGATGAAACCTGCACTAGGGCTAAAAACAGAAGAAGACTATAGGTGTGAGTATTAAAACCCAGTAGGATAGCCCGATATTATATTTCCAATGCACATACTTTAAAATAACAGAAATATCATTTTAATGTTTTAGATACAAATATATAGGTATTTTTTCTAAATGATGTCCATGATATAAATAAAATTACCATACAAAAACATGCATGTTTTATAAACAAGAATTTTAGTAACAATTTTCAAAGAGGTGAAACATCAGAATGAAAATAGTTCTCAAGAGGGATGCCATAAATAATTTTCACTTTTAAATAAATAACACACACTACTGAATTTACCAACCAATCACACCGTATGACGATGGTGAGTGAAAAATATCCAATGATCACCGGCCACTGGAACACCCCTATGCACAAGTTAGGTGTGAGCCCCAGGTATCTCGTATCTCAGTGAATGTAACCATAATATATATCAATTCTCATGAAAATGAGTCACAACTAGGGAGAATACCCATAACCTATTGGTACCCCAACAACATCATCACATAGATTATTTAGTGTTTCCGTCATCAAACTTGCTACGTGAAACAGGGGCCAAACCCCATTGGATCACTAGCATACTAGTACATGTATGACTACCTAGATACTCAGCATTCCCTTCAGTTCTCAATCAAGTTACACATATTATGAAATAAAAATTTCAAATCCAAATTACATTCCCAAACCATAAAAACAACAACATCCTACAAACATTCTTCAGATTTATTTTACAAATCAATAATCCACTGAAAATATTCATAAAACAATTTCAATGAGTGTATTGAGGCATTACGCATAAAACACATTCAAAAACACACTTTTAATTATAAAAAAACAAAAAATCCATACCCAATCATATTTTTCAGCCATAAAAACATTTAATAAAATCATTTCATGGACCATAAAAAAGTCCCAATTGAAACAACATGGTATATACTTGTAAAACCCAAATTTTTTGTTTTTTGGAAAGGCCAAACATGCGTTTAAACATTTTTTCAAAACTGAGATTTGACAAAGTTATGCATTTCAATTTTATTAAGGTGGTGTATATACACCATTTAAATCATAAAAAACATTAATAAATACCTTAAAAACTGAGGTTATATATTCAAAACACAACCATTTTCATAAGGTTGTGAAACAGGTCATTTTCTGGAAACTCGGGCCAAAACATGTCGTAATCCAAAACCCATTTGTTTTTAAAAAAAATTCCAAATTGGAAAGGCATATGAGGACCCAAAATACCTTTTATAATTCTTTCAATTCATTTATAAATTCAAACAAATAATCAACAAATAAACATAACACATAAAATCCAACCGGGCAATTTACCGAACACATGAAAAGCCCTTTTAAACAGAACAATTTATTTTATGCACTTGAGAAGGAATAAAACACCAATTTCATACCATATATTATACAAGATACTGAAAAAATTAAAAATACCATAAACCCGGTTCTAAACCTTACAAAATATTTGTCAAAGATAGTGGAACATTTAAACAAACACTTGGTGTGAACTTTTATGACAAAACCGCAATACCTTTCACAAAACAAGGATTAAACAATTGTTTTTCACAACAAGAAAATTATCCAAATGATGAAAAATAATAATAAACAAATATATCATATGAAAATAATAATAAAACGACTAATATTAAAAGATAAAGGCATGTTCATGGGATATCCTACCTAAAATCCTTGTCGTAATGGAAATGCACACCCTATATCACCATCTGAGGGTTTAGAAACCCCAAACATATGAATACCAGACCCAAACGAACTAAAACCCCATATAAAATCATAGGATAATAAAAAAATAGGACTATCATGACTATTGGATATTATAATACCACGAAATAATGAATTGAGGAAGACAAGGGAGGAGAAAGGAGAAGGAATCTCACATTTTCTACAAGAAAACTCTTCGTCTTCCATTTGATCTACACCATTAGAGACATGTGAATAGCATGAAACTTCATAGAGAGTCTCCTAATTTTTGGAAGAACTAGGTAAATAATATTTGTGGGAATAAAGAGTAATAATGGAATGATTTAATGTTGAATGAATTTACATTCTCAATTCAGGACAATTTGAGGAAACATGAGAACTTTTGCTGAAATATGAGATTCAAATGCCCTCCAAAGAGGTGAAACCGATAATGGGGGTGAGGATAAGTATTTTTTCTTCGAGTGGGAGGTAGAATCACTGAATAATATTAAAAAATGAAAATGGTATCAAATAAAAAAAAAATAATTTTTTTAAAAGATGAAATGGGCCCATGGGATGGGCCATTACCAAAATAAGTAACTCCAATTCAACATGATTATGAATTATTGTGGGCTCCAAATGGATATGGTGGTTTGAACATGTATGTGGAGGAAATGTATTATGTTTAATGGTTTAAAAATTTAGAAAACAAGGAGTTATAAACGAAACCAATTGGGGTTTTAAAACTGGAAATGGGCTCATGGTTGGCCCAAACCATGAAGTAACCACCCTTTATCCAAATACTCATAAACATGTAATGTGGAACCAAAATTAGGGTTATTAGACATATATGGAAGTTCCAAACTAAAAAATAATCTCACCCAACACCCATGAAAGTAACCAAGATTTTCAATGAACTGGATCAAAACCATGACATGAAAAGAAAAAAAACAGGGTGTGACACTTGGTTTTATCTAGATGGGAGCACATAACAATCATGTTTTTCACATCTATTTGAGAAAGAATTATATCTTTTTTTAAATTGATATATTTTATAAAGATATAAATAAATTTAAAATAATTTTTTAACAATAGTGGATAGAGAGAGTGATAGGTTCAGGGTAGGATCACCTTTATAAATGTCATCATAGTTATAAAGTTAACTCCCCCTCTCTTCCTATTGGATGAAAAGTGAAAGACTCCTCAATTGAGTTATTAGTCCCCATTGGTTGAAGGAAGCAATGGAAACCACATCTATTTGTATGAAAAATTCTTAAAACATTCCCAAATAAATAAGGAAAGAACCCATAGGGAATATTTTATCATTATAAATCATAAAAAATTTCACTTATTCCCCTCATGTTCCAAATACTTTTAGACACTCACAAGCTAATAAAATATTCTTGATCAGTAAATACTATACTAAGTGGAGGGAGTTTAATGTTCTTCATCTGAAGCAATAAAAAATGAATAAAACCAAACCAAATAATAACACCAAATTAATATAAGTGGATAACAATAAAAATAGTAATCCTTTAATAGAAAAATAGAGTTTCAAATAATGTTCAATACTCTATCATTAAAAAAGTGAAACTCCACCTTCTACGATCAGTCAACGGATTTACCCCTCCGTATGAAGTGTAAGAGAGTTAAAAGTGGAAGAATAGGGGATTATGAAACAATGAAAATATATAAGAGGAGATGGAAATATATTCATGTCTCTAATACTAAAACAACAACCTCACTTAAATCTTTTTCAACGCCATTTAATTGAACTGTACACTCATATATATATATATAGGGTTTATAGGTGAAAAAAGTTCCCTCTAGATTTATCCTTCTAAAAGTTTGAGTAAAATTATCAGATTAGATGGATGAATATCAAGAATATTTTTTATAAAAGTTCGTCCAATATATATTGTTAATCCTTACATAATATTTAAGGTTATTTAAATAAGCATAAAAATTGTTATGCTTGACTTAATAAATACTAATTTTTCTTGCGAGTATACATTTAAAGTCCCTCCACATTGGATCCCTAAATGGATGACTTAATGAGATAATTGCTTCATGAAATTTAATTATGAATTTATTCTAGGATTATTAAATATAATAAATAAATAATAACTCTATTTGGATGTAATTATAAAGTTATATTCCCCAAATACAGATGTGTGGCCCATTTGGTCAACCAAAAAAATTTCTCCGCATGATTGATTTTTCTGGGCTCACGTGATTCGAATTGGATCTAGATCGACAAGAAAATTTTAAAGACCCATAATAGTGTACTACTAAAAATATTAATAACTAAAATTAGATAAAAGTTTAAAATATATGCTCAAAATACATATGAACCCTGAAATTGTTTAAATTCTATAATTAGGACATTTTCATAATTACACCCTAAATTCACAAAAAATATTAAAAAAATGGAAATGTGATATAATTAATTAATTGGAAGGCATAAAATCATTTAAAATAATATAAATAGTTATGAAAATATTATCTATATATATTCCTCCACACATAGAACTTAAAATCTGGGACAAGTCAACATCAAATTAAATAAAATTTAGAACACATACCAATAAGGTCCAACAATTCCACACAAAAAACAAAAGGTATAATGCCTTATCATAATAAATTATTTCAAGTTTCTAATCTAGATAATTAAATATATTTGATCTTTATTTCTCCTCCCATGCACAAAATCCACCCACCTGACATGAATTTTCTCTAATCTCCCAAATGTCAATTTTTTATAAGGATTTTCTCATACAAATAAATATGAGAGTCACCATAGGTTTGATAAATTCATACATATCCACTAGATGTGAGTCTTTTACATGTTATTATCATGACTAATATTTAGTGTCATTTTTTGGCTTTCGGTTGGAAGGATTGATATATCAAAAAATTCTGAGTCAGAATGAGGAATCGTTGCCTCTTTTTGAAACAAAATTGCAATATTTGAATTTTCACTCATGATTGGTTTCATCCTCACTCCCCTTAGTAACAAATAAACTCCATCATCATGAAAACAAGTGGAAATTGGTCCCCATTTTTCTTTTCAATCATGAAATTTCAATATTTAAAGTCATAATTTTTCTTGAAAGCTCCAGTTAGACACAAAATTATTTCTCCATTGGAAGCTCCAGAAAGGCCCAAATTCTCATATCATGAATGTTAAATAGAAGAAACTAATTTCAGCAAAATTATTTTTTCATCAAAAAAAATATTCTCACTACTTTATTATCCACCTAATGTATCACCAATTTAGGTATCACCACACCACACAATTTCCCCTCCACATAAGTTCAACTAGTTCATGAAATTTCACTCCAAGATTTGGTTGGATAGAAGAAATTAGCTCGTAACATGGCTAAATTATTGGTTTTTAACGAATTATAAGGGAAAAGGATTAAACACACAAGGTAGGATATAATAAAACAAGATTATCTTGAAATGGTGGATTTTAAACCATAGAAATGCCTCAGTCATTTAAAAGACACGAACCAAAAACCCTCATGTTTTGACAGGAATAATTTAAATTTAGGTTAAAGAAAACATATTCTTATTCCCTCAAGAAGTTAGTTAAATGAAAAAAATATGAGAAAAAAGGTTCAGATCCTCACTGGAAAGACATTTCAAATATAATTATAGTGAAATGAAGAATGAGATTCAAAAATCAGAGTACATTTCCTAAACCATTGAAATATTTGAACATGAAACAAAGTCATTTTTAGCCTTAATTTAATCTTAGTTTCATGGAATAATTTGTTTACATAATTATAAAGAGTTTAAAAAAATGTAATTTGTAATCATTTTAGCTCAAAAGTTTTAAAAACACACAAAAAATTAAAAAATTATTATTTTTTTCAAATAGAAAAAAAACAACAAATGAAAATTCTAAACTACAATGGTTCCCCCCCACACATAAACGAGGTATTTTAAACAATGAATTAAAAAGGGTTTAATATATAAAATAATTTTAAAATGAATTACAACAATCATGAATATTTAAAGGAGAGGTATGACATAACATTTTGGAAGTGAAATGTTGATTTAAGATCCTCAATGCTGAACACTAAAATCCTATAAGAAAAAGTATAAAAGAAAACATAGTAAATTTATTAAAAAAATGAAAATAGATATAGAATGAGGTAATAAAGATATATATTAGTTGAATCCCCCATGTGGGACTAGGGTTTTTGCTACCTCGATATGGGAAGTTCCAGTTAGTTTCCCTAAATCTAATGGATTTAAAGTTTCTTTAATGTGAACCACAAAAAATATTATTTCTAGCATGAAATTATTACATTTTTAGGACTCCATGGATATTTTACGCAAAATACACATCCATGGAAATGATATAGAAATATCATGGTGTGGGTAAGAGAATAAATGAGTCCTCATATTTCTTGGTTTCTACTTTCAAATCATCTTCTTCATTCTACAATGATTTATCAAGGTATGATGCATCAATATAATTATAAAATATAAATTTAGTGATTAATTTTATATTAACAAAATTAAAGCATGAGAAATTAATATAACATTTTTTATTTCAAAGTAAGCATCTTGTGTATCTATTTCCTTAGAAAAATTCTCATTGGTTTCCTCTTGTATTCCCTCCAATAAATGATTATCATTTTTGGGGACCTCTATATGTTACTCTTCAGGTGAATCCACTTTTTATTCCTCATCTAAAATGGAATGACATGTTTCGGATGAATCTGAAATATTAAAACAAGGTAAAGTAACACGCAATTAATATTTAATAAAATCATAATGAAAAGAGTTTTAGAAAAGATAATCTCCTTTAGTTTTTTAGCTTTAATTAATTCGTTAGTGGGAGTTCAATATTGTTGTTAAATTTCACTAGATAGAGGTAGGTAGTCAAGATCCTCGATATTCTCTTGAAATTCCACAACCATTGTGGTGTATTCCTTTAATAGTTATAGACCTTCTACTTTTTAATGATTAGGGGGATCAATTAGTTCATCACAATCGTTAAAAAAGTCATCCAGATCATGTTGATCTCCAACAAATAGATCAATATGTAATTCATTCCCCTTAGACTCCTCAGGTACTAGGTTTTGTTATGGTTTCTCCATCAATTCATGATTATATTAAAACGCTAGTTTTACTTTTCTCTTCAATTTTTTTATTTATTTTTACAATTCATAAATTAGAACATTATTATAATTAGTCACTTCTTCTTGTTTCTTATCAATCATTTATTGACAAAATTATGTAATTTAATCATGGGTTTGAAATGATTATTTTGATAATACCTCCAAAACCTGGTATTTGAGATTCACTAAATGGTCCTAGATGATATCCTTAGAATTCATCATTTGGGATGATTTAGATTTAAGATCACCTTATGTATTTGGAAAAGAAAGAGACACTATCCTCTATAGAACAAAATGATTTAATAATTTTTTGATTCACATGTGGGTAATTGTTCCATGAATTATTGAAATAATCATTCAAAAAATCATGGAAAAGGAAATTTTTATGTTTATTTCACATTGTTGGAATTGCCTCCCTGGAAATGAAACCAGGTTTTTACATGTTCCAATCATTGGGTGTGATGATAAACTATTTACTCAGATAAGATGTAGTGTAGTAGTCAATGTATGTTTTCTCTAGAGAGTAGCACAACAAAATCACGTTTTCACTTAAATTTGAGAAAGAAGTAGAGGTTTTTTTTTGAATTTTTTTGATTTTAAAAAGGGAAAATCCCATTAAAAATAATGTTTTAACAAATTTGGATTATGACAGTGATGGTGTTAGGATAGTATCACCTTTGTAAATGTCATCATAGTGGTAAACATAACTCCATCTCTCTTCCCACTGAATGATAAGTGAAATACTCAACGATCGTGTTATCAATATCGCTTGTTTGAAAGAAGCCTTGGAAACCACGCATATGTGCCTGAAGATTCATAAAACATTACAAAATAAATAAACAATGTATCTATTGGGAATTTTTTCTTCCACATAAATCTATATAATGTTCACTTATTCCAGACACATTCCAATGATCGCTAGACACTCACCTCATGACATAATCTACTCGACCGAGACAAACTACACTGGACAAAGAGAGTTTAATGTTCGTAAAATGAAGATATAAATAATAAATAAAACCAATACCCAAAATAAAATTGCATTATGTGATTTGGAAACCACTAAAAATATTAGTAATTAAAAAAATAGAGTTTCAAATAAAATCACAAGACTCTGAAATTACAAAAGTGAAACTCCTTATTCACTAAACACTCAATGGTTTCACCCCTCCATGTGAAGGGTAAGAGAGAAAAAAAGAAGAAGAATATAGCATTATTAAACTAAGAAAATATATAAGATAAAACCCCTTGGTCTTCAAGTCTCTAATCTCACATCACAGAACCACATTCATAAGTTTCAGAACACTTGAATGGAAATTAATGGAAACACATATATATAACATTGAGAGATGGAAACATTTCCCTCTAGATTTATTCCATTGAAATTTTGAGTTCAATTATCAGTGTAAATGGCTTAATATTAGGATACTTTATTCATAAAATTTATTCCCTTATCACTTTTTCAACCTCCCAAAACATATCAACTTATTTGGTCAAGTTGAAAAAATTTATGTTTGAATTACCGAGGGCTACTTTTTGAAGCTTAGCATACATCTCAACTCCCTACAATTTGGATTATTAAATGGATGATTTAATGGGTGAATTTCATCATTAAATATATTTGGTACCACATATAGAATTATTATTTATAATAATTCTAAAATAAAATTAATTTAATGTCTCCACAACACAATATAGTGAAATTACTAATGTGGGGTCTATTATGTTGGCCAAAAATATTCTCCACATGGTTGATTTTTATGGGTTAGTGTGTTTTGAATTGGATTTGGGTTAAGAAGACAAAGTAGAATCCAACTAAAAAAGGATAATACAAAAAATATAACCACTAAAATATGATCAAAATTTTAAAAGATATGCACCGAAATAAAAAATATTTAGAAAATTGTTAAATTTCTAGAATTAAGGAATTTTCACAATTAAGCCAAAAATTCACTGAAAATATTATATTTTTGGAAATAACCTAAAATTAGTTAGTTGTAAGGGATTGAATCATTTAAAATCACATGAATAATTATGAAAATATTATCTCTATCATATATCTTATGAGGTATGGCTATTGATTTTGATTTGATGAATAAGATGAATCTTATCAGGAAGAGAATTTTGAGTATAAAATATGGGAGTTAGTTTTTTATGTAGAGAAGAGAAATTATGTGTAAGAAACATAAGCCGAAGAGTTTTATGATAATGTCAAATTCATTTCAAAGTACCGAGGGTTTTAAATAATCAAATGTAAATGGAAAATAAATATCATTTCTATTTATGGATCTAGATGAGATATTTCTAGGTCCATATGAAGAAATTTTTATAAATAATAAATCATTCGTGGATTATGGTGAGATAAACGATAATGACATAATGATTTATATATTTGGATATTTTAACATTACTAATGTGAAATTAATTTTTGAATATCCTGAAAAAGGAACTTTTCTAGTTTATATTAACAGGCATTGCTCTGAGGGTAGGGTAGTGTGAAAAACATCCTCTATGATGACATGCATCTCATGTAAATGATTCTGAATGAGAATAATGTGAACCTACCTTGATAAATTATAAAGGATATGTTTTATTATTTTAAAGGATAATGGATAATGAATTATTATCATTATTTATGGATACTGATTTAGTAATTTTGAAAGTGTGATGTTCTCACTAGGAGAAAATGGCCAAGAAATTTCATCACAATTGTACTCTCTCAGATGGTGTTTTAAATAATACATTATTTACATGGAATGATTAATAAAATAGACAAATGATTTTGAAATGATATTCTAACAACATTGACTATGAAAAGGAAGTGGGGAGACTTTCTGGAGCTGAGGTAGAGGCTTCTGAATTGAATGGTGAAGGTAATAAGTTGGCTGTAACTGAATTTGTTGACATGACTAATATTTCATATGAAAATTCTGATGAAATTTTAGTAGATGAGGGTTCCCATGATAAGGATGATGATGAAAAAATCTCTCACCTATCGAGGATGATGATGTGGTTTTTGATGAATATCTACACCCATTGGACCCTATTATACTTTCATCCCATAAAAAAATAATCATGGGATATTGATGGTGACGAACAGGTTACTAAAAAATTTGTTGAATAGAACAATATTTTAGATGAAATTTTTTTTAATGTTCTACAGATGATGGTTCCTTTGATAAGGATAACCATTAAGAAATTATCTCTCCTATTGAGGAAGAAGACACATTATTTTATGAGGATCTATACCCATTTTCCACATGTAAACTCTCATCTCATAAAACATTTTTGGATGAAATATATGATTTTTAAGGTGGATTAAAGGTGGGAAGGGATGAGATGATGAAGTGGAAGGTGAAATCAATTTCTAAGTAATATTATGAAAATTTCTAGCTTGGAATGGCTCCAAAATTAGACATTGATTAGATGAAAGACATGATGGAATTTGAAACTGAATTTGTAAAGAAGAACAAGCCAGGTAAGAATGTTATGTCGGGTTCTCTAGCTAAATATTTGAAGGAAATGAGGATTCAAATTTCTTTTCTATCTTATTGTAAGGTTTTTTATACCCATACAACATAGATCAAATTTGTTCATCATGACAGTGTATCAATGGTATATTTTTCGCTTATTAAGGAAGACATTCCTGAATAAGTAAAGGAATAAAATATTGGAAAACATGATGTGGAATATTTTGATAGTATACATACCCAAGTAGTAAGTGAAATTACAATTGTTATAAAAACATTGACTAAATCGATTGAATATTTAATAGAAATTCATTCAAATGATGATGATTTTAAATAAAAAAATGTGAGAAATGTTGTTGAGGACTACAAAAGAAGTTTATCTACTAAAATATGTGATGATCTTGATTCTGTTTTTTTAATTAGTGGAATACTGTTTTTACAAAGAGGAGGATGACAATGTCTGAATATTTTCAGCATCTAATGTAGGTAAAAATGTATTCCTAACGCAATTTAAAATAATATTAACAATTTATATGTATCAAAATCATATGAAAGTTAAAAAGAAGATATTAATGGAAAATAAATAGCAGATAGTGAAAAAGGAACAGCTGGTGGAAAATAAAATATGATTGATGAGAAGGATTTGTAAAAGTTTAAGTAGTTAGTTTCTAATATTGATGGTTGTTATACAATGATAGAGGAATTTATAGATTCTCTATGAACCTGATACTTATTTCAATGTTTTTATATTATTTTAAGAGAATTATATGAAAATGTCAAATGAATTAGAATGGTATCAAAAATGAATGGGATAGAAGAATTGATTAATTTTCTATATAGTTTGTAGACAAAAAAGATATGAAGCACATGAAAATTTTGTACTATTATTAATTGAGATAGGGATATGAAACACTTATAGAGGATGGAAAGGAAAAAATAATTATAATATTGTATTTATATGGCATTGCATTGTATGAGATGAGAGGCAACCGAGCTCTCAAAACTCAAATAGAAGATACCATTGTTGCATCTAGAGGACATTTGAAGCATGTTATAGTTCTACATTGTTCATTTCATGAACATTTTGTGCAGTATCCATCTGTGAAACCTGAAATAAATACATTTTATGGTCTACATGTTATGAGACCATCAAATCCTGAACATGTTTCAAGTTATTCACAACACAGTCCACTAATTATAATCTTTATGATCCCAAATAATCTAACCCGAGCACCAATGATTCACAGGCTAACTGATTTTGTGCGTGGTTTTTTGGACTATTTATTCTTGTCTTTTTTTCTTGAGTATAGTTATCTTATCATTATTCAATAGATGTATAAGTCGGATTCTACTTCAATTTAGTGCTATATTCATTAAATTTCTATTTTGGTGTACAAAATTAATTGCGCTATTCATTTCTCAATATTTTTATTTTGATATCACAAAAAGGCAATAATTCCATTGAAAAGAAAAAAATTTACTTCACTCTAGCTGATTAATTGGTTTAAATATTTATCAATATTAATTAGTTATACTACATGGATAATCTAAAAGGAAAATGATTTAGGCCCATTATGATTTCTCAAGTGGTGTGGGAGTCTGAAGAATTCTCTCTTTTATAAATTTTAACTGTCCAATTCAAATATTAATAATCATAACTTTTTTATCTCATCTTACATACCCCCCCATGGGACCATCTCCAACCTAGCATTAAAAACTCAATTTTTGTGTGGATCTGTGCTCTAGAGAAAACACTATTGGTTTCCCTAAAATAGAGATATCGTACAGTTCAGCTCCATATTTGGAGTTTCACGATAGATATGCTATACTCTTTTTACTATTATTCATTTGTAACATGGATTGAGGTTCAACTCCTTCAAAACCTAAATACAATCCTTCCTTTATATAGACCAAACCCTAAATTCATGGTACAACCTTTTTGGTGACATGGGATAGAAAAAAATATTAGAGCACGGTGTGCCATCTATTTTTACTATGAAATCCAAGAATGTCAGGTCAAATAGGGTTAGCATACCATGTATGGATATTGATTTGATTGTATTAATAAATATATTCTTATATTGAATATATTTTTGAGTTCTTAAAGATTGGAGTTTCTTTTTTATGCGAAGAATACTAAATATGTGTACAAAACCGAAGTTTAGTAGCTTTATAATAATGTTCAATTTGTTTTTGGATGTACTAGGGATGATTTATAATAAAATATAAATTGAAAAGAAATATCATTTAAATTTATGGAACTAGATGAACTATTTTAGTGTCCACATGAATGGAAGATTACGTACAATAAATCCTTGGTGGATGATGGAGGGATCAAGGTTGTTTATATATTCTTGTATCTATTTGGATCATCTAACGTATAGAATAATAAATTTCAGTTTTTGTAACCTGAAAAAAAGTTTCCTTTCATGTTTATTCTAATGGTCATTTCTCCAAGGGTATGGTATTTTGAAAAAGTCCTCTTTGTATACATGTATATCATGTACATTATTTTGAATGAGAAGAATGTGAAGATTACTAGATACATTATGTGGGTGATAGATCATTATAGTAAAGTACATAAGTGATAAATTTATTAACCTTGTGGAATGATTCTAAACCTACTACTTAAGAATTGTGATGTTTCTCTCATGGTGGAAACTGATAAGATGTGTCATAAAAATTTCTCTCTATAAGCTAGTCTTTTAAACAATATAGCATTTAATTGGAATTATTTATAAAATAGGTGAGTGGTCATGAAACGGAATAATAATAGTAGTTAAATTGAAGAGGAAGTGGAGAACCCCTATGGAGTTAAGGAGGAGGATGCTTGAAGGGTCGGTGTAATGAGTAGGATACTAATGAATATATTAAAAATACTATGATTTCATATAAAAATCCAGAAGAATGTTATAAAAAATAGGGTTCCCATGACAAGGATGGCCAATAAAAAATTCCATCACAAGTCGAGGATGACTATGAAATTGTTAATGAGGATATACAATCATTGGCCCTTGGTAAACTATCATATCATTAAAAAATACACGAGGAAATATCTGATGTGAATGGTGGTTTAAAGAAGGAAAGAGATTGTGAATGTAATTAGATGGTATGTAATGTATAGGGACCCTAGCCATTTCCATACAACATTGCTTTATTTTAATCATAACTATACATTAGTGCACATGCCAAGAATCGTGATGTCTAGTGTCTTTGAAGAGTAGGTAGACAAAACTAAAATCATGAGACTAAAAAAAATCTTTATTTAATATTCAAATTGAGATCTTAACTTCCATTGTTCTCAAAAATCTATATAGGGTACCCTGGGGAAAAAATGAACAAAGGGATGAACTAAATATCCCAGTAAGGGAATAACCATAAGAACAAAGCATTAGCACAAGGAATATAATGCATGAAATGGTGATATAAAAAGGCAGTTAACATATGGAACGTTAACATATAAACATGTAATAATGTAAACAAGGTGTCATAGAAATATGGAAGAAACATAAAACATGACTTTACTACGAGTCAAGGCTAGCTTCCAGTATTGTTTCACATAGTATAACAACCCAAACCTAATATCCAAGACCATCGAACATAACATCTCACGAGACTTAACAATACCCAATGAATTATAGTGCAATATAGGTGCTCCCATCATCAATTTTCATTAAATTTTTTTCTACATAAATAATCATATATACTCAATCTTACATAAACATATGGATTACTTATAGAAAGGAATTGTGAACCATAATCATGACCCAAATCATAAAATATGGGTGTAACACAAAAGTTCCCATGAAATAAGTGAACTAATGTATACATATAAATTCATAAGGGAAAATATATATGTATCATGGTGATTGATGACAAGTTGAAGTGACTACATTGAAGAAATGTATTCATGAAATGTATGCATAAAAACATTTTGGGGCAGTTTGACTGAAAATACTATTGAGCCTTTAAAATAAAAAAGTAAAAACTCCTTAAAAAAACCAGATGTGAACCAGGAAGGTTTTAAAAATAAAAAGGCTTATTTTAAAAAGACAATGGAGGCTTAAAATAGAAGATAGAGTGCACTTGATGTCCGCTAGGAATTCAAAAGTCTCCCTCAAAATAGGTTTTCTTATTTGGAAGTATTGAGGAAGGAATCAGTTAAAAACATGTACATCCTTAAAAGAGAATGATTAATGGAACTTGTAACATTATTTTGGGAAATTCACATAAAATTTAGAATATTAAATTTATAATAATAGATAATGTAATTTAGGTAAAAATAAAATAAAGAAACTTGAAGGAATAATGAAGGTTTGAGTTGAATTCATCATTGAATATCGACATGGTATCGAGTGTACGTAATAGGGATTAATGGGATAGAAAGGGGTTTCTCATTATTTAAAAATCATGAGGACAATATGGGGGAGGTTTTTAATCATACCCCATCAATAGGGATTACACATAAAAGGTAATAACATTAAGGAAAATCTTGAATACAAGTGAAATAGAGGGGATCCCTTACCTTAAGTCTGATGGTGTACTCCACTTTATATTAATGGCCTGAATAATCAAATTAGGGTCATTAATTAATAGTTCTAGAATATATTATATATGTAAAATATTTGTTATAACATTTTAATATTCATTCATGGCCTTTTTTAATTGGTTAAGTGGTTCAATTTCACTGTTCGGCTCCTTTTGTTTTCTTGTTTTATATGATCGATTTACTTATTTTCATGAATAGATAAACATTTAAGATGAATGTGGTAGTACAGAATTGATTTTATAGTAAATTAATTAAAATAATTGTGATTACAGGTTTGTAAATTAAATTTTTTTACTTGGAGGGAATTTGAATCACAATATAATACTTTAGTGATAACCATTTGGGTTTATTGGCAGTTTTTGGCCACAATGAACTTGATTTGTTTTGTAAATTAATACCATGTGTAAAAAGGAATACAGAACCATAGATGAGACATAATAAATATATTATTTTCTAGTTCAACGATGAAAATTGAATCATGAATATAATTGAATACAGTAACGGAAATTGAAAACCCATCGACCTTGAATGTTGTAAATTAACACATCTGAGATGGTATCTTTACTACTAAAATAATAAATGGGTAAAAGAGAGAAGCTAATAACTTATTGAATTATCGTAACAAAGTTATACTAAATAAATGGTTCTTGTGTTTTCATAACATTGGTATGATGAGAGATAAGGATACAAAAGTATACAAAATAACTTTAAAAGACAGTAAAAGAATTTAAAAGAGGAATTTACCTCTTGAATCAATTTTCCTTGGGTGCCTTTTAAGGGGAGAGTATTTGGTCTTTTTAGAATAAAAAGGGATGTTGGACGTGGGGAGGGAGCTTGGGGAGTTATTTTGTCAGAATTTAGGGATGGAACAAGTCTTTAGAGGAGTGAAGAGAAGAGGTAAGGAGGGGTGGTATTTATAGTGGTGGAGAGGAGGGTTTTCATTATATTATAATCATTAGTTTATTATTTTTACATAAGATAAGAAATTTTGATGATACCCTAACCAAGAGTCGTAATAAATTCAGATGAGTTCAATATTTGTGTCCTAACATTAATTATGATTTCAGGAATGGTGTATTTAAATTTTAATGTATTTATATGGGAAATAAACGTATTTTACTATTAAAAAAAATCAAGTATTTTTGAAGAATCCCCAAAATTTACCGTAACCATTTTTGACGTGTAGAATTCGAAAATATAATCCATTTTTCCAAAATAATTTTTTAAATATTATTAAATTAATATTTAATTAAAATCATAATTTATTCTTAAAAACATATATTAAAACATTTATTTACTAATACCAAAATATAGGTTCACCATACATTTATTTAAATCTTATTTATATACAGTCATATGTAAGGATTCTATTTATTAGGGTATATAAGAATTCATTAGGGCAACATTACTATTCATAATGGAATTTTACTATTCACTAAAAAAATTATGTTTGCCTTATTTGACTCCAAATATCTTATTTATTGCAACTGTGAAGGTGAGATTTTTGAAATTCCAAATCCCAAAGTGTCAAAATTATGTTTAAAGGTCACATAGTACTCAGTAGTCCATTTTGTTATAATTTAATGTGATTATATGACTTAATCATAAGAAGGAAATTTCAATTATGAAAAACATGGTCATTACATTCTTCCCCCATTAAGAAATTTATCCCTTGAAATTTTATTTTACATTATAGGTCATAAACAGGTGTGGGTAATTATCCTCCATTGCCTCTTTTATTTCCCTTGTTTCCTCTTCATACTTTTGATTCCTCCATAGTACCTTGACTAGGTGAGTAGTCTTGTTATGTTGAACTTTATCTCTATTATCCAAGATCTTCAATGGATGCTCATTATAAAAAAGATCATCCTCAAACATTACCACCTCTGAAGAGAGTATGTGAGATAGGTCTATTATGTACATACTTAAGAGGGATACATGAATGAAATTGTGTACATTGGAAACGGTAAGTGGTTGTGCCATTCGATAATCCACAACCCTGATACGATCAATAATCTTAAAGTGGTCGATGTACTTGGGAAATATCTTTACATTCTTTCCAAACCACATGACCATATTCCATAGAGATATGTGTAGCAATACCATGTCTCCAAAATTGAACTCAAGGTCTATTCAACAATTGTCTACATAACAATTCTCACAACATTGGACTGAAAAGATATGATGTTGAATGGTATTCACCTTCTCCACCATTTCATCGACCATTTCAGGTCCTAGTAGCTTACCGTCATTGAATTCATCCAAACACGCTAGAGTTCTACACCTTTTCCCAAAATGGAAACATATGGTTCCATTCGGATGCTCGAGTGGAAACTTTTGTTGTAAGAGAATTAAAGAAGTGGAAGAAGTTGGTCCCATGATCCTTTTATGTCCATATAAAATTCTCTCAACATTTCTTCTAGTGTCTCAATAGTTTTCTCAGATTGACCATCAGTTTGAGGATGATTGGCCATATAGGAGTTCAGTTTAGTGCATAGATTATGTTAGAGACTTTTCCAGAACGTCGAGGCGATTCTTCGATATCGATAAGAAACAATAGATAATGGAACTCCATAGAGCCATACCACTTATTTGATGTCAATATGTTTATTGTGATCTAATGAGAAGTCCTCTCAAATTTAGATAATGTGAGCCATCATCATAAGACGATCCAAAATGACCCATATAACATTGTTTCCTCTAGATTTCATTGGAAGTACTATGAAAAATTCCCTGGTAATGTTCTCCCATGTACATGTTGGTATGGTTAGTGTTTGAATAATCCCCTTAGAATTCTGTCTTTCAGCCTTCATTTGTTGAAATAGTTGGTACTTTGATTTATACTCCACAATCTACCTCTTCATATTGTCCCACCAAAAGTTCTCTCGGAGATCTCGATACATCATTGTGATTCTTCGTTGAACATAGAAGGTTGAGATATGTGAATCATTTAAAAGATCATTCTTTATCTGAAGATCGTATGGTAGAAATATCCATGTCCCAAATCGAAAAAATATGTCCTTTCCAATTTTTAAATAGTTGGATTTCCCATTTATAATAGCTTTCTCCCTTTTCTAAATTTCCACATATTTTCTTTGAGCATCCATTATTTTCCCAATGAGGGATGGTTGACAAATCATTTGATAAAGGGTTACTAACATTCCAATCTTAATTATTACCATGTCCATCATCTAAAAATCTGGTAATATTGAATCTTTTGCAATTCCCATCATTGATAAAGATGAAGGATCTTTTCAATGTAGAGAATTTTCCACCTAATTTGACATACTAGGATGGTAGTGGATTGATCAGTCATAATCCTTCAAGAGATCTATCCATAATCACTGGAACATATTAATATCTTTTTCTGTTAATATATATTTGAGACTCTAGTGTTCAGTATATATCTCACACTTCTCACCATAGAGATAATTATGCCATATTTTTTAATGGTAAGATCACTACCACCAACACCAGATCATGCGTAGGATAGTTTTGCTTGTGGATTCATAGCTACCATGAAGAATAGACTATCACATTATCATTTTTCAATAGTACATAGCTATTACCTTATTTTAAGAATCATTGTACCCCAAAAATATTTCTCCACTTGTTGGGATTTGGAGTACTAATATAGTCATAAGCCTCTTTTTAAACTCCATGAAACAATCATCACATTCATGAGACCAGAAAAACATTAATCCCATCTATGTCAGTTTCTTTAATGGGTTTTACAATCATGAAATGTTAATCACAAATCGTCGATAATACATAGATAGACCCAAAATGCTATGGATCTCAGTAACATATGTTTCCCTGGGTCACACTTTAATCACATTTGTCTTAGAAAGATCCACATATATTCCTTTGAGGGTGATAACATGCTGCAAGAATGATACTTCCTCCATCAAGAACTCACATTTACTATTTATTTCATACAACTTCCCCCATAGAAATGTCTTTAACACAGTATTAAAATTCTCCTCATGTTCTTCTTTGCTATTGGTGTATATCAAAATATTATCAATAAAGACGACAAATTTTTTTTTGAGGTAGTATCTAAATAATATATTCATTAAATACATTAAAATTTATGGATCATTAGTACGCCTGAAGGGCGTAACATTGAATTCATAGTTTCTATACCTCATTCAAAAGGAATTATTGGGTATATCTTCCTTCCACACCTTAAATTGGTGATATCTCTGTCGAAGGTCCACCTTAGCGAAATAACTGCCCCCATGAAGATAATTAAACAAGTCATCTACCTATGGTAAGAGATATTTGTTCCTTATCATGATTTAATTTAGCTCATGATATTCAATGAAGTGGTGCATTGATATATCCTTATTTTTGATGAAGAGAAATGGAACACCTCATGGGGAAGAACTCGGGCATATAAAACCCTTATCTAGATTCACTAGTAACTTCTCCTTCAGTTCCACTATCTCTACATTAGCCATTCTATAAGGTGTATTTGATATAGGCAGAGATATAGAAATTGGTTCCATTGAGAACTCAACCTCTTGATTAGGAGGTACACCATGCATCACATCATGGAATACATCAGTGTAATAACTCACGATGGGTACAAATTCGAGCAATATTCTCCCCTTTGTCTCCATCATTTGAGTTAGAAATTCTTTCTTACAGGGAATTAATATCCTCAATAGAGATAAGGATTATAAATGAGATTTATATTCATCCTTACAATTGTAAGGAATTTGAGGATACTTTGAGATGTGATGAGTGATCTCCCTTTCTCTAAAGTTGATGTTATGTTTGTATAAAGATAACAAATCCATGCCCAATATAGCATTGAACTCCACTAAATTATGTATAATGAGATTTACATGGAGGATCAGTCCACAAAAATTAACTGGAGAGGATTTATAAACCATGGATGTAATAATTTACCCATTCATAGTTCTCATAGATAACATATCCTTTAAATTTTAGGTCTTGTTTGATTAGTTCTACTAAACATGAAATATATGTATGAATACGTAGAAATAGAATCAAATAGTATGTTCGCTATTCATGAATGAATAACCAGTGTACATGTCACTATATCATTGTTCTGGTCCACATCAACAGTAGTGATATCATATGACCGTCCTTGATTCCTTGGAGGTTGTTGTTTATTACCTATGACAACCCTTTTTTTAGGGAAATTGTTCACATAATGACCGTGCACTTTGCAGTTTGAACACTACACTACATGTTGACTGTGGATATGAAGCACCCTTTCTTCTTGCACATTAACAAGATTCTTCATATCTTTTCATAAAAAATTATCCAGATGTCTCATCATTCCACATTTGATGAAATTCTTAATTCCCTTTAGACAATTCCCAAGATTCCTATTCTCATAAATATTACAAGTGGGATAGTCAAGCTTATTTCCATCATGGGGTTTTTTTGTTGAACCACCCATGTTGTTATCTATTTTCCACTTATTTTCACTGGGTCCACGGGACCACAAAAATTCTCCAATATCCATTTCACCCTTAATGGAACAATAAACAATATCCTCATAACTATCGAAGACTCGATTCTCCAATTCTTTTCATAGACTCGCCTGTTGCCACTAAAAAAGTTACCCCCTAAGTTTTGGTGTTCATGAAAAATCTAGAGGCATACCTTGAAAGCCTTGTAAAATTTTCTTCATATGCCATGATGGACTCATATTCCTTCTTATTAAGTCTGAGGAACTCTCTTTCCATCATGAGATGAAGGGATAGAGGTAAATATTTAATGAAAAACATCCCCTTGAATTCCTCGTAATCTGTGGAATCAATTTCTTCTGGGGAAATGGTATTCTTGATCAGTGTCCACCACTAATCAGCTTCCCCATAAAAATGAATGACCGCCAGTACAAGTTTCTCTTCATCTGAGCTCTAGATGATAGAGAATATTTTTTTCAATGGAGTTAACACATTGTTATGCATAGAGGTGATTAGAAGAAATTCTAATCATGGGAGGCGTTTTCTTCATGATTTATTCAATGGAAACCTTATTTTTCCTTGGAGGAGGTGGGTGATCTACATGATTCAAGTTATTATTCATAACATGATCCAGCTGGGAATGTAATGTCTTGATTTTTTGATCACCCATTCCAATCATATTAGGCATATCATTAGGGAAATCATCACATTCCCAATCACATTGATTTTTGGAATGTTTTATTCTATTTCCTAATATTATCTATGAAAAAGAACACACAATTAGTAGGCTTGGATACATAGATATTGAGAATAAATAGGAAACATTGAACATAAAAGGATAAACATGTAAAGGATAAGTATATACTAACTTCTTGTTTATTAGGTTTAAATCTAGGTTATCCTTAATTTATTTATTAAATTATATTCTTATGTGATTTTTTTATTCCCTTAATAATGGTTTGTACAAAGATCATGAATTTACCGAAGCATATCCCCCGGGAGTGTCAAACCAAGAGTGCAACATGACCCATTGTCTTGTACCAAGATACCACGTTTTAGGATTGAAACTCATTTTCAGAGTTTTCAATATTAGGTAATTCGTTTCCATAGCCACCTCTACCTGTTTGTATACATACAAGGATATATTTTCTTGGTAAACCACTTACTCTATACTTTACCAAAATTTAGGGATGTTTTCTTATACTTTGTCTCATCCTTAAGGTTCTTACTAATGTGCTCTATTCATACTCTCCAAAAATAACTATTCCATCACGTGATTAGAGCTATAGAGTCCCTAGCCTTTTATATATAACATTAAATGCTACTAAGAATAATTATACATTAGAGTAGATGCTATGGATCTTGAAGTCTACTGTCTTTGAAGGATATGTACATTGAACTAAATAAATGAGACTAAAAAACATTTCCTTATTTAATCATAAAATTGAGCAACTAACTTCAATTGTGCTCAAACATCTGTATAGGGTACCTTTGAGAACACATTAACAAATGGATGAGAAAATTAACTCAGTAATGGAATAACCATAAGAACAAAGCATTGACACATGGAATAGGAGGCATCACTAGATGATATAAAAAGGAATTTAACACATGGATCATTAACATATATACACGGAATCATATAAAAATGTATTCATTGAAATGTGGAATCAACATAAAACATTACTTTAGTATGATTCAAGGCAAACTGCCATGATCGTTTCATATAGTAGCCCATGCCAAGGCTAACCGCCATGACTGTCGCACATAACATCTCATGAGACATAATTTACCCTATGAATTGGAGTTCTATTTGGCCACACCCATATAAATTTTAATGAACATGTTATCCAGATAAAGAGTAATACATAATCAATCTTACATAAACATAAGGATTAACCGTGGAAAGAATTGGGTACCATAATCATGACACATAGTATAACAAATGGGCGTAACACAAAAGTGTCCAATAAAAAAGGAAGATAAATTATACAAAATCATTCATATAGGAGAATATATATGTATCATTTTGATCTAATTCAAGTATAATTTAAAAAATGTATAAATAGTATTAATGAAATTTATGCATAAAACATTTTTGAGTGGTTTTAAGGAAAATAGTAGAGAGCCTTTAAAATAGAAAAGGAAAAAATCCTTTATAAAAACCTATAAGTGAACCAGGATGGTTTTAAAAATAAAAAGACATATTTTATAAAGATAATTTTGGATTAAAAAATAATATATAGTGTACTTTAAATTGGATAAGAATTTAGAAAGCTCCCTCAAAACAGGGTTGCTTTTCTTGAAGTGTTGAGGAGGGAATCAAATAAAAATATCTATATCCTCGAAAGATAATGATGAATGGATATTGTTACACGAGTTTGTGAAATACACATAGAATTTATAATATTAACATAATAATAATAGATAACCTCATTTTAGTAAAAATAAAGATAAATGACCCTAAAAGAATAAAGTATGTTTGGGTTTAATCTCTTAGGAAATATCGGCATGGTGTCATGTGTACTTAAGAGGGCTCAATGTGAGAGAATGATGATTCTAATATTTTAAAAATCATGTGTAATGTTTGGATTAGGTGATTAATCATACCCCATCATTAGCAATTACACATAAAACGGATTAAGAAAGATAAAAATCTTGAATAAAAGTGAAATAGAAAGGATCACTTACCTTAAGTCTGGTGGTGTTCTCCACTAGATATTAATGAACTGAATAATCTAATTTCATTAATTAATTAATAATTTAAGAAACTATTATATATTTTATTTATTTATTATAACATTTTTATTTTCATTCATGACCTTTTTTTATGGGTTAAGTGGTTTAATTACATTGTTCAGGTCTGTTTGTTTTCATGGTTTTTATAATCGATTTACTTATTTTCAAGAATAGATAAACATGTAAGATTTAAGTGGATTTCTAAAATTGAGATTATATGACATTAGTGAACATCTATGAGATTAAATTTTAGTAAATATAATTTGGTTTATTTTATTAAATTTGAACCATTATATAAATCTTGAGTGATAACCATTTGGGTTAATTGTTGGATTTTTGCCTCAATGAATATGTTTTGTATTATAAAGAAAAACCATGTGTAAAAAAGGATTACAGAACCATATATGCGACATAATACATATATTATTTTCTTTTTCAACAATTAAAATGGTTTCATGTCCATAATTGAATACAATAACCAAAATGTAAATCCCATCATCCTTGAATGTGGCAAATTAACACATCTCAGATGGTATCTTTACAACTAAAATAATGGAAGGGTAACAGATAGATGATAATAACTTATTCTATTATCAAAAAAAATTCCATTAAAAGTATTTTATTTTATTTTTCATAATATTTGTATGAGTAGAGGTAAGGATATATATGTAAACAAAAGAACAAGAAAAGAAAAATAATAATTGAAAAGTGGAATTTACCTCTTGAATCAATCTTTCTTGAGAGCCTCTTATGAGGAGAGGATTACGTATTTTTATGAGATAAAGTGATATTTGTCGTGGGGAGGGATATTGGGGAGATATTTTGGTTGAATTTATGGAATTAAAAAGGCTTTATAAGAATGTAGAAATGAGTTAAGGAAGCGTGGTATTTATAGTGGAGAGAGGAGGGTTTTCATAATATTATAATCATTAGTTTATTATTTTTCTATAGTATAAGAAATAGTGACGATTAAATGACCAAAAATAGTAATAAACACATGTGAGTTTTATATTTGGGTGCTTAAAGCCTTTAGGATTTCATGAATAGTGGATTTAAGATATAATGTATTTATACGGTAAATTAATGTATTTTACTATTCACAAAAATCAAGTATTTCTAAAAAATCCAAAAAATGCACCTTAACTATTTTTTGATGTGTAGAATCCAAAAATTAAACCCATTTTCAAAATAACTTTCTAAATATTATCATTCTAATATTTACATAAAATCACAATTTATTCTAAAAAACCAGTTTTAAAACATTTATTTACTAATTCCAAAATATTGGATCCTCATAATTTAAATTGAATATTATTTATATACTATCATATGTAATGTTACTATTAATTAGGAATTCATATAGGTAAAATAAATATTCATAAGGGTATGTTACTATTCCACAAAAATTATATTAGTCTTATTGGACTCCAAACATATTTCTGATCGCAACAGCGAATATTAGATTTTCGAAATTCCGAACACAGAAGTGTCAAAATTATGTTTAATGGTGACATAGTACATACTTGATCGCAGTGCTTTGATTACATGTGATTATATTACATAATCATAAGAGGTAAATTTCTGTTGAAAAACATTGGGTTGTTACATAATGAATCTTTGTAAAAGACTACGATTTTAGAAGAAAATTATAATGAAATTCTTGCAGACATGGGTGACCACGAAAATGTTGTACATGATGAAATTATATCACCTATTAAGGAAGAAGATTCATTTATTTATGATTATATACAACCAATATACACAACTATACTCTCAGATTATTAAAAAAATGGGTTGAAATATTTTATATGAAATTTGGTTTCAATTAAGTAGGGGATGAGCTGATGAAGTGGAAGTAAACATCCATTTCTAAATAAGTTTTCGAATATTTCAAGTCATGTATGGAATTAAAATTAGGTTTTTTTTAAATGAAATAAATGTTGAAAATTTAAAAACAAACTTTTAGAGATGAAAAAACTAGTTGAAATAGGTACTTGTAGTTCTATAGAAGCTGATTTGAAGGAAGTGAGTTTTCAAATATATTTGTTGAATCTACTGAGGATGTTTCTAATCTTGATGCACAGATCAAGTGTGTTTAGAATGACAGTGTATCAATAGAAAAATTTTTGCTAATAAAGGATTAAATTCTTGTAGATGGAAAGGCATCAAATTTTCCAAAACACATTGATAAATACATTGATAGCATATATAATGGATCATTAAGTGGATTTAGAGATGTTAACAAAACATTGACAGAATTGGTTGATGATCGAATTGAAAGTTATTCCACACCATATTATTTTAATGAATCAATTTAATGGAATGTTTTTAGGGACTATCTTGGAGTATTATCTACTATTGAATATGAGGATCTTGATTCTCTTTGATGTTTTTAAATCTGGGACATACTCTTTTTATAGAGATGTGAACTATCATGTCTGAATATTTTCAAAAACTTATAGTTGGAAAAAATGAATTCATTATGTAATTGAAAATACTTATGCATATGCGTCTGAGTCAAAATAATATAAATGTTAATAAAAAGATACAAAATAAAAATCAAAAGTAGTGAGTGACAAAGGAATAACTGACATAAAATCAGATATGATTGCTGAGAAGGATTTGGAGAAGCTTAAGAAGTTAACTATTGAAGTTGATGGTTCTTTTAAATTGATGGGGGAATTTAAAAATCATATCAATGAACCTGATATATATTTCATTGTTTTTGATACAATGATAATAGAATTTGAAGAAATGATAACATGTATTATTAACAACATCATAGATGAATAAAAGAGTATAATGGATCATTTCTCAATATAGTTCAAAGAAAAAAAATAAATGATGCACCTGGAAATTGGTAATATTTTTCATTGAGGCAGGGATATGGAAATCTTATAGGGTAGGGAGTGGATTAGATAATTAAATTATTAGATATATTTAGTCGTGAATTATATGATTTGAGTAGAAATTGTGCTCTTAGACCTTGAATAAAAGAAACCACTAACTCTTAAAGAGCACACACCACTACAGAACAGGGTTTATCCATTTCTTGGTATTCAGTAGTTCTAGCAAGAAGCATTGTTGATGACCCCTTTTTTTAGCACTAGAAAAATAACTAATAAGGGGCCCCCTTTAACAGTTTTAAAAAAGGTATGATAAAGAACACCCTTTATCAGTGCTTGTAAACTAAATGCTGATGATGGGGGGCTTTATCAGTTCTTTTCAGAATAGCTAATAATTACCCCCTTTACCAATTCATTTTTATTAGAACTGATATAGTGTATATTTAAAAAAAATCACTAAAAATAATACATTAATATATAAATATATATTTATTGACATAAATATAATTTATATTTTTAAAATATTTCTTAGATAAGGTAAATATAAATTTACACTTAATATAAAATATATTTATAGAAAATTTATTATAAGATAAATAAAAAAAACATTTTTCATAAAAAATTTTCTAATTATTATTTAGTAATTTCCATTTAATAACAATTGGAAGATAAAAAATCAAAAAATTATTACAAGATATACAATAATTTTAATACATAAGTTGAACATCAAAAGATTGTAAGTATTAATTCGTGTCTCTATTTGGCCACTACCAGATATCAAATTGAATCTTGTAATGGTCTCTAAACCCCTAGGGACAACGGTAATTTTGTTTCACAATAATCTAGGCCCAAATAGGTCTATAAGGGCTCTAGAACTGATTTTTTGGTCGGTGTACCATATGTTTTTAAAATTTGATGGAATTTCACCGTCGTTTAAGGGGGACATTTTTCCCACATTTATTGGGAACATAATTAGTTTCTTGGGATTACATTCGTATTGATATTATTGTATTGAGACTATATTTTTTCAAAATTAGATTTATTTTTAATTAAATATATACATATATTTTATATTTACTTAAAATAAATCACTTGTATAAATCCATATATGAACATATTTAATTTGAAATGTATTTTTATGTATATAATATAAATATTAATTATTCATTTTATTTTATATAAAAAAATATCTTTTTTATTTATCTTATTAAAATGAATGCATATGTATATATAACGTTTATATATACATGTTTTTGTGTATTAATAGGAAGAAATATATATATATATATATATATGCATATTATAATATATATAAATGAATATTAGTATATAATATATTTAAATAAATACATATATATATATATATATCACACATTTAAAATTATATACAAATAAATATAAAAGTAGTTAAATATACAACAAAATAGTCATGGCACAGTCGTAAATATCATTCATTCACATAAGGGAGGTCCTGGGATTGAATGCAGGCATAAATAATTATTTAGTATACCCTTGTAGTGTTGAGAAAGGGAAGTAAGATGCATGATGGAGGAGGGGTATTAGAAAGGCTTGAGAAAAGGGGTTATAAGAACTGAGAATGGGGATTTGGGGGTCTAGGAAAATTTACTTTTTTATGATATTTCTAACCAAAGTTTTCTTTGAATTATAAAAACACAACCTTTACGAGTGCTAAAAAATCACTATTAAAGGAACCCTTTAACAATGCTAAAAAATGTATTATAATTGTTTCCATTAATAGCACTGTTAAAGGGTGCGTTAAAATGAACTTCTTATTAGCACTGTTAGAGAGCCCCTTTTATCATCACTCATAATATCAATACATTTTAATCATTAATAAAACCCTTTAGCAGCACTGCTATTGTACCAATTTAGAGTAGTGAAATTTGTAGAACTCAAAGGTCCACTTGGCACAATTAATGAATACTATGTGCACAATCCATCTCTGAATCCTACACCAAATCTATTTTATGGTCCACCTATTATGAGATCCTCAAATACTAAACTTGTTTCTAGTTCTTTTCAGCCACTATCTTATAATCGTAATCTTGATGATCCCAAATAATCGGACACAAAAACCAATGATCCAAATTCCAAATGATTTTGTGCATAGTGTTTTTAGTGTTTATTTTTACCTTGTTTAATATACAATAGTTCTGCTCTTGTAATTTAATACTAGTCTATTTTTCATTCTACTTATATTCAATTTTATATTCCTAAAATTTATATTTCAGTGAGAAACATTAACTATGTTATTGATTTCTAAATATTTTATTTTTGATATCACAAAAGGGTAGAATGTGACTGAAAATAAAAAAAATTCTTGACACTATTAATTCTTTTGTTTAAATATTTATTAATATTAATTAGTAATTCTATATGCATAATCTATAATTGCATTGATTTATGACCTTTTCCATTTCATGAGTGCTGAGGATGCCTTCTTCAGTGTCTATTTTATAAATTTTAACTTTCCTATTCAAAGATAAATTTTCAATTTTTTTGGCCCACCTTACATAACCCCCGATAAGACCATCTCTAACCGAGTGATAAAATTCAACTTTAGTGTGGATTAGAGCTCCAACCCAATGCTATTGGCTGCACTAAAATGGCGATATTCTACAATACAATAGAATATTTAGGTCTTCATTGTTTCTTCACTATAATGATTTTTTACTTATTTTTATTTTAAACATAGATCAGTGTTAGATCCCTTCAAAACATATGGGTAATCCTTCCTTTCTGGAAACCAAAACATCTCTTCCATATTCGATCATTTTTTGTAAAATGAGAAAGTTGAAAATGTTAGAGCCTAGTGAATCTTCTATTTCTTCTATGAAATCCATGAATGTCATTTCAAATTAGAATATCATACGAGGTAAGGCTACTAATTATAATTGGATGAATTTAACAAATATTATCCTAAATATTGTTTTCAGTGTTCAATAATGTGAGTTTTTTTTGATGTAGAGAATAATAAATTACTAAAGAAAACAGAAGTCGAGGACTTTAATGATAACATTAATTTTATTGGGAGTAACAAGGATGGTTTTTAATTAAATTTAAATGGAAATTAAATACCATTAATATCATTGGATTTAGCTATGAAATTTCAGTGTCTACATGAAGGAAATATCATGTACAGTAAATCCTTTGTGGAAGACGGTGAGATCAAGGCTTCTGATATAATGTTTAATCTATTATAAAATTATAACATAAATAAAACTAAATTAAATGTTTTATAACCTGAAAACAAGGTACATTAAATGTTTATTCAAATGGGTGTAACCATTCATCTTTATGGATCGTGTTTAAAACCACTCCCTTTTTCAATTTTTCTGTTAGTGGCTATTCCATTTTATATTTTATTTATCAGAATCAAATTCCCAGAGATCAATTAGCTTTATATGCTGATTTTGTATGTGTTTAGATGATTGGAGTGCGAATTGGGTGTCTATATGGGTTTTGAGATCATCAAAGACCTGAAACTACAGTTTTGGGTGGTAGTTCAGGGCACACAGTTTATGGGAAAATAATGTGGCCTCATCCAGCTAACCATGAGGCCAATTTTGAAAAATTGAATGGTTTGGGCAAACCGTGCGGGGTGACACATGACCGTGTGATATTTCTATTAAATTTTTGGATGGTTTCGCATGGGTTTTCCATGGTTAGTGAAAACCGTGCAACAAGGTTCTTGGGAAGTGCCACATAGGTAGTACCCATGCAACTTTTGAAGCACAGTTTCTGCATGATTTATAACCATGCGAGCTAACCATGTGACCCTTTGAAGAGGAAGCATTATGATTTTTCCCTAACTCTGTAGAAGTATTTCACCATTATTTTCCCTCCTCTCTATTCATGTATTACACACAACAATAGAGGTTTTTAGAGCACTGGTGGAAAATTGATTGAATCCCATTTTTTCATATTTATTTGACTATATGACTTTATGGGATGTCTTTGGGCATTCATAGACCTCATTTTCTCATGCGAGGCACAATTAGATGTTTTTAACCACCTTGGGTTGTAAATACATGGTGTGTTTTAAGTTAATTGGAGTTGTTTTGTTAAATTGAAATGTAAAAATTAAATTACTTTGAATTTTATATCTAATTAAAGTGTTTTATATATGTGGAAGGATGGATATTTGAATTGGTGTTATCCAATTAATTTCAATTGAAAAATTAAATTCTGTTAATGTGACATGATTATTTGACTAGAATTTTATATATAAAAGTATTGTGATATACTAATAAGAACTATGGGGTTATGATGGGCTTGGAATGAGGAATTGGGATGGAACTACCATCAAGATTGAAGAGACATTGATTGTCCAGTTGGGATTTGCCTATGATTGTTAGATGGTGGTGACAATCAATTGGGAATTGAGGATGTCGATAGTGGTGGGGAAGCTATTAGGTTGTGGGAAAATTCCATGATATTGGAGGTAAATGACATGGGTTTTGAGTGACATGGACATACGAGCATGGGGTTCTGGTGATGATGTGGATTAGGAGATTAATTTGGAAATTACCAATCACTTGTGATGGCCAAAGCACTGGTCTGAGTCATGTGATCACATCTTGACTCTATGCTGAGGTGGTTTTGACCACACATATGGATAGAGACCCCAAATAGTGTGGATTTGGATATGTTATGGGGGTCAATTCCATATAATCTTATTTTTATGGTGATTATCCTTTAGTTGATATTGATGAGGCTTTCGATTGTGGACTAAGGCTCATCGTATTGTGGTCTCACACTTAGTTTGATTTGGGAGAATAGTTATCGCCATTTCAAATGACATTATTGATAGAGAAAATATTTTAAATTATATTAATTTTAATTGCAATGTTTTTAATCCCATAAATATGTTATTTTTAGTGAAATTGTCACATTTTAGGGTTTGGATGTATTTTTAACTAAATGGAAAAAATGGCCTATTTTGGATTTTAACTATTTAAATTTAAGTGTTTCACCCATAAATATTTATATACTAATCCAAATTGTTATATTATTATTTTTATAATTGAATACATGTTGGGTTTTATTTACTGAATGTAGACCCAAAGAAAAATCCACCTTTTGGATCCCCAAATCCAGCTCACAATGCCTGCCTTGAAATCTATGTACACATCTAGAGAATTTTATTACTGGGAATATATCTCTTAAATGGATGACCTAATGAAGATATAATTTCAAATGAATATATTATACATCCAAAGGCACTAAATTCATTTATATTTCCCCACTTTATTCAGTATTCTTCACAAACATAATTAACTGTAATTCAGATATGGGGAATACAATGAGTCTACTTGGTCAAAATAAATTCTAAAATTAAATTATAATTATCTCTCCTAAAAAATGTATAATAAATCTTAAATATTCTGGTTATAAATAGAGGACAAGACTAAACATATTTTAATAATGTTCTATTCTAAAAGTTGGTCATTAATTAGTCTTAACAAGCAATAAATTTCAAAGGATATTTTTGAAGTTAAATTTTTCCACCATTTTCCAATAAAAGAGTCATTCTTATTCATTCCAAAGGGTTGGTAAGATATGTTGGCCATTTTAAATATAAATAGGGTTTATGATTATATAATAGTGTATTACTTGTTAAATGTTGATTTTTTTATCGTCATATCTTGTCTTTCATTTTCTATTTTCTATTCCCCCACCACGATCCTTGTAATCTCCATGCGGGTAATGATCAATATCACGTTTTTTTTCGAGGGGGGAGTGGTGGTTATTTTGGTTTTTGTGATCAAATGTTTATCTTTATGTTATTCTAATGATTTAAATAGCGGTAAAATTTTATTTTTTCAGAGTTCAACTCAATTTCATTGTCATAGAGTTATTATTCCGATTTCAATCATATTACTCTCAATCATTGTCATAATGTTGCATCCAAGGTGGAGTAGAATTATAGTGATGATGTGAGTCGGTAATATACTACTTGATGAGGGTCAGTGTGAGATAATAAAAATTAAGGAGAAGGTTTTGAGTGATACGGTTTATCTAAAAACTTTGTAGAATGTTGGAAATAAACATTTTTTAATGAATAATGATTTCATTACCACGATACTCCAGGAACGACAATGATCATTCAATAAGATCTTTATGTATTATCTTATACATGGTGTTTAACTTATTATTTGAGTATTTCTTAAATATATATATATATATATATATATATTATGTTAATTAATTTCAAACCCCCTATTTCATATTATTTTATTGTAATATTAGTTAGTTTATAAAAAGTGGTAATAGAAAATCAGTGTGTGTAAGTGGTCACTCTAAGAGATATAACCTATTGTGAAAACTATATTGAATTATTAGGTAATAATATTTTATTGGTGATTGATTCATGAAAAATTCCTATAATCAATTTGGAACCATTTATAAGGATTCCAGTAACTTCCAGAATTTGTTTTAAAAAAACTATAAATATTTTAAAAAATGAACTCCATTGCATATATTTATTTTCTTGGTTAAAAGAAGGAATTTTAATGTAAAAGTTCATATGATTAAAATGTTAAAAATATTTATGAGTCTATAAAACAAGTAGCACAAAATAATTAGTTCTATGAGACTGAAAACCTAATATAAGAGTTGAGGAACCAAATGGAATATAGTTCCTCATCCTCGAAAGAATTGGAAGGTCAATGGAGGCTCATGAAAAATGGGAATCAAAGCATATTTTTAAAACATTTTCAATTAAAGATTAATTTGAGAATGAAATTATGAAGTAACTGGCCTTGAAAAAATTCATACCATTTACATTAGAGGTTGAAGAAGATGACTTTCCAGCTAATGCACACGTGGGAGATCAAGGTGAATTAGATGAATATTAAGCTAGTTTTATTGAATCTAAAAATTTATGTGATTATATATTCATTGATAATAAAAAATAATTTACTTTAAACCACTATAATGTTATGAAATATGATAAATAATATCTATCTATTGATATGGAGTTTCCAATGCTGTTTACCAAAGATATTAATTTCTAAGATGACTGAAATGAAACATAATATTACTTTATTGAATCACCATGATTTAATCATATTCAAGATGAATTGTTTTCTAAATTCTACATTGAAAAATTATTTAATACAACAAAAATGGGTCATTCCATGGATGTTAAGTAAGATACAACCCAAGTGTTGTTGGTTGAAGAAGTGCTGGAAAAGCTTTGGGCGGTGTGACTACCTCCTCTACAAGAACTTGCATACCATACAGAGGAGGTCACCGTAAAAGTCAATAGGGATAACCCCAATTATTTTCCACCAACTATAGTCCTCAAATTATATGTCAATTATTTATTAGGGATTAGGAACATTATAATATTTTGTTTGGGTTCTCTATACTTTCTGTTTATTTACAGACACCGGGAAAAGTAACATGTGGTGGTTCATCTCCCAGAAACCACACCCACAATCTAATTGAGGATAATACACTCCAACTGCCTAACATGGGTAAGTAAAAACCTAATACCCTCTTAGGGGAATAATCCAATAATTATCCCATTTATTTCCCCTTTCTATATCATTTTCCATATTTTTATTTTTCATTGTCATTTATTTCTTGTAGTTTTAAAATGGTAGAATCGAATATCTTAACTCAAGGATTCCACCAAAAAATAAATAGGTTAAGCCCTTTATATTTTTTTCATAACAATATAAAATATACCTGTAAAACATTATGGATATCATTTTAGATTAAAATAGGGTAGTAATTGGAATAAGTTTGTAGTGATGTCAACTTGTTCTTATAAAATTTTAATGTGCTTTCATTTTATTTTTCAAGTATTTTTATGAAATTCTCATGTTGTCCTTTTACATTTTTGGTGTGTTTGTGGGGATTCATATGCTGAATCGAACACATTATATAATTGAAACTCTATTCATATGTTTTGAAAATTTCTATATTTTAAATTTTGAGTATTTAATTGAATTTGGAATAGATTATGTTTCCTAATTTAAAATCTTTTTCATTTTATAAACTCTGATTGATTATGAAACTCATGTGCACTAGTTCTGTCCATGTTGAAAATATTTCCTAACCTGAGAGGTTTATATTCTTATTGGTATTTTCCTTAAATATATTTTTTATAGAGAATCTTGAGACATGCAGTGTGATACATTATTTTTTTCTCCTTTTCAAAGCTATTAGAGTACATGAAATGTTTTTAATTTGAATGAGACACCAAATTGAAAGACCATTTTACATTGAAATATAATTTGGGTATACCACTACATATGAACATTAAAAATCTCATAGTATCCATGAAATACGTTTTTATACAATAATATTAAAATCTATTTATCCAATTACTACATTTTATTGAAGTTAAATTCTTGATTATTATTAAACTAAAGTGTGGGGGAGGGAGAATATTAGCTATATTTTTCTTCCATAAATAATCCATTTGATATGATGTGAAGAAATTGTTTCCATATTTATTGTTTCTTTGGATAAATAATTTGTGTTGTGTAAAGATGGATGGGTGGCCAAATTATGATTACAAATATGGGATGAGTGTTCACCAATATATGAAGATCAAAATATTCCTCTGTTTTCCTCAAAAAATGATTCTAAAGAGGAATCCAGATATAAATTAAAGCTGAAACAACGTTACAAATTGGGGAAAAGAGGGATGAAATTCGTTGATGCTGAAAATTCCAACTGAAAAATTCCCAAAAAATAGGTGTTTGGGGGATATTAATTTTCATGAACCCCTCCCACATAAGATTCCACTCCTGAGCTGACAATGAAGAAAAAGTGATAATGAAACCCCATGTCCTACCTGCAGTAGGCCCTCGGGTGGTGACCAACACCATGGGTATTCAAATCTCACAAAATTTGATGAATTTCCATTTTTTGAAAAACAAGATATGTAGATAAGATATATCATCCTAAAAACTACCACAAGACATATGTAAAAGAAATACAAAATCTACCCACATACATTTTTAAAATAAAACTGTTTCAAATGAAATAAAAATCATATCTAAGTACCAAATTTAAGGATAATTTGTGATACAACAATTGTCCCAAAGTCTGAGATATTTACGTCAAACACAGTCCAAATAGTCCTCATGGAAACCTGAAATCTATTTTAAATATGTAGTGTGAGCATAAAAGTATACCTTGTTGGAAGTCCTAAGTATCTCATGCACAAGTAGTAGGAAGAATACAAATACCCCTATGAGAAATTAGTATAACCAAACAACACCTACGAATGTATACTAGAAATCCCATCCTCTCCAAGGAATGATCATCAAGTAATGCAAGTCATGTAAGGTAATATAGTAAGCACATTGATGATTTGGGTACCCTACACCACATTACAATGGTTTACCCACTCATTCTCAATGTAAAACATCCTCCCTTTTACAAAACTTCCAAAAGAACAACATCACTACCCACCTGCACACACTTGTGCATTGTAAACCACATCACATCCCACCCACAGACCCATGGGCCTCATAAATGACATCACATCCCACACACAAACACCAGAGCCCCAAAAACCACATAATATCCCCCACACACACACCTGGGCCCTGAAAAACACATCACATCCTAAAGACACCTAGGAAATCACAACACATCTAATCCTGAAAACACTTGGAAAAAACAACACATCTCATCCCCAAAAAATGGGAATACCCAACACATCTCATCCTGAAAAAAAAGGGAAAACTCAACCCGCTCGTACACACCTAGGCATCGCAAATCAAAAAACTCCCAAAGAATATTGGGCTACCACCACCTGGAAGAGGGATAGGGGAAGAGAAGGTGGTCATCCATCCATCCTCTCACCAGAATGTATGGGAAAGGCACCCTTCCCTGTGACGATGGTGGGTTTTTGGAACATAGTGATAAACTAGGGTATGGTGTTTTATATAAATTGAAATGAAAACAGAAGTATATAAATATTTATGATACAAAACACTAAAGACCACCCTATGGTTTCCAAACCAAAAAATCATCCCAAAACTACCAACTTTTTGTTGCTACCTCTAAATGCATCACAACACACGAAAGGTCACGAACCCATTCAAATTTCCAACCAATTTCATTTAAACACTTAAATTCTTTATTAAAAAATTTTAAACCATTCCATCACTATCTAGGAAACTACTATGTAGGAACGACGACCATCTACCCAAAAAATCTCATCTTAGAAGGTGAAAAGCAACATAAAATAAAGTAGCTTCACATTCCTCTTAATTTAACGCATTCATGATATATAAATCACTAGGAGTGGGGGAATATTTATGTATTTTACTCATGGAGAAAATCAATTTGAACTAACCATACTAACCCCCACTACCATTATTCAAACTTATCCAACTGAAATCATGTTTTAACAGAACCAAAACCCAACTCAAAACTCATTCTAGAAACACATTTCCTCACAATTAGTCATGCACCCTCACTGCATCATAGATCGCCTCTATTCCAAAGTAAATCGATCCATAAAACTAAGATTCCATTACATGGTTATGTTTATGTATCATCAATAATTTCATCCAAAACACCACCCACACTAACCCACAATACACACATGTCCATCACAGGTGTACCACAACACAAACCACAGCATACCCACATATCAAAACATATAAACATCATATCCTATCTATCCTACACCCATAACCAAAAATATCCCACACAACACACCACCCCACATACTAAGGCACAACACAATTTCATATTTAACAAGGAATCCCTTAATTATTCTTCGCTTGTTAATTCAAGTGTTATCACAAAAACAAGGCAATTATGGGGATTCTCTTATTCTCTAATTGCACATGATTTACCAATTTCCATATACAACTGTTCAATAGGAACCAATAAATATGAAATTCATATTTTTTTAAAATAAGGAAAAAATTTCATGATATTTGGTGGGACGTTTAGGTCATATAGTACACAACATCACAATAATATCAAATCCATAAAAACATATGAATCTGATCCCTCTAACACCATTCAATATCATTTTACCGATTCATATCATTGATTTCTGTGGAAAAACAATGATCCATAAGAATAAGAGATAAGATACCTCCCACATGATAAAAAATGGATGATAAATTATGGGAAAAAATACCTTTATAAATCTTATCAACTCATATATGCACCGCAGGGAGAAGAAGAATGCCCGCAAGTGATAACCACACCACAAAAAACACGAATCAACATATTATTCCCAGAAAGATTATAAAAATGATACCCAAACAACCAAATAAATAAAATTTGTACCAAGTTATTGAATCCCAAGGAATGAATAAGAGGAAATAAATGATAAAGAAGAGAAAACTCCCCATAGATCGATCCGGATTTCCAATGTAAATCCACCAGGATTGATAGATCAATAAGAGAGGAGTTGGGCTTAGAGGACTCCTTGGGGGACCTATGGTTTCTATGGAATTAGACGAGGGAGGGAAACTAACAGAAATAATAAATTCTAGTGGGAAAGTAATTTTTAATATAAAACTATGTAGGGGTATTACATGATGTGTAATACCCTTTCACGTCGGGTAATACCCAGAGTTCGGTTTGTGCTAAAAAAGGGTTCACCTCCAGATTTTATATTATTTTTCAAACCATGAAATATTACATAGCATGAAGATATTATTCATGCTCTATAAAATAACTATATGTCCTGAAAACATCAAGGTAAACTGTGAATTATAGTTTCACATAATGGAATAGAGTTACACGGTGTGAAATCCCCCTTTTCAACCCCTTAGCAACAAAACCCCTCCAAACTCCCTATGAGAATCCTTAGAGCACTTCCAATGACCATACATGGAATAGGATGGAAATAACTATTAAATTAGATACATCTCAAATGATTCTAACCCTTATGAATCCAAAACCAATCCCAGAAGAAAGAGGGGTCTGAACAACCACCCCATGAGATACCTCTCAGTTATTTTTCTACACTTGAAACATTACTAACAACCGAACAAATTAACATTCAAATGAAAACCCAATGTATTTCATGAATGATAAAGTGGAAACCACCACATCTAGGAACAACTCCTATGGCATCTGCTAACCCCAAATGTATATAATACATGGCACATGAGCACACCAACCACACCATCTAAACATCCAAATCATGGAATTTAATACTCCATGTCATGTTAATATCCACTCTAGGCATCACTGAATCACCCACACAGATTTAATAACAGAAAACATAATGTGTCTCGATTATGAATCAGGTCTTCCCCTTTAAAAATGTCAGGAATTAATCCCACTGTGCACCGAACATAACACTACCATTGGAAAACAACTAATATCAAATAAAACAAGGTTCAAGTATTTCATTTCAAAAAAAAAATTGAACAAAGAAAAAATCCAGACAACATTGGGTACTAGGAACACTTCAGCATCCCTCACTTCCCATTAATATACTCCAAGCCACCATGCCTCCACAACACACAAACCAAATGAATGGTTTATCCACTCAACACCTTCTCATGATGATGATGGGTCTCCATTTTCCGCTTCATGAACATCACATCATCCTTGACATAAAAATCTTCTCATTCAATGACACGTGAGTCATCATGAATATGTTGAAGATGTTGAGAGATGTGAAATAAATTTTGGACCCTCTCCTACTACGGTGGATGTGCAAAATGATACGCTACATTTCCAACATGCTCCAATACCTCGAAGGACCCTGAGGAACCTAGGATAAATCTTACTCCTTATGCCAAAATTATGAAACCCACATCTGGGGGAAACCTTCAAGAACACATGGTCCCCAAACTTGAGTTATAGGGTCCTACTCCTATGATATATATACCGACTTTTCCAATCTAGTTCTTCTTTTATCCTCTCATGAACAAGCTGAACCATCTCGGTCATGCTATGCACCTTGTTTGAATCCTTAATAGTTGTCTTCTAAAACTCTGTCCAACACAAAAAAGAATGAAATGGACTATTATACAATTCCTAAAATGTATCCATGCAAATGGAGGTGTGATAAGCATTATTTTATGGTATCTCCACCAAGGGCAGATGTCATACCCAAGATCTTCTAAATTCCAAGACACAAAACTGCAAAATATCCTCCATTGTATTGATTTTCCACTCAGTCCTCTGATCTATATGAGGGTGGAAAATAGTGATGAGGTATAAATTGGATACAAAAGAATGATGGAATCCCCTCTAAACCTGTGAGGAAAACTACAAGTCTGGATCTGAGACAATGGTCCTTAGAACTCCATGCAACCACACCACTTCATCCACATTCCTCCTTGCCAAGACATCCATTGAAATAGACTCCTTAATCACCGGGAAATTGGATGACTTCATCAACACAACCCATATAATTCAAATAGTATCATATCATACATGATGCTTGGGTAACCCTATGAGAAAAATCCAGTTAGATATATTCCCACTTTAACTTTTGGTATCCATGGGATGCGGCAAACCACAAGGAACATGGTTCAAAGCCTTCACCTAATGAAGAAAATAAGAACATAAAAAAACACCACCAGTCCCAATTTCATCCTAGGCCACAAAAATTGAATCCTTAATCCATGTTACATATTAAAAAATCTTGTGTGTACTAATAATTGAGATCTATGAAACTCATGATGGACTCCCTCATGCATTTCTAGTGGAATGAACCCCATGACCCAAAACAATCTGTAGTCCTAACTATCGTCTGACCATCCCTTCGGTGCATCACCATGGAAAGCATGATCACATAAAACCTCCTCCTATGTGTCTCCCCCCTAATAATACTCCACCTAATGCATCAGAGAATGTTTCATTGTCATTCGAAACAAAATCTACAACCATCGACTCTTGTATCTTATTCTAAGGCTTCCAACTCCTTCATCGCTCTCCAAGAATCTAAAGACTCCCAAAACACTTCTTTTTTCAACATCCTACTCAATGAATCTGTCACAAAATTTCCCTTTTCTAAGGTTTAGAATATATCAGAATAATTTTCATGATGAAACTACATGCACCACCATTGTCATAGATTTAGATCATGCAAGTAAAATATTTACCTCCAAATATTATGATATGTGATGACCAAAAAGTGATCCACAATGAGGTAATGCTACCATAACATTAGTGCAAACATAACTTCTAAAAAATATAGATCTTGTGTGGCATAGTTATGCTCATGGGGACATAACATCCTGGACCCGTAATAGATAATTTCTCATTACTGCATCAAGACAAATCCCAAAACTAGATGGGAAGCATTAAAAAACACCTAAAACATCAATCCTTACTATAGAAACAAATGCACTAGAGATAAAAAAAACTTCCCCTTTAGGAAATTGAATTATTCCTAACACTACTCACTCAACAAAATATATTGGCCATTTCTAGTTAGATCCGTAAATGGAGCTACAACTGAAGAGAAATCATGTAAAAACCTCCTATAATTACATATGAGACTAAGAAAAATATGATCTTATACCACATTATTGGGTACTACCCCAGAAAAACTCACTTAAACATTTGATAGGTCAACTTCCACACATAGTTGAGACCTCAAACGCCCCACAAAATGCACCTCTCATGCCCAAAACATACACTTTTATAACATCCTGTTGGGATATTGGTGTAGATGAAACTGAAAGATAGTTCTGAGATACCCCATATTCTCCTTATATGACTTCAAATAGTTCAATATATCAAAAATGAATATAATTATGAGCCTATCCTAGAACTCATGAAAGGAAGAGATCATAAACCATGTGAACATGTATATTGCATTTGTAACAGCAAACAACATGACCATGAACTTGATGTTCCCATACCTGCATCTGAATGTTGTTGCTAGGATATCTCCAACCTTTTCCAAAAAATAGTGATATATGACCCACATTTCAATATTAGAAAACCAAATTTACCCTCTTGACTATTCTAGATAATGTATATCCTTGGAAGAGGTTAATGGTTAGTGATCTTCACCTGATTAATCCTTCTATAGTATTTAAACAACCTCAGTCCATTATCTTCCTTCTTTGTGAACAACATTAGGGCACCCTATGAGGAAACAATAGGCTGGATAAATCCATTATTCATCATATTTTCTTTATGAATCCTCATCTACCACAACATAAATGGTTTCATCCGATACAGAGAAATTAAAATCATAGAATCATGGGGCTATATGTTTATTCTGAATATAACTTCATGTCGAGGGTGTGGCTTCACAAACTCTATGGGGAAAACATCCTGGAACTCCAAAATGAATTAGGGAGACTCATGAATTTTAGTTTCATATTTTTCTACAAACATCCCATTCAATAAAGATTAACGGGGATCTACATGCTTACTCTCCACCTGAAAACCCCAATTGCCAAAAAAACCACACGCTGTACATTCATGTCTAACAACACAACTCTTCTAGAGAAGCATTTAATAATAGAATTTGTGGAATAAAACAATTAAATTCCATTAATGAAATAATATGACTTCATCTATAGCAAGAAGAGATCACCATATTTCTGATGTGGTCCCATCATCATTCAGCATCCACAGAATACATCAAACAAGCTAATTTGGACTCCGCATGTCGTACTAAATAACAAGGTAATGAAAAAACTATTTACATCATGTCCAAGTGAATACGATAGAGAGGGTGAAAAAAGCATCATGGATGTCCTGAATCAAACAAAGCACAAGCATGTGAACTAAACAAACTGTGTGTACCTCTTACGATCTTAGGACCTGCTAGAAATCCTACTTATGTGGGGTTCAACTGACCATGCCCATCACCTCTACCTATCTAATGATGATATCTACCACAACCACACCTTGGTATCAGTACCTAAGCATTGGGACATCCTGAGGACAACCTCTATCTACCCATGCCCACTCGGCAGATAAAAATCCTACTTTCCCTGCACCTGATACTATCTCACCGACCACTGATACAGAGGCTAACGGAAACCCAATCCAGCTCCACCAAAATGAGCTTAGGTAGCCTCCAAAGACTGAAATTAAATATGGCTATGAACTACCCAAAAGAAACTATTTGGTATGTCATTAAAATAAATGGCATGAAGACCATTTGATCAATAAGGATGTTGTTGGGGTCGACTCCCTTCCATTTGGAACCGTGAAGGTCCTGGCCCTAGAGACAAACCGCAACCAACCCATCCTCTTGTTGAAATATGTTGGCTCCTTTCTTTCTATATACCTTCTTGTGCATGTATCCTCTCAATCACCCCTACATTTTTCAGAACCTACAAATATTTTTGAAATGTAAAGGGGGTGAAAACATACTAGATCGAAGGACATTTCACCTCCACAAGGCATCATGCATGAGATTCCTCATCTAGAAAGAGATCTAGTTCAAAATCAAGGAGTTCCTCGAACATGATCCGGGGCTCTCATACTAACATACTCTCTTTCTGAAGGGAGAGTAGCTTCTACCTCTTCTCAACCATTACTGTCGATGAATGGAACTATGCTTGGAATTCCTTCTCAAAGTCAACCCATGAAATGTATTCTTCCTTCCTCTCTCCCAGATAAAGCATCCACCATAAACACAAAAATCCTCATATATAAATTAATGATAAAGGAAACCAGTACATTGTTAGGGAATATATCAAAATGAATGAGATTTCAAGCTCCTCAATATAGCTTTTTTTCTCCACGTCCAAAACACTTCCCTCTTACTTTCTCAAAGACCATTATTGGAAGGCACACAACAACTTCTTCCACTAGTCCTCCTCCTCAACATGATCAAACCTCCATTGATAATCTCGTCTGTCTTGATGATCCTCCACTACCCGAGCCACACAAAAACAACGATCAAGATGAATTAAAAAAAATAAAACAAGGAATTACTAAGCCTTAGCAGTATGTATTTTGATTTAAGATTCAATTTAACTCATTTAACTTATTTCATCATCAATTTAGAATTTCCAAAAACAACCAATTTAGACAAGAAAACAAGTCATTATAACGCAAGTACATTTCATTGGGTCTATGCTCTATAAATTGTGTATCCTCACATGGTCATTTGATAGGTTGAAATTCCTTGCATTGGATCAAGGGGGACCATAAAATCTCATATCCTAGCTGGTATTACCTTTCCTATGTCAAGCATTAATATCAACCCGCATTATTCCCCTACAAAACCATGAAATCCTTACTATGCGTTACCTGAAACTCCATCCTATATCTCAACTACTAGCAATGATACCGTTTTGTCATGACCCCTTCCTCCAATGATTCATTTCCTAATATAATAATGAGAAAATAGTGATAATGACCCCCCATGTCCCGCCTCTAGTAGGCCCTGGGGTGGTGACCAGTAGCAAGGGTATACAAATCTCACAAAATTGGAGGCAATGCCCATTTTTGGAAAACAATATCAGAAGATAAGATATATCAACCACAAAAAACCCCCCTGATATATATAAAAGAAATCAAAAATTCACCCCACATTCATATTAAAAATAAAATGGTCACAAATTCAATAAAAATAAAGAGTACATAACAAATGTAAGACTATGAAGTTATACAACAACTATCCCTATGTCGGATCTAGTGACTCCCAGCACTGTCCATGTAGTCCTCCTAGAAACCTGATAGTAGTTTTATATATGTAGGGTTATCATATAAGTATACTCAATTGGAAAACCCAAGAATCTTGTGTATAAGTGGAAGGATGCATATTAATTCCACTACGAGATATTAGTAGAACGAAACAACCAGTACCATGTAATACTAGTCATACCAACCTTACTAAGGAACGATCACCAAGTAACACAAGTATAGAAAATTAATATACAAAGTACATTAATGATTGGGGTACCCCACACTACTTCCCACATGTTTATCCACACCTGCCTAATGAAAAACCTCCTCACACTCCCACATCTTCCAAAAGAACCATGTCACAACCCACGCACACACAGTTTGGGCCCACAAACCACATGAAATCCCACATGTAGACACCTGGGCCTCAAAAACCACATCACATTCCTCTCGTAGACACCTGGGATGCACAAACTACATCAAATCCACCTCACAAACACTTGTTCCCCACAAACCACATCACATCCCAAAGAGACCATGGAAATCCCAACACATCTCCTCCCAAAAACTCTAGAGAAAAAAAAATAAATCTCATAAAAAAACACTTGGTATCACACAAAAAACCTCATCCGAAAACCACTAGGGAAGATACACCCCACTCATACACACTTGGGCCCCATAAATCACATCTTTCCCAAAGAATCTTAGGATACCCCTACCTAGAAGATGGATTACAGAAGAGCAGGTGTACAGCCATCCATCCTCCCACCAGGATGTTTGGGAAAGACACCCTCCCCCATGACAATGGGGGTGTTCAACATGTAGCACTAAACTAGGGTGGTAAGCATATAGAAATAACCCTGAAAATACAAGTATGTACATAACTGATATGAAACACGCAATCCCATCCTATGGTTCCCAAACTAAAACACCATCCCATAACTACCACCTTTTTGTGGCTACTTCTAAATTCATGAAATCACACAACATGTCATAAACATATTCAAATTTCCATTAAATTCCATTTAAAAACTTTTATTCTTTATCAAAATTTTTATTAAACTACTCCATCACTAAACGGGAAACTACTAATCACAACCCACAACAAAAATCCAAAAAATCCATATCAGAAGGGAAAAGGCCAGATATACTAAACTAGCTTCACATTCCTCTTTTTTTAACAAAAATTCATGACATATCAATTTATATTAACCTGGGAATATTTCTATATGTTAACAAATAATGAAAATCTGGGTGAACCACCAAAACCGACCACCACTATAATTACTGAAACTCATCCCACTCAAATCAAATTCCAACTAAACAAAACCCCAACTCACATCGACATTCGGAATCACATTTCTGCACAACCGGTCCTTCAACCTCAATGTTCCACACTTCTCATCCATTATATAATCAATCAATACCTCATCCTATGATTCTAATACATGTTTAGGTTTATGTTTCATCTACATGTTCGTCCACTACATTGCCCAAACCAGAACACAACACAATCTCATGATACACAGATGTTCCACAAAAAAACTAGAGCATACCCACACAATACTACATTGCTATATCATATCTCATATATCCATAACACAAAACCACATCAATTCCACACAACACACCACCCCAAATACCAATGCACAACCCAAATTTGGATTTAACAAGGAATCCCTTAATCAATTTTCACTTGTTATTTCTAGGGGTATTATAAATACTGTGTAATCTTGCAGAATACACTTATTAACCAAGTGTATGAGATTTAACAATTGAAATGTACAAGTGTTAAACAAGTACTAACCACCTTGAAACTCATCTAGTTAGTAAAAAATAACTACCAACAATCATGATTTTTAATAGGTCTTTAGCCTGTATAGTCCACAACATCCCAACAACAATGTTGTCATAAAAACAGATGAATGAGATCCCTCTATGCCCCTTCAATTTCATTTTACCAATAATTATCATTGATATGTATGAAATTACTACGATACATAGGAAAATTACATCAGATCCTGCCCACATGATACACAAACAAGTAGAAATGGAGGGAAATTCTACATTAATGAAGCTTTTCAAATCTTCTGTGTACTTCAGGGCAAAGAAGAATTCCCACAAGCGACAATCACACTACTATAAATATAGGTAAACCTATTCCGCACAATAAGATCATCAAAACGCTTCCCAAAAATCCATCTCAAGGAATCATGTACCATGAAAGTGAATCCCAAGGAAAGAACATGAGGAAACATATGAGAAAGAGGATAAAACTCACCCTGAATTGATCAGAGATCAAAAATAGAAAACCATAAATATTTATAGAACGATGAGAGAGGAGTGGGACTCAAAGGACTCATCAGGGTTCCTAGGGTTCATCTAGAATGAGATTAATGATATAAAAAGGATAAAATAATTAATTCTCTATTGAAAATAAGTTTTTTTACTATGTTGGTGTATTACATCACTTGTAATATCATTTCACATCATGTAATATCTGGGGTTTGGTTTCCACTGGAAAATATGTTATCTCTTGATTTAATTTAATTTTTAATTCCCTATAATATTACATGTCATGAACCTCTTCTTGACATAGTTAAAAATGTCTACATTTCATGAAATCTATAAGACCAGCCATGAATAAGAGTTTTACATCGTGTAATACATTTAAATGGTGTGAAATACCCCCTTTTCCAGACATTAGCAAACGAACTCCACCAAAACCTCTCTGAGCATCTGTCGAAAAAATACAATACAAAAACTCACAGTCTATCATACCAGTAAGGCATGAACCATTACATTAATTTTTTAGTTTATTGAGGAGCACAACATTCTTATGAAAATCTATTTTCATGCATTTACATGACATTAAAGATCAAGCGTCCTCAATCTGCCTCCAATGTTTTAACATTTAAAACCCTCAAACCCTCATTCTCAGAACAGACCATGAAAAATGAATCAATATTGGGGAGAAATTACTCTATAATATTAAGATACTAGGAGGATGTAAAGTTTACAGAGATCGCACATATTACTGAGAACGAGAAAAACTCTAAAAGATCCCTGAGTAAAGAGATAAATTCTTTTTCTAGGGAGGTATGTAGGATAGGAATGTGAGTATTAACATTATATTGAATGGATTTTTATTATTTTTTATGAGTTAGTCAATTTGGATCGATTTAGGTGGCTTGATATTTATCTTGATGTGATAATTGAGTAAGGTTGTCATTTATTCTAAGGGAATTCTACTTTTACCTTTATATAAGATGGTTTCCTAGGAGTATAATGATTATGTGTGTGGGAATTGACAGAGCCAATGTTTTCAATTATTTTATGTTTTAATTTTGATTTTTTAATTCCTAAAATATGTTAATTTAAGGGTATTTGTCTAAATTTATGGATTTAGATGTATTGTGGGCCTAATTGTAAAAAATGACCTATTTTTGGATTTCAACTATTTTAAATTATTTATGTGTTTCAGACATAAAATATTCAATACTAATAAAAATTAAGAAAAGTATTTTTTTTATAATTACATAAATTTTGTGCTTCATTTCCTTATTTGGGTCCCAAAGTTCAATCCACCATTTGGAGACCCAGATCCATCTCACAATGTTGGCCTCAAAATTTGTGTACAGATCTAGGGAATTATATTATCAGGGCTATATATCTTAAATTTACTGCCCAAAGAAGATAAAATTCAAGATGGATAAACAATAAATCCTAGGGTACAAAATTAATTTATATTTAAAAACATTATTCATTATTCGTAAAGTCCATAAATTAGAAGGAATTTAGATATGTGGAATACAAATATTTTGTGTGGCTAGAATAAATTCCCATACTAAATTTGATGCATCTCATTTCATAGAAGTCCAGGAAGGGTTAAATTTTGTGTGTTTAAATAGACGAAAAAATATAACAACTTTTATGAAAAAAACATTCCATTATTAGGTAATTAATTGGGTATTACCAATATAATAATTCGGAAGATATTCATGGAGATAAATTTTCACTCCCTTTTCCAATAAAAGAGTAAATCTTCTTGATTCCAAAGGGTTGGTAACTAGGGTTGTCCATTTTCAATTTAATTATGTTTTATGATACTATAATATTGTTTTACTTTCCCAGTGTATCTTTTTTCATCTCCCTATCTTTTCTTTCATTTTCTATTTTGTGTTCCCCCACCACGATCCTTGTAATCATTATGCAAGTAGAGAACTAACTCTCATTGTTGTTTGAGGAGGGAGTGGTGGTTCATGAGTTTTTTCGATCAAGTGTTTATCTTTATTTTATTCTGTCACTGTCAACAGTGGTGAAATGTTATTGGTGTAGGGTTCAACCCCCCTTCAATGCTATATATTTCTTATTCATATTTTAATCTTATTCCTCTCCTTCGTCGTTATAATGTTGATTCCATGGTGGCGTATCATTTTGGTGATGATGTGAGTGGTTATTATCCTTTATGTGGAGGGTTGGTGTGGGATAATAACAATTCATAGGTTGATGTTTATTTATAGGGTTGATATTTACAATAATTAGAAAACTAATAGTAATTTTTTTGTCAAATAACAATGATTTAATCACCACAATCTCCCTTGAATGACAACGATTGTTCACTAACTTTATTTAGTCTTATATTATCCATTGTGTCTTTTTATTCTTTGTGTGTTTATTTCACTCACACATGCACACACAAAAATATATATTAAGATAAATCATTTCAAACCCATGATTTTTATGTTAGTTTAGTAGTATATTAGTTATTTTATAAATAGTGAAAATTGGAAAATCAGTGTGTGCAAGCAGCCTCCGTGAGAGATCGACCCTAGGGCCAACAATATATTTTATTCTTATGAAATAATTATTTATTTGTAAGATATTCATGAATAGTCCCTCTCACAAGCTATGATAAGAAACAATGGGGAATTTAATTTGAGGACATATATCATTGAACTTCTAGATATCGGGCCATGGGATGAAAAGTGCTTTTGAGAAATGGTCCAAGTGACAGATGAATTTTTTGGGTAGGCATTTGGGACTTCGGTGATTTATTTGATACATGGGTTATCAGTGGGAAGGTTCTTCCGAGTTACTTGTTTGAGGTGGAACCTAATGGACCACCTGGGCTATGAGACTTTGGGGGATATCATGGGATATGGGCCATGGGTCCTCTACTTTTCAGACTTCTAACATTGGATTAATTATGTGACATCTCCCTGGTGGTTGTTGAGCATTAGAGGAGTTTGTGTTTAATAAATTTCTTGAGATGTGAATTTTATTTAATTATAAATTACACTTATTCTTAAATACTCGTGTGGGGTACACACACATGGGTGGTGTCCTACTGATACATATTTTCATAACCTACACAAGACAATAATGATGTGTTTAAAATTTATGACATTATGTTCATGAAAGGGATTGACTTCAGGAGATGAGTCATAGTAGCCATTTTCTTGGGATGTTGGAAAGGAATTTTGAGTTCATTCCATTTTTTGATATCCTTTTTAAATATTTCTTTTATTTTCGAAAAATATTATATGTGTACCTCTATAGTGGTCACCCTTGGGTGACCATAATTTTGGATATTTTTTGTATAATCTATTTAGATATGCATGATCTATTTTAGTTGTGCTACAAGTTTTATGTTTGGCATACTGGAATCATTATTTCTTTATTTCTACTACTTTATTTTGATATTTCTTCATCTATTGAATATTTTTTATTTTTATTCTTATACTCGTAGGTTTGGTTCGAGTGTGTCGTGTATTATTTTTTTCTATGCATGTTATATAAATGTACTTGAACCACTATTATATCATTTCATTGAGGGAATAACCTCGCACCATTCCCTCTTTTCACCCTTTATGCTATTCGACATCCTATGGAATTTGGTGAGGAGTGCCTAAGCCCCGTGGACCCAAGCATGATAGCACAATTTTCATGGCTAATCTTCTCAGGGACAAGACATGTGGTATTAGAAATGTTCTTGACTTGGATTTAGTAGTATTGTAAGGGTGGAAACTAATGTGATCAAAAATGTTTTTTTTCGCTTTTATAATGGTATTACTAGTTGGGTTATGTTATGAATTATGTTTGGTGTTGTCAGAACTAGGTTTAGAAATCATGAATGGGTACCAGAATCCCCATGTTTGAGTGACGGAACAAGTTACTATGGGTGGGAGATATCTGTTTTATTATGCTCATTTTAAGTTGGATTGATTTCCACTTTGAGTGGTATTCGGGGAATGTGATATTATTATATTATGATATGTGTCCCTTTACCTGGTAAGGTATGGTAGAATTTGGGACCATGTCCCAGTATGGAAATTAATGTTCGATATGTATTCATGTTTATGCATTGTTTATGAATATATTATGATGTCTTATATTGTGAATATATTTGTTCATGTGATTAATTTTCTGATTATATATGAAATGTGATATTCCGTACTACGAAATTACTTATTCCATGTGACATGTGATGCTTATAAATATATATTCCTATGATAAGTGAAATAGTCCTAGATCATATAAGAGAAGGGAGGTACAATGGTATGAGGTGTTGTTGATCACCAGGTAAGGCGATGAGGTCAACGGTTTGGGGAAATGTTGGTTTTTTTGGATGGGCAGGGACCAGGGTATATATTGAAACATGGATCTACTAAGAGTGGATAAGGTGTCCATGAAAATGATATTCCATAGGAAATGGTTTTGGTAGGGAAGGGTAAGGGATGTTAGTTGATGCACTACCTTTTACTACATTCCCTATTTGCATGAAAAATTTATTTTTTATGTTGTTTGGCCATTTGATGGTTTTCAGTAGGTTTCTTCCTAGACAACTTGGATAAAAAATTATTTAGTTGATGAAATGGAACATATAGATCACTATTAGGTTCATTACCCTTAGGGTAAGGAAGGACAAGTATAGGTTTAGGGACCATATTAGACTCGGGAACAAGTTCATGTAAAGGAGGGTCAGCTAAAAGATATTATTTGTTTTGGGTTGTGAATTTTCGAGTTGATCAACATGCCTATAGGGATGGAGACAAGATCGAAACCAACATTCTCATTGGAATGGATAAACATTGGTGGGACATGAATGTTAAATCAGGCAAACATAAGAGACTGGAATAAAAGGATTTTGAGGCTAGGTTCTTTGAGAACTTTTACCCAGGAGAAAGAGGGAAAAAATGGAATGAGAGTTATTGAGCCTTACTTATGGAGACAATTCTATCATGAACTATGCAATGATGTCAACTAAATTATCTCACTTTTCAGAATGTATGGTAAGCGATGACACCTCAAGGGAGAGGCTCTTCATGGATAGTTTATGACACACCATTTGTGTGTAGGTAATTATATTTAGGTTGTGTGCAATTATTTATATTTAGGATTTTCTCATTCTCAAAGTTGGTGAATAAAGAGATCATAATCAAGGGATACTTGATGGATAGGTTATACACAAGTCGATTAGAGGAATTTGGGGATTTCAGTGGTGATGCTTCATATGGTTGGATGTGATTCATGTATGAGTTCCTGTAGGGTTTTCCGGACAATGACTCAATCAAACCACTTCATATGGGGTCTTATACATTTTCCCTCCATTATGAGAATCCATAACATGTATGGACTCAGTTTGAGAAGTCTTGAAAGGATTTTTGAGCATGTGTACAAGTCGGGCATCTCAAGAGGTTCTACCGAAAGCCTTCTTGGAAAACCAGTGTTCATGTACTATGGTACACACCGGGTTATGAGATTAATTTTTTATTGGTACGAAGTGAGGGTATTCGAGGTTTAACTACATTTTGAGATCATAGTAGAGGTAGATGGACCAAATAAAGGGGCCAGTGGCTAGTGACTAGAGCATCACAATAGGCAGGTTAGGTTTCAGGTAGTGATGCTTCATGGTATGTGCCTGTTGTAGAGATACCTGAGGATGAATATGCTGGTGATAAGATGAAAATTAGGGGTAGACCATGGGATTAGATTGGTTCTTTTGTTTTTTTGGGATGGATTTTTATGGAATGTACATTGGGTTCACGAGGTGGAAATATTGTATATATGGACTAACCAGATATTGGTCTATAGGATAGAATATTTTTAGTTGCGTTATATATATCTGAGGTGTGAGGCACCAGGTACTAAATTTGAGCCTCATTGGATGCATGATTACTGAGGTTCTTGAAACCAATGAAATAAAAAAGTGCTTGATTTTAAGGTGATTGGCACTGGGGAATCAAGGAGACGGGAGATCCGATTGAGGTGTGTAGCTAGTTGGGTTCCAATGTGGTGTGGTACTTGATTGTGGTGAGAGGCACCAGGGTTTTTTGAGAATTTTTTGAGATGAAGGGCCTCATAGGATCCATGTGTTCCACAGATATGAGGTGGGAACTGATAAATTTCAGGATTAGAATGAGTGTCAAGTTGGAAAATAGAGCACCTGATGATCTGATTGAGTGATGATACATCACACGAGGACTCATGATTATGAGAATATGGTATACGAACTGATTTAATGCTTTGATTTGGCATCTGTTGAGACTAGGGTAGGTCACTCAATGGTGGGGAGCCACCATTGAGGTAAGTTAAGCTATACCATTGATATTAGGGTAGTTCAGGTTCTTTTAAATGGGATGTGTATGTTTGGTACAATCTCTAATTTTATATATTAAGGAAGATCTATGTTATGTTAGAAACATTGTAACATCCTGGGTTTTTGGATATGGTTGAAAACCTATCCCCATTTCAATTTTTCAATTATTGGCTATTCCATTTTCTTTGTGGTTGTTCAGAATCAAATTTTTAGAGTTCCAACATATTTATATGATGTTTTTGGATGGGTTTACAAAAATTGTAGAGTATATTGGGTGTTCATATGGGTTTTAGGAGAATCGGAGTATTAAAACTCAATTTTTAGGGTGCAGGTCAGGGCGCATTGTTTAGGGGAAATACATGCGTCCTCTTCCAGCTAACCATGTTGTCTGTTTTGAATTAATACACAATTTGGGTAAACCATGAGGGGTGGATAATGACTATGTGGACTTGTGATCAGATTTTCCAGAGGCTTTTACATGGTTTGTACATCATTAGTGAAAATCATGTGGCAAGATGCACAGGTAGTTACACTTAGGAAGTACCCATGCACTGTATCACACACGGTTTGGAAAATCATACGAGATAACAAGGTGAACCATTAAAGAGTAAAAATTAGGATTTTAACCTCCCAATTTATTAGTGGTTTCCCCTTATTTTTTCCTCTTATTCATTTTTGGGTCATGAATAAAAGTATAAGAAACACTCTATTTCCTCATACAGTTTTTTTCAAATCATCCATTGACAATACATTCATTAATCCATTGGGGGCATTAGAATAATCTTGATAAGGATTTTCACACCCATACCTCTCTTTCATTTTGATTTTTCATTAGAGGCGTCCAAGTACATCTGAGAAATCTTTCAGTATTTTTATGGAATTTGATGGAAACTATGATTTCATCCAAACAGATTCACATCAGAGGATAATACCAGATGTTTCTAATTCTACATGTCATTAGTAGGTGGTGAATAACCATATTTGTGTTTTAGAGTTATATTTGAGGGGTGATACTTTACGAGTGCCAGTGTAAAATTGATTAGGACCCTTTTTTCATATTTTTATTATCATACGCCCCTAAGGGATGTCATTGGACGTGCCCGAACCTAATTCTCTAATGCGAGGATCGATAATAGTCAATGGAACACCATAGGTTGTTAGGACAATGTGTTTTTTAGGTTAATTGGATTTTTTTGTTAAATTGAAATGTAAAAAATAAATTAATTAGAATTTTTTATCTAATTAGAGTGTTCTATATAAATAGAAGGTATGATATTTGAGTTAGAGTTAGCTAATTAAATTATATTGAATTGATATCTTCATTTAAATTGTGAAATTGAATAATATTAAATTGAATTTATTAATTTATTTCAATTGTTTGTATAAAATAATTGTGATATACTTATGAGACCCATTATTTCATTATGGTCTTGGCCCAATGAATTGGGATAGCAGGACAATTTGGATTGAGGTGATATTGATCATCTAGTTGGGCTATACCTAGGATACTTCGGTGGTGTGGACCATAAATTGGGAATCAATGACAATGATTGAGGTGGAGTGGTAGTAACATTGAGGGAATGGGTCGTGATATTGGATGTAAAGACCATCGGTTCTGATCTAAATAGTTACAGGGTCATGAGTTAATGGTGATGACGTCCCTTAGGATATTAATATAGTGATTTTTGTTCACTCTTGATGGCCAAAGCACCAACTTTGAGTCATATAAACACATATTGACTCTATGATGATGTTTTTTTACAACTAATGTGGGTAGTGGCCCCTGGTAGTGAGGATTAGGAAATATATTAGGACTTATTTATATATAAATACATGTGGAAGGTGAGGAGCCTTTAGTAGATAGTGATGAGGCTTTTGGTTTGGAGTGGAGGCTCACCATATTGAGGAAGTGGTCTTGGGTTGATTTGGGAGAATGGATATTACCATTTCTCAAGACATCATGTTGAGATATTATTGAAACTTTTATTTAAGTATATATATTGATCTACCTCCATATGTCAGGACATGGGTTGAAGAGTGATTTTGAGTAGGGGTATGAGGGACCGGTTACTTATTTAGTTGTACCATTGGAATGTCAGTGATTTATTTGAGACACAATGTGTTAGGAGTCACGTGGTGACAGGTTAACTATTTTAGGTGGTACTTGATGGTTCACCTAGGTTATGAGAATTTAGGGGATATATTGGGCCATAGAATAATGATCCTCTCCTTTTCAGACTTCCTACATTGGTCAAAGAATGAGACATCTCCCGAGTAGCTATTGAGCACCACTGGAGTTCATGTTTAATTAAATTGTATGAGCTGTATATTTTATTTAATTTTTCATTACACTTATTAATAAACACTCATTTTGGGTACACACACATGGGTTGTATCCTACTGAGACACATTCTCACACCCTACACAGGCCCTTCAGGAGGAATCAATACATTATGTCTTTACGTTCACTTAAGGGATTGCCTTAAAGTGACCTGATGTAGTATCTATTGTCTTGGGATGTTGGTAAGGGACCTTGAGGTATATCTAGTTGTAGTTTTCATTTTTTTCGTTTCTATTTTAGTTTTAACATAATCATATGTGTATATCTATAGTGGTCATTCAAGGTTGACCTATTATTCTAGATATTTTCTATATGAACTATGTGGATATGCATGTTCTATTTTAGTTGTGATATAAGGGGTATTTTTGGAATGATGAACTATTTATTTAGTTATTTTCACTTCTTTATTTAATTATTGCTTCTATCATTGTATTTTTTGGACCGAACTTCTACATTGGTTGGTCTGTTTGAGTCTTTTGAGTTTTATTTCTTTCAGTACACGTTATATAAATGTACTTGGAAAACTATTATATATTTTACATAATGACATAACATTCCCATATTCTAGATTTTCCCAATCACTACTAGTGAATAGACATTTGAGTTTAGGGAGGTTCACCTATAGACAATGGTACCCAATCTGATAGAACAATCTGGGTGGCTAATCAGGTCAGGGTCATTACAGTGAGCATTTCTCAGAGGGTAAGGTAGTTTGGAAATGTCCTCTACGAAGCCATGTATCTCATTTACATGCTTCTAAAGGAGAAGAAATTAAATCTTCCTAGATACATGATGAAGGTGAAAAATAATTGTACGAATGGAAAATGGAGATTGAATAATTATCCTTATGAAATGAATTTTGACTCTAATATTTAATAAACTGTGATTTTACTATCAAAGAGGAAAATACTAAGATATTTTATCATAATTTTACTCCATTAGTTGGTGTTTTAAAAAATACTTGATTTACTAGGAATTCTCAACAGAATATGTTAGGGGTCGTGAAAAGAGATGCTGACAGTAGAAACTCTGAAGGGGATGTGAGAAACCATTATAGAGTTGGGGGGAGACTACTAAAAGGGATGGTGAAGGTAATTTTAAGGTTCTTAATTAATCTGTGGAAAATAATAAGATTTTATATGAAAAAATGATGAATGTTTGGTAGATGGGTGTTCCCATGACATAGCTGGCCGTGAAGAAATTCCCTCACATATCATGGATGATGATGCCATTTTTGATGAGGATATATACCTATTGGTCCCTGTTATAAAATAATATCTTAAAAAAATATATGATGAAATATCTAATATGAATGGTGGTTTAAAAGGGTTAAGTAATGGTAAATTTAATGATAAAGTTTCAGACATATATATTGAAATTACTATGATTTCATGTGAAATGCTGAGGAATGTTCTACATGGTTCCCATAATAAGGCTATCCATGAAAAAATTCCCTCACTTGTCGAGGAATACAATTCAGTTTTTTTTAGGATTTACACTTTTTTTACATTGGTACACTCTCATCTTATAAAAAACATGGGATGGTATATCTGATATGAAAGATGGGTTAAAGAAGGAAAGGGATGTGCTAAAGAAGTGGAAGGAAATATCTTTTTCCAAGGAAGTTCATTAATATTTGATGTTAGGTATGGATTCTAAACAACAATTATATGAGATAAATAAAATGTTGAATTTTAAATATTAAATTTTAAATATTAACAAACCAGTTGATATAGGTACTTCTTATTTTATATCTGAATATTTAATAGAAATTAGGATTCAAATGTCTTCTCTAGCTTTTATTTAAGGTGTTTCTACTATTGATGGATAGATCACGTGTGTTTAGCATGATTGTGGATAAATGATATATTTTTAACTTAACAAGGAAGATATTATTAAAAAATAAAAGATATCAAATATTCCAAAACATTATGAGGAATATCGTGATAATATACACCCTTGAGTAGTAAGTGAAATTATAGCAGTTAGAAGAATGTTGATTGAATTGGTTTAATCTCTAAAATACAAGCATCCCACCCATGATGATTTTAAAGAATAAAATGTGAGGAATGTTTTTGGGGAACATCTTCAAGTTTTATCTACTTCAATATGTGATTATCTTGATTATCTTTTATTTTGCTTCAATTAATAGCATGCATTTTGTACATAGATTAGGATAATTGTGTCTAAATATTTTCAGAATTTTATGGTAGGGAAAATGCATTTTGATGAAATTAAAAATATTTTTATCTCTCAATATAAATCAAAATAATGAAAAATTGAAAAAGAATATTATAAAGGAAAATAAATAGTGGTGAGTGAAAAAGGAGCAACTGATCTAAAATCAGATGTGATTGATGAGATGGATTTGGAATTGTTTAAGTAGTTAGTTGCCGAAGTTGAAGCTTATTGTACATTTATTGAGTAATTTCAAAAGATTATCAAATAACTGGATATGTCTTTCAATTTTTTGAGATTTTGTTAATAGAATCTGAATAAAAGGTACCAGGTCATTTGAATAACATCACAGATGAGTGGGAGAGGATAATAAATCAATTCTCTATACAATTTTTAGAAATATGATTTGAAGGGAATTAAAAATTTGTACTATTTTTCATTGAGGCAGGGATATGAAACAATTATAGTGTTTTAAAAGGAATAGATAATTAAATTTCTGTATATGTGTATTATTTCATTATATGATTTGAGAGGAACCAAGGCTCTTAGACCTCAAATAGGTGATAACACTATAGCTTCTAGATCATATTTGAAGAATGGGTTAGGTCTATATGGTTCATTTAGGGAATATTTTGTGAAGGATACATCTCTAAAATATTCAGAAAATACATTTTAATGTCCACCTATTGTGAAACCATCAAACACAAAACCTGTTACCAATTCTTCATAGCCACAGTCCCCTAATAATAAATGTTCTTATCCCGAATCATACGACCCAAACACCAATGATCCAAAAGACAAATTAATTTTTATTAGTGTTTTGACTGTTTATTATTGTCTTTTTTTCTTCACTACAGTTCTATTATCCTTATTAAATACAATTACATGATAAATTATACATCAATTTAGTGTTATATTCAGGTAATTTCTATTTTAGTGTGAAATATTAATTGTGTTATTCATTTCTAAAATATGTTATTAAAGATATCAAAAAATAGGAGAATGTGACTATAAACAAAAAATTTACTTTACTCTGTTGATTAGGTAGTTTAAATATTTTTTAAAATTAATTAGTTGTAATATATAAATAACCTGAAAGGGCCCAGATTGAATCCCGTTTTCATTTATCAAGTGATGGGGGAGTCTGAGGATGTCTATATTTTATAAGTTTTAATTTCCCTATTCAAACCTAAATTTTCAAAAAAAAAATGGATCCACTTATGTAACCCCTCATGAGGGACCTGTTTCTCCTTCCGTAGCACATTATGATTAATCTTATGTGTGATTTTGTTATTCTTACGCATGATAATGCTGTGAAGTAGTTATTATTATGAAAACTGATCCTCCCTTTATGTGAGAATCTAATTTTATATTGATGTTATCAATGATGTTTTTATTTCAATATGGTATAAGGAAATTTTTATTCTTACATACGTAGTGGTTTAATATCATACAGCTTCCCCGAACATGGTTACAAGTGTTCAATCTGATGTGAGAAAATTTTAGATGTTTTTAATCCTATGCAGTATTGGTTCGATAGATTTAATCTCACACAACATTTATTCATTCATATGTAGCTGAAAATTTATTTTTACATATTGTGTTTATTCTAGAATGATTCTAACATTCCAGAGTGGACATTATGTTGCCCATAAAATATAGATTTGTTCTTATATGATTTTTAAATTCCAAAATTATTATTCTGAGGATTATTATTCTAACCTATTTAAATATCCTATAAGAACATTTACCAATTTTTTTCCCATGGATTTATGTGTGTTAGTGGATTGAATATTTATACATGAAAAAATTTGGATGATGTTTTATAAAACATGCAAATCCCATTTCCTACATAGACTAGCTGACCTGCTTTATGCGGGTCTCATTTAGACCACAATTATAATTAGGCTACCCAAAAGTTCTAATTTAAAAATAATATAAAATAATGTAATCATATAAATTAACATGAATGTGTAAAAAAGAATTCATGTTTAGACTCACCTAATTCAAATTTACAGAAACCATCAATCATATAATTTTTAATGGTTTTTGTGATTATTATTGTTGTTATAGTTGTTATTTGTTAATTAAAAACAAAATATTTTCTCCCATTCTCAAACATTTATCCATTATAAATCCTCTTCAACATGGATCACTAAGAAAAAAATGTTAGTATATATTATTTTCTTTAATCCCATGGGATGGCCCCTTAGTCTAGGGGTCCCTCATTAATTGGGAAATGCCTTATTTTCTTATTTAATATTGCATTGTGGACTGGTTTGAACATCTCAAAAAAATTTGCAACCCGTTTGATATGCTCTATGTGCTGACATGCTCTGACCCATTAACTCCGATTTAATATCACTACTACATAACAGTATTTACAATATTGTTTACAATTTCTAATGTAATTAAAAATTATGAAACCTGGAAATGTATCCCTATTACATAATTTTATTCCCTTCAATTCTACTTATTATATTCCATGATACATTGATGATTTGAATATTGTGAGGTGATGATAAGTCACCATGCTTATTTAAATGGAAATTAATTTTGTTTAAAATGTTTGAAACAATGGAACACAAATTTATTTTCATTGGATTTTTATTATAAATCAAGGTTCTCTTCTCATCATTTACATTATTCTTCAGTAATTATACTAGGAATTGTGGATGTAATTTTGGATGTCTTAGTGATGGGTATGATTTAGTGTGTTAGTTGAAGTTCCATCAGTGCTCGACTTCAGTCCCTTCAATATATAATTGCTCGATAACTTGAGGTAGAGTATTTCTAACCCTTTTTGTTATCTTCTAAAGTAACATGTTTCTTGATACATTGTGAATCCTTATGTGATCCTTTTTTAAAACTATATACTTCTATTTATAGCCCTTTGAAATCGATGTTTGGAATTATCATTATTCTTCATTGACTATTAGCCCTTTAAAATCAATGGAAGGAATTTTCCATCATTTTACATGATTGAAACAGAAATAGTGGACCCTAAAAATAGTAATTTATTATTCCACTCCAACATATTTTCTTCCATTATTGGTCAAACCCTAGAGATCAAGGTATGTTTTTTCATTATCATCAGTCTTATTGGAGATGGTTTTTTCCAGTGTGGAGGGTTTTCTATTTAATTAAGTTTTAGATTCATCATTTCTTTAACATACTGTCTCCTCGGGCTCAATGGAGATGGTTTGTTTGGGAGGAGGGTTACTATTTAAATCATTATTTATTTATGAATTCATTGATTAACTCTTCTCTCATGTCCAATAATATCATTTTCGTTTAGGAGATGGGTTATTTTATTATTTTTCCTTCATTTAAATTCTTATTTTTTAATTTAATTATGAATTTTTGTTTTGGTTATTTTCTTACTTCTTTATATCTACATGGAAATTGTATTATTATTTTAATGCCATATATTTTCATACTTGTTGCTGGTGAAAGGAAGATTCCCAAACAAGTGAGAAGTATTATGATAATGAAATAGCAAATGGGGATCTGGAAGTATTCAGAAGAGGATGGAAAGAAAAATATGTTCAGTTAAGTTCTTCATTATACTTTCATGATTAATTATGTACACCCTGTTATACTAATTTTTTAGATTGCGGTGAATACTTATTTTATATATATGTTATTTCAATAAAATTACTGCTTTATCATACGGGTTTATGCAACTGCGTAATGGTGATAATTTATTATAGTAAATGGAATGTGATTTTGATAATATGATAATAATAAAATAGAACCATTGAATTAATGTTAATAAATATAAATAAAATTTTGGGCAGTGTATCTCGATAACAATAGTGTTTCTCTAGATGAGTGTGAGTTGTATTTAGGTTTAACATTTGGGATGGATTATTATAGAGTTTTTGTAATATAAGATTGGTTCCGAAGCCTCATTTATTATTAAAGCAAAGCAAATACCTTTTTTAACTGGGTAGTGGGAGACCCATTACATTTCCTGAAGGACCAGTAGGCATGTAGAACATTACATGGACCGTAGTCCCAAAGTTTTGGCTCAAGGACCATTCTGTTAATAGTACTGCTACAATACCTTCATGCTATGGTACCACACAGTATCCACTGCTGCTATGGTGTCCTACCACCACTACATTACTTCCATACTAGAGTTCCTTCACTACTGCAGTGCACTATAGTACTGATACAGTACTTGTGACCAATGAGTTATGAACCCCCATTTCAATGTAGGATTATGAGGTCCTTACCACTAAACCAAACCCCTAACTACACGGCTTATGATACAGTGATGGTAGTTTCAATAAATTTCATGATGTTCAGTTTAAATGCGATATATTTAACATTTATGTTAATTGAATATAATTTTATCCCTTTTTTAATTATTAGGATGATATTATTTGGGTTTCGGTTGGGTAGAGTGAATTTAGGAGTGGGTTGGGAAAGTCCTATAGATGGTTGTACGAGTTGGGTTTAAGGAAGATACTTATTATCACGGTCTTACAACATTGTGTGTGATAATGGGAGTTGTGTTTGGTTGTTTCGGAAGACAATTGAGAATTTATGGTTATGTTTAACTTAGTGATTAGTAAATAATTGACTTATTGGTTAATTTATCATTAATCTATAAATTTGGGATGATGTTTATAATAATATTTTCTTTTAAAATGTCATATTAAAGTGATGATTATTAGAACATGAAATAATGTGGTTGATTATAATTTATATAATTTCAATTTTTCGTTATCATATTTTGTGATGATGCATTTACCATTATTACAACTATTTTATTACATGATTGTTTTCCTGTATAATTATCTATTTGGTTTCTTGTCTTTTTGTGTTACTATATTCCTATACACGGGTTATACTGGCTCAATGATATCACATGTATTTTTCTCATGGGGTGAAATGGATCGAGGAATTAAATGTCATGAAGATTGTGATGGGTTTTGATATTAATGATTTGGTGGATGGGTGATGATATGTAATGAAGTGATGGTATGATTGTTGTCCCATTCTCAACTTCCGTGTTAGTTTTGGATTTATCCATGATGGAGTAATAGTATATGACAACTACATAGTCTTGATAAGTGGCAATGTGGATTATAATGTAACTAGAGGAGCTCATGATTAGACATGAGATGATTCCTTTTTTTGTGATAGGTATAATACTTTTCACATTACAAATAATTGACCATTTCATTATTGAACAAAACAGATTGGGGGTGTAATATCACTTTTTTAGATTTTATGGAGGAAGGAAGTCTATACATGATGAAAATTCACAGTAAATAAAATCTAGTAGTTTTCATGATGAATCTGACTAACTCTAAAATGTTAAAGATGATGTAGATCTTCAAGCGGCCTCACAGAGTCACAAGGTGAATAGTTTGGGAGAAATATATGATGTATTGAGATGTGATTGTGTCTCAATCAATATCCATGTGGGATATGTTCCAACAAAATTTACATATTATGAATGGTGCCAACCCTTGATTTTTCAATGGATTTAGGTTTGACTGGTATATGTGGTGGGTGTTCAACCTCACCAACCATCTAGTAGATGTAGGATTATTGGGTGAGACCTTCCCATGAAAGGAAACAACTTTCTAGGGGTTTTCATCATCAGTTTTATTGAAAATCAAAACAATTGACTTCATTATTTAAAGCGGAATTTTTTGGGGTGATTTCCCAACATATTTAGGAGAGATATTTTTATGTTTTTTTCCTTGTGCATACCAACTTTTATTGACAGTGATCCTTATATTTTCCTATGGGTTTTTAAACATTTCATTTTGGGTGTTTTTCTAAATTATTTGTTTTTGACATTTATTTCTCTATTTGTACACTTTATTTTACCTTTCTATTATCTCCACTCATATGGGAAAATCATTTTCGATCCCAACACACTCCCATAACTACAGGTACCAAACATGTCCAAAGTGTATTTTCTTATGACCTTTATCCAACTTAATAATATGAATTATCTAGGGAGTTAACTAAATCCCTCTTCTAAATCAACACCACTAAGGTCCTTTCCCCTCCTGCAATAAATATGCATGATAGGAGGTCTACTATTTTGAACACCCCCATGAACAATAGTGATATCATATAGGATTTTTGGTGTTTTTTGAAGGATTTTATGGGGGAAACTTGAACTGAAACTATTCAGGAAGTTAGAGTGGAAATCTATGAGTATAGTGTTATATTGTCCATGGTTGTATAGAATGCATTATAATGTAGTTATATTTTGGGTTTGGGAAGTCTTTACTCATTTATATGGAGTTTATTAGTGGTTTTAATTTACTTTTTTTATTTGGGAAATTATAAGGGTAATGAATATGTGCTAAAGATACCATCTGTTCTAGTCACTGATGTATGGCCTATTAGAGGTGGACTTTGGAGGTTACCCTTGTCTTTAATGTTGACCCTGGTAAGGTTCTAGTGGGGGTGGGTCTGGAAAAATAGTTATCAATGATTTAGGTTAATAGATGGGATGATTTATTATGTTAGATAGAAGTGTGGAATGTATGGGACTAGTTGGGAAACCGAATAATTTAAAGATATAATGTGATGTATGTAGAGGAGGCCGGCTAGAGAATAAGTATCTACTCCCCCCATGATCTAACAAAAAGGCCTTTATAACCTACTAATCACGTCCTGGTCAAAATTAAATGGTTATTGGGTATAAAATTTTTGCAATGTTTCATGCATAATTATTATAGTTCAAATTGATGTTACTTTTGTATTTTTTATTATATTTAATGTGTTTATTTTTTTATCCTATATTGAAAATGTCGTGTCATTGTAATTAGTTATAATTTTTTAAATATGTTTTAATCAAGTTAAAATAAACTATTTTCAAATTAATGACATGATATGATGTTTTATATTTCTATAATATTCCATGTCATGTTTGATAAACTAATTTTTTATGTACATTAATTAGTAAAGAGAATCTTATAACTTTTGGATTATATTAATATAATCAAAATGTTAATATGATATCATTGATAACTAAACATTTATAAAAGATCTCTATTTCCTTTCATAACATTTCTTTAATCCTTCTTGATTAATCTGACATTTGAGGAACTATATTTTATGTTAAAATATTTTTGAAATATTTTTGCAACATATTTTGGATTCTAAACATTTTTAATATGGAATATATGACACGTTAAAAAACCTATACTATAGAATATATGATTAAAATAATGATTTTAATAACATATAATATAATAAAGAGTAATATAGAATTATGAATCATTTTTTACAAACATGTATGACTAAATGAAGTGTAGTGATGCATTCCTAATTAATATGGTACTTATAGAGAATTTGTGATCCATGTTATAAATAGATGTAATGTTATATACATGTACATATTATTATAGATGACATGTGTTAGATCATTTTCTATATAACAATGTTAGAATATACAATTTGTTAATTATCCTTCATACCATCATAATAATTATGTTTAATTTAATAAGCATTCTTTATTGATTTAATAATGAATCATGAAAGAAAATCATGTTATCATGTTATAATCAACCAGTGAAAATATTATTATTCTAAAAAGGTAAGAGGAATAGATTATGAATATACAACGAGTACCCCAATAAAATGTTTCTCCTAATAATGGTTTAATATTATACATTGCATTAACTAGTTATATAATTGTGACATGCTTTCTTAAGGATGCATGTTTTAATAACCTAGTAAATTGTTGATTATAAAATGGTAAAGCTGTGAAAAATTAATTAATATGGTATTATTATTGATATCCTTAATATAATCTTGATGTTATTATATGTGTTGAATATGGGTAATGGGATGAAATGGATAATATACAGGAGATATGATGTGGGAGGAAGCACGTGAATTGATGATGTGGCTATAATGTAGAAATTAAGAGTTGAAATGATGGGTTGATGATAAAATTTTTCTGTAATAGAATATATAAGTTCCCATGTCTTATTTGATGTTCTCTAAGATTCTGTTATAATTTATGTTTTATTTTCTGACATATATTTTGATGATGGATCAAATTTATTCTATCAAGACTTCATTGTGATGTTAGACATAGAAAATAGCATTCACAATACTAACCATTAACCACTATAAGATACTCCAAAACAAATCATATATACTCGAAACTTGAGAAAAATGATCTTAAATAAGAAATGAGTGTACCTTAATATCCAATATTTTAAATTAATTTTGTTTTACCATTAACTATATTTTGTTTTACCCTTACATAACTTCAATTTCCATTGTCTATGTTTTACCCTCACATAACTTTAGTTAACCCATACAGAATTTAGTTTACCCTTTCCCATATTATGTTTTACACTTAGTTAACTTATTTTTAACAAAATTTAACTTTATATACCCTTACATAACATTATTTTACCTTTATATCAATTTATTTTTACCCTTAACTAACTATTTTTTTACCCTTACATAAAATGTTTACCATTAAATTTTTTTTTACCGTTACTTAGCCTTAATTTACCCTTACATTATTTTTTTACCCTTATATAACATTATTTTATCATAACATGACATTTCTTAAAGTTACCTTACATTATTTTACCCTTACAAACATTATTTTACCCGTTAATTTATATTACTCGTACTTAATTCTGATTTACCCTTATATTACATTAGTTTTTTCCTTAACCTTTTTACCCTAAATTGGATTTAGTTTACCATTACTTCACTTTTTTTCACCCTTACTTGAATTTATTTTACCTTTAATTCACTTTTTTTTACCCCTACATGAATTCATTTTACCCTTAATTAACAGTATTTTACCATTACATCAACTTTTTTTACACTTAATTAACTTCATTTTTACATCTTACATAGCTTTGTTTTACCCTTACATTGATTTGTTTTAACCTTAAATGGATCTTATTTTACCTTACAAAGTTTTTTTTCACCCTTAATTCAATTTACATTCCCTTATTTTTTTTACTATAACTTCGCTTTAGTTTTACCCTTACATAATTTTTTACCTTATAATTGTTTTCCCTTACAATAGTTTTACCATTACTCAACATTACTTTAACCTTATATAAATTTTCATTATCATTTCTTAACTTTTTTTATCCCTGACTTAACTTTATTTTACCCTTAAATTACTTTAGTTTTTCTCTTACTTAAATTTAGTTCACCCATACATAATTTGGTTTTACCAATACAAAAATTTACATTACCATTAGATGAATTTTTTTACACTTAAGACTAGTTTAGAGTTACTTAACATTATTTTACACTTACATAGATTTAGTTTTACCCTTAATAAACATTTTTTACCCTTAATTTGATTTAGTTTACCCTTACGAAAATTTTTTATCCTTACATGGATTTTGTTTACTATTACGTAACATTGTTTCAACCCTAAATGAAATTGTTTACCCTTACATACCCTAACTTAACATTAGTTTTAACCATACATCACTTTAATTTAATCATAGAAGACATTTTTTACCCATACATATCATTGTTTTACACTTAATTAACTTTATTTTATCCAAACATAATTTTAGTTTAACCATACATAACTATATTTTACCCTTACTTTACATTAGATTATACTGAATTACATTGTTTTACAGTTACTTGAATTTAATTTTCCCCTACTTATATTTAGTTTTACCCTTAACTTTTATTTTCTCTTCCTTGATTTTTTACAATTAATTAACATTATTTTTACCTTTATTTAAATTTAGATTTATCTTACATAAATTTTTTTTACCCTTAAATTACATTATTTTAATCTTATATAAATTTGTTTTCCCTTCCATAACATTGTTTATTCTAATGTAAATATTTCCCCTACTTAAAATTATTTTTTACCTGAACTTTAGTTATTAACATACCAAACATTTATTTTCCCTTACATAAATTTATATGACCCTTTCCTAGATTTGATTTTCCCTTATTTATATTTAATTTACACTAACATTAATTATTTTTACCATTACTTATATGCAATTTACCCTTAAATATCTTTTTCTAAAATTATCTAACTCTATTTTACCATATATTAACTTTTTTTTACCTTTATATAATACTAGTCTATGCTTACTCAACATATGTTTACTATTACATAACTTTGTCTTTCCCTTACATAACATTGTTTTACCCTTACATAACTTTATTTTAGCCTTACATAAATTTCTTTTACCCTTAATTAACTTTATTTTTACCCATATCTTTATTTACCCTTTCTTAACATTAGTTTAGACATACATAGTTTTTTCCCATATATAGCATTATTTTACCCTTAAATAACTTTAGCTTTCTATTAATTAACTTTGTTTTACCCTTATATACATTTAGTTTACCATTACATAAGATCGTTTTATCCTAAGTTAAATTTATTTTAACCTTACTTAACATTAGTTTTACACATACTAAACTTTTATTTTTTCCCAAACTTATGTTTAGTTATCACTTATGTAACTTCAATTCACCATCACAAAATATTATTTTTACCCTTAATTAACATTAATTTTACCCTTAATTAACAGTGTTTTACCCTTAATTAATAATGTTAATCCCTTTATTAACATTAGTTTACCCTTAATTAACATTGATAAAACATTTATTAACTTTAGTTTAACATTACATAACATTATTTTTCACATTCTTAACAGTGTTTTACCTTTACATAACATTATATTATCATTAATTTTTTTCACCCTTACATAGATTTTTATTACCCTTAATTACATTTATTTTACCCATACTTAACCTTAGTTTACCCCTACATAGGTTTGTTTTATTGTTACATAACGTGTTTCACCCTTACATAACTTTAGATAACCATTACATAACTTTCTTTACGCATAATTATCTTTAATACCCTAATATAGTTTTGTATATCCTTACATAACATTGTTTTTCCCTTACATGACTAGGTTTTTAACTTACTTGGCAATGTTTTACACTTATTTAAATTTGTATTACCCTTACATAGCATTATTTTACCCTCAACTTTGTTTTACCCTTATAAGACTTTATTTTACCCTTACTCAATATTGGAATACCCTTACTTGATTTTGGATTACAGTTAATCGACTTTGGTTTACTCTTACATGACCACGATTAACCACTACATAATTTTAGTTTACCCAATTTTGAGTTTTTTTTTTATTTTTTTTGAATCTTAATGAAATTTATTTTATCCCTATGTAACAATTTTCCCGTATTAAATTTAGTTTTCCATCTCTTATATTTTGTTACCCTTAAGTTTAGTTTTTCCCTTTTGTAACTTATTAAATTTAAATATATATTTTTTCTATAAGTCATATTTAATTGAAACTTTTACAAAGGTATATGTGCGTGTCTGTTAATTTTAATATATTTATAGGCTAAAAATTAGTAAATATGTTTATGAATAATTATGTATTAAAAATATTAAAAATAATTAATTACAAAAATATTAAATGAATAATTATTAAAAATGAATAAATTATAAAAAAGAGTAAAATTATCATAACATTATTATTGAGTAAATAATATTAACTGAATTTCTATAAAAAAGAGTGGGATTTAATTAAAACATGAACACATTAATAAAATATTGAAATAGTTACTAAGAGTTTTTAATAATATAAATTCTGAATAATTAAAAATGAATACTTAAAATGAGAATGAATTGATAAATTTGCTATGAAAATTAAAAATGTATTAAAAGAATTAAATGTTAATCAATAAATATGTATATATAAATATTAAAACTTAATAAGAAATCATGAAAATGTTAGATAAGGTTAAAATCCATTGCCCAATTGCGAGTTAAATGAAATCCAGTGGAAATCTAAGATTGTAGTGAAATCATAATAAGGTTGATATAAAGATGAAATCCAACCTATAGTTCATATCAAAATGAAATCCATCCAATGGTTCAGATGGAGGTATAATCATGATAAGGTTTTATGATGACGAAATCCAAACAATATTTGATATTAAAATGAAATCCATCTAATGATTGGGATGGATATGTAATTATGATAACACTGGATAATGTTAAAACCCATACAATGGCTATGATCAAAATAATATCCAATAGATATTTGAGATTATAGGGAAAGCTTGACAAGGGTGAAATAAAGATAAAATCCCTACCATGAATAAATTTAATAAATTATTCTTTATTTTCATTATTCATTAATATAATGCATTTTAATTTGCGAATTTTTTATTATGTATTTTAAAATTTTAATGATTTTTCTATAATATAATTTAAAATATGATTTGTATTTCAAAAAAATTATATTATTATGATTTTAGATATAATTACTTGTGTCTGATTTTAATAATAAAAAACTGTATAAAAAAAGTTAAATACAAATTATCAATATATATATATAATAAAAAATAGAGTAATTCTACTCTAAAATAATGTAATGGGTAGGAGTTTCTCTTAATACCATCTCTATCCCAACATAAAAATTACTAGGAAATGCTATTTTAACAAAAAAATAATATCCAACCGAGCGCTATTTTTAGCATCAAAATGATGTTTTCTACATTACAACCAGATATATTGTGTTGCAATGTTGATGAGTTATCCACTTTGTTTTTATTTACTTTTGATTCATTTTAAAATCATACAAAATGTTTTTTAATATTTTTATACTACATATTTTAATCATTATTGTTATTAATTTTTATATTTTATAAATATATTGCTATATTTTTTGATCAATATTATTAAATTTATTTTTAACTTATGAAAAAAATTATCAATTTTAATTTTTTTTTCAGATTATTAATAACATTAAAAAATTATTCATACTTATTCTATTTAATAGGTTATATATATGCACATAATGAAATTTATATAATAATAATCATATAATTTTTGAAAAATATTTATATAGTATAATAAATTATATATTTCATTTAGGATAGTTCACTCTAACAGTAGATAGTAATTAAAGAAGCTAAAAATTGGAAAATGTTATGCTATTGGTTTAAAAAAATCATAAATTAAAAGTGAACCAATAAATAAATATATCTATACATAATAAGTATATTTTCCCAAAAGCATTCCAAAATACAAACATGCATGTTTATATGGAAAAATACATGATTAATCAAAATAACATAAGGATATACAACAATAAGAACCTATCATTATGAATACAATTGACACAAAAAATTTAACATAATATCAATAGTGTTGAACTTCCTAATAAAAAAATGGAAAGGTAGTAAAATAAAAATATAGTAATTTAAATTTTTAATTGAATATAATTTTAAATAGATTGAAATTATATTTTACTTAATGTTATAGTAATTATTCTTTATTAATGATAAATAAGGGTAAAATAAAGTTAAGTAATGATAAACTGAAGATAATTACAGGTCAACGATAGTTATGTGTAAAATAAAGGTTATGTATGGGAAAACAAATTATGTATGGTGTAAAAAATGGTAAGTAGGGATAAAAAAATGTTTAATAAAATAAAAATATATAAAATTATGGGTGAAAAAATGTTTTATGAGGGTAGATAATGTTATTTAGATGTGAAACAATGGTTATCAAGGGAAACAATTAGCTAGAGAAAAAAGGTAAGCAACAGTAAACAAAAGAAAAGTAAGGGTAAACTAAAGGTATGTAAGTGTAAAATAAAGTTATTTAAGGGTAAAATAAAGACAATTAAGGGTATACTAGTGTTAATTAACGTTAATGAAAAGTTAATTATGGATAAATTAAATCCAATTAAGGGTAAACTAAAGTTAAGTAAGGGAAAACAGACTTTTGTAAGAGTAAAATTAAGGCATGTAAGGGTAATCTAAAGCTATATAATGATAAAAAAAATTAATGTAAAGTTAAAATAATGGAACATAAATGTAAAATAAATTTAATTATGGGTAATAAAATGTTAAAGTCAAATACAAGTTAACTAAGTGTAAAATAAAGTTAAGTAAAGGTGAAACAAATTTACGTAAGGGAATATAAAGTTAATTAATTGTAAAAGTAAATCTAAATAAGAATACAAAAACTATGTAAGGGGAAAATAATGTTATGTTAGGGTTAAATAATGTTTTATAAGGGTAAAATAATGTTAAGGGTAAACTAAAAAAAAGTAAGTGTAAACAAATGTGATTTGAATAGTCTAATTATGGATGTAATGGAAGTCCTAGCTCCAACTATTGAGCTAAAAATGAATGAAAATGATTTATTTAAACACTTAATCTTTCATAATATAATAATTAAGGCTAAGGATGCTCATATCTCACTCTATAATTCATTAATCAAGCATCTATGGTAGCAATATAATGATTTAGACAATTAATTGTTATCATGTATCCATTGTAATTTTCTGTATTTTTAATAGAATATCATTTTAAATTATAGACAATTTTATTTTATTTAATTTTATATTATTAAAAAAATTAGTACATGTTTTATTTAATTTAATATTTAATTACTTACGTAGTTAATTTTTTTATCGTATAAAACTTGAATTCATAATATATTAAAAAATAATCAATATTTTCCTAATTTTTTAAAAAATTACACTTAATGAAGAAAATCAAATGAATTTAAATATTTTTATATTACATATTTTAATAATTATATTTAATAAAATTTTATATTTGATTATTCAATTATTAATTTTTTTCAATAATGTTATTATTTTTCTTTTTAATATATAAAAAATATTTTTATTACTTATCATAATTTTTAAAAATTTTAATAAAATGAATAAATAAAGTCATCATGATTATTCTATTTAATTGGTTATATATACATAATTCATTTTATATAACAAAAACAATATAATTAGTGAAAAATACAAATAAAATAAAATATATAATATATATTTTGTTTTTGTTAGATTAAACTAATAATAGAGTGTAATTTTATAAACTAAAAATTGAAATATATTATTTTTTTGGTTTTTAAGTATGTTATAAATAAAAAATGAACCTATTAATATATATAATATTTTTTTAAAATAAGGAGAAAATAAGAACATGCATGTTTTTAAAAATAAATACAAGATTAAACAAAATAATACAATTATTTGAAATAATTAGAACAAAAAATGGAGAAGAGAATATATAACTAAAATTCAAAATTACAAAAATAGTTATCATCTTTCATAAAAAAATTAAAAGGTATAAAAATGTTAATCAAATGATCTGGTAAATTATCATCACGACCCCTAATTTTGTTAAAATATTCAAAAAATGATATTGAAGGTGATTGCAATGGTGGATCTGATGGTTGGTGAAATTTTCCTTCCCTTTTCTTCATAATCAATTCTAGTTCAACTTGAATAAAAGGATGAACATTCAGATAACTGATTTTATTCATATATCATGACAAAATTTTATTTTCCTCTTTATACTCTTTGAAATTAATTCTTTTTTCTTCAATTTCCATTAGCTTTTTTTCTTGAATTTTGAAACATATCAAAAAGTTGTTGATTTTATTCATTCAAATACTCAATGATATCTGGAAATTATTAATCAGCTTTTCTTTTTAATTTATCTTTTTTCACTCCAATGGGTCATGCATATTAAGAGACACCAACATCTTCAATGGTTATGTTTAGTAAAAATTATGAAAAGCCTAGTGATTTTGGTGGATAAAACTCAAGAGTTAGATTGTCTGATTATGATGATGCATAGATCTATTTTTGAGTTATCTATCTTACAGTACATGAACTATCATTCAATTCTTCAAACATTTCGATTATTCCCTAAACATGATCAAACTAAAATCCATTCATACTGTAGGGATATTGTTTGAGTACGATTTTATCACAATCTAACTGCAAAAAATCACAATGTTAATGTAGTTTATTTTGATATATAATCATAAAATAGGAAAATAATAAATTTCTCATAATTTCATTGTCTGATGCACCTCTAGGATTTATATTTTCAACTTGTTCGATTAATCCATTTAATTTATTGAGATCCTTCGTGATAGCTTGTATCCAACACTCTAATGGTTTTTTTGAAGCTCTCGACCCTCATTCTTGAATTTCTTGTATTAATTTTCAATGAGTGTCCAAAAATAGTTTGATAACAGGTAAACACCAGCAATAGGATATTGGGAAGTCTCCTTGTACACCTTTTAAGAGAGTATATCTTCACCAATAGAGTATTTAAAATTTCAAGAAACCATATATTTCTAAAAAAATATTTATAGGAAGGTATTGGTAAAATTTTGGGAATGATCATTTGGGTTGAATGAAACTGATAGTTATTTATTGGGACAATGAAAGATAATTTATATCCAGAGTATACAAAATAGTCCATTGGATGGATTTCATAATGATCTAAATCATTATATGGATTTCATCCTCATCCAATATTATCAGAAATGCACCTCTATCCCAACAATTTGATGCATTTCATATTGAAATGAACTGTCAGATTATTTTTATATTTATTCAATCCTTATCGTGATCTCACTTTAATTTCACCCATCTATTGGATATCATTTTGATCACAGTTTCAAGATGGGTTTAAACTTTATCTTACCTTATAGTTAATGTATATATACCAGCAATTGGATGGATTTCATATCGATTTTAATTATTGGATGAATTTCATCCTCATCTAACCCTTTTAGGGATTCAACTCCATCCCATCCATTGGATGGAGTTAATTTTTTTATGAACGGGCAGATGGATTTTATCTTTATGTCAACCATATCATGATTTTACTTTGATCTCAGCCATCCATTGGAATTCATTATGATCATAGTCATCAGATTATTTTTAACATTATCTGACCTTATCGTGATCACATATACATTTCAAGATTTATTTTTGAGTATTTATTGATTATTATTTAATTCCTTTAATTTAGTTTTAATTTTCATAAATAAAATATGTATACATTTTTAATTTTTTTTAAATTTATATTATTCACAACACGTTAAATATATGAATATTTTTTGATCTATTCACATTTTCATTAAATTTCCCACATTTTTAACATTTATTCTATAAAAAATAGATCATTAGAATAATTTCATATTGATCTCAATCGTTGGATGGATTTATTCCTCATCCAACCTTATCATGATTACACCTCCTCCACAACCATTATATAGATTTCATTTTGAAATGAACTATCAGATGTATCTTATCCATATGCGAACCTTATAATGTTTTTGGCAAGGTCACAGTCAACAATTGGATTTCATTTTGATTGTAGTCATCAGAAGGGTTTTAACATTATCTAGACTTATCATGATCACATACCCATTTTTAATATTTATTTATGAAAATTTATTAATTAACATTTTATATTTTTAATAATTTTTTAATTTTCATAACTAATATATGTAATCATTTTCATTTTATGTATGAATATTTAGTTTTTTTAAAATTTTAATAATTAATAACTCTTATTCCTTCGATTAATATTTATTAATCTATTCATATTTTTAATAAATTTAAAACATTTTTAACATTCATAGAATAAAAACAAACCATGGGATGGATTTTATATTGATCTCAATCATTGGATGGAATTCTTCCTCATCCAACCATATCGTGATTACACCTCCTTCCCAAATATAGGATGGATTTAATTTTGAAATGAACCATCAAATGGATTATATCATTATCAAAAACATATCATGATTTTACTATCACCCGAACCATCTATTATATTTCGTTTTGATCACATTCACATATTAGTTTTAATAGTATAGAACTTTATCAATATCACCCATGTATTTTTAATATTTATTTATACAAATTTATTGATTAACATTTACTATTTTTAAAACTGTTTTAATTTTCATAATTAATATATATATTCATTTCCATTTTATGTATATATTATTAATTTTTTAAAACATTATATAATTAATAAATTTGATTCATTCAATTAATATTTTTTGATATATTCATATTTTAATTATATTTCTCTCATTTTTAACATTCGGAGTGTAAAAAATAGATAATTTAATGTATTTTATTTTGGTATTAATCATTGGATGGAATTATTCCTCATACTAAATTATCAGGATTTCACATCCATCCCAACTTTTGGATTTATTTCATTTTGAAATGAGCCTTTGGATGGGTTTTATCTTTATGTAAACATTATCATGATTTTACTATGATCCCATGAATCCCTTGATTTTCAATTCAATCATAGATGTAAGATGGGTTTTAACTTTATCTAAAAATATCATGAACACATATCCAATCTTAATATTTATTAATACATATTTTTATAATCATATTTAATGTTTTTAAGATGATTTTAACTTTCATTCTTCATATTTGTATTCATTTTAATATTAGTTATTCACTTTTATTATTTTTAAAACTTATATAATTAGTAATTTTTAACCATTATTTTAACTTTTTATTGATCAATTCATATTTCAATTATAGTTCAATAATTTTTAAAATTTAGAGTTTAAAATATGTATCATTCAATAGATTTCATATTGATGAAAATCATTGGATGAGTTTCCTCCCCACCCAACCTTACCGTGATTGCACCTCTATCCCAACAATTGGATGGATTTCATTTTGAAATGAACAATCGAATTGATTTTACCTTTAGGCCATCCATATAATGATTTCACTACGATTGAAACCATTCATTAGATTTCATTTTGATCATATCTGTTGTATGAGTTTTTACTTTATCTCACCATATCATGATCACATAACCATCTTATCCTTTGGATGGACATATTAATGATCTAAAATTTTGGATAAATTTCATCCCCTTAGAACCCTATCATGATTGAATCTTTACACCATTGTATTTATCAATATATAATTACAATAGTATCACTTCTTCAGAATAAATTCTCAATAAGAGTACAAAAATGAATTAAAATATTTGAGGTCTTTTTAATATATTCATTTTAAAATTTCATCATCATTATCACCATATAATTATTCATCTTTGTCCAATGAGCCATTAAAAATAAATTTGAATATATCAATGAATCCATAAATCAGGTAGGAAAAAATAGAAATATAATGATGGAGAATTATTATAGTGAATACAATGATCTGTCTTCTCATGCCATGTTCATCTCGAGGAATATAGTTACCAGTCAAGAACCTGAGGATATAGATCACAATTTCTATGATAAATATTTTTCCATAAATATGTGATATAACTCATCATTTTTAATTCAACTATATCAAACTTTACAAAGTCATTTTCTTTGTATTGTTGATGCATTCAAATCACATGATCACCGCATTCAAGAAATAAGGGTTGTGCTTGGTTGATTTTGATTATAAACAATGCATAAATTAAAAGGTATTTTTTGTATGCTGGGATATGGATTCTAGTTGATTTTACTAATTAATATGTTAAAAATAATGAGTCTTCTGTAATTTAATAAAAAAAATATTCGGTCATGCTATTGTTGAGATTTTTGAAAAGAAATACCTTCGATCACCTAATGAAAAGGATATCTCAAGATTTCTTTATACTATTCAAGAACATGGTTTTCTATGAATGTTAGATAGATAGGATTGTAAGCACTATAAATGAAAAAAAATTCCCATGACAAAGGTTGGACAAGATGCATGAAATTATGTATCCCAAACTATTATTATTGAAGCAATGACTAATTATGAACTTTTGATATGAAATAAATATTTTGGTATGTCGTTTACCAATAATGACATCAATGTTGTTGAATAATCTCATTTGTTTTCTAATCTCAGTTAAGGAATTTATACTCCTTCTCAATATTCCATTCCCAGAAAATAATATGATATGATATATTATTTTTCTAATTAAATGTACCTAAAATTTTCCACAATTGTGCAATGTATCAAGAATACCCATAGTCCGAAGAAGAAATATTTTTCAATAAATCCAAATGAATGTAGAAAATATGTAGAATGTGTATTTAGAGTATTATAGTCCCTCTTTTCAATCATCATTTTACCTACAAATTTTTTGATAAAACATTTTTAACATGATATTATGACTACATGCATTTTCATGCGCAATATGAAAGCTGAGGATGAACATGATTTCAATGATCCAATTATTGATGTGATGGAAGTTCCAAATCCAACTATTGAGACAATAATAGATGAAAATTTTAAATTTCAGAACTTACTCATTCATATTAGACGAATATAGGATTAGGATGCTCATATTTCACTCTTTAATGCATTAATCAGGCATATATTGCATCAATATGATGAATTAGGAAATTAATTGTAATCATGCATCCATTATAATTTTCTGCCGTTCTAATTTAATATAATTATAAATAGATTAAAATTTTATTTTATTTAATTTTATATTACTCATTAATTAATAATTGTATGTAATGGTATAAAAATTCTTAGTAAGGGTAAACTGATGTTAATCGTCAACAAAAGTTAGGGGTAAAACAATAGTTAATTAAGGATAAAACAAAGTTATATAAGTGTAATGCCCTGACCACAGTTACCCAGAGTCGGTGCACTATTATGTTTCATTGGCATGTTCACAAAATATCATGTCTCGAAAGACCGGTTATTTTATTAGCCTTTGATGTACTAGATAGATTTGTATGGTTTACATTACATCAAAAAATGGAAAACTACAACAACATTGTTTCCATATACAACACTAAGATCCCATAGACTATCCCTACAGGTCAGTCATAATATACGTCTTCGTATCGTGGGAAAAATAAAACATATAAAGGGGTGAGCTCAGATGATCAGTAATGATAACAATATAGCAGAAGCTTTCATAAATAATCAGAAACCTTTAAGGCAATGTATAAAAATAAAACTAAAGCCTTTTCGACATAAAAATCATCATAATATGGATAATAAAAATAAAAATAATTCCATTTACTTAGTCACATGGATATTATACTAGTCGAATATTCACATGAAATATCAATTGCAACATTCATAATGATGGAATTTATAATGAAAGACTTTTAGAAGTACATAGTCAAGGCCTTGTGCCAAAACTACAAATAATATTTCATCAAGGCCATGTGGCAAGACACTATTTTGTCTCATGAGACCTACCGATGCATCGAGGAGCTATAGTGTGCTCCACCCGTCACTTATCAAGTCCAATTCATTCTTCATATGATAATGTTTAAACATAACATAAACATTCATATTAAAAATAGCATAAGAAATGTAAATACCTTATCCATAAACCATGAATGGTATAAAAATAATACATCCACATTCAAACATATCACAAAACCTTCAATAAAATATGAAATATTTGTAGCATAATAAATTATCATCAAACAAGTTTAAAATCCATCAAAGGATGTTGACATAGATGAAAATGATTTGTAAAACTCTTTTATTGAAATATCCCTTTATCATGAAAACATTTAAATGTCACACAATTTAGAAAGGAAGAAATTTAATGACATTTTTGAATCAAAGTGTCCCATACCACTTTGAATCTTTTTAAAGTAATTAACATTTTAAAAACATTCACGTCCATCTAGATAAATCCTTATAAACCATTTTGTAAACATGGAAATTAATGAGAATGATTTAGAGGAATAAATATTTAAAACATTTAATGTGATGTTTTAGAAAAAAATTACCTTAATATAATCCCTTTGAAAACACTTTCATTAAAACATAGACATGGATAATAAATATATCCCAGTAGATACGTAAAAACAAGCTCAGATAATAAAGAGATTGTGAAATTAACCCTTACCTTGTACATTTCCTTTGTCGAGGGTAGGTTAAGCTCCTGAATAATTATGAAATAATTGTTATTAAATTATTCGAGAATCATATACATTAATATGATATCATATATGATCTTTTAATATTGCTTTGTTATAATATCTAAGTATTATCGTCATTTTGGGTATTAACTGATTCATTTTCCTTTAATAAATTTTTTATGTAAGTAATGTTTGTTATGTATAGGATGTATCTTATCACATTTAGAATTATATTAATTCTTGAAACATTATTTTTAATAATCTAATGAAAATTAGTCTTTAATGGATATGATGGGGAATGAATCTCATCACGTTCGTGGAGACGGTAATACGTACGTACGCACGAGTGACAATATCATTCTTTTGATATTAAAATAATATATAATTGGATGGTACATCATATATACAGAATCATTATTATGCTATATTTACTATTTACATCAATTACACATCATTATTATACCCATCCAAATAATAATGTATTGAATAACAATTACACCATGACGTAGAGATGGTAAGTCGTACGTACACAAATATGGTGAAATGTCATTAAAAGGATGTATAGAATACTGAATTTGGTTGTACCATATTTATAATAACATAACAATATATAGTAGATATAGAAGTTATTATTGTATAAAGGAATCAACAATGAAAAAGGAAGTTGAAGAAGAATGGAACCTGAAAGATGTGGTGAGATATTTACCTCTTCTTCGGGTTCTACCTTTTGATTTGATCAAAAGGGATCCATAGGATGGATTTATAACTAAATAAAGGCCTCTATGATTAATTGAGGACTTTTTAGAGGGTATTGGGTAAGGGTTTGGCTTATCCAAATGGATTTTAATGTGTGAATTAGAGAGAAGGGTGAGTGCCCTTTTATAAGAGGCGTGAGGGGCACCTTAGGAAAAGATAGAAATATTATTTTATAATAAACTCATTTTGGGTTTTTAATGGATCCAAAATAGATTATTTAAAGTCTACGGTGGGTATGGGTCGAAAACTACTCAACCAATAGCTTTTAGATATGTTTGGGTCAGTATATTACATTTATCGTTTTTATTTAACTTATAGTTAAATAGTTTGACATTTACCATGTCTCTTTGTATTTTTATATTATATGCTTAATAAACATAGTATATAATTCCAGGATAACCACATGTGGTTCATTAATTATTCACATATAATTATATAAGCCTTTTGGTTGAACCATAGAATTTTAGGAATAGAATATCAATTAATAATATAATATTTGTTTTAAAAACTCTTTTATTTCAATTTTGAAACTATTTGGTATTTTGTTTTTTATAAATTCATAACAGCATTATTAATTTGAAAATAATTCATATAACCATCCCTAACATGTCATATTAACCTAGAAAATTATTTTAATATATAAAAATTCTCAAATTAGATTTATTTAGATATTTATAATATCAATTATTTTTATCTTTCATTAATACGTTAATTACTAATTAATCATTATGTCATAAAAAATTTTAATTATTTAATGTCTAAAAATTATAAATAAAATACCATTATGTATGAAATATTTTTATCTTTATAAATAATATTTATAGATGAATTTATCTTATGTATAACCCAATATTAAAAAAAATTTAGTTATTAAAATTTGATTTTTACTCTTATAAACCTTCTTTAAATAAAATAATAATATATGTCAAAATTTAATATAAGTGGACCTAAAGGATCATATTTTATTCCAATGGTTGTTTCTGTTAGAATTACACATATCCAATAGAATTATGACATGTTTTAGGGTAATAATAATATCATTTTTACCTTAAATTAACTTATTTACTTTTAACCGTGGTAAATAAAAGTCAAAAGTTACTAATCAAAATAAATTATTTTTATCTGATTTAACCACATTTTACTTTCTGATATCAATAGTGTCTCTCAGATTTTTGAAATTCAACTCACAGAAGCGGTAAAACTAAGTTTTATGTGAATTTTCAAATTCTCCTAGACGGTGGGTAAAAGAGGGTGAAAAGTTCAATAACATTTTAATATATCTAAAATTATTAAAAACTGAATACAATGAATTACATTGAACATATATAGGTATTATGTATCTATTTTGACCTAAAATAAATTTATATAAAATAAATAATTACAAAAATTTGGTTTTAAACTATAACTAAGTGTTTTCACTATTCATCAAAAATTGAATGTTTTCTGATAAATACAAAAATTTCACTCATAGCTAATTTTGATATTACGAATTCAAAAATGAATTCTATTTTACAAATTTCAAAACATATAAGTTTCACTAATTAATTAATAATTAATTTCTGTTGTCAAAACCATAAATCATATTTTTAAGAAATAATAACTATCAAAAGATTGACAATTGTTTGTGTCTAATTTCAATATGAAATTACTTACAATGACCATCATTAGATTAAATAGTAAAAATATAATCTAAATATAAATCTAAACCATTAAAATGTATAATTCAGCACTATAAATTATTTTTATTATGAAAGTTGTTTTCTGTTAAAATATATTATTTTTCACTATTCACCCAAATATGAAAGTTATCAGAAAAACACAAAACATTTATTGAATCTCAATTATTATGTCCTAATTATAAAGAATAATTATATTTTATCAAATTCAATGTTTTAAAGTTTCAAATATTGGATTTAAATAGGGTTCTCCATTAAAAGGCGGTAAAATTGCATTTTTTTTAAAATAATTCTTTTATCTGAAAAAAATGAATTTGTTCATAAATTATGTCTAAGAAACCCATAATATAGATTCTAGAATTATAAGGATTATATAAAGTTCAAAACTCAGTTAATACTATTCATAACCGCTTTTGAACGACTATTTCGGTAAATCATGGTGCGCTTGAACTCAGTGTTGCGTGTAATGCAAGTTATTTCATTACTTTGAAGAAATAACATACTATGAAAACTTGCAGTGTAACATTCTTACCTCCTTAAATAAATTGCATCCTCGCAATTTTAAATTGTTCTTCAAAAATAAAAGGTTTAAAATAGAAAATACCATTGTGGGAAAACCCGCATCGGAAATTGGTTTAATAAAATTTAGTCTTAATAAGAGAATAGGTGAAATGAAAAATTTACCACCAAATTATGATCTCGATTAGGATAACATTGGTAGAAATTAGATACACATAATTGGAGGAAAAATTTAAACATTTATAGGGTGTGATTGAGGTCATGCGACACAAAAAATTGTAGAATTGAGGGCCTCAAAGCCCTCAATCTATGATGATTTAAAACATCATCGGTTCAAACAAACATAAGGTATTTGGATAACAAATTTTTAGTTTTAAGATATCTTACCTAATGTTTAATAATTAATTTCTTCATATAAAAAGAGAAGAATATATATATATATATATATATATATATATACTTGACAGGTAGAGTTCCATCCTTTAACTAATTTTTACCACAAACTAATCTTCCACTATAAAAGATAATAGAACAAAAAAAATATTATATTTATCATATTCTTATAAGGTTCCAAAAAAATAAATTTATAAATAAACTAAATTATTCAATCTAGGACATCACATGGTCTAGTGGTATGTGATACACCCTTTTCACCCTTCAGTTGCATGTTCAAGTCCCGCAGCCTTGCCAGATGCAACGGGTTGCCGCCCAACCTTTGTTTTGTCATTTTATAGCAATCCAAAAATAATATCAAACTAGAATTATCCAAAATACTTCTGTCCAAACTCACAGTCCAAAATTTATAAGGAAGGTAAACACAATGAAGATCCTTTTTTTCACATAATAACTTGTGAACACAGTCATCATGTATTATTTTAAAGCAATGCCTCATCCTGAATTACCATAAAACCTTATCAATTACATTCATGGTCCCTTATTTCTTATAGAATACTGGACATACTCCTTCTATCCAAAAATTTTGTAAACTCCAAAAATGAAGGAATATAAAAATCATTAATCAGTTTCATGGTAGTCATGAATATCCAATATAATTTATCCAAATAAATCATGTATTATTCCAAAATTACTACCTCGGTATCAGAACCATATTATGGATTATATCTCTCTCAATAATATATTTTCCAAAAAATCTAACGTGCTATTGAGTCACTTTTCTTGGTTCCACACAATCCCACGTCCTTAATGAAATAGTACTGCAGGACAATCCTTATATACTCTATAAGTCTTATAACATGTACATTATTAATACAATACTCTAATGAAACAATACATTAATGATAATGTAAAAAATCTAATCATTCCTCTTTATCTTCGGTAGTATCATAACTATATTATTATCCAATATCAGCATTAGGGGTATACTTTGATGATTTGGACATTGATCCATGTAGTGTGCCAACTCCTTACAGATGAAGCATTGTATAATTGAAACATTTTTCTTACCCTTTCAATCACATACACAGTGTCCTTTTTCTCGACACTTATAACAAACTACTATTACCTTGAAGCATTTACCAAGATGATTCTTTCCACAGTTATCACATATAGTCAAATCCTTCTTTTCCCTCGCCCCTTTATCCATATTTCTCTCTTCCATCCTTTTCTTCTCTTGCATCCCTTCAAATACATAAGACTCATTTAATTATTTAGTTATCTTATTAACACATGCTACTATTTATTAATATGTTGAGAGTACATGGGAGACTATTTACCCTCTCTATATTTTCTTAATACCATGAAAGATATGATCCTTATTACTCTTTGGTTCATACATATTGTTGGAGGTCACATTACTTCTACTAGGCACCATTTCAATACAATGGCATACACTAGGTCATTTTATGAATTGCAATGAATAATTCCAAACTTGTAAAATACCTAATGTAAATTGAACATTTTATTGTTATAATCCATAATCATAGAAATATTTCCTTTTAGGAGGTATATAGTTTTAAATACTTCATAATGATTTGTATTGAAAATGATAATTATCCTAAGCATATCCCCCAGGAGTGTCATAACCAAGAGTGCAGCAAGGCTCGTTGTCGTGCACCAGTTCTCGTTTGAGTCTAGCTATAAGTGGTGTTTTTGGTTTTTACCCCTAGGTACATCTATGATAGATCCACCTCTACCTGGCCGTATCTATATAGGGATGTATTTACTGGAAAACTCACCAAATCTCTACAATACCAAAATTCTATGATGTTTTTCTATACTAATCCTCAAAGCCTATCTTAGGGATATGTCCTCTAATCAGCATTTATCTAAATCTAGTTTCCATGGTTTGTACTAAACTTCCTCTGATACCAACTGTAATGCCCTAACCCCAGTTACCCAGAGTCAGTGAATTTTTACGTATCTTTGGCATGATCACAAAATATCAAGTCTCGAAAGACCGATTAGTTTAGTATCCTTGGAAGTACTAGATACATTAATAAGGTTTACACTACATCATAAAAAGGAAAAATACAACATCATTTTTTCTATAGACAACTCTTAGATCCCATAGGATATCCCTGCAGTTTAGTCATAATATACTTCATCGCATCCTGGGAAAAATAAAACATAGAATGGGGTGAGATTAGATGCTCAGTCAAGATAACAATATAGTATATTTTTTCATAAATAAGCATAAAAATTTTAGGAAATGTATAAAACTAAAACAAATTCATTTTCAACATAAACTTCATCATAATATGGAAAATATAAGTCAAAATAATTCCATTTAATTACTCACATAGATGTTCGAATAGTCAAATAATCACATTCAATATCAATAACCACTTTCATAATGATGGAATCAATAATGACAGACTTTCATAAACACATAGTCAAGGCCTTGTGCCAAGACTGCAAATAATATTTTGTCAAAGAATTGTTCCAAGACACTAGTTTGTCTCATGAGACCTACCGATGCATCGAGAAGCTATAGCGGGCTCCACCTGTCACTTTCTAAGTCAAATGCATTCCTCATATGAAAAGGTTTAAACATGAAAAAGACATTCGTATTAACACTACAATACAAAATGTCAATACATTATCCATAAATCATGAATGGTATAAAAATAACACATCCACTTTCAAACATATCACAAAAACTTCAATACAGTAGGGAATATTTGTATCATAATATATCAACTTCAAAAAAGTTTAAAATCCTTCAACGGATGTTGACATATATGAAAATGATATGTAAAACTCTTTGAGAGAAATATCCCTTTTTCATGAAAACAAATAAAAGTAACACAATTTAGAAAATAATTCATTTAAATACATTTTTAAATCAATGTGCCCAATACCACTTTGAAACTTTTGAAAGGAATTAACATTTTGAAAAACATTCATGTTTATATAGATAAATTTGTAAAAACCATTTTGAAAACATGGACATTAATGAGAATGATTTAGAGGAATAAATATTTAAAACATTTAAAATGATGTTTTAGTAAAAATTAACTTAAAATAATCCCTTTGAAAACTCTTTCATGAAACATGTACATGGATAATAAATATGTCCCATAAGATACTTACGTAAAAACAACCTCGTATAATAAAGAGATTCTGAAATTAACCCTTACCTTGTACTTTTCCTTGGTTGAGGCTAGGTTTACCTCTTGTATAACGGTGGAATAATTGTTATTAAATTATAAAATAATCATATACATTAATATGATATCATATATGATCTTTTAATATTTCATTGTTAATAATACCATAGTATTATTGTCATTTTGGGTGTTAACTCATTCGTTATCCAGCATACGATTTTCTATGTAAGTAATGTTTGTTATGGATAGTATGTATCTTATTCATATTTATAATGATATTATGATTTTCATCATTATTTGTAATCCTCTAATTAAAATTATTCTTGAATGGATATCATGGGGAATGAATCTCATTGCGTTCGTGGAGACTGTAATCCGTACGTACGCACGAGCGACAATATCATTATTTTGATATTAAAATAAAATATAATTGGATATTATATCATATATAAATAATCATTATCATGTTATATTAATTATTTACATCAATTACACATCATTAATATACCCATCCAAATAATAATGTATTGAATAACAATTACACTATGATGTGGAGACTGTAAGTCGTACGTACGCACGTATGGTGGCATGTCATTCCAAGGATGGATAGAATAATGAATTTGGTTGTAACATATTTATAATAAAATCATAGTATATATAAGATACTGGACATATTATTTTAGAATGTAAACAACAAAGAAAAATGAAGTGGAAGAATAAAGGAACGTGAAAGAGGTGGTCAGATATTTACCTCTTCTTCAGGTTCTTCCCTTTTGATTTGATCGATTGGGCTTTATAGGTTGGCTTTATGACTAAATGAATGCCTCTATGATGATGGGAGGATAGTTGAGAGGGTATTTGGTCAGGGTTTGGCTAAGCCGGATGGCTTTGAATATGTGAATTAGAGAGAATGGGGAGTTTCCTTTTATAAGAGGGATGACGAGCAACTTAGTTAAAGCTAGAAATAATATTTTATAATAAACTCATTTTCGGTTTATAATGGTTCCAAAATGTATTATTTAAAGGATAAGGTTGGGATGGGTATAAAAGAACTCAAACAATATGTTTTATACAGGTTTGGGCCACAATATTAACTTTATCTTTTAGATTTAACTCTTAGTTAAATAGTTTGACATTTACCGTGTCTCTTTGTTTTTTTATATTATATGGTTAATAAACATACTATATACTTCCAAGTGAACCCCAAGTGGTTCATTAATGACCCAAAATATTATTATATAATTGTTTTGGCCGAACAATAGATTTCTAGGAATAGGATATCAATTAATAATATAATATATTTTTTTTAAAAACTCTATATATCAATTTTGACATTACTTGGTAATTTGTTTTTTCTAAATTCATAACATAATTATTACATCGAAAAAAATCATCTAACCAACCCTACCATGTCATATTAACATATAGAATTATTTTAATTCATAAAAAGTCTCATATTACTTTTATTTGGATATTTATAATATCAATTATTTTAATTTTTCATTAATATAGTAATTACTATATCATCATTGTGTCATAATGAAATTTAATCATTTAATATATCAAAATTATAAATAAAATACCATTATATAGGAAATATTTTTATTTTATTAATGAATATTTATAGATCAATTTAACTTCTGTATAACCCTATATTAAAAATGATTTAGTATGTAAACTTTGCTTTTAACTCTTTTAACTCTTCTTTAAATAAAATAATAATAAATGTCCTAATCTAATACAAGTGGACCTAAAGGATCATATTTTATTCCTAGTGTTGTTTTTGGTCGAATTACACTTATCCAATATAATTAGTACATGTTTTAGTGTAATAATAATATCATTTTTACAATTAATAACCCTATTTACTTTAACCGTGGTAAATAAAAGTAAAAAGTAACTATTCACAAAAAAATTATTTTTATCTTATTTAACCATATTTTACATAATGATATCAACCATGTCTCTCATATTTTTTAAATTAAACTCACAGAAGCGGTAAAATTATGTCTTATGTGAATTTTCAAATTTTCTTAGGCAGTGGGTAAAAGCCAGTGAAAAGTTCAATAAAATTTTTATATACCTAAAATTATTATAGAATTACTCAAATGAATTAAATTTAACATATATAGTTATTATGTATCAATTTTGACATAAAAAAATTATATTATATAAATAATTAAAAAAATTCAGTTTTAAACTATAACTTATTGTTTTTCACTATTCATCAAAAATTGAATGTCTTCAGAAAAATACCAAAAATTTACCCTGAGCTAATTTTGATATTCTGAAATTAAAAATGATTTCTACTTTACCAATTTCAAAACATATAAGTTTAATTAATTAATTTAAAATTAATTCCCGTTGTCAAAACTAAAAAGCGTATTTTTAAGAAATAATAACTATCAAAATATTGACACTTTTTATGTCAAATTTCAAAGAGAAAGTACATACAATGAACATCATTGGATTAAATGGAAAAAATTAAATCTAATTATTCTTATAAACCATTAAAATTCATAATTCAACACTATAAATTATTTTGATTAAAAAACTTGTGTTCAGTTTAAATATAGTATTTTTCACTATTCACTGAAATATGAATGTTATCAGAAAAATACAAAAAATTTATTAAAACAAAATTCTTATATCCTGATTCTAAAGAAGAAGTTTATTTTTTCCAATTGAATATATAAAAGTTTCAAATATTGGATTTAAAAAGGGTTCTCCATTAAAATGCGGTAAAATTGATTTTTTTTGAAAAATAATTCTTTTATCTGAAAATATGAATTTGTTTTTACATTATGTTTAAGAAAAACATAATATGGATTCTAAAATTATAAGGATTATATGAAGTTCAAAATTCAGTTCATACTATTCATAACCTCTTTTGAATGGCTAGTTTGGTAAGTCGTGGTGCGCTTGAACTCAGTGTTTTGTGTAGTGCAAGTTATTGTATTACTTTGAAGAAATAACGTAATATGAAATAGTGGGGTGTTACAATAAGGGTAAACTAATGCTAAGTAAGGGTGAAATAATTTTAAGTATGAATAATTTAAAGATAAGCAAGGGTAATTGTTTTTCTGTAAGTGTAAACTAAAGTTAACTATGGGTGAAAATGTTTTGAAATGGTAAAACTAAAGGTAATTATGTGTAATATTAAAGTATGGTAATGGTAAACTAAATAAAATTAAGGGTGAAATAAATCTATGTAAGGGTAAAAAAGTATTTAAGAGTAACGTAATGTTATTGGAAGGAAAAAAGGATATTAATGGTACAAAAATGGTAATTAAGTGTAAAGTAAATCTATAAAACGGTAAACTAAGGGACGTAAGGATAAACAAAAGGCATGTAAGGGTAAAACAATGATAGGTAAGGGTAAACTAAAGTTATGTAGGGGTACAATAATGGTAATATAAAATAATGTAATAGTTAAGAAATGTTGAGGGTATATACATGTTATGTAAGGGTAAAACTATATTAAGTATTGTTAACAAAAAATTTAGTGTAAAATATAGTTATGTAAGAGTAAAAAATAGTTAATTAATGGTTATAAAATTTTATTTAAGGGGAAACTAAAGTTATGTAAGGGTAAAACTAAATCCAATTAAGGGAAAACTAATTTTATGTAATATTAAATTAATGTCGATTAAGGGAAAACAATGTTAATTAAGGGTAAAATAAATCTACATAAGGGTAAATGAATGTTTTTTAATGCTCCCATTATATATTTGATGGATGAGTTAGGTCCTACTTTTGATTTAATATTAAATTAAAATTTTTTATTTCAGTTCTTACTCGATCAACATAGAAGAAAAAAGAATAAGGATGATCATATCACACCTTTCAATGAATTAATCAAGCATCTATGATAATGATATTTTGATTTAAAAAAATAATTTTAATTGATAATCCAATGTAATTATCTGCATTTTTAATTGAATATTGTTGTAAATTTGAGAATTTTATTTCTTTTTATTTAATATTTCAAATAAAGTTCCTCACTTTAATTTAATTCAATCATTAAATATTTATGTAGTCAATTTAATTATTATATTAAACATGACATGTTTAAGAGAGTAAATTTTTTATACTAAATCTCTCAAAAATATTATTAATGTAAGATTTTTGAGACAAGCCCAATAAACATTGATTTTAATTATGAAATGTTCCTATTCCAATTAAATACTTGACATGCCTTGCCTGTCATTTAGAAATTATTAGAGATGAATTTATTGGTCTCACATAACCTGGCATGATCATTTCAAGCATGCAATATGTCATCAACATATAAAATAAAGAATATAAAATTTACTCGCACTGATCTTTTTTAATATAAACCGATAAAAATTGTTTTAATTAAATCCAAGCGATATAATGGAATCATTAAACTAAATAAAACATTATCAGTAAGCTTGATTAATTCCCTTTTATAACTTCTTTAATTTATATACCATGTGTTCCTTTCCATTAATGGAAAAACCAATTTCTTAATCTATGCACACATCTTCCACTATGATTCCATTTAGAAAGGTTGTTTTCAAATCTATTTTATGTAACTCCAAATTATATTGAGCTACCAATGTCATAATAATTCTAAATCAATCATTCTATGAATGTCGTGTGAAGGTTTTCTTATAGTCTATACCATCGTTTTGAGTCAACACTTTATAGACATGTCTAGAAATGTAACGGTAAAGGATACCATTTGAGTCATGTTGGGTTTTGGAAACCCATTTAACTCCAATTATCTTTCATCATTGAGTACATTAATAAGGTATCATACTTTATTTCATTATTTTTAAATAAACTCCCCTTTCATGTAATCTATCCATTTATCAGAATTATCGCACTTGATTTCTTGATAATATGAAACTTGGTCATTATTAATGCCCAAATTAGTTTCTATTTCATGCAGATAAACCACATAATCATCATGAAATAGCAGATATTATTTCCCTTTCGGATCGTCTTAACACTATTTCTTGTAGTTATTCCCCCATTTCTTCATTTTAAATTTGGGAAAAATTCTGTTGTTTTTCGACATGTTAATTTTGTGATGAAATATTTTGAGGAACAAAAACATATGAAGTTGGAATACAAGAAAACAGAACTTGAATTATGACATCATTAATTTCTACATTTTTGGAACTTTCCAACCAATGTAATCAATATTATAAATAAATCTATCATTTCTAGTTTAAACAATTCTCATACTATGGTTAAGAAAATAAAATATTTTCCCTTTTTTATTTATCTAGATAACCAATGAAATATCCAATGATTATTCTTTCTTATAGTTTTAATTATTGGTGATTTTAGGATCTTATTTATTTTTGACAACTAGATACATGCAGGTGCCTCAAAATTGGTTTCCTACTAGTCCAATGTTCAAAAAGGAGTCCTTTCAACTGCTTTACTAGGAACCCTATTAAATAAATATACAACATTTTAATAAAATAAATCTAGAATGATATGGGTAAAGAATAATTACATAACATAATCCTAACCATATCCATCAATGTTATATTACTCCATTCCTCAACAACATTTTTTGTAGTGTACCTGGCATAGTGTATTGTGCACATATTCCATGACTTTCTAGAAACTTATAAAATGGACTAGGTTTTTTCCACATTCATAAAATCTTCTATAATATTCACCACCTTTATCGGACCAAATGACCATCACCTTTCTGTCTAATTTTTTATCAAAATCATTTTTGTAAATTTCAATGGCATTTATTGCTTCATATTTCTCATGAAATAAATAGACACATACATAACTTGTAAACCCATCAATAATGTTGATAAAGTATTTTTTTAACCAAAATAGTTGACATCAAAAGGTAAACATATATTAGTATATTTGATATCAAATAGTTTATCACATATAGTGGAACCATTCTTTTTTTCCCTATAATAAAATACACACAAATATTTTGGTCAATAATCTTCAAATTTTGAAGTATTTCAATATTAATGAGTCACTCCAATTTCTCTTTGAAGTATGACAAAAATATTTATTCCATAAATAAAAATATTTTTCATTTACTAAACTACGCTTAGTATCATAATTATGATTCAAGGTAATAAGTGTATCATCATACATATTATCAAGATTTAGTAGATATAAATAATAATATTATAAAACAACACGAATGATGTGTGTTTGATTAAATAATCTAAAATATCAATTCACAAAATTAAAAGAGTATCAAGAAGCACCATGTATCAACAATGAAATCAAATTCCAAGATATACTAGGAACATAAAAAATTTCCCACAAATCAAATCAATGTCTAGTATCATGGATTAAATGGTAATTCTCAATAGCTACAACAAGAACCTTCACTCTATTACCCACGAAGATGAACTTTTCAGGTGGGCATGTGATTTGGGTTTAAAAGAATTGCTACATCATACAAGAAACATGAGTTGTACAACCAAAATTAGTCCACCATATAAATGTGAAAATCTATCTTATATTCATCCATAAAATGTATACACATTTTTCATACATTTCTTCTCAAACTGATCCCTTTGTTTCAGATAAATATTTTAGAAATGTCCTATTTTCCCACAATAATCTAATTTATCATTATTTTCATTCTATTGTTTCCATCTAAAGGGGTCATTAAACATAAATGGCCACTTTCCTTTTCCATTTTTCTTTATACCATGTTTGTTTCCTCATTAATGATGTACGTAATGGTTGGAGTGGATTCCTTGACTCTTTGAACATGTTTAATCTTGAACTAACATACTATGCAATTTATGCACATTCCATTTATCTTTCATGGTGTTGTTGTTCATTTGGAATGGTTTGTACTCCGGTGGTAAGTACTTCATTATAAACTATACATTGAAAAATTCATCCCCTTATATTCATAACGACCTAATTCATGCATCCATATTTTTCATTTTAATGATATTCTAATTCACGGAACAAATTTGTCTTTATCAAAGGAATAACAATTCAAGATTGTATTTGCCTTGCCTCGGAATGCATGAATCTTCTGAATAAGGTTACTAGAGGAGGCAGTGTGGTAATCAAATTATACATTAGGAATGATTTTGACACCATGGATTGGGGTTTTATTTTAAATGTTCTTGAAGGCTTTGGGTTTAATGATAATTTTACTTCCATGATCCACACCTTACTTAATTCAGCTTCAATATCCATTCTTGTCAATTGGACCCCGAAAGGCTTCTTTAAATGAACCAAGTGTGTTAGCCAAGGTGATCCTCTTTCTTCCATCATTTTTTCTATTGTTGAAGACTATCTAAGTAGACTTCTTACGAGCCTGGCGAATCAAAACAAGATTAATCCAATTCAGGCTTCTAAAAATTTAAATGTTCCTACCCATATTTTATATGTTGATGTTATTATTTTATTTTTAAAGGGTGATAAAAGGAACATCGAAAACCTCAAAAGTTTCATGGCTCATTATGAAGACATTTCAGGTCAGGCAATAAGTTGGAACAAATCCTTTGTTCTTTTTGGGAATAACTTTTCCCCCACTAGAAAAAGTCACATCATTAATTATATAGGAATTAAAGATGGATTTTTTTCCTTTCACATACCTGGGTGTTCCCATCTTGTGTGGAAGACCGAAAACCAGCTATTTTCACAACATTTTTGATCAAATTTCTAATCACCTTTCAGCATGGATGGTTAAATCTCTTTATATGGATGGCAGAATTTGTCTTGTTAAATCTACGGTGGTCTCCATGATGGTTTACTCAATGATGGATTACAATTGGCCTGCCAGCCTTCTCAAGAAAATAAATGCCTATATTAAAATTATTGTTTGGTCTGGTAGTACTATTGAAAGAAAACTTGTCACCATTCTTTGTGTCACTTGTTACAAACCTTTGGACAAGGGTGGTCTTGGTATTAAGAACCTTAAGCATCTCAATGATTCTCTTCAAGCGGCGATGACTCGGAATCAGATTCATAACAACTGTGATTCTATGGACTTCCTCAAGAAAATATTTGTTACCAAGCTTCGAAATGGAACATTTTGTCACATCAACTCTTCCATATGGCCCTCCATTAGAAATTCTTTTCTTAATATCATGTATAACTCTAGATAGACGGTTAGTGCTAATTCCTCTTTGAATTACTGGATGGATAACTGTACCGGTGTCCCCTTAATCTCAATGTTGATGTCCACCACTTCTCCTGGAAACACCAACTCCACTATCAGAGATGTTATTAACTCCCAAAACATCTCTCTTCCAAATCAAATCAGTCACATCATTGAAAACTATAATTTTTCTAACACGGACGATTTCCTTATTTGGGAACCTGCTTTTAATGGAGTCCTTGACTCCAAATGTTTCTTCAAAAACAATTTCAACAATTCTGTGTCTAATTTAGTTTGGTTGAAAGCCTTTAGTAAACCTTGGATCAAGCCCTCGATACTTACTCTTATTTGGCGTGTTTCCCATAATAGGGTCCCCACCGATGTGTGCCTTCAATCCTTTTGGATTCCTCTTTGCTCTAGATGTCATTTGTGAAATCAACATCGTGAGGATGCTAACCATTTTTTTTGTCTTGTGCTACAAATTAAGCTATTTGGAATTTCACTTTTGACCTTTTTGGTTGCATATGGTGTATTCCCGCTACTATCAACTCCCAATTGCAGATCTGTGTTAATTGGGACTCTTAGAAGCAAATCAAGAATCTTTTTCTGACTACAGTGGTGGAACTCCTGGATGTGATCTGGTGTGACAGAAATAACTTCATTCATAATAATTTCTCTTTTAGTTTCAATGCAGGTAAAACGCGTATTCTCCTTACCATCAAGGATGTTGCTTCTCTCCAGAATGATCATTGTGACAACACTATTGGCGATTTTGAGATTCTTCACCGTCTTCGGATTGTGGGATCTTATAGACAGCCTCGACGCACGTTTGAGGTCTTCTGGCAAGCTCCACTTCCAGGATGGATCAAAGTGAATGTCGACGACGCCTTTAGAAAAAACCCGAGTCCGGTAGGATGTGCTGCCATTTTTAGAGACTCCCTTGGCAGATGCCCGAGATGCTTCTTCGGTGGATCTGGCACGACCTCAGCTTTGGAAGCGGAAATGATGGGTGTCATTTATGCGGTGGACTTTTCCAAACAAAAGGGTTGGAACAAGCTATTAATTGATCATGATTCAACCACTATTGTTCAAGCTATTTGGAAAGGGGTGGTGCACCTCACATGGCCGCTTACCCCTCAAGGGATGAAATGCCTTGCTTCGCTCATGGTCCTCGATTACATTGCCACACATGTGTTCCGTGAAGCGAACATGGTTTTTGATAGTCTTTCCAACAAAGGGGAAAATCAGGATTTTACCTGGCTGGATGAGTTACATGATGTTTCACTCCCCTTTTATGATAAGTATTTTAACAAGATTCCATATTTCAGACTTTTGTTACTCCTTTTTTGAGAAATAAATATTTCCGTGGTCTTTGAACGAGGCTCCACCTCTTAAAAAAATACAACAAGAACTAAAAAGCATAATGGAGGTCATTTTACTCAAAAATATCCTAGAAAGAGATTTATCATAATTTTTAGATCAGTCTCCAATAGATTTCATAAATTCTTTAGCACATTCGATTTTTGGTAGACTATACTTAATGTTTATTTTTATGATCATTTGGATGAACCTCAAACATAATCTACTCGATCATTCCTATTTTTTATAATATATTATATCATCATCACTACATTTATCCATTATACTAGATGGTTTCTATATTCAAAGTGCTAAATCGATCATTAATACCCAAAGGTGAAATTGGATTTTCTCACTCCAATTTGGGAAATTTAATTCATTAATGATAAGAAAAGTTGATGTCCATGGGTGAAATGATGACAAAAATATAACTGCAATAAATATAAGAATATAATTAATGTTTTTAGAAATAATAATAATACATCAATTCAAAATAAATATTTAACATAAAATGTGTATTAGTGTTATACATAGGGTGATACACCAATAAACAATCATAATTGATACTAAATAAATTTAATTTATTTGGAAATAATATACACATCAGTTAGATTTATTCATTATATTTTGATATATAAATAAATCTCAACATTCATATGTATCAATAGCAATTATATTCATTAATTATGAGAATATGTAAATTTTCATTTGGAAAATAATAAATATCTCATAATAATGAATTTCAATTTCTTATAAAAAATTATAATATTATTAACTATATAATCAATCAATTTATATAATTTTAATATAATTTTTGAAAAAAATTATCTTTATGGTTTGAAAACATTGCTGATTAAAAAATATAATATAGTAATGTTAAAAATATTGAACATTATATAAAAAAAAATTATAAATATAATTAAATTTTAATATTTATAAATCAAAATTTTTTTTACAATATATTAGTTTGTTTTGGTGTTTAATTTAGAACACTAATAATTATTTTAAATAATGAAAAGTCATTTTTTACAATTTTTGGGAGTTTTTAAAACCCATGAAAAATGGGGCTTAATCATATATTATTATTAAAGAATTCATAAGAGAGGGAGAGAAAAGTGACAACACAAAATCACATAAAAAATTACAATAATGCCACTTTTTAATCATTAAAAATATTAAATATAAAATGCGTTATATTATAAAATAATAATAAATATATAAAATGATTTTTTGATTTCTAAATCCTGCTGAGATAGGAAATATATGGGCTTAATAATAAAATATAAAATATTTTAATAAATAGAGCTTTCAAACAAATAAATACAAAATGTATCATCAAAAAACAAAACAATATTGAAAAAACCAATGATTGAAGACAGATGTAGTATATTCTAATTAAAATTAAATTCCCAATGTCTTATGATTTTAGAAAACTCGATATAAAATATTATATTCAAATGGATTTTGAATTTAATTCAATATAATAATAATAATAAATAAGATATTTTAAAATATAAAACAGAAGGGGAGGATTCATATTGGGATTCCCAAAAGTATATCACATCATATTTGGGAAGAGAAAAACTAATTCATAGGTGATTCATAATTAAAAATAAAAATAAAAACCCCATTCTGTGAAATTAAAAAAAAATTTAATTATGAATGTCATTCAGATATTGAATTGTAAATTCAATGTAACAAAATTAAATATAGAAAAACAAAGATTTCATATTATTCTATTTGGTACCACATATAAGTTAATTTTATTTATTTTAGGATTTTTAAATATGTATTTATCACATATATAGTTAAATAAAATTAAAATAAATGATGTAACTTGATGCATTGATCTTCTAGATTTTAGTCTACATGATTTTGTCACCTATAGAAGGCTTTATATCCTTGACATATTCTATCTTCTATAATATTTTTTATGGAATGTACCATAATTTAAATGAGACATAATTTTCATGGATTAGGCCCTTAAAATACGTATAAAATAGTTTTTCTAGGTTGTGATTTAGTTAACAATAAAAGTAAATAAATTTGATAAATTTGAACCTTATTATCCCATTATAATAATATTAAAAAAAATTATGTGATTTATTCCAACATGCATCACCCATTCTCCATTAACATGATTTGAGAAATTATACACTGAGGTATTGCGACACCCAAATAGAGAATCAAAAGAAAAAAATATAGGGATAATAGAGGATAAGTCTCTATAAATGGAAGACCACCATGAAACTTAGGAACCCTCACTTGAATGGATGTAAAATCGAAGGAATAGTAGGATGTAGGATGACCACAAGGAGGTCAAAGCTACTGCATTCATAAGAAAAAGGAGGGCCATATAATCCATTATTCCTTACATTGAGGAATCTAGATAATCACGACATGGGACACTATCCTTATTCCCACAACGTCCATTAATATATTATTGACATGAGATAAGAATAATAAAATGATAAATTCAAAAAAATTATGAATGGGGTAATATCATATATAAAAATCTAAATTTTCTGGTAAATTACAAATCCTTATATCTATAATACAACAAAAAATCACACAACACACAATTATCGAAAATTACCTGAAGATTCTTGAACTCGAGACCTCATCGGGACCCATAATAAAATCTTCCACTAATTTTAACCTTAATATATCCATAAAAAATCATTGAATGATATTATTTATATGCTATAAAAAGAAATTATATGGTAAAAAAGTTCTGTTATGAGAGAAACCAAGTAACATTATTCTATGAGTTATATATTTCATTTTGGGATTAAATAACATTATGTGGGAGGATGATACAATTAAATGTAATCAATAAAATGGCAAGAAAAACCACCTTTATATCATCATATATATTGTGTCACATAAAATGAATTTAGGTTTAGTACAGTTCATTTACATATACTATTATAACCAGTCATAATTATGTAAAAAAATATACCAATGGGTTATTTTTTGGGGTGGATGTCTCAAAATCGTAATAGAATATACAAGAATATAGTAATGTCAGGTCTAAGGATATGAGACTCATCATTAAAAATATTTAGTGGGGATAAAAAAGTATTTTTATTTATATTAATAAAATTTTATTTATTTCTAGTATATAGAATTACATACTAAGAGTATAACACTTTTTTCTGCTTATCTCATGTAAAAAATACAAAATGAAAAATATATCTTATAAAATGTTCATAAAAATATTAATTTCAACACATTATAGAAATATAATATCCATACATTAATTTGAACGAATTTTTAGTTAAAATGGTTCATGTTTTGATTCAATGAAAAACGAAAAATGGTAGTGTCATAAAAGACTATATAAGTAGAGCATCAGGTAAATTTTTAAATAATGAAAAATATTTGATGAAACCACAACAAAATTTCAGGTTCAATAAACATAACATTTTTTGTAGTTTTGAAGTAAGTAAACATTGAATAATATATCACAAACTCATACCACTTGAGTCATTTTAAAGAATTAATTTTAATCCACCCCAATACATTATTATTGTTGGGAAATTCATTATACTAATATATTGATTTACCCTCATTTTACATGTATTTTCCAATAAGTGTATGGAAAACTCACACATATTAATATTTCCAGATTACGTAAAATTGAGAAACAATATTTAATTACTACTATACATGTAAAACTAAATCCTTTTATAGATATTTATAATCCATAGTTACATGTAATATTTTAACTTGTTTTGTTTAATTTTTGATTGTGTTTCACCTTAGGGTGTGTTTGGGTGAAAATATGCGATAAATAGATGAAATAGGCAAGTAGACAGTTGGTTCACAGTTTCCCCTATCCATTCAAATTTCCCCATAAAAAATGCAACACTAAACATATAGGGTTTTAATTAAAGGCACACTGTTATTCAATCCTTTTACCCTAAAAGGAGAAAAAATTAACCATATTTAGGAGTAACATGGTTAAGGTGAACAATTTGACAAACTGTGTGCCTCTTCCATACAAACAATGTGTGGGTTTTTAGTTAGCCTGAATTTTTTAAATTTATCGAGACCCTAATTTAACCCATATTCCGCACTAGCTTGACCCTCACATCGCTTTCAAGAGTTTGGAATCACTAGGATAGGTTCCAATCCTTCTCTTTCTCCTTTCTGGGTGAATCATTGGGAAAATTAAATATCTACACCTCCAATGGTATGTGATTTATTCCTATTTAGATCTCTCCATATCACTCATCTTTGTGAATAGAAGAATGTTTTTATCCACCGTTAGTTCTAGAACAATATCTAGGTTTCTTAGATCTTTATCCCTTTAATTATGGATTTAGGATTTAGATCATAATACTATTCTTCATCATGTTTTTGATTTCTTCCATTAAATTTGAGGATATCAGTCGGGGAGTGTTCTCTGTGAAAAAATTGAGGTAGGTGTTCTATAATTCAAATCCGAAATCCATTATTTAAATGAAAATATTTAATTTTTTAATTACTATTTGAATATTATCAATTGAGTTCTTGATTGAATTAATTTATTTTCTGAATTAATTAATTGATCGAATCATGAACTTAGAAATATTGGGATTGAGAATTAGAATAATTATTTATTGTCTTAATTATGGTGTTTTGGGATTTTTGAACATGATTAATTTAATGTGGATTAATTAATGGGAATGGTTGGTATTATAAAATTGATTCATTTGGAATTATTAATTGTTGAATTAATTATAACAAGATTGCGACTGTTAAAATTGAATAATTAATTGTCATATTATTTAATCTTGTATTAAAAGTGTTGAATTGAAATAATTAATAAATTAATTAATTATTGGAGATGATTATGAAATTAAATGAGATTATTAATTAATTTATTATTTTATTAATAGGGTCAAGATGTTTAATTAAATGTTTAATTAATTAATAGGATTTGAGTGATTAATAAATTTTTGAATTAATTAATGTAATTTCGGTTGTTAATTTATTATTGAATTAATTAATAGAGAAATGATGAATGGTTACAACAGAATTCATGTGTGAAATTAAATGATGAATGGTAATAATAGAATTCATGTGTTAATTTAAATTATTAATGGTAATAATGGAATTCATGTGAGAATTGAAATGATGGATGGAAACAATGACCTTTATGAGTAAACTAAAACGTTGAATCATAATAGTTAAATTTGTGCTTGAATTGAAATGATGAATGGTAACAACGGAATTCATGCGTGAATTGAAATGATGAATGGTAAAAATTACAATCACACGTGAATTGAAATGATGAATGTAAAAAATGGAATTTATAAGTAAAATAAAATGATGAACTGTAATAATGGAATTCATGCATAAATTGAACTGATGATTGATACCAACGACATTCATGAGTAAACTGAAATGTGGAATGGTAAAAATGAAATTCATATGTGAATTGAAATGATGAATGATAATAATTACATTAAAATATATGATATCCATTATGGATAGTTTATACTCTTTCATGGGCATATGTTGGTATTAAGAGTTTGGGTGTCCTAAGGGGACCTAGGGGTTTATGTGGCTAAATAAATAATAATTGATAATGTGATAATTTTTTACTTTTTCATTTTATTTATTTAAATATTCAACTACATGAACCATTACTAACTGGATGTGGTATTTGATTCCATTTGCAGTGGCCTACAATTTTTTACTCACACCCTACTAAAGTTTCCTAATCAGTTATCGAATTGATTTCATGATTGCAAGATATAATTGGGTGAATACCAAATGTTAGAAGCATGATTCTAGGTGGATCATGTACGAGAGAACCAAATGTTGTTCCGGACCCACATGGTTTCTTTCAATGTCTTTACTTTTGAGTTCCATTTTGACACTTGACATATAATTTATAATGGTATATCAATTGTTTAGTTTTGATATTATATTTTTTTGGTCATCTTTTGATACTAGATTGTTCAAGATATGTAATACCATGATTTGGTTATTGTTTATTTACATCATTGGGTATATTACACTGATAAACGGGTATTGTCTCTCCATTATTGATATTATTCCATCACTACTATTCGGAATCCTCTATCATCCATGGAGGTGTTCTTGAGGTCATGTGATTGACCGACTTGGGGAACCAATGTGTGACACCTGGTTTAGGACAATAAAAAGTGGTAATAGATCCTAATTTTTTATCTATTATTTTGTTATACTATTTGGGAAATGTAGAATGGAGACTAGAAAGTGTTGGGCCTCAGTTATGAGCTCATGGATGGGACTAGCTAACCCATTTATAAGGGAGAACCCATGTACCTAGGGTGGGATTTTTGTAATTTTTGTTATCTATTACATTTAAATATTATTTCACCATTTAAGACACACTTGTTTTTTCTGGTGATTATTATATCTAATATTTTTTGAGATTTGAATCATCACCCAAAATATAATGAGAGTAGAGTTTTCATGCAGCAATTTTGGAAATCCTGGGATAATAGGTTATGGGTATGCTGGTAAACATGAACTATTTTCCCCTTCCTTTGAAATAGAAATGAAAATGTTCTTACTATAAAATTGAGGGTTTTAAAATGATAAAAGATGAAAATAAAAGGGTTTATAATGATAAACATTATTATAAGAATGATTTTACCCATGGTAACCATGAACTAGATGTGGGATGGTTAAAGGTAGTGATAACACCATAGTTTGACCATGTGGTGGGAAATGGGTAATGACTTATTAAGGATTAATTTTAAAACCCTCTTATAAAATTTCATAATGTTTGGTTATGTGTCATGGGAGGTGTGTTTTTCATTTTAGATATGTGCCTCCATGATGAAACTTTTCAAGGGGATGGAATGAAGATATGTCTGGAAAAACTCCACCAGTAGTGGGACCCGAGGCACTAATTGTGCCTAGTTGAGGAAACTGTCATAAGCTTCATATGAACATTTCTAACGTCATGAATTTTATTGATGGATACCAAGAGCGGGATATGAGGAGTATTTTTGACTTGATAAGGGAGTTTCAGTTGTACCACCCTATGACTTATATTGGTGGGGGTAGACCTTAAGGAGATGCATTATGTATTGAGTCTATCCGGACTATACATTACCATTTAGAGAATCCTTAAGAGAGTAGGGTCAAATTGGATGCTTATATTCAATGATGATTGGCGAAGCATAGATGAGACATTCATTCTTAGATTGGATTGGTTGATGGTATGTTATAGAAGGAATTATTGGATAAGTTCTTGGAAAAACTCTTATCTTGATACACTATGGTTGAAGAGGGATGTTGATTTCAAGAGGTTGAATCAGATAAGTATGTCTATGATTGAAAATTGTGGGTGCATTATAGATTTGTAGTGCATTTTTTCAGTGTTGGGAGGGGATGAGACAGCGAAGGAGAGGTGTTTCCAGAACAGACTCTATAACAGCCAATGTTTTTGCTATTAAATATAATATTGAATTCATTAAACACTAAGTCTCTAAAAACACCAGTTTATTATAACCTAGATAGTAAACATAAATTTTCCACCTATATGTTTTGAAATTCGAAAAAATGACATACACAGTTTTGTTTTATATTATATTTGCGGTCCGATAAGAAAAACTTAATATTGGTTGAATAGTAACATACCCCTATGAATAGAAATATTAATTGTAATATGACCCTTATGAATAGTAAATAATAACATTTTTTTAATTTTATAAGGTTATAATCAATTGAGTTCTTGATTAATTTTTTAATGTGATATAAAACTAATTATAGTTTTAAAATTTTTATTTTTCAAATAAACTGTGATTTTTAAAAAAAATTAAGTTAATAATATTTAGAAAATTAATTTCAAAAAATGGAGTTGACTATATAATTATACACATCAAAAAATGGTTAGGGTGATTTTTTGGTATTTTTCGGTAATACTCAAATTTTGATGAATAGAAAAATACAGTAATTTACCGTATATACACATTATCCGATAAATTCACTATTCCTAGCATCTATAATGGTGTAAGAACACATAGTTTGAACTCAAATTCACTTATTACTATTAGGGGTCTCATGAATCAACACTATTGGTTGTCTTGAGAGAAATAATAAAATAAGGAATAAGATATTAAAATATTACTCCTGTCCTCCACTATACCCCCTCACTCTCTCATCTATTCATTCCTAAATTCTTTGAATCTCCCCAATATTCTACCCAAATTCCCTCCGCTAGTCACTTACCACGTCCAAGAATCTCTTGGTATTTAAAAAAGTCCAAAAACCTTCCCTTAAAGAGATTCTCTAGGAGGTGGATTCAAAAGGTAAAATCACATTCTATTTCTTTCAATTTCATATCAAGTTTCTTTCTGTTGTTATTATCTCCTAAAATCCTATGTCCAATTGATCCTTATAACTCCAATATCAACTCTATACTACAATTAGACCATGTTAATGTAATAACCATTAAAAATATTCTTACTCTCCCCCCTCCCGCTTTTATAAATGAAATCTTCATCCATGAGGTATCAATTTATAACATTATTAGATGGAAAAGTTTCATTCTTCAATTTATCCATTATTATGGGTCATTAAAACAGTTTTATGGTTGAAATATACTATAATATATGTATTATAACCAAATTAATATTCAAGAACCTATATTTTTACATATTATAAATTCATATGACAAAATTAATTCATAATAATCCAAATACCGCCAAATAATATAAGTGATTACAATTTCATCTAATGATTCATCCTAATACAATTTTTACATTTATATATATTAACAATAAATATTATGGATGATCATACATAATATATAATTTTAATTCTGTAGAATTAAATCCTTTCTACAAGAACATCTATACTCATATACAAATATACTGGTCAAAAAAACCAAAGAAACAAACACTCTAGAATGAAGAAACTCAATCTTATTACTTATCAATACAGACACAATGAATGTAATAAAATTGTGATAAAATAAATAAATTTTCATAAGGTTTGGAATTAAGTTATTAATAAGCCAAATTTCATATTCTAGTACCTTAAGATCAATAGCAAAACACATTCAGATTTATGGTAGGGGTTTTCCACCCGAACCTCCATATTCATTCGGGTTACTTTTATTGCATTATTACATGAATTAAATCCTTATGTATTATTATTTAATAATAATAAACTCTGTTTGAGGGTTATATATATGTTTACGAACTTTAATCCTTCATTTTTATGGTGAGTAACACGTTTTAAAAGGAAATTTCTCAAGTATTTCTGTAAAACAACACCGATTCAAGGGAATTTCTCAAATTCATTCCTATTTTTAGGGGAACTATATAATAATTTTTTTAAATGATTATCTATATAAAATCGGTCATTTAATTATAAAAATACTATTTTATATCACTTCATGTTTTATACAATTACTTTTCCAAAAGATCTCTTTTTTTAAAATAAAAGTGTATTTATCCCTTTAATTATTCGATGATTATATAAGTGTATCGTCATCTGTTTCAACACTCTTTTTTGATACATATGTATTATTGGGATTAATATTTTATGATATCATCTTCCATGTTTAATTGAATGGTTTATGATTAGTTTGACTATGGATGTTCTATCCTAAATTCATTCACTAGTTTACTCCGAATGGTTTGTGTTTATGCTTAATGTTCGACGAATTTATTTACATTTCAAATGATAATTTTAATATGAATGAATATGTTGTTTATGTTTATACCCACTCATACGAATAATGTATTATAACTATTATGTGTAGGTGGTGTCCACTATAGCACCTCGATGCAAAGGTAGGTCTCATGAGACAATTAGATACGAACTTGGTCAAGGCCTTGCCCAATTTGAGATATGGTTTTGGATGAGACCATAATCATTTTTAGAAGTCCTAGGCAAGGCCTCGGAAATATGTTTCATAATGTCTGTAATATGAAATTACCTCATATTTAAGATATAAATTGATAGTACATGTGGTTATTTGACAAGTATAATGCCCATGGATAAGTTTTATTGTGGAAATATTAACTCATCTCATATTCCTGCCATATTGTGTTAATGTTTATTATTTTTAATGGAATGTTTTCTCAATTACTCACCATTCCTATTTTATATATTTATGAAATCTTCTGTGGTAATTTTTACCCCTAGAGTGCATTTGAGCTTACCCCTTTCTTACGTTTCATTTTTTGAGGACATAAAATGGTATATTATGATTGAATTGCATGGATAATCATAGAGTGGTAGTTATTCCCAATGTAACTTTAATTTTTTATTTTCATTTCAAGTTTTAATGTTGAACTTATGTATGTATCTCGTTTCCAAAATATACTAAAATAATGGGTCCTTCAAGGTAAATATTCTTTGATTATATGCCAATGCAGTAAAATAAGTCACCGTCTCTGGGAAAATGGGGTCGGGTCATTATAGATGCTATCTAAGGATGTTTTGTAGAAAATATGGAAACTAGATTTAGAAAACATAGAGTAAGGAACACATCCAAAATAGCGACGTTGAGGATAAACATACAAGAACATCCTTGTATTTAGTAATGGAATATATTATGGGGATCTTTCTAGAAAGTACATCCATGTCTGGATACTACATGTGGACGTGGTTTTGGAACATATGTAACATGTGAGGAAAAATACAACATGGAGTTTGGGGCCTGACCTGGGATTTTATGGTATAACAAAATGGGACTTACTATACAATTTTTTTGAAATTTCCATGAGATATGCATAGGGTAATTCACATTTTCTTTACAATCCATTATAAAGGATTTAAATGTAAAATTTTCCTCAATGAATCCATGCTTGTGATTATGGGATTATCCTTGCATAGGATTTGAATTCATGAAATGTATTTTTCTATGTTATAATAATATATTATGATTCATAACCTAATATAGTGCATTCTATTATATTGAAACGATTCCTAGTGGATGAAATGGAAAATGTATGAACATGCATATCCCATGTTGGGATTTCCCACCTATGTAAGATAATGATGATGGATCTAGTTCTACGACTGGTGATTAGAAACTTATAACTATATTGGGACACTTGACTCAGGTTATGAACAATAACCTTATCCATATAGAGCATCCTGATCCACAATGTGGGGGAGCTATGTTTGATCGATTTATGTGAGAACTACCTTCATCATTCAATTGGACTAAAAACCCATAAGTAGCTGAGCCATAAATAAGTTCCCTATAAAAGGTATTTCTTGCTTTGGGATGTAAAAAAAGATAAAATTTCATCATGACAGTTTATCGTCTATCGATAGATGCAGATTAGTGGTGGTCGTTAATAAAAAATACAAAGGATGAGTAAGAGATAGAAGAGGGGGAATGGTGGGACTATAAGAAATCTTCTTAGAGAAATAATTTCTTTATGGACAACAAGAAGATATGGAAATAAAGTTTATGAATTTGAGTAAAAAGGAAGACGAGAATGTCGAAAATTATGAATCAAACTTCAAAAGGGTATCAAGGAATGTTGTGGACTATATACATAATACAAGGAGTGAAATTGATCAATTCTTTGATGGCCTAAATCCATTCCTCTGATGGGAACTGGTCTCTGAATTTTTTTATCATATGAGGATATAATTTCATATATTATCAAGTTAAAAAATGAATTATCTATGTATTATGACATTAAGGGAATGAAATTGAAGAAGTGGGTTGATGAAAACTCTAGAAAATGAAATGAGGAAATGGGGAAGAAGGAAAGAGTTGAATTTCCACCCTGTGATAATTGTGGAAGGAAACACCCTGGTTCATTCATAAAATGAAAATGAGAATGATTCAAATGTGCATAGAAAGGCCATATTTCTAGTGATTGTAAGGGGAGGAAAGAATCTATTAATGTTCAATTCTATAATTGTCAGGATATGTGACATTATGCTAATGATTGTCCAAAGCATCAAGGAAACATGCCATAGATAAGTACAATGGAGTAGGGACAAGTTAATTCGATAAAACCACTGATATTGAAGTTCTTAACGATGTATTGGGAGGTACATTAATCATTTACACAAACATATAAAATCTTTATTTGATTCAGATCATCACATTATCTCATATCATTCCAGTTTTCCAAGAAAATTATATATTTACAATTTGATTTAATAAAGGAGTTGGCAGTCAAAAATCCAAATGGAAGTATCACTAAAACAAAGTTCTGTCTATAAGTCTCCTTTATGGTATATAAATATGCTTAATTAGCTGATTTTATTATGATACCCATTATTGAATTTGATATATTACTAGGCACGGCTTTTCATTCAAACCATGTGGTGAAAATATATTCCAAGAAGAAGGAGGTTACAATTTTTACGGACGATGTGGAATCCCATATCTTTAGGGAAGAAACAACACCATCTGATTCTCATCTGGATCCACCCCCAGTGCTCTACCGAATTCAATTATTATGGAGGAAGGGAATTCAATAACAATTGGCGAGGAATGGAATGTTAAAATAGAGGGCATACCTATTGTGCAATAATTAGTTGATGTGTTTCTAGAGGATTTACCAGGACATCCTCTAGAGCAGGAAATTGAGTTTTCCATTGACTTAATTTCTGATTCCAGGCCTATATCAAAGTCCCCGTATAGAATGGGAACTATGTAATTATTGGAATAGAAGAAACAACTAGAGGAATTTAGTAATAAAAGATTTATTCCCCCTAGTGTTTCTCTATGCAGATCACATATTCCTTTTGTTAATAATAATGACGGACCTACGAGGTATTACATTGACTACAGTGAGATCAATTCTATAGCAATAACTAAAAATTATCCCCTACCTCACATTGATGATTTATTTGATCAAATTCACGTAGCACAATATTTTTCAAATATTATCCTTCGATCTGGATAACATCAGTTTCTTGTGATAAAGGAAGAAATTCAAAAAATAACATTTTGAACCAGGTATGGGAATTAATAATTTACTGTAGTGCCTTTAGAAATGACTAATGCATCCTTTGTTTTCATGGAACTAATGAACATAGTTTTCAAGGAATATCTTTGTGACTTTGTTGTTGTTTTTATTAATGATATCTTAGTGTAATAAAAAATCTATGTTGATCATGATAATTAATTACAAAATATTTTGAAGACACATACAATAAATAAATTATATAAGAAGTTTAGAAAGTATAAATTTTTTACTCAATCACATTTCTTTCTTGGCCACATTTTCTATAAGGATGGAATATCTACTGATCATGTAAAGAAAAAGGCTATGCAATAATGGCTTACACTAATGAATATAACTAAGGTACGTAGTTTTATTTATTTTGTACGTTGTTATCAATGTTTTTTGTCAAAACATCACCCATTTATACAATCCAATGACCAAGCCTTCACGTAAAGGGGTTATGTTTTTATAGACAAAATAATATGTTGACTATTTCGAAGAATTGATGAAAAGATTAGTGAATGATCAGATACTAACTATAACCTCTTGGAATGATGAGTTTGTGATATATAGTGATGCATAAATGAATGGAATTTGTTGAGTCCTTATAAATAATGATAGATTTATTTCCTATTCATCAAATATGTTAAAAATTTATGAACAAAACAATCATACTCGTGATCTTGAGTTAGTAGCGGTAATCTTTTCTCTGAAGATATGGAGAAAATATCATTATGGTGACAATGTGAGATATATAAGGATCATAAGAGTATAAAATATTTCATCTCAAAGAAAGAAATTAACATGAATAAAAGGAGATGGCTCAAATTACTTATGGATTATGATTTTCCCATACACAACCACCCTTGTAAGGCAAACGAGGTAGCTGATGCATTGAGAAGGAATGATCATTGAGTTGTCAACAAAATGAGGATTGACAAGAATAATTTATAAATGGATCTAATGAGGATGATATGAGAATTATCATATAAGGTTAACCGTCATTAATTTTTTAATTGTGTTACCTACCATATTTATTAGAAAGGATCAAAAGTTCTCTGCCTGATGGCGAGAACCTTCAAAAGAAAATTAATGCTTTAAAAGAGGGGAATATGACCGACTTTGTTTGTGAAGATAGTGTTTTGAAATTTGGGAAGAGGATTTGTGTTCCAGCTCTACCTGAGATAAATGGGAGTTATTGTATGATGACCATAGTTCAAATTTATCCATAAATCTTGGTTGCACTATGATGTATAGAGATTTGAAGGAATGTTTCTGGTGGGATAACGTGAAGAGAGAAAATAGGGATTATGTATCAAGATGTTTAGTCCGTCAACAAGTGAAGGCCAAAAGGATTCATCCAAAAGAAATCGTGAATACTATACATATTTTTACATTGAAATGGGATGAAATTACCATATATTTTGTCATTGGATTATCGAAAATTCCAAAGAATAATTATACCATATGGATAATTACTGATCGACATACAAAATCTGCGCATTTCCTCTATATAAGAGAGGATTTTCCATTGGAGAACCATGAACGACTCTATATCCATGATGTTTTGAGACATAATGGAGAACTTATTTCAATAATGACTGATCAGGATCCTCAATTTACTTCAAAATTTTGAAAAATTCTTCAGAAATATTTGGACACTAAGCTTCATTTGAGTACTTCTTGTCATCATCAAACTGATGGGAAATCCGAGAGGTAGATCCAAACCATATAAGACATGGTGATATCATGTTCACATTACATTAAAGGTACATGTGATCAATATTTACCTTTAGTGGAGTTTCCCTACTATAATAGTTTCCATTCAAGTATTCAAATGGCACCATATGAAGCATTGTCTGAGAAGAAATGTCATACCCCAACATGTTTGAATGAAGTTGGTTAAAGGAAGCTTACGAGACCAGACATTGTGGAGGAACTATTAGTGAAGGTAAAGACTATTCATGTTTATATCAATGCATCTCAATGTAGAAAAAAAAAATTAAGCAGATATTCGAAAGAAGGATTTTTAGTCTCTAGTGGAAGATCATGTTTTCTTATAAGTATCTCCATGGAAGGTTGTTATAAGATTTGGGATAAATGGGAAACTATGACCTAGGTTCATATGACCTTTTGAAATTATGGGGAAAATTAGAGTTGTTTCATATCGTTTAGTTAGGCCACCTAGCCTCTCTAAAGTTCAAAATGCGTTCAATGTCATATTGATGAGAAAGTATATGCCATACACAACACATGTTCTCACTTCTAAAGGTATATAAATATTACCTGACCTATCATACTGTGAAGAGACTATCTATATTATATAAACTAAACAATAGGTTTTGAGAATTTTAATTACCTGAATGGTAAATATACTTTCTAGAAATCATAAAATTGATGATGCAACATGGGAGCCTGAGGAGCCTATGGAGAAGAACTACCCAAATTTTTTTATGAGGTTACAATCTATTAATTTCAAGGGTTAAATATTTGTACAGAGGGAATAATGTAACACCCATGTTTTTGAAATTAAATTTATTATTAAATTCATGAAACTCTGTGTCTCCAAAAACCCCCACATTGTTATAGCTTAGCAAAGAAACATATTTTTTCCGCCTCTGTGTTTTGAAATTCGAAAAACTAACAAACACAGTTGCGTTCAGTAAGATGTTTGGAGTTTGATAAGACAAAGTTATTTTTTTGGTTAATAATAACATACCCTTATGAGTTGAAATATGAATAGTAATATGAACCTTACGAATAGTAAATAATAATATTATTTTAATTTCTGATGGTTATATGATAATGAGATATTTAATAAATTTTTAATGTTATATAAATCAAATTAAAGTTTTAATTTTTTTTGAATCAACTGTGATTTTATTTAAAAACTAAATTAATAATACTGTGAAAATTATTTTTGAAAAACGAAGTTCATTTTTGGAATCTAAACATTGAAAAATGTTTGGGGTGAATTTTTGGGATTTTTTAGAAATACTCTAATTTTTAATGAAAAGTAAAATATAGTAATTTACCGTATATACACATTATTTGTTAAATTAACTATTATTAGATTCATGGAATATGTAAGCAAACATAGTTAGAACTCACATTAAATTATTACTATTTGGGGTCACATGAATCAACACTATTGGTTTTCTTTAGGGAAATAAAATAATAATGAATAAGATGTTCAAAAATTACTCCTCTCTTCCACTATAACCCCACCCCTCACCCCCATTTCTTTTCATTAATCTAAGAGTTGAAGATCCTAAATTTTATGCCAAAATACCCAACCCTTGTCACTCCCCATGTCCATAAATCACTTGGTATTTCCAAAATAAAAAACCCCTTCCCATAAAGAGATTCTCAGTGAGGTGGATTGAAGAGCTAAATTCACATTCTATTTCATCCATCTTCATTTATAGTTCCTTTATTTTATAATTATCTCATAAATGCTTTTTATCAATTTATCCTTAGAATTATAGTATCATATATATACTATAATTATACCATGTTATTTTAATATCCAATATCAATATTCTAACTCTCTCTCTCTTTTATTAATAATATCATTGCCCGGGAGGTTCCAATTTACAAGCATCATAGAAGACATAGTTTTGTTCATCAATTTCCCCTTAATTACTAGTAATGAAACCTTTTTTTGGCTTAAAAAGACTATAATATATGTATTATAACCTAATTAATATTCATTAACTAGTATATGTACACAGTATTAATTCATATGACAAAACTAGTTCATTATAATCCAAATACCGCCAAACAATCAAAGTGATTGTCATTTCATCCAATGATTCATCCTCATACCATGTAAAAAATGCTATATATAACCATTAACACCTAATCATGTTCCTAAATAATATATAATTTCAATTATATATATTTAAATTCTTTCAACATGAACATCCATACTCATATACAAATATACAAATAATGAAAACCAAGGGAACAAACACTTCAGAATGACGTAATTCAATCTTGTAATATATCAATAAAGACATAATGAACTTATTAAAATTACAATAAGATAAATACATGCCAATAAGGTTCTGAAATAAGTTATTAATAATTATAATTTCTTATTCTCAGACATTATGTTCAAGAGCATAATGCATTCAGATTTAAGGTAAGGGTTTTCCACCCGAACCACCATTTTCATTTGTGTTACTATTATTGCCTACATACCTCAATAAAATCCTTATTTATTATAATATAATATTTATATAATCATTTTTAGTGTTATATATATGTTTAACAACCATAATCCTTTATTATTTTAGGATGATTTACAAATTTTAAAAGGATCTTTCAAAATTATTTCGATAACACAAGACCGAATCAAGGGAATTCCTCAAATGCTTACCTATTTTCAAGGGAAATATATAATTTGTTTTGGGAAACAATTATAGTTATAAATTAACTCATTTTATTATGAAAATACTATTTTACTTCACTTCTGGTATTATACAAATACGTTTCCAAGAAACTCTTTTTCTCAAAATAAAAGAGTATATATCCAAACAATTACTCGATGATTTTATTAGAGTGTTTTTATCAATTTCAATAATCAAGATGATTCTTATATATTATTGGGATTAATATTTTAGTATATCATATCCCATGATTAATTTAATGTTTTATTATTAGTTTGACTGTATATGTGATATCCTAAAACCATCCCCCAATTTACTTCGAATGGTTAGTTTTTATGCTTAATGTTCGGGGAAAGTTATTTACATTTCATTTGTTAGTTTAAATATAAATGTATATGTTTTTAATGTTTATACACACTCATATTTGGCATGAATATGTATTAATATATGACAGGTGAGACCTACTATATCCCATCGATGCATCGATAGGTCTCACGAGACAATTAGATACGGACATGGCTGAGGCCTTTCCCATTATGAGATATGATTTTGGCTGTGGACATAATAATTTTTAGATGTCTTGACCGAGGCCTTGATAATATGTTTTAGAATGTCTGACATATGCACATATTTCATTATGAATCTAGAAATTGATAGTTCATGAGATTATTTGACTAGTAGAATACCCATGGTTATGTTTTATTATGAAAATATTTACTCATCTCATATTCCTACCATAATATGTCCATGTTTATTATTTTTTAAGGAATGCCTTTTCATTTATTCGCTATACCTAATGTTTATATTTATGGTACCGTGTAATTTATTTTTTAACCTTACTTATCATTTGAGATCACCCCTTTCCTATGTTTTATTTTCCCAAGGACATGAAGCGGTATATTAGGATTGACTTGGAGGAATAATATTTTAGTGGTGGTTGTTCCCAGTGGAACTTATACATTGTTTTTCTTGTTAGCATATAATGTTGACCTTATGAATGTATCTGGTTTCCAAAAGCTACAGAAATACTTGGCCCTTTGGGATGCATATTCCTTGTTAATATTCCAATGTAATGAAATAAGAAACCAGATCTGGGAAACTAGGGTCAGGTTTTTACAAACATAAATGTTATATTAACTCCCATGTTAACCTGTTTCTGTTAATAATGTTTGTTGAGGTGTTGGATCATGCTCTCATAGTTGAGGGGAACCTCATAGAGACATCTAGTAGAGTAAATGTGGTTGTTGTTGGACAATTAATAGGTACAAATTTTGGGATAAGGATGATTCTCTATGGTGGTGTTATACAGGGGGATAACAGGATGAGTGGATAGGGGAAATGGTTAGTCACACAAGACCTTTCCTAGATTGTTTGTCACTAATGTTTTGGGTTGGGTCAAAATCATTGATAATTTCTTTGACCACCATTAGTGTGATGATATTTCAATAGTATGGCACATCAACAAGAAGTTTTATAGAAACCTATTTTATATAGGTAGTTATGGATGGGATAGATAGAACCAGGGTGTGTGAAGGGGATATTCTACACATATTATTATTCTATATGATGTTCTACTAGCCAAGGTGGTAGAGGCAGTGGACATGGTACTTCTATGATAGAGTTCCCATATCAACAGAGTGGTGTAGCACATGGGACTCCAATTGCATCATAGGTAGGAGGGGCTAGATAGTTTCATGCCATTCATCCTACACTTTTAGAGATTGAGGATGGACCATCAATAGTGAGAGGTACCATTATTATATAATATACAATAGATTTCTCCTTATTTGATGTTGGTTCCTATCATTCCTTTATTTCTTCAATACATGGGAATGGTTTGATCCCGTCAGTGGAGTTTTTAAGAATGGTTTTGACGATAAACACACCTTTGAGAGTACGATTGAGAAACATTTTCTATTTCACGGGGTATTCTGTCATGTTTAGAGACTATAACATTATTTGGGATTTTTATATTCTTGACTTGTCAGGCTTCAACCTATTTATTAGTATGGATTGGTTACTAGAATATCAAGCCCACATATATTATTACTGGAAGAGAGATACCTTTACGTATCCTAAGGGTGATAGTTATATTAACTTTTGAGAGTGGGATATCAAGGTGGGTCGTGTAAGGCCTGTTCACAAGAAACTGAGAGAGCATAATTTCATGGTAGGTAGTTTTTTGTTGGACAATGGAAGTGTGAATCAAGATGTCATTACACCATTACTGGACTGGTTTTAATATGTGTTTCATTTATATTTCATAGGTATTTCACCTATGATACATGTGTAATTCAATATTGTTCTCATTCTGGGGGATGAGCCAGTTTATATTCCACTATAAAAATGTCACCTACAGAGCATCAAGAGATCAATACTTAGTTGGATGATTAGTTCCATAAGGGGGTTATCCATCCATGTATGTCTCCACGAGGTTTATTAGTTTTGGTTTCTATGAAGTATAATGGGTCTCTACACATGTGTCTTGATTATTGGAAGTGGAACTGAATGATAGTGAAGAAGTCGTATCCTCTACAGTATATCGACGATATGTATGACTAGTTGATAGGGGCTTGTCACTAATGGATAAATTTCCTATAAAAATGGTTTGGAACCATTGGTATAGATCCACAAACCATTGGAATAGCCTATAACAATGTTTTGGGAAGATTTTGGGAGATTTGGAATGGGGATAGACCAATCCCAATATTTTGAGGAATAATGTTGGGCTAGACCTATCCCAGATGTTTGAAAACTGTTGGGATACATTTATACCAACAGTTTTCCAAACCATTTAGATTTTTCTTTCCCAAAGGTTTTCCCCAAACTGTTGGGATATGTAAATCTAAAATAACAATTACAATGGAGGTTTGTACTCACAACTTGCATGCTATAAATCAATGACTTTACTACTATCTTATAGTTACCATTGTGAATATGTTTGGTTATATATATGTATTTATATTTAATTTTTATATTGAATTTTTTTAACTATATTTGAAAAAGTAATTCATAAAAAATAAGGGTACCTATCCCAATGGTTCATAAAACCATTAGTATAGGTACCCACACTTTCCCAACAGTTTTCCATAATCCTTTGGAAAAGTAGTCTCGAAGTGGCCTATCCCAATGGTTTCCAAAATTGTTATGATAGCAAAACCCTTTTCCAATGGTTTTAAAAATCCTCTGGGAAAAGTGTTCTCATGGTGGCCTATCCCAATAGTTTTGTAAAATCATTGGGGTAACCATAGCCTTTCCCAACAGTTTTCCAAAATTGTTGGGAAAAGTTTTGTTAAAGTGGAATATCCCAACAATTTTCCATAACAATTTGGAAAGGGGAACTATGAAAATGGTTTTTATAAACTGTTGGTATAGATGCATTGGTATAATAGGATTTCTTGTAGTTTGTGTCTTTTCCAAGATCAACATAAGATAGAGGTATCATAAGTATTATGTTAGGACATTTAATATACCGAGGAATAATTTCATAAGTATGTATGACTTATATGTGTTTTTCACAATTCTATTTGGTTTTAAAAACTTTGTTGTAGTGTTTTTGTACTTGATAAACATAATCATCATTTCATACGAAGATCAGTTTTTTGTAGTGTTTGTGGATGGAATCTTGGTGTAATAAAAGACTCATAGCGATCATGACAAACACCACAACATCATCATGATTACCCTAAGATAGAATATACTATGCACCATGATATCTAAGTATTGGTTATGGAATTATTAGATACACTTATTAGGTTAGATCATCTCAGAGGAAGGTGTATCTATGGACATAGGGAATGTTCAGGGAACAATTTATTGGGAGTAGAATAAGATTTTTTTTGATATTCGTAGATTTCTGGGTTAACTGGATATTACCAGATGATCATTCATGATTTTTACCATTTGAATGCTCTACTTTTTCTCTTGACCAGAAATGCGATAACGTTTAATTGGTTGGAATAATATGAGAATACCTTCAAATATTTGAAGAAGAAAATAATATTGGAACTGATGTTGACTCTAACTAATCTATATGAGATGTATATGGTGTATTGTGACACTTTTATAATTGGAAAGGGTTCAATTTTTATGTAGTGAGAACGAGTTGCGGCATATGGGTATCAATAGTTGATGCCTTGTAAATGAAAATACCCCATGAATGACCTCAAGTAGCAAGCAGTGGTATATGATTTGATGTGTTGGAATCATTTTTATTGGCACAAAAATTTACTGTGTATATAGATCACATGAGATTAATGTACATATTTTGAAATTGAGATTTGATTCCTGAATAGTGGAGATGGGTTGTGTATATATTGTAATCCTATTTTTAGTTAGCATATATGACTAAAAAGGGTAATAGGGTTATTGAATATTTCATCAGGAAAACTTAGAATCAATCTGGTTAAGAGTCTAGTATTGAGTGGGTGATGAATGTTTTTCTTGCTAAGATGCATGTTTTGGTTTAGGAGACTGAAGGGAAGATGAATCCCTTGTGAGTCTCAGTGGATTATACACTTTGGTAATTATTGGAAACATAAATTATGATGATATTGAATTATTTCCAATATTTTAAAGCCATTAATGTGGGGATTCACCTTCCAATTGGATCATATATTAAGTTGATATCATATATGTTAAGAATCCTGTTGTTGTGCCAATGATTTTGTGGGAGGAGATGATGCAAGAATTTGATGCCTTGAAGTGGTCGACGCATCTAGGTGTGACCCAAAAGAACTTTGAACAATGAGTATAGTTTTGGTGGATGGACATTAAAATGAGATAATAGGTTTCATGGAAAAATTCTAAAATTATCAGTTGGTAAAGGATAGCATAAATAACAACGTTGTATACTAAAACTGTTTCCCATTCATGAATGAAATGGGATGAAATTACCATGTACTTTGTGGTGGTTATCCTAAGGATACCTCCGAAAAATTACTAGCTTGGTTATTATGGACCATTTAAAAAGGTATCCAATTTCATTACAATATGGGAGACATTCTCCATGGATTATTTGGGAGAGTTATATTTTCAGAAGATTGATCGTATACATGGGGTGTCCAAGACTATTGTTTAATAAAATGACTCACATTCTACATATTTCTTGTAGTAGGACTTGCAAACGGATTTTGGTATATATCTCTTGTTGAGTGCATAATTACACCCACAGATAGATGGGCATGTGAAGAGTACTATAAAGGTTCTTGAGGATATGCTACGAGCAAGTGTTCTTAATATAGTTGGGTCTTGGAAGAATCTCCGAGCATTGGTGGAGATTTCATTATAAAAATATTTATCAGGAAACTATATAGATGGAACCATATGAGGGTCATTATGGTAGGCCATGAAGGTCACCTATATGATGGATGGATGTAGGTGAGACTAATTTGTTGGGATAGAGTATCATGTAGGGAACTTCAGGGTAGGTTAAGCTGATTTAGAATCATGTGGCTATGGATCAGAGTTTACAAATGTTGTATGGTGGTATATGTCAAAGGCTTATACAGTTTATAGAGGGTGGTCATATATTTCTTCAGGTGTCTCCAAGATTGGTTCACCATAAGATATAGAGAAATGGCAATTTGGCACCCCAGTTTGATTGACAGTTTGAGGTTGTGGAGAGAATGGAGTTATTGGAATATTTATTGTCTCTTTCATAGAGATACTATGTTATGAATTTATGTTTTCCAGGTGTCACAACTAGGATGGTATCACTCTGACCCTTCTCATGTGATCATGGTGGAAGATGTTGATATTTGGATAGATGCATCATTTTTGGAGTATCCAATACGTGTGTTGGATCAAAATAAAAAGGTATTTCGAGGAAAGGTCATATTAATAGACTATGTATTGTGGAAATATAGCCATGTTTGGGAGGAAACATGGGAGAGATATTTTGATATGAGGGCTTAGTGGCCCAATATTTTTGACTCAGAATATTTATGATTCATGGGTGTACAACTTGAGGACAAGCTGTTATAAGGTGGGGAGATTGAAAACCCATACCTCTTCTGGATATTTCTCGGGCACATATATTGGTATAATTTTTCCTTATGTTGAGTAATTCTCAATTGGGTTTTACCTTGGGGTGTGTTAGGGTAAAACTTTTAGAAATTGGATGGATGTGGGAAGTGCACGGTTGGTGCATGATTTTCCCATACTATGCACCCATTCCCAATAAACCATGCTACCCTAGAAATAGAGGGTTTTCACAGATGGCACACAATTATTCAAATCATGCCCCTTAAATGGATTACCTTCTAACCCCTTATAATAGGATCATGGTTAAGGCACACTGTTTCAAAAACAATGCCCCTCTAACAAGGAAAGCATGTGGAGGTCTTTAATTAGCCTTATATTTTTTTTATTATCTCTCAGGACAACATTTTATCCCTTATTCAGTCCTAGCTTGAACCTAACCTCTCTTTCTTGATTTTGGAATCTCCTGAACTGATTCAATTTCTTCTCAACCACCGTTGTTGGAGAATCTAAGGGATGATTTAAGATTATCACATATATGGCTATGAGATATCTCTCATTTAGATAACTCTCTCCCCCACTCCTCTTCACAGATTAAAGATGGATATTTACTTTCTTTTGGTTCTAGATCTAGATAAAGGTTTTTTGTATCTATATTCATTTAATTTTGATTTTTGGATTTGTATCTAAATCATATTATAAGTCATGTTCTTGGTTGATTCTATTCAATTTGAGGATATCTATTGGTGATCATTCTTTGTCAAATAATTGAGTACAGTGGCATAAAATTCAAATCCCAAAGACTTTATTTCAATTACATGTATGAAATTTCATAATTTATATTATATGATTAAAAATTTTGTTCATGATTAAACTAAATAATATAGTGTATAAATTAATTTATAGAATTATGAAATTAAAAATATTGGTAATGTGAATTGGAATAATTATTTATTGAACTAATTATGGACTTAATGTGATTGTTGAAAATGATTAATTAATTGTATATTAAAAAATTTTAATGATTGGAATTATGAAATTTATTGATTTATAAAATATTTTTGAATTAACAATATAAAGGCCACTAATTTTGAAATTGAGAAATATATTTTTGTATTATTTGATTTTGTATTGAAATGGTTGAATTAGAATAATTAATTGTTGAAATATATATTAGATATTTTTGTGATTATGAAACTAATTTATTTGATTAATTAATTTATGAATTAATTAATTTGTTTGAGATTAGTAATTTGTTGTGGAATTAATTAATACGATTTATTAAGGTGATTAATTAAATAATGTAATTGATGTGGTTAATAAATTATTAATATAATTGAAGGGGAAATTATGAATGGAAAAAATGGAATTCATGTGTGAATTTAATTGATGAATGGTACCAATGGAATTCTTGTGTGAATTTAAATGATGAATGGTGGAAATTAAATTCATGTTTGAATTGAAATAATGAATTTTAATAATGGAATTCATAAGATAACTAAAATGATGATTGTTAATAATGGAATTAATGTTTCAATTGAAATGATGATTTGTAATAATGGAATTCATGTATGAGTTGAAATAATGGGTGGTAAAAATGAAATTCGTGTGTGAATTGAAATGATGAATAATAATGATGGCCTTTGTGAGTAAACTAAAAGGTTGAATTTTAGCAATGGACTTTATGTTTGAATTGAAATGATGGATAATAAAAATGAAATTAATGAGTAAAATTAAATTATGAATTGTTGCAATAAATTTCCTTTGTGAATTGGTATCGGGAATGGTAATAATGTAATTCAAAAATATGATATCCATTAGGGGTAGTTCAGTCTCTAACATTGGTCGATGTAGTTATTGCGATTTTGGGTGTCTGAATGAACCCATGGGTTTATGTGGTTAAATAAAGAACTATTAATAATGTGGTAAATATTAACATATGAACTGTATGTATTTATTTATAAAACTATATACATTATTATTGATGGGATATTGTTTTAGAAATTGTCTTTGGTGGATTTTTGAGTTTTACTAACACCCTACTCTGGATTCTAGATCATTACCTGAATAGATTTCATGATTGCAGGACAAGATAAGGGAAAAGGGCCTATGTGAGATGGTTGAGTAGGTATGGATCATGAATGAGGGATCCATACATGGTTTGGGATTTTCTTGGGGGTTGTTATTGTATTTAATTTTGAGTTTTATTTGAACACTAGGAATGTACTTCAGCACACCATATATATTGTACAATATTGATATTGTATTTTCAGTCTGGTCGTCATGTGATGTTGGATTGTTAATGTAATGTTATATCATTATTTGGTAAATTTTTATTTATTTCTGCTAGTGTATTACTCAGATAATTAGGGTATATTCCCCCCATGAATAATATTATACCCTCATTTCTAGTCAATAGCCTCTAGCATACGGGGAGGTGCACTGGAGTTCATGTGACCGAATAGCTCAGGACACCAGTTTGTGGAACCTAGGTTGGGAAGTTGCAATAAACATTGGATATGATTAATTTTTTTGATATACAGTTTTGGAAAAATTTATAAAAATTAGTCATGTAAATATTTTTAAATCTATTTGGACTCCATAAAAAATTGTGTAATAACGAGGAAGAAATTTAATGTGGTGTGAAATTATAATAACCATTACGACTAAAAAATTGGATTTTATCAATGTTTTTAAATATGTTATATATATTCTATATTTGATGTTATATTTGTTTAATAAATTAATGTTGAATCATATCATATCTTGTGTCTATATTATGTTTTTTTTAATTTTTTCATGTTTTGTCTAGGTATGAAACTCATGTTTTTCATTTAAACATTCATGTTCTCTACATAATTATTCTTTAAGATTCATGTTTTTTGAAAAATTATTAAATAACTTTTTTATATAATTATAATTTAAGTGATTATGTTTACGACATAATAATGTTTTTTACTTCTTATTCTCAGCCTACTAGTGTTGATTGAATTCATGTATTAACATATTTTTAAACTAATGTTCTATGGATTTTTTGAATTCTCATTATAATTATGAATAAATCATGTTCTGTGTTGGATAATTCATGTTCTGTATATTTAAATTCATGTAAATTCTATTTTTCATATTTTTTGACTATTTAATTAATGTTTTTTCCTTATAATATGTTTCTTTTATCTTGATAATATATATATTGAATTTATTTAACATATTTTTTTTGTGCATTGTGTTATGAGAACTGAACATTCTTTCAAATGTTTTGTTTTCAATACAAACTTCATATGTGTTTGAATGTTTAGTTTTTTAATTATGTTATATATTTTAATATATATTATGAAATTAGTTTGGGTGATCTCATAAAAATCATGTTGCTTATTAATTTTTCATGAAACATTCAAAAAATTTCAACTAGATGAAATTGAATCCATTGAATACTCTATTATTAGTGTTAATATATGATTCATTTTTGCATTAATAAAACAATTATTTCATATTCAAATTAGAAAATCATTTAACTCTATAAGGTATATATAATATATTATTTTAAACAATAATTTAAATTTGATTTGTTATTTATTGAGATTTCTATGTATTATATTTTTTATTTAATTCATTCAGGAGTTGTCACTTATTTCTATAAAAATTAATTATATTTAAATCCACCTCTTTATGGTCTTTATAATCACTTTATGAAGAATATATACCAATCATACTTATAACATCAATATTCTCTTTTATTATATCTTCTATATAATATAATATTATGTAATATTTATATATAATATCTATTTATTTCAAATGTGCTTCTTGAATTTCATTTTTTAAAACAAAATCTTTATGTATAATTTGTTCTGGATTTCTATTTATTTTTAGCATCATTGGATATGTTTTGGACTATAATAATAAATTCTCATGGCTTATATTTTTATAAATAAATATAAATATATATATATATATTGTCTTATTTATAGAAATTGAAAATTGGAATGATGTATTTAATATCATGGGGGGATTTGTAGTGATTTTGGTCCCATTAATTGAGTTATTGCAATGGAATTGTTACTTGATAATACATTTTGGCATGATATCTATCTTAAGTGTGTTTTTTTAATTAAAAAAATCCATTATTCCCTTATTTTCTGGGAATATATAGTCATCACAACTGTAGTTGATCATGTTTAACGAATAATCATAGCCCCTTACTTTCTTTCACCATTTTTAATTTTCAATAAACTAATACATCCTTATTTTTATCCTATAGAAATCTTATCATTTTTTAAGCTTGATTATTCATATTTGAAACCAAACAATGATTTTTAATTGAAATAAATAATCCTACCTCTATGAACACTTATAGAAAATTTATGATAACACTTTTGTAAATTTAAAAAAAGTAATTTTTTGTTTTGTTTAAAAAACACAAAAAATAAATTTTATAAGGAAAAAAATTTATGTGAGAAAAAACATTTTCAATCATTTGTCTAGAATAATAAAAGAAATTATAAAAAGTTGTACATGTTGTAAAAATGTACTTGGATTAAAACACAATCGTCTTCTTCTATTATGTAATGCAGGTACAATAAGTAGTGTTTGCACTTAAATTTTCTTCAACGAATCAACCCATAATTAAATTGTCTGCTTTATTGCATCATCAATTGTAGAATGAGTGTTCTACATAGGAACAATCCAATGTTATGACACCTTGATGAGTAAATAGATTATGGTTTTTAATTTTGGTAATTATTTTTGAGGAAATATGTGTCTCTTGTTATCCATTAAATTATATATTAAAAATAGATTTCAAAAAATCAAGTATACATGTTTCTAGGTCATTAAAAGTACCTACCATAATGGAGTTCATTTCTTTTTTGGGTCTTATTTATATTGAGTCAGGCCTCAATATGATGTTTTTGTTGGGATTGATGCGGTTCTTGTGGGTCTTATTTATATCCAATATTTGATTATAACAAATAATGGTTCGGTTGTTAAGTTCATGTTTTACATTGGAGTGAGATTATATATGTTATCTAGATATATGTGTAATATTGATAAACATATTTATTTTTTCATTTACATTACAAAATAAAAAGGTCATGTAATATATATTTCTCTTTATAAAGTACTTTTAGTTACATTTTATTAGTTTGAGGAAGATTGGGCGATATAGGGTTTTTGATAATCTTATAAAATTTAACTAGAAGATATCATATAAATTATTTCTAAATAGTTGGTTAATGTGAGAGTTTTTATGATATGAATCTTAATGTATTTTAATTCTTTAGGAATCCGGAAAATATTTTTTTCTCATTTTTTAATTATTTCCATTGGTTTTTATAATATTATTCCAAATGGTATAGTTATATTTATGGTAACTAATTTCTGTGTTCTTCTAATACCATGACATATTTTAAAAAGTTATGTTTTTATTTTCATTTTTTACCTATTATAATTTACATTTATCTATAAATTTTAAATTTATAATAATTCCATTTTAGTTTTCTAGTATTTATTTTTCCCACAGTTCAATCCAATATTCTAATACTTCGAGGCAACAAGAGCGAAATTAATATGGTTTTTTATTTCTTATAAATTAATAATATCCTTATGACATTGGGTTTTAAATCAATTTTCCAAAACCAATTCACTTATTTAATGATTTTAAAATATTTATGTTATATGATCTAGTCTTTTTTCTATCAAATGTATGATATATCATTATAGTTTCTCAGATTTTTGATTACTTTATAACATCCTATAGTTAGTTCTTACATTTACAATTAAATTTCAATGATTTATTTACATTCCATTGATTCAAGTATAATTTAAAATTCCTTTTATTGGGTTCTATATAATTATTTTTAATACATGGTTATTTCATTCGTAAAAAAATTAGTGTATTCGTTTAAAATAACTTTCAATAAATATTTTATCCACTTTTTATGGTTTTTATGACTATAAACTTCATGTTTTACTTTTGATTGATTTTTATTCATAATTAATTTTTTAGGAATACTAAAGGTTATGTTCCAGAAAATGTTTTTTAAGTCAACGTTTACATATATAGAACATGTTTGGGATAATCTAACGAGTTAAATTTTGATGTTTATTTATTTTATTTTACATACCAATCTAGAATATACTACCACAACCTTCCCATACTGTTTTTTACATTTCATAAATCTATATTCGGAATTTGGGATCACCCACCAGGTTTCTTATTTTCTCTGTTTCATTATCCATTGAAATAAATATTTTTGTATTTTTTAAAACACATTATTTTAGTTTTTTATTATTATAATTTATTTCTTTATTTCATTAAAAATCACATGTAGTACCATAATTTTAAATACTGTACATTCCAATTTACTCCAACCACCTATATTTTCAATTAATACCTTTACACTCTGAGGTATTAGTATGTAGTTGAGAAATAATGAATATTTTTTATGGAAATAATGATAAAAACATTAAGATTTTGAATGATACATACCTAATTACAAATCATTTTGCTATTTTTATTTACATTCATTGAAACTACCCTCACCAATCAAGGGGGAAGACTCATCCTAATAGGAATAATCCTGGTATTTTATGGATTTCACAATCTAAAACATAATTTGTTTCCAAGGTATGTATTTTGATGTTTTAATGATAAATTTCATATATTAAAACAATGATTAGTCATATGATTCATTTAATTTAAATAACATTATTGGATATTCAAATTTATACATTTTCTTTGGTATAACTACAATTTTATTGCTTATTTTTGGATTTTGTATTTATATATATATATATATATTTGTTGGTCATAAAGAAATAAAATAATTATAAGGTCATTTTTATTGATCATGTGATATATTATTAGTTTTATAGTAAATTTTCAATTAATATTTTTTTCAAAACACATTATAACATATTTTTGGCACTAAGGTATGACATATATATATATATATATTAGTTCACATATATATATGGGTTTGTTATAAATCCATTAAATAAAAAACCCCTCCTTGACATTAACTCAATGGAAAATTGTGAAATGGTATGTTTTTTTACATGGAGTCACTAGATCAAATACATATTTTCGGTAAAATTTACACAACATGATTAATTAATGATTATAATTGATATATAATAGTATCTATTTTATAAATTTATCATTGATTCATCATATATGAAATTTATACACATGTTAAGGATGGTAATTGATCGATTTAGGTTGATCATCTCATAGTCAAACATGATTGAAATAAACCATGGAAATACCTCATATATCTTCAATATCATCCTCCGGAAAAATAAAAAAGAACATTGAACTAATGAAACTATAATTCAATAGACTCCATGAATATTTAACAATGCTAAATGAAGATCACTAATGTGAAAAAGGGTTTGGTGTCCATATTTGGTAAACGAAAAAGTGGATCCTCGATCATATCAAGAAGAACCCAAACCTATCAAAATGGTGGAAAATGCCTCATTATAATGATTAATTTTCTTTTGAGTTGGAGATAGTTGCAAACTAACTTTTATATATAAATTGATTATTAATATGTGGGAAAATAATCTCTTTTAACCACGATTCAATAAATTATGTGTGATCATGTATTTTCTTCCATCTCATAGAAACCAAGTGTTACATTCCTAAAGAGTTCTAAATCATTTAATGTTTAAATTATTGTATTTTTCACTGAAATAAATTGATTTATAAGTGATTAATTAATATGGGAGAACATTGAAGTGTTATATATAGTCAAATCCCATGAAAATAATATTGTATTCTAATTGTATGGTAGAAATTTGATTATCGAATCATCGAATTCCTCATTATAAAATAAGCATATCAAAGGCTGTGATATTATCTCATGAACATAGCATCTTATTGTATGGGGTATAAATTAATAGATGATATAAATTTTTAGTGCATTTCCAAAACCCAGTCACTTTCACTAATATATCATAAAATATTTATTCCAAAATTCAGAACCCTTTCTTACTCTTATCTAAAACTATTTTGGGATATTGTTTTCTAAACTCTCAATATTAGAACCAACACTTTTACAAAACGTAATCCTCATTCAGATGAAAAACTGTTTCACGCTATGAGAATTAGTATCATTAAAAACAATTGTGAAATCATAATTTCAAAGGTTTAACCCAATAGGGACATTAATCAAGGAATCGCTCTTACTCATGTTGCTAATGGGTTTGGTGAGATCTCCATAAAACATGATCATTTCTCTATACGATCATTTCCACCACTAGATACATCATATAAACCTTACATAAAACTATATACTCCTCTTTTACTTGAAATAAGGAAACCAATAGACATTGAAAAATTCAAATATAGTATAGGTTATCATATTATTTCATGAGTTTTTGAAAAAGACTAAAACGGTATATGAATACATCAAAGGTCATTCATTTATATGAAGAGAACATCGCATGTTACACATCGATGTAGCTTAAAACATCACATGTAACAAAACTAAGAATGTCCATGAGTTTCCTTAGTATAATTAAATCAGTGGATTTATTTAATTTGTCATCATATGAGTGGAAGATCCCATATTTGTTGAGCTCAAACCAATAACATTATATACAACATACCCAACCAATCCATAATTATATAATCCTTAAATATTGAATTATAATGGTATCAATGTATGAAATTTCTCATTCTATTTATCTCACCAACCATAGGGAAAATGTTTCATAATAAGCATACACCCCTAAGTGTATTGGTGACCGTATGACATTCCATGGGATATACATTTGTTAGTAAGTAAAAAGAATAAGTCACCACATATTATCTTATGAGAACCCTGATCATGTTAACCTTAGCATATAATCAGAAACCATAATAAACTATGATAAAAATTTATTAGGAAAAATAATTACTTTTAGGGGATATTATCATTACACTATTCGTGTAAAATAAAAATGTAGTGAACATGAATGAATAATAAATGGAGATTAACATTATTAAAAAATCATGATACATTTATAATCATTATAATAAATATCTCAAGAATTGTATATCTAGATATTTATCATGATCTTACTAATTCAATTGGGACAATTGTTCCAGCAATCAATATGTAACATTGTCATCTGTGGCCACCCAAATGATACAAATACCATCCATAATTGTGATTTATCATATCATACGGTATTTGAGAAGGATTTATTTGTCCCTTAGGGGAGACCAGGTTTCCTTGTCCTATGAAATGTGTCCATTGTTTTCCCAGTACATCTAAATTACTCCTTTTATACTTAGAATCACCTTAAGTTTATAAATGAACTTTTTGATAAAAATTGCTTCCCTTGTTGAACTTGATGAATTGATTTACTCATCATTTGTTGTTGAATCTTCCATAGTTATTGTGTAAAAATATTCCAACTTATATCTCCACTATATAGAAAATAAGTGAAACCATATTGAGATATCATCCAAACATGACTTGATTGGAGGAATTCATTTATTTAACCATTTACCAAAATCTCATCCACTCCATAATAGACCAATAATATATCATAGTTTATCTCAAGTTCTTAAAGATGTTCTCAACAACTGTCTTGTGATTCTAGTAGGGATTGGATTGATATCTTACTATTATTTGTAGAGTATATGATATACCAGGTCCAGTAAAAATCATGTTAACATGATACATGTAAAACTCCAATATTTTAGTATATATTTTCATTAAGTAAATACATAGTTGGATAAATTGTATTATACACAACACTAAAATAAAATTTATTTTTATATTTATTTTTACAAAAATTCAAGAAAAACTTTAATACATTATCATATTATAATGTGAACGATAATTAAAAAATTACTAGAAAAGTAAAACCTCATGTAAATAAAATGATAATAATCGATTAAATATTCCCTATAATGAAAGCATGTTTTATAATTATATATGTATTATTTTATTTGGTTTTTAAATACTATTTTTATGTGATCTAATACAAATTAATGGAGTCATCTTAATTTATATTATATAATTAATTATTTTTAATAGGATTTAATTAATATCATTTAATGTTAAAAAGTGATATTTTCATATAACACTTTTTAAAGTATTGGGCATTTTTAATCTTAAATTTAACTAATCACTTCCAAATGATTATTATAAAAAAAATAAATGGCGGTAAACAACTCAATTAATTCTCATTTAATTAATAATTGATCTGTAATAAGATTAAACCAATTAATTTTTTAAAATGTTATTTTTTCAATAATTGTTTTTATTATATTTTATGTTTTCATTTAATTGTTAAATTCCAAAATCTTATAATTTTAATTTGATAAAATCCTCCTCATTTATGGATTCATGTTGTAAAAATTAATTTAGATTTAATTTTTTATATATTTCTCAAAGGATGATTTTTGGGGGAATAATAAAAATATACTTTTTATAAATACCAAAAAAAATTATGAAATTATCTCAAATCACTAAATTAAAAAAAAATAATATTTATAATAATGGGTCTTAATAAATATAAGTTTCTGTTTGTGGTTAAAAATATATTTCTATAAAAATTGTTTGTATTGCATTATGTGGACTTATATTATAGTTAATGTTAATCAACATTAGAATTTTAATAAAATAAAAAGGATTTTCTATTTGGAATTAGAAATTCCATGTTAAGAAATGGGGTAAATGTCATTTTTTCATAAAAATAACTTTTCTAGGTAATGTTATCCACAGCAATATAGAGTAAATTAAGTTAAAAAGTTTTAATTAAGAGACAAGGTTAGAAAATATGACAAAAAAATTATTTAGTTGGGGTTATTATATTATTATAAAATATATATTATCTTATCCTCACTAATTTTCAATTTTTTTATCCACATCCATTTAAAATAAAATTAATTATAGATTATGAAATTATTATTTACATAAATGAAACCCCTATCAATTATAAAAAGTCCCCTCCACCAATTTTTACAAGACACTCCTAAAATTATAATTCCTCCCTAAACCCAACTATTTTTCCATATTTAATAAACCCCTCCCACATTGGGTTGATTTTGTTCATAATATAAAATTTTAATTCTATCAAAACAATAATGAAAACCCTAATATTTATTTGACATTAAATCATGATTTGTTATATTAAAATATATATATTAAAACATGGAAGATCAATAAGTCTAGTGTATTTTCAAATTAGGTACATATAATAACATCTTGAACACGAGATATAAAAACATTATTCAAAATATCCATAACATTCTTTTTATATTCCATGACTTTTAAAACAACATGGGATAACCTAAGGATATAAATATGAAAGGGGTGATCCATAAAGCCCAATAAGGGAATAAACCTGGAATAACATGAAGAGAATAATAAAATTTATACAATATGAATATCAATGGGTTATAAAAATATTACTAATCATAAACATGAATAATGTGACATGATAGAGCATGATAATCATAAAGGAAACATGAGAAATGTGGATACTACATAAAACATTTCATCCTAAACATTGGTCAATGATAAAAACAAAAAAATAATGATGGAAAAAGTCCCATAAATATTTAGGTTCACTCCATATTCCAACATGATGTCTCATGATACTAAATATTACTTAGTGAATTGTAGTGCTATATAATTCAGGGTGCACCATTCACTTTCGTTTCACTCTCATGCTTAAGTGTGCCACAGATATCATACAACATGTAATCATTAATCATCATATTTTATTCCACGATAATATATTAGGGAATAAATAAATTTATGTAATCATTAAAATATGTGTATCACTATAATGGGGAAAACACATGACATGACATCTGTATGGTATTCAGTAAAAAATGTTTTGGCGTGTAAAAATTCTGGTGAATGTTTGGTGGCCAAAAGACACCACATAAAAATTAATAAATTGTATTTATTAGAGTGAAATAAATATTTAATAATTTATACTTGAAATATGAATTAATAGGGAAATTTAATAACATATCACAACATTAGTAATTGGAAATTGAAGACCTAAGATAATAAAGGAACTTGAATAGGGGAGAGAAGGTGACAATCCATTGAATGTGTGACTCAAATTTCATGGGAATGAAATTATTGTGATCTTTGGGGTCCCTTGGGTTGACATTATAAAGGTAAGGTGAGATTATGGATGTGATAAAATTATTTTGAGTTGTGATAATTCGAATCTCGGGTTGTTTTATATAGAGAATCAGTGGGGAATTCATTATCATTTTTCAAATATAGGTTATGGACTATATATAATAAAAAACCATAACAAAAAACCTTCTCATTATTCTCACCCATGCCTTCTTCCAAATGGAACTTATTTTAGTTATTTTATAAGTCCAATGTCCTAAATTAAAAAACATAATATCCTTTATTTTGTGTTAGTAAGTCATACTCTTAATGAAATTATTTTGAAATAAAAAAATATATTATATGTTTTGGAGGATTTATAATGAATTTATAAAATAAATCAAATTAAAATAAAATATCATTATTTTAAATAGAAAACATAGATAATTTCTTGTATAAATTATATAGAATTAATTATGTAACTTTTAGGTCATTATGATGTCATAATACACAATTTATATTTATACTGTATTTCATTTTTATCGAAAATTCTACTTTCTCATAAAATTATGAATAATTTACCATTGGATAATGATTGAAAAATAATGTCCATTTTTTCTAAATTTTTTCTAAATATTTGAAGTTTCACATTATAAATAAAATAGACATCTATTAAGAAATGTTGGTTTTTTTTAATAATAGTTTTCAAACACATAAATAATTATATTTTAATTTATATTTAATAAAAATTATTTAATGAAAATATGTTATTACAATATTATTTATTTCAAAAATCCATCAATTCGTCAAAATAAAATCCATAATTGAATATAAATATTTTCCAAAAATTAATATTTCAAATATTTTGTTACAAAATAAAAATAATTTATATATAAACAATAGAAATTTGATATTCATTATTCTATAAAGAATAATGTAAATACTAAAATTTATAGGGTATTGATACAAATACCTTTAATACACCTGAAAAATCCCTAAGAGTATGGTGCGCGATGGTGTGACTTTTATGGGGTGGTTCAACAAACATGGTTTGTGCCATGATCTTAATGTGCTTGAACTTCTCCCATAATTGGTTTTTTTCATGCTTAAGTTATTTGATCTCAACTTTCTCTTGTTCAATGGAAAATCTTAGTGATTCTATCACACTGGGAAGCATCGACGGATGAGATTTATTTGGTACAATCCAACTGGTTGAGGTAATCACTACCTTTGTCTTTGTGAATTGGATTTTTTAAAACCCTATATTAATACTAACCATGGGATCACTATTAAATGGCTATATAATCAATGTTATGTTTTATTAATGGTTAATTAAGATGGATAGGATATAATAAATTCAAATATGTTAATTTGTTTTCTATAACCATATTACATGATAATAAATTTAATTAAATTGTAACATGAATTTTATTTATAACAGTTTGGGTCATTACGACCAAGAACGCTTTGATGATGAGATATGATTTCATCTATTCAAGAAATATCTTCTTATAATTTATTGTGAAACCTTTTATGTCAGATGTTTTATTAAAAAATTTTATTTAAATTTGATTTATATTGTTATTTTTAGGTTTTATATATAAAAAATGAAATTTTAGGGAAATCGTCTAGTGCATATGGTTAACGCACCGTTAGAAGTAACCATGCACATAGTAATACAAGTGGTGGTTTTGGGAGACCATTTTTATTTTTAATATTTACTGAATATATTTTCTATCTGATAATACACTCTAGGGAGATTATGAAGATCATTTTTAAAATGGTTGTTGACTCACACAGTTGGTACATGATATTGTAAACTATTATCTCGAACCATTTCGCCTGCCCAAGTCACTTATAAATGTGATTTTTTGAAAATTACCTTATTGTTTAATAATACTAACACACTCATTCATCCTCCCCCACATGACTCAGGTCCCCTCTTTCTATGAAACTCCCTCCACCTTTCAATTTTTTGATATATTCAATGGATTTTTGGGATCTCTAGATGTAATCCTTGATTCCGTTCTATTTACCTCTCATATCCCCCAGTTAAACCTTATTCTACACCATTTATTTTAAAACAATTCCCCTATTATTTATATATATATTTCCAAAACATTGGTTTAATATGGGGTTTTGACGAAGTTTTTGGTTTTATTAGCTACAGAGGATCCCACATTTCTATTCTTAGTGGTTCCAGGTGAAGTCGATGAGTTTCACTTGATTTTGAGGTATGTGTATTAATCGAATGGTACTTTTTCATTTAATACTGTTATTTATTGGTTTTAATTTTTTTTAAATTAATTAATTATGATATTTATGAGTAATTTAGGGATATTATATTATCTTTATTTGTAATTTATAGTATGTGTTAGATTTAAAACCATTTGATAATCATTTCCCTTCAAAATAAAATTTCTTCTTTGACAGTTTTGACGAAATGATTTAAAGAAGAAAAGCGTTTCAAATGAATATTCAAATGGGGATTGAAAAATAATATAAATTGGAATTGGGGTTTTCTATTTTATGTAATTATTGAAATGGATTATATGAATGTATTATTATTGGAATCACAATTGAGAACTTGGGTGAGGTGGTCACCCGAGAAGATGAAAACCCTACTCAACTTTGATAACATTCTAGGGTTAGTGGACCATAAGAAACATTGGTCTAAGAAGATGTATTTTTACCCCATAAATAAAATTTATCTTTTAGCGATGAATACATAGGCATCTTTATTATATCTAGAGTTCCTAGCTATTTTCTTAATTGTCTTAGATCCATCGGTTGATGCAAAAGTGTTACTGTTGTGTTTGTTTTTGCCTATTTCCTTACTGAGCACATGATATCTCATATGATGTGTTTCCATCATTTTCATTCATAATTTCCTTGATCCATTTGTTTTTAATTTATTTTATATAAAACAATGGGACGTATGGAATTATTTCAAAGGGTTATCAAAACATTTTTTAAACAAAAAATATTGTTATACATGGTAATACACATGTTTTAAATTCATAGTACAACCTATAGATATTTTATTCACAACATAAATATTTATTTTAGTGTACAAATACTAGTTTTGTATCATTTAGTGAAAGAAAAGTGTGTCATGTAGTTTGATAGCTCTTCTAGATGTTTATTAGCCTTTCTAAGTATGTTTCTCTTGGGTACCATGGGTTACGTGTAGTATTTTGGGATCCTTAGAGATTTTTGGTTAATTGTTATAAAAACCAAATCAACCATGTTCTTATTTTGGCTCATTTTGAATATAAATTTTTATCATAAATTTATTATGCATTTTGTGTGATGTTTAATCATTTTTTTGGTTATTTATGCTCCTTGAAACCTATTTGGATGTCTTTATATTTTTAAGCTATTTATTTATTAGCCTGAGAATCCAAACTATGGATGGACCATTATGAAATTTGAGAGGAATTTTTATGTTATTTATTCTAATTCCAATAGTGAAAATATTTCAAAAATATTTTTATTTTAATACCCTTGTTCTTTTCATCAACCCATGGTGATCGAGAACACACTTTCTGTTTTGTTGTGGGATAGATTGGGTATGTAATGAAGTTGAATTGGTCGATTTAATTACTATATTGAATCATATCTATATTGGTGTTGGGGGAGTAAATCTGGAATAGAGGTTGGTGTTGGATCAGCATATACCAAATATGCACAATAGGTGGTGAATTGTGTCTTTAACAATTTCCTTGTGAATCATTATGATTGAATAATATATAATTTATCTTTATCAAGATATTTATGCAGTGGAAAAAACATATTTAAGGAAACACATAAGTATATTGGTTTGGGGACCAAAAGGCCCCTTATCCAGTCCACCAACACTCTACTCCATGAGCTTCGTGATTTCCACCATCTGGTTCTCTTATCAATAGACCGTCCACAACTGAGTGTAGGTAGTTAACACCATTACAAGATAATGATTAAACAGAGCCTTCTGGTTTATACATAGGTTATTTCTCCTCATGAGCATCTTAATTTACATCCTCTAAAATAGATTCTTCATGAAATGTTTATTCTTGAATAAATTCAGCATGTTGTGCAGAATGATTTGGAATGGATTCAGTTCGAGCCACATTAACTTCTCCAGGATCTACCTCTGCTTGAGGTATAACTTCCTCTTCTATTTTATGTACAACCTCAATTGGAGAAAAAATGTATCATACAAATCTATAGCTTAAAAGACCTCTAGTTGTAACATAATTTGTTTGATCATGCTCTTCACCATCTTGAGCTGCTATGTGTCTTTTCCTCTAAAGACTATCTTGATATACCTCATCAGTAGGGGAACCAAATGCTTCAAATATAATTCTTCGGGATCTTTTTGAAACATCACTAGTCTTTGATTATTCTATTCCTTCTTCGGCTTTACCAGTTTTCTCTCCCTAAGAAGACTCATGTTCTTCATTAGAACCAACATTCATAATATTTCCTTTCACAATGTTCCATAAAAATCCTATTTTTTCATAAATTTCCCGTATTGAACACGTTACTGTGATGGAATCACACTCTAGCATCTACAAATCTTACCACATGAGACATAAACAATTATTTGAAATTAACCTCCCATAAAGATAGAGGTTCATTCTAGCTTCTGGTTGAATGTAGTAGTTCAAATACCTTATCATATAATGAGGAAAATTAAACATGATGTCACTCATAAAAAGAAACATCAAATAAACATCAGGATATAAAATCTTCTCCATTTTAGACACCCTTGGGGAAATCATTTTTTGAATAAATTTTAAAAGAATTGTATGATCTGGCTTTAGATCCTTAAATAAAATCTTTCAAATCTTCATAGAACCAAATAAAAATGACATAATATCCTTTTACTTATGTTCATTATCTCCAATGGATTTCAAATCAACATGATAAAATCTCTCACGACTGTAGTATAATATTCTAGCTATTTTCATAGATGAAATAGAAAAATCATGATCTTCCATTTTCACGAATATGGAGTCCTCTATATCTCCAAGACTGAATTGAACAAATTTTAAGAAATTTCGCAAATCTACCTCATACAGAAATTTTGTGTTTTCATCATTGAACATTTGTTCGAGATTCTAAAAGGCTAAAGCAAGCATCAGCAATATATTGCCTAGGTACAACCATTTAAAATCAATTAATTTTCCCTATAAGATTTTCCTTCTGACCAAACATTGACACTTTGCATTACTAGTTTCTATTTCCAAGATTCTCTTTGTCTTGGGAATTTCTGTCTCAATGTTCTAAAGGCTCTATGGTTTAGGGTTACGATGTTTGAGTCAAAGTTAGATGATGGCGGTAAGGGTTTCGGTGTTTCGAAAGGATTTATGAAAATGAATGCATTTCGGAATTTGAAACAGGTTCCGAAAACCATGTTTCCCATGTCATTATGTATATAATAAATATTTAATTATATAAAAAAATTAAAAAAGTTTTCAGAAAAAAAATACTACAGTACAAACATAATTTTAAATTATCCCAAATAAATAATTAAATTATTTAAAAAAGTGAAGATTAAAATAAAATTAGAATTAATATAATCAAATAAGTAAATTTAAAATTTAAAATTTATTTAAAATTAAATAAACCTCGATCCCCCTTAATAAAATCAAACCTTGCAGTGGGAATTGGTTTATTAAAAATATCAGCTAATTGAATTTCAATACTTACAAATTTTAAAAATATATCCTTTTTAAGGACATAATCTCTTATAAAATGATGTCTGATATCAATATTCTTAGTACTAGAATGATTAATAGGATTTATTGAAATATTTATTTCCCTTATATTATAAAATAATATAGAAGTATTACTAAAATTTAGTCCAATGTCCATATGTGTGTTTTTCATCAACCACAGATGTGCACAACAAATGCCTAAAAACATATATTAAATCTCGGGTGTTAACAAGGAAACTGAGTATTGTTTTTTACTAGACCATGAAACTAATGGTTTTCCTAAAAAGTGACTGGGTTCTTGAGGTTCTTTTTCTATCTAAACTACATCTTCCAAAGTCGGCATATGAATATGAAATTAAATTAAAGTAAGAACTTTTTGGATAGAAAAGAGATTGAAAAACAGTTCCTTTTAAATGTCTAAAAATTCTTTTGACAACACTTAAGTGTGATTCTTTATGATTTCATTAAAATATCGTACAAAGACATACTGAGTACATTATATCTGGTCTGCTACCAGTAATATATAATAAAATACCAATCATACATCTATATAACTTTTTATAAACTTATTTATATTTTTCATTAAAATCAAGATTTCTATTAGTACACATCGGAGATGTACGTATCTTGTAATTTTCAAGTCCAAATCTCTTCAGTAAATCTATAATGTATTTTCATTGATTCAAAATATTTCCAATATCTTATTAATAAATTTGATGTCCTAAAAAGAAATTTAATTCTCCCATCATACTCATTTCAAATTATTTTTTTCATTATGTTTGAAAACTCATGATTTGTTTTTGTTTGTCGATCCGAAAATTACATCATCATCATAAATTTAAACAAATAAAATATTTGAGTTTTTAGTTTTCTTAAATAATGTTGGATATTCCATTCCAATAGTAAAATCATTTTTTAAAAGAAATTAACATAGTCTTTCATACCAAGCTCTAGGTGCTTTTTAAGGCCATAAAGAGCTTTAGTATGTTTAAAAACAGAATATGGTTTTGAATAATTTTCAAAACTAGGAGGTTTCTCAACATAACATGCTCCATTAAATTACTATATAAGAATGAAGACATAAAATACATTTGAAATAAAATAATGTTCAAATGAGATGCATATGATAAATAGTTCATGATTGCTTATAATCAAGCTATAGGTGTAATGGTCTCATCATAATATATACCTTCTTCCTGATTATATCCTTTTGATACTAGTATTTCTTTAGTTCTATTTATTCTTCCTTGATCATCTTATTTATTTCTGAAAATCCATTTAGTTCCTATAACTGTATAGTTCTATGGTATTTCAACTAAATTCCAAAATTCATTTCTCTGGAACTGGTTTACTTCCGCTTTCATTGATATCATCCAACTATCAACAAATCAGGCTTCATTGAATGTCTTAGGTTCTAATTAAGACAGAAAAGAAGAGAGTTCAACAAGATTTCTTACATTTCTTCTTGTTTTAATTACAATGACTAGGTCTCTTATAAAAGCTTCAAAATGGGGATTTTTAGGGTTCTATACGTTCTAAGTGGTACATTCTTAGGTTCCTCAGTGTCATGTTCTTCTAGACTGGATTGAATATTATTTATATCTTTTTCAAAATCATATTTCAATTTCTGAAGTCACATGTTATCATTAGAATCATATTCATCAATTTGATCTTTCCTTTTCTCAAATGTATAAGATTCATCAAATTTCACATTAATTGATACTTCAACAATCCTTGACTTTTCATTTAAAATTCTACATGATTTGGAAGTTTCCGAATATCCCGTGAAAATTCCTTCATCAGATTTTGGATTGAATTTACCAAGATTTTTGTTGGTGTTCAAGGTGTAAACCTTACATACAAAAATATTAAAGAACATTAATTTCGGTTTTCTGTTACTCAAGAGTTCATAGGGTGTCCTTTTTAAAATTGTTCTATCTAAAATGCCATTCATTTTATAGTAGGCTGTACTTATAGAATATACCGAGAAATATATAGGAATACTTTATTTATTTAGCATAGTACTAACCATTTCTTTAATAGTTCTATTTCTTCTTTCAACAATTCCATTATGTTGTGGTGTTCTTAGAGCGAAGAAGGTGTGTTTGATACATAAATTTGAGCAGAATTAATTGAATTCCAAATTCTCAAATTCTCTACCATGATCAGTTATTAATGAAATTATTTTAAAACTTGTTTCATTTTTAACAGCATTTCAAAAACATTCAAATATAGTAAAAGCTTCATTTTTATATTTTAGAAAATAAATCCATCTAAATATTTTGTTGCCTTCAACTAATACACATACATATAATTTACTAGCCATACATGCTATTCTTGAAGTTCCAAAAATATCCATGTGGATATGTTGTATAGTTTTAGATGTAGAAATTTTGTTATAAGATTTGAAAGATGATTTGTGCTGCATGACAAGTTGATATGCATCAAAAAATCCATCACTATCAAATTTAAGACTAGGAAAATAAGAAACTATTTGTTTCACAGATAACTTATGTAAATCATATATGTTGCATTTTTCAAGTCTTCTATGCCACATATAGGATTCGGTTATCTTATAAGTTAAACTATTTACTTTTTTTACACAAGTAATATAAGTCCATATTATAATCATTATCAGTTATGGGTGCTCTAAATTTATAAAATTTATGTTTAAAAACATAACAAAAATTGTTAAAAGAATCAACAAAATGACTATCTTTACGTAGTTAAGATATACTTATGAGGTTGTGTTTCAATCCTTATACATAGAGTACTTTATTGATTAATACAGCTTCTAGATCTCCAACAGTTCCAATGAAAATTATTTTACCTTTGGCATTATCACCAAATATGAGTAATCCTCTATCCTTTTGAGTTAATGTTTTAATGTTCAATGAGTTCCCACTCATATTCCTGGATCATCAACTATCCATTTACCATATTTTAGTTTGGCACTGGTGACCTACTTCTTAAAAATGTATTCAAATAAAATTTTGTTTTGGTAACCATATTATATTGGGTCTAGCAGTGTTATCTAATGAAGATTTGGAAATCCAGACCTTCTTTTTTTCTCTAATCCATAGAATCATATAAACTACATTAAATAATGGTTTTCATAATCCCACTTATTTGAGGTTGCCTTAAATAACTATTTTTAGATAAGTGATCTTTTGATAATTGGGAATTATAATCTCTTTACTTAGAAAAAATAGTTCTTATACACTTTGGGATTTTCACCATTACTGCCTATTCCATATCCCTTCATTTTAATCAGTTTCATTCGTAGAATTTTATATAGTGAATTTTCTCCTTCTGTAAAAATTAGATATGAATTTTTGAATGTATCTACTTCTATTTGCAGTGTTTTTATTTTAGTCTCATTATCTGTACATTTTGTGTTTGTTGATTTATAATTTTTATTTAACTATTCATGTTATTCTAGCGGAGTTCCTCTTTCTCCTAAAATAGCATTTAGAATATTTTTCAGTGATTTATATTTCTTAAATAAGGAATCATATTTCTGTTCAAGCATATTATTGTAGGATTCCAGATTATCATTTGAGAAACTAAAACTAGAATCCAAATCAGATGGGTAATAAGATTTTACCTCATCACCTTCTTCCATAATGCACATATTTGATTTTAGATTTGATTTTGTTTTTCTAGTTTAGACTATGATGAGCTGATTGAGTCGTCAGAAACACTACTTGTAGCTTCCATTTTATGTCTTTCTCCTCATAATCATTGTTTTTTAAAATTATCTTTTTCATTTCACCTTTTAATGGAGGATAGTCAGGACTTATGTGACCCATCATTTTTGCATTCATATCATCTAATTTCCATTGAATGTTTGTCATCTTTCTTAATGGATTTTCTAAATCCTTTATTTTTCTTATAAAATATTCTGAATTTTTTAGCCATCTATGCCAGTTCCATTTCTGAGTCAGATGAGTGGGAACTTTTTTCCTTTTTGATTTCACGTTTCATCTTTCTTCTATTCTTCTATGATGTAAATTTCTGAGTAGTATTTTCTCATTTTATTAAGACTTTATGCTCATTTGATTCATCTTCCATCTCATAATCCAACATCATATTGGGTCCAATTAATACTCTCATAGTTAGATCATTTACAGGTGATGTTTTCTAAATGGTGTTCGATATTTCATTCCATCTGGGTGGTAGTACTCTTAGTACTTTCAAGTCTTGATCTACTATTTTGATAGGTTCTCCCAAAAAAGTTATGTTGTTGAAAATAACTATGAGCCTTCAATTCATTTGAGTGATGATTTCACCCTCAAACATTATGAAAGTATCAAATTTTAGTTTTTTTGTAGCATACCTCATTTGTCTGACATTTTTAGTTTCTTCATAGGAAACTACAATTGTCTACCACATCTCATATGTAGTAGGAAATTGAGATACTCGATTGAATTCCACTGGTCATAGACCACATATGATTGCATTTATTGCCTTGATTTTGTGTCATACTCTACATCAGTAGCTGCACTCCATGTTTTGGGTTTCTCAAGAATTTTATAAGGAGTAATAATTCTTGAGTAGACTCTATGTCCTTGATTTTTCAGATTGATGATCATTCTCAACTTCAAACATCCATAGATTTGACTATTTAATTATGGAGTGTGAACCATTTACATTCCCTCTCATGTATTAGCCATTGATATATCTGTTTATAATCATTTGAAACATTTATCTTGTTATATATTCATCAAAATAAATCCCTACCTTTAATAGAAATTGTTGGATCAGGTTATACCAAAAATGCACAAGTGGGGTGTGAATTGTGTCTTTTACAATTTCTTGAATAATTGTAATGATTTCCAAATCTATACGTTATCATTATCAGAATTTTTATGCAGTGGAAAATAAATAAATTTAAGGACGCACAGATTTATAGTGGTTAGGGGAACAGAAGGCCCCTAGTCCACTCCAACAATGCTCTACTCCACGAGTTGGGATATTTTCACTATATGGTCCTCTTATCAACAGACCGTCCACAACTGAATAGTGGATGTTGAAAACATTACAAGATAAGGGTAATACGGTGTCTTATGGATTATACATAGAACTAAATACACATATTAGTACAAGAATACAGTTACTCAAAATGAAAATAGTATTCATCTAAAAATGCATTACAATTGTTCTTCACAGTTGCAGAAGCACACAACTAATAGTAGATGGATCGTCATCTTTAGAAAATATTATTCCCAGGTCAGAGCTATTCTGAGTCAATCTTGTTTCAAATAGATCATGAAATAAAATCATCCAAATTAACAAAAATATATTCATGATAGATCTTCGATTTTGAATAAATACAATTAACTCTTTTCCTTTTATTTATAAAAACAGAGTCTGAAAGATCTTAGTAGTAGCAAATCTATGTGAGTTGTATATCTCTGTAATAATTTTAGTCAAAAAACTCCTGAGCTTATTCTTCTAATCTTTTTTCATGATGATTCATCTCACTATTTTAAATTCAAAATAACATAGATATAAAAATAATAAATACAAGCATTTTTCTTTTAAATTTAGATCCACAAATGATGTATTAAGAATCGTGATATTCAAATTTTTGAATATCCTTAATAACAGGCATGAAATCCTCCTCTTAAATCAATCCCTTGTATAAAAAATAAACATATTTTAAATATTACAATATGTGATTTAATATCGGGCATTGAATCTGACTTGAAATTAGCGTGATATTCTTCATAAAGACAGTTCCACGATAATGTCATATTATAAATCGCTAATACTAAATGTAGGGTTGATGATAAATTAATCAAACATAAGGGGGATTTCAAATGTAAGGTTGATCATCCATAGTTTTCACTTCAACTTTCAAACATATGGTATATTATCAATACATTCCACTTTAGCAAATGTATGATACAAGATCCATATATTTCGATAGAATGTAACATTGATTATAAAATTAAGGTTGATGATCCATACTTTTGTGATGAAAACATTGGGTTCCATACTTATGTAAGGTTACTCTTCCATACTTTTATGATATTATAAACATAAGGTTCCTTCCAAAAGTAAGGCTCTTTTACCATAATTTTCTTATAATGTATGGTTGATTAACCATACTCTTCTAAAATCTTGTAAACTAAACATATAATTTTATCCTAACACTTTTCTTTTCACCGTAGGGTATGAAAAGTGTTCTTAGAACACACTAAAATGATTTATGAACACTTTTTCATATATTCTGGGCAGTTTAAACACTTTAATATTATTCCAAAATATAAATATACAGATTATTAATTTCTTGAAATATATTCAAAAGTAAAATCATTAGAATAACAAACAAGGGTATTTTTGGGAATTAAAATGATCATAAAAAAGATAGAGTATTGTTGAAATGATACATTCTCAACAATATCCCTTAATCATAATAGTATAGATTATTGTTTAAAACAACACTTTCTCAATAGTTGGATCATTAAATATTGAATGGTAGGTGTATGGGAGTACCTAATCAGATTTTCTTCATGTTAAACATCAAATTTCTATTAGTGGTAGGGAGTTATGTCTTGTATTTTACCTTGATTGTTTTATTTATTATGAGATATGATGTTGATTATTACTGATTATTTATTTATGAAGAACAATTTTGTGGTTTAGAGAGATATTGAGTTTTTGGTGAAATAGGGAAATAATGTGGTTCACGGTTTATGAACACAATTTGTATAAACTATACAAAACTTATGTGGAAAGGTCTATAATCCTTTGAGTTCTATTTCACATGGTGGTTTTATATTTTTTTCAAACCATTCGACCAAACCATGAATATTGTTAAAATGTTAAAATTTCAATTTTCAACCCTTTGGTATTTGAAATTATTTTTATTGATGTTATTACATATTTTAGAGTGTTTTAATGAGTTATTACGATTAAATTTATTATTTTTGGAATAGGAATTTCATATTTATTGTGTTTAAGTCTTGTGTTTCAAAGATCATTCTTTCCAATAAATCCCATATGAACTAAATAGGGGAAGCTACATTGTATGCCCCATTGTCTAAAACTATAATAAACCCTGATATTTTGGGATTAGTTATTCAGACCATTAAATATTTGGGCCAAGAGGATATATTAGATCTTTCTAATTTGGAGTACCATCCTTTTAAGTTTTCTAAAAAAATCAAATGACCTTTTCTGTTAAAAATTGACCATAGAATCCTAATTAGGGGGTACAAAATATTGGGTATATAAACCATTTCCTCAATTCATTAAAGATGTATAATGTTGAATTTTTCACCTACATTTTCGAGGAACCTTGTCAAAAGTGGTATGATTCCATAATGCAGGGCTAGTAGTTTGAGGATATCACATGGGTTACATTAAAAATACCATTCAACAATTAAATTTTTCTTCAAAATTTGAGGTTGGTAATGGCCCAAGAATTGATTTGTCTAAATCAGGGTTTTTATTTAGAAATAGAGTACTCAAATCATTGCATAGATTTTGTTTAGCATTCCTCTGAGCTCATCATGAATGACTATCTCAAGGCCAGGCATTTCAAAATATGCTTAAAGCATGGGATCTGGTCGAGTATTATTATCAATTTTCTACCAACCAATAAAATGGTAGTGGCTAAATATGCACTATATAATATTGGTATATTATTCTTTTTAAAAATCAGTGGTAAACCTTCAGTAGTAGATGGTATTTATGTCTCATTATCTATATAGATGTAGAACCTGGTTGTGTTCATCCATTGTAGTTTTTAGGGGTATGACAATTCATCATCATATGCACCAATGGTTTCCTCGGGGTGTAAGGTTGTGACTTAAATCCATTTTGGGAAATTATTTCACACAAAAACAAAATTCCAAGAGATACCCAGGGCATGGAAATAATGTCTGTTTTTGGAATACCTTCAACACTTCAATAGAGGACCCCCTCATGGAAATTGATTCACATCTTCTATCTCTATAAGATCTTGGGATTAATTTGGTTCAATTAAGGATGAGATACCTTATTATTACAGTAATGGGGATTATTATCTAGAAAATAATGGTGGATAAGAATACATCTTTTTGTATCCATCCGAACATCTTTTGGTGGATGTGGATGTTGGGCAGCCACCATTATAGTTTTGGTGTTTATTGATTCTTACAAGGATTTGGAATTGTTTGATACATGTGTGTCTCATTAATTTATCTCTTTTAATTTGACTCATTATTTGATATTTTTTTTCATATTTGATTTCATTTATGATATATCTTTCCACTTTTTGTGAAAATATTATAGCTTTATGTGTGTAGATTTCCATGTAGTGATTACCGATTTTGAGATTATGTGAGATTTATTGATCATTGACAGGGAATTTTTTTATCTCATCATTGGCATAAACTATATGATATGTGTCAAGGTGTAGATCAATTACTGTCATAAAATAGTGTTTTTATTATATCATGAGGAAAATAATCATGTATTTCATGGTGAGTGATACCCCTATTTTGGGAAGGAAGAACCTTTTGATCTAGATACCAAAATTGATTTCTTGCAGGATGCTTGGATTTCCCCAAGATATGATTGAGTAGGGATTAGTCATCAAAATTTTAGTAGTGGAAAAAGAGTTGCATAAAGTATTACTAAATTATTTTTCTAGGTTTCCTCCAAATGTATAGTTGGAGTTCTATATCTAATTACTTCCTGGGATGATCGCTATATTTTTAACAACCTATCAGATTGTTCCAACTAAGCTAAAGGAGTTAAAATATTAGTTAGAGGACCATTAAGGAAATGGACATTTCAAATTGTGTGCATCACCATAGGAACCCCCAATTCCCATTGGAAATATTGTGGATAGAATCCTTTGTATTTGTATCATTTACCAGAATAACAACTAGGTTACAATGAAGAATAAATAACATGAACCATAATTGATGATATCATTCACAAACATAGGGTATCCTAATGATTTTCAATGATAGATATGATATCAGGATACCATTAGTTGTGGGCTTGGTGAAAATATAGTCCCATGATAGATTTTATATATTGGTATGAGAATTATGATTATTTTGATAGCCCATTTGGCTTTGAAAATGATCATGGGGTTTTTATTGGTTTTATGAACTACATATTCTATCACCATCTTGATTCCTATAGGGATAATATCATTGATGACATCTCGGTGTTCTCTAAATCATGAGAGGAACATGAGGACCATATACTCATTTTTTTAATCCTTGAGAGAAATTTTAATGTATAAAAAGTTATCTAAATTCCAATTTTGGATCAAGGAGGTGAGATTCATTGGTCATTTAATATTAGAGAATGGTATCTCAGTGGATCCAGAAAGAACCATGTGGTCATGCCATGAGATAATACAAATAATATGTTTGAAATCAGAAGCTTACGGGGTATGAAAAAATAGTATAGGATATATTTTAGGACTTATCTTGGTTTCTTCAGCCTTTATTATTTTAACGTGGAAGCGGGTGATGTTCGGATGGGATGAGAAGTGCCAAAGGTCATTTGAGGACATGAATGTGTGGTTGAATTCAAATTTTTTGTCATTATGCCTAAGCCTGGTCAGGGTTATGTCATGTTTTTTGATGCTTCAGGTTCAACACTGGGGTGGATGATGATGTATATTGGTCATGTGGTGATTAATGGATCTCACCAATTACTTTATCATGTGAATAACTACCCATATCAAATCCTTGATTTAATAGTGCTGATGTACACATTGATAGCATGGAATAACTATATTTTCATGGAGTAATTTATATTATACTAAATAGATAATTTTATAAAACATATCTTCACCATTATGGCATGTAAAAATTATATTTTCAAAGAGTGATTTATGTTATACTCAAAACAGAAGCGTATAAAAAATATTTTCACCTTGATGGACTTGAATATTTATCATAGGCACTAGGTAGAGTATCTCTAGATTTTTGAATTTCATATAGCATGAACCTATAGGAAAGGGAATGTGTTAGACAATTCCATGAGTAGGAAATTACAAACCCTTGTCATGAGGGAATCTATGGTGGAATGAATCCTATTGAGTTTTTATTATGTGATGCATTTGAATATGAGGGATAAATATTTGAAGGTGTTCCTAACATGTGTACAAGTCACATATTCAATGTATTATCAAATCAAGCATGAGTAGTCAGCTGATTATAAATTTTAGACTCTTAAAAGAGAGTTAAATAGAGGGGTGACATTTAGTAGTTAGTCATAGTTCATTGAGGGATCTTTCCTATTTTGGAAGAGTCTTTTCAAATCTTGTCCTTGAGGTAAGATTTTATGGAGGGTGGGAACCACTCTAGTTGGTTCGTTCACCCTGAGTATTCGAAAAATATTTATGATATGAAACACTTATATTGGTGGCATGGGATGAACAAATATATTGGCATTTTTGTGTCTCAGTGTCTCCCCAATTATATGGTAACGGATGAGAATCAGAGACCTACTGGTTTATTACATACCCTTTCTATTAAATTTTATATGTTATATTAGATTTCCATGTATTTCTTTATTATATTACCTCAGACTCTGAGAATGAAGGATTATATATGAGAAGTTATTTACTAGTTGAACAAGATAAACCATTTCATTTTTATCTATAAGTCTAATATTTGAAGATGGTTAAACACCTTATTGTTTGAGTGATTATGATATTCCATATCATGCCTTCAACTATTTTTTTCATCAAAACCCTCGCATTACTTCATGGGTTTTGAGTTGTCTTCCGGCAGGCGGTGAGTTATTAACGGATGTTATTCAAGACATATCTCCCTCATATGAATTTTTGGATAGATTGGTCCATCTATATTGTCAAGAATATACTTTGAGAGCCTATGATTATGTTTTATACTTCTTTGGAGAATAATCGTTGATTTCTATAGTATTCCTATATAAAGTGTTACCAAGATTAAATTAATATTTCTCCCTTATAATATCTATGTGGATGGTCATGTTGATCTCCTCTATGTCAAAAAAATGGGTGATCAATCCTTACTAGGGATGTGTCTCATCCAATATAGTTCAAGGAATCAAAAATTATTATAAGGAGGTTAGAGATAGCTCAATGCTTTCAGAAGTATTATAATGATTTTCAAGGACATCAATTCTTGTTTTTGGTAGTTGATTAATTATTTCTATGGATTTATCCTATATTTGGGTACCATAAGTTATAGATATTTGGAATTATGGCACCATGTTAGTTCGGGTTGTTTGATATCATGCATCATCTATAGAAGGTGGCGTATTAGTTATTCAGAGTTATATAGAATCTATTCATCATATATTCCACGTATCCGAACTGAATAAATAATATTATTACCTATCCCACATAATTTAATTGTTTTAACTAGAGGAGGATCTTGATACCATTATTATTGAGCAGCAAATTTGTATTATGGATTAAGGAAAATGTTTTAAGGAAAATTGATTCAATTAGCTTATGTGCCTCATAAATTTCACTAGGATAGTAATGATACATAGAAACATCATGTAGTATTGGGGGATCAGCGGCCTCACCTTTTTAGAGTTTCAGAACCTTGGGAAATTTATAAGAGAAAATGTTTCATGGTGGGGAGAATTGTGAAACCCCTTGGGCCACTAGTTTGTTTTGTTTTAATGTTTTTTTGGAATTTTCAAGAAATGTTTGTAAGAAAGTTTTATTTTTTGGTAATTGGTCTATAAAAACATGAAAATTTGATCTATTATTAATAAAATAATATTTTTTCATTATGAATATATTATTATATTTCATAATGTAATTACATAGAAATACATTTACTAAAAGTATATTATAGGTCAAGTAATAATACGGATTTCAATAGCTACTACTAGTATAAGGATATAAAAATAAAAAAAATAGTGACAATGTAGTAGTGTACTCCATAGGATTAAAATATTGCTGGAATATTAAACCTACTACGAAATCTATTCAAATGAAAAGGAATGTTAAGAATATAATATACATTATTTAAGTAATTGTAAAAATATTTAGGAATGAAGTATTAAATTTTAATGTTTGGTGGAAAATATATATAAGGAAATGAAACCATTAGGATATGATGATTACATCACTGTTACATAATCATTGTTAATATAACGATTATTCCGGCTAAAAATTTTCCATTACGCTCGCGAAAAATAATGTTACCATTAGAAAAAGTGTTCATAACGAGTAATGAAGAAAGACAATTGATGCACAAGGCAGAAATGATGGCCTCAGCCACTAGGATCCTACATTTCCAATCTCATTTTTCAGAACATGGTTAGGAGGTATCATCACTGGGGTATGACTTTTTCAAATCCCAATACGATCTTCAAAAAGTGAGGCTTGATCTAAATCATCTACATGATAATTTCAAATTACTAGAGACCACCTCTAGGTCAATGTTAGCTAAGACACCCCATAAAACTACCACCATCACACACAATACCCTCGATAATTATACTGGTGTTCTAAGGGGGTATATATCTAGAACAAAGTATCACAAAAGTGTAATTTTATTTCCATAAATTCAATAGTTATTTCATCAATGTCCATTTTAATTCATATTTGTATAAATTAATATACGATAAATATGATAAATATGTTTTTGGATAAAAATAAAAAGTAAATATATTTTTAAAAAAATTATTTTCTATTATTATAAATTAAATCATTAAAAAAAATTAATTTCCTGAAATAGTATTATAAATTTTTATTTAATTAATTATAAATTAAAATATAATTTTATAATTTCATTGGAAATTTTTATATGTGTTTGAATGTTGACTATTTCATAAAAATGACTATATTTCAATAAATAAGTGATGTTAATTTAATAGGTAAATTTATTATATTTATATAATTATTATAATAGAATAAAAACTATATTTGAAGTCATCACATCAAATAAGTTAAGGGTAAAATTTATAGAATTTTCTAATATACTTTATCTTTTAGTAAATAGTATGAATACTGTTTTATTTTCTTATTATGTTTTATGGGTCCATAAATTTGAAATAATGACATAATTATTAAAAAATATGCATCCAAGAACATAAATAGATTATTTTACTAATATTATTCATTTTAATGGATTAAAAAAAATATTCAAACCGATAAAAATTCTTTCCTAATTCAAAAATGAAAAATAAGATTTTAAAATCGATATTTTGTTGAAATTTTTTTCCATAGAAAAAGTTATATTAAAAAAGAATTTCGAGTCTAATGAATTAAAATATCATAAATAATGACATAAATACATATGACCATGATAAAATCCCATGTAAAAGCTAATGGTTTTTTATTTTACCCAACCTAGAATTCCAAGACCAATATTTTGGAATTATTAAACAATTACTCCTATTTTACTATAAACACACACCGATCATCTCATTCCCCTCCACATAGAATCTCCTAATCATGAAATTATGATCATTGTAATCTATAAAGTACAAATAAGGTCTCATCATGTTCCTATGGTTTTCCCCTCAAAACATTAGTAAGTTATATCCCATGGTAAGAGAATTCTCTTCCTCACTACAACATAAATTGACTTTAGCTGCAGTTTTGTTGCAGAGGTTCACAAAACTGCTGCTAATCCTTTTTAAAAATGGATTCGCGACGGCTTATAATAAACTGCTACAAAACCATCTCTTTTTTTACACTCCCGACCCTTCTCCCCCTGACCCCCCACGACCCCACAACCCTGCTTCACCCGACGACCCCGCGACCCCCGCTTCTCTTGGTGACCCATGACCCCCTTCTTTTGGAGACCCCATAAACCACCTTCTCCAAGTGACCCTGCGACCCCACCTCTCCCAGCGACCACGCGACCCCCCTTCTCCCGGTGACCCCGCGAACCCCCTTCTCCCGGCGACCACGTGACCCTGCTACTCCCAGTGACCCTGCGACCAATTAGTGATTTGGGGTTTGTTTCTTCTTAACAGGTTAGGTATTTTAATTTATTTATTCATTTTAAAAGTTATGGAAATTGGTTTCCTTAAATTATCATGCGGTTTCTATTGGTGTTTGATGGTGGATCCATGGGGGATGTTTACAGGGATCGCGAGTTTCTTTTGGGAGAGGTGATTAGAGATCTATACCTTCTATTCCATTATTTCTCAAAGAAAGTTTAAATTCACTAGTTAAGGGATTTTTTTACATCTCCAATTTATGTGTTCATGTTATGGAATCATGGAATAACTTCATTGGTTTTATAATATCATTATCCTAATAAATATAATAACTACAATCAATAATTAATTTGAATGGATGTTGTGGTCATATGTATTAATGCATTTTTCATAAAACCTCTTATAATTTTCAAAATAGTGTGTTATCTACTTCTTTTGATTTTTATTGTTGTTTATATTGGTTTATAGTATTGAAATTGGATAAGAAAATAATGGGGGTAATAATTGATTGATTAATGAAAGTGGCATGAGATATTGATTACCATTCATCCATCAAAACAATTGAATTGGAAATATTTCTTGAATATATTTATGTTTGGTTATTGGATTTGATATATGGTGATTAAAGGATTTCTAGTGATGAATCTTATGAATAATGATTATATCAATTCAAGTTGGTAACGATCAAGTAGGTTGTGGAAGTAATTATTTGGGGCTAGGTGAGTCTATTCTTGGTTTCTAAAGGATTTTATCATTTTTTTACAGACGTAGTTTCCCCTTGTGTTTCTGATGATAAAAATACTTTTGATTATATATATGTGTTCTCTAGAGTGGTAGATGTATTTTAAGATTTTTGTCTAGGGTTTTGATGGAAAAAAGAGGAGGATTGTGTTTATTGAGAGAGGGGATCTCTTTTTTACATTTATTGTTATATGGTTAATAGTAATGGATGCCTTAGGTTGAGAGTTCTGTTATCATGTTTGTTGGGTTATTTTTTGAAGCTTCTTGATGGGTTGTTTATGTTTCAATTTAGAGATGGGTATTCTCATCTTTCATATTCATTGTCGAATGATTTGATTTATTGTTATCAAATGGATGATTGTTTTTCATCCCAACTACTTGTTGTAGTTTATATATACCCTATTGAGTGTATCACATTGTGGTAGCTTATGATTGGTCATTGAATTCCATGATTATGAAAGTGATAATGTAATTAAAATTGAACCCATGGGATGTGTATTGATGTTGGTTTATGGGGTAATGGAAAATATGGGATTATTAGATTAATGATCAATGGATAATTTGATGGAAATCTGTGAATTGTAATGGAAAATAATAAATCCAGCTGTATCTAATGAACTACATTGATTAAATTATAATTTTTATTGAATTTAACAAATGAGTTGATAGTAATATCTCATTACTATTTCAAAATGTTTAATAGTGATGAATCAAGATACTTATGTTTGTGCATTTAATCTAGTCTCTACTGGTGTAGTAAAAAATAAAATGGATACCAAGAAACCTCAATAAAAAGTGCATAGGCAACAAAAAAGTGCATCCACGAAAACTCGAGTTCATGCCAAGCCTACTCTATTTGAACAAAATACACACCACGCCTAGTTTGGAAGTGCATGTCAAATATTAAAGGGACCAATAATGTCCTTACTATAATTAATCCCAAGAATCTAAGATCTAATATTCCTCCAACATGTGCAGTTCCTCATGTGAGCACATCAAAAATAGTATGTATTTCACTACACCATAGTATATAAACTTGAGAATATTCTCCTCAAATTACTACAATTATATAATGAAAAATTTATTATCAATGGATCACCTTTATTATATTATCGTTCTGTAATCTTAAACTATCGTATCTATGAATCTCATTCTATATTTAGTAGTAACTATCTCTTTTATATATTTTTTATTTTGTGTAGGAACATTATGATATACATGGATAAAGCTGGATCACATTACTGAAGAGCGCACGTCAATATGTAAAGGGTTTGAAGGAGTTTTTGGGTTTGGAAATTTCTAATTAATCCGTTGAAGGGATAATAATATTTCCATGTCCTAAATGTAAATTTAGATGATGGTTGAAGAGATATGAAGTTTGTGAACATTTAAAACTGATGCAATTCCCTGGTCAATATTTGTGCTGGATTTGGAATAGAGAATCGAACGATAGAGAAAGGTTGAGAATTAATGTTAATCCATATAATGAGGTCCCAACTTCATCAAAAATGGAAAATGAAATGAAAAAATTCATAAATGATGCATTCGGCACTGCAAGACACCACTATAAACATCAAAAAATAAAAGAACATCCAGATGAGGGTGCTACAAATAGCTATGTGACTGGTGATGTTTTTGAGACTGTAACACAACAAGATCAAGATTGTAACATATCATTGGATCCCCCTCTTGATTATGTGGATCCAAAAGTAAGAGAAAACATCAATGAGGAAAATGTGTTTCATGATTTAGTTGATGATGGAAATCAAGAGTTGTATAGTGGGTGTTTGAAATATTCAATGCTTTCTTTTCTACTGAAGTTGTAACATATAAAATTTCTATGTGGAATTACAAATAATAAAATGTCCATGATATTAGAATTGATTCTTGATGCATTTTCTGAAACAAAAATCCCTGAGTCTTTTTATGATAAGAAAAAATTTGTTAACAGGCATGGTTTGAATTATACAAAAATTCATGTGTGTCCCAATGATTGTATGCTTTATTTGGGAGAGGATTCAAGTAGACAGAATTGAAAAAAAATGTTCTTCTATGATATGGATGTCAAAGGGTGATGTTGGAAGTCTGAATCAACATAATTTCATGAAGATGAAGAAAAGGAACACACTTGCAATGGTTGTGCATTACATTCTTTTGAAGCATTGATTGGAAAGATAATTCATGTCATCGAAAACCGCCGAACACATGAAGTGGCATTCTATAGATAATAACAATGATGGGTTAATGAGACATCCATGAGATTCACATTCATGGATAAAATTTGATTAATTACATCCATATTTCTCAGTTGATCCTAGGAATGTTTTTTTGGGATTGGTTGTCGATAGATTCAACCCATTTGGGACTTTGTATACCAGTTATAGCATTTGGCCCGTTGTTTTGATCCCTTATAATCTGCCTTTGTGGATATGTATTCAACAAACATATTTTATCATTTCGGTGATTATTACTAGAACACAAATTCCTGTAAATGATATTGATGTATAATTGCAGCCATTGATTAACAAATTTCTGGATTTATGGAGCAACGGTGTTGAGACATTTGATGCCTCTTCTAAAACAATGTTCAAAATGTATTCTACTTTAATTTGGACCATTAGTGATTTCCCTGGGCTTGGGAATTTATCTGTTTGGAACACATTCCTAGTTTTGGCTTGTCGCATTTGTATCATTGATTTTGATCCCAAACAACTTCCTCATAGTAGAAAATTGTGCTTCTTGTGCCATCGAATATTTCTTGAAGCATCTCAAAGATTTCAGCTAAACAGATCAAAATTTAATGGATTCATTGATCGTAGACCACCTCCAAAGATGTTAACTGGTTCTGAAATATTGACCCGACTTGAAAATGTTGAAACACAATTTTGGAAGGTTTATCATTTGAATGATAGCAGAAAATAGGTCCAAAGTGCATCGACATGTGAAATCAGAATGCAACAATGTAATAAAAAAAGTATATTCTTAAAACATCTGTATTGGGAATTTAATTTGTTGTAGCATAATATTGATGTGATGCATATTGAGAAGAATGTTTGTGAAAATTTGATTTTCACTTTACTTAATGAGTATGGAAAGTCAAAGGATCATCTCAATGCTCACAAGGACTTAAAAGTAATGAACATAAAATGTGATCTCCGGCCATATGGGAATAAAAAGTTTTCTCCAGCAATTTTATCATTGAAAAATAGGGATAAAGATACATTTCTTCAAATTCAATAGAATTTGAGGGTATCTGATGGGTATTTGAGAAACATCTCGAGGGGTGTTGACTTGAATAATCGTAAGTTAAATGGATTGAAAAGTCGCGATTCATATATTTTGTTGCAACATTTACTACCATTGGCATTGCATACATTATTACCTAAAAAATTTACTACTACTGTAATCCAATTCTGTACATTTTTCAGGAAATTATGTGAGAAATATCTACATCCATTTCAGCTTCACAACCTCCAAGAGTGGTTTGTATTGAGCCTTTGCGCAACAGAGATGATCTTTCTTTCATCATTTTTCACTATCATGATGCATTTAACTTTGAATTTGATTGAGGAAGCTAAATTAGGAGGCTCCGTTCATTATTTATAGATGTATCCAATTGAGAGGTATTTTATTTATAAGTTTTTTAGTTAAGTAAATAATTTTTGGAATTTTATTAAATGCATAATTATGATTATTTTATTTCACATATATCTTGGGCATTTGAAAGGATATATGAGAAATAAAGCTCAACCAGAAGGTTCTATTACTGAAGGTTATTTGGCTGATGAGTGTCTTACCTTTTTTCCAGATACATGGATGATATTGAGATAATATTTAATCAAGTTGGACATGTTGAAAACAGATCCACTCAGTCTGAAATACATCAGAAATCAATAATATTTCATAATATTGGCTGATCAGTTGGGAGGACAAAAAATGTGACACTGACAGAATTGGAATTATTACAGGCAAATAAATATGTGCTATTAAATAGTGAAATTGCAAATCCATTTATTGAGGAGTTGAGGATATAAACAATGAGACGAATGAGAGGTGAAACACGAAATGAGAAATATATAATGAAAGCTGTAAATAAAGAGCTTGTATAATCATTTGTAAAACGTGTAAGTTCATAAATATTGCAATAATTATGAATATTAGTTAGAAAAATACATTTTATAAATATAATAAACTATATTTCGTTTTATAGATCATGAATGTCGATACTCAATCAGAGTTGTCTGAATATTTGAAGTATCTTTCTAGAGGTCCTATAAAACAAGTTAGAAAGTTCAACGCTTACGATGTGAATGACTGTAGATTTCGTACAGTCAATCAAGAAGTGGGTTTAAAAACACAAAATAGTGGTATATTTAAATTTTATTATGTGGGATATTATGTAAAGATGATTGATATTATTAAATTAAACTATCACATGCATTTTTCTGTTGTTTTTTTCAAATACAATTGGGTCGATATTATCAAATGTGTTAAAATAGATTCCTTGCAGTTTACTTCTGTGAACATCTCTCGCTTAATGGATGTTGGTGATCGTGAACTGGAAGATTTATATATATTATCATCACAAGAAAAAATGGAATATTATATGAATGATTTTGTGGTTGAAGTGTGGAGTGTAGTTTCTCACATAATATAAAGAGATTTGTATGATATGGGTGATGAAGTGGAAGATTTAACCTCTGAAATTGAATCTCATCAACAAAAAGAATAAGAATAATTTGTCCATCATGATATTGAAAATTTTAGTATAGCAAGGATGAGTGAAGTGGATGAAGTAATTGAGTAGGAACCCGACATGATTGAAGGGTAAAATGATTGTATGTATATTTATTTATTCATTCAAGTAAAACTTATTTAATTTGAGCAGTCATTCATTATAATTGTTATATATATCTTGTTTTTTTGTACTCGACATATATTATCAATTTTTACTTTTTTTATGCATAATTTTTTTGAAATATATATTCTGAAATTACTTTTATTTTTTTAAATGATAGGAATTATAAAGAGGAAGCAATATAATATTTAATCTACTAATACGACAGATGACGATCCATCTGTCTCCCTCCCCACGACATCTGAGCCACCAGCTGCCTACACCACAGCACCATCACCCCATGCACCATCTCTCTCACCCTATATGGGTGTCCCTTTAGGGTCCAAGTCGTCGACTCTCCCTTCAGGATCCTTAACAGTGGGGCGAAAACACCTCCCTTCCAGTTCATCATGTGCATACTGGAGGGTCACTGTCATAGGTACAAATTTTAATATAAATAAATTTATTTCATTTTGAATATACTAATTATTTGCTCATTGAAGATGAAAAAATTGCAACCCTGGATAAAAACATAAAAAGTTAAGGTGTTTGGAATATGAATGGAGATAAGATAGTCATTCCGTTTGATTCATTTGGGGTCCCTACAGATGAATCCATGGGGTTACTTGGCCAGATTCTAGGCCAACTGGCAGCAAATTCCATTTCCATACCTATTTGCTAAGATGATTAAATTCATATTGTAGTGACTCAGGTTTTGGGCATGTCAGACTTTGGAATATTCCTTTGAAAAATTTTAGTGCTAGGTGCAAATACGGTGTTAGATTCCGAGGCCTAATGTGCCCGAAATTATTTTTATAAAAATATAATGTATTTTTATACTATGCTCATGGTGGGGGTCTGTTATCTTCTAAATGGTGGCTTGGAATGGGAATCTGAATGCACGGAAGCGTCTAGAGCGTGTTTTTTTACCCTAGGCGGGGTGTAAACTTTGTGGGTGCAGGCCTGCTGTGAGAAAAGCCACCAGGGAAATTTTCGTAAATAAATGGAATAGTTTATTTACGAGCGACGGCTTGAATAACTTCTGAACGGAGTCTCAAATAAAAAATCTGAGACCTCTGTTTCATTCATAATGTCGTGTTTACCCAAGGTGCGACATAATTTTATTCGGCTTCGGGTGTCGAGTCGAAGGTGGGTTAGTGGGGAGATGAAATGATGTTTTTAATTAAAAAATGGGGAAATCAATCATCTCCCCCTCCCATTTCCTATTATACGTAGGAAACACAACCCCTCCCCTCCCTCCTTTGTTTGTTCTCCGAATCGAGCCAAAATCATCCAATTTCTATGCCGATCGTTAGCGGATCGAGCTTTAGGGTGTCGCGGGCATCGTTCGGCACCCGAAGCTTTGGTGATCCGCTAACAGGTAGGCGATTTGAGTATTAAAATCTAGGGTCCCGTTTTGGTTGGTTTTACTCTATTTTGATCTTGCATATGTTTAGATCCAGTCTCATGGGGCACGCAGATGTCTTCGGATGCGCGTTTGGACCCCCGGGGTGCTCCCGGTGGCCCTCGAAATTCCCGCAGGTGCGGCAACAGCGTGACGGCGGCCATAGACGATGGCCCACAGTGGCAAGCCATGGAAGATATCGGACCACCGCCACCTGCGAATGTCCAGCGCCAATGACCGGCGACCCCGTGTGAGGTCGGCTGCGCGCGCACGCTACGCAGCACTGCGGTGGCGGTCGGGCCGGTTCGGCCTTCTTTTGTACATGTGGGTTTTAAAACCACTGTTTCATGCAATCTATGGGTCAGATTCACGTGTCGTTTGCAGTGAAGCGACCTTGGCAACGAGAAAACCATTCGTTGTGGGTTCAGGAGTTGTATGTTTCGGGATCGTGACCCAAGATCTTGAAACGTTGAATAAAATAATAATATTTTATTATTATTCGACTTCGGACGGTTGTATCTTCTACTCGGAAAGTATGATTGACATGTCATCAGTGGAGTTAATACCTTGATGGTACGAAGGAATTTTTTGATGGTTTTTGGGTTTTGGGACTTAGTTGGGGGTGCAGGCCCCGCGATGCCGGGATTGGGCGTTTACGGAGAACCACATCTTTCTCAGCAGGAGTCCGATTTTGGCGGATTAATAGTCGATCATGTGTGTTTTTCCGAGAGGGTCGTAGTGGTGTGATCCATTCGATGAGTTTTTGGATCGAGGCATGGGTGCTACCGTAGCTGGCTTCGATGAATAGTGACATTTTCACCGGTAGACCGTTTGGGATGATCGAGTAGTCGATCCTGTGTGTTTTTTCGAGGGGAACGAAATGGTATAATCTGGTTGATGTGTTTCGGGATTGTTGTGTGGGACCCGCACGGGCTAGCTACAATGAATAGTTCCTTTTAATGGGTTGTCCGTTTCGGGCAAGTAAACAACCTATCCTGCATGTTTTTCCACATGGATCGCGATGGTGGCCTCGGTATCGGCCTTGGAGGGGTGTGGGGTGGTGTTATAGCGGGATGCTCGAGATAGCGACGTTTGGACCAGTAGTGGTTGAGGGTGCTCATATGGTTCGTTCCATCAAGGGTTCACGTAGCATCACAACCTTATTATAGGATTGCGATCCTCTAAATGGGATGTTTAATCTCTTGGAGTAGTGTCATCTCTCCAGTGGGCCAGGAGCAGGATCCTCTAGCATCGTTTTCCCTAGATCGGGTTCGTGGTATCGTTGTGACCCCTTATCCATGGGCAGTGATCCCCTATCTAGCAGGTTATCCCTGTAGGGTTTCTGGAATCACCGGGAATATGATCCCCGGCGTAGTGGGATGTCCTTAGTCGGGTTGTGGCATCGTCGGGTATATGATCCCCTACTCAGCATGAGGTTTATAGTAGGGTTGCGGCATCGTTGGTTATACGATTCCCTACTGAGCGCGTGGTTTCGGTAGGGTTGGTGCATCGTCGGTTCGATCCCCTACTAAGAGAGTTATAATAGATGGGGTTTCTGTATCATCATGAATGTCTTGATGTGTGACGATCCTCTATATGAGTGACGTTTTTTCTGTCAAGATCCATATTGGGTTGAGGTATCCCCCAGTGGATCCTGGTAGTGATCCCCTATCTGTAAGATATGTGAATGCCAGATCGGGTTGTGGTTTCCCCCAGCGGGCCCTGTATAAGGACCCAACCTTAAACCTTAATTAATCTTGAGTTATTTCAAGAATACACATTGAGGATCTTTTCAGGTATAGTGTTTTAGAGAATTAGATCATAAACCTTGCATTACATTCCACATTTAAATAAAGTGGTTACAAAAAAGATATTAATCCTTTTTCCCATTAACAGAAACATATTTAAAATAAAACATGGATTCTTTCTTGACACTTTGACACTATCATCATATCATGTACCTTTCCCTTGACCTGTGAAAAACATTTCAAAAACATGGGATGAGCATAAAAAGCTCAGTAAGGGATATAGAAATATGGAAAGGAAACATTTGTACATGTATACATAAGAATCAATGAAATCATAAATTACTCATAAAACATAATCACGTTAACATACCTCATGAAATCATAAGATTTATGAATAACTCATAGAAATCATAATACATAAACGTAACTTGAGTCATTCATAACATTCTTACGCAGGGAGTAACCCACATGGTTTCTTTTGGAATACCCATCACATTATTTTCCCTAAATCTCTTTGGAGAAACCTTAATATTTTACCCCTTCACCTTACCCAATGCATTGGAGAACTATCAAGGGCTCACCCGCCCTTAGATTATCATGGAACCACCCATATTCGTAAACAATTCCCAAGAACCATAACATAATCATAAAACCTAAAACATGCATAAAAGAATCATAAAATTTCCACATTTCAATCACAAGTGATCACATCATGATATTATCATAAATAAAAAATCTAAAAAATCATTACAACTCAATGAGAGAAAAATCCATTTTTACATTTAAAATATTAAAAGAAGACATTTAAAAGAGATTTTTGAATCAATATGTCCTATACCACTTCGAAACTTTTGAAAGTGTTTTAATAAATTCATGTCTATATAAATAAATCCTTAAAACCATTTTTAAAACATGGTCATGTAAGATAAATGTTTAAAAGAATACATCTTTAAAACCATTTAAAACAATGTTTTAATAAAAGAGTCCTTTTCCATTTTGAACATTTAAATTAAAAGCCACATGAATGTAGACCCTTTTCAAAACATTTCAATGACATTAGTATAGACATAATATGGATATGGAATGTCAAAGGGTCTGTATATACAATTTATAAAATAATAAAAGTGTATATCATTAAGAAATGTCTCAATGAGAAGAAATTGATTTGTAATCCAAATCAAGGATCATACAATTAGAGCAGTGATAAAGAAATTACATAGTTATGTATGACAAATATAAATACACTAAATATAAGGGGAAACTCAGTGTAAAACAATAAGATGTCATCCACACATATTCATAGCACTACATAATCAAGAAGTAGAGGTTTAGCCCAAAGAATTGGAATTGGGTTAAAAAGTACCCTTGAAAAAATTCTATTTCCTAACTGTGTCACATCAAATTTTAGAAAAAGATTTGATGGGAGAGATAAAGGGTATCTCATCACATGGAAATAAAATTTACAGCAATAAGGATATATAAGAGCATATCCCAACATAAGAAGATGTAATTTAAAATATAAAACAAAAAGAAGTCTTTTAAAAATAGGAGGGTTAAAGGTTCCCTTACCGACTTGGGTAACTTTCGAAACGTACACCCCATGAAAGAAGGATGATAGAAAATTGATGTAAATACTCATAAACGAAGGTATATTACACAAAGAGTAGAATAATGGGCAGCACATACACCACTCAATGTAAATAGTGGAAAATGTAGCATAAATCTCACGGGAATAAAAGTGAGATGATTTACCCCTTACGAAAACTTGATAGTCTAACGATGCCACTTAAAACTTCAAAAAATGGATTTATGAGATCAAATAGGGTCTCTCATAATATGAACATAAAAATTACATAATTAGGAATATAAAAGAACATCCCCAAACATAATAAAGATGAGCTTAAATGAAATGACATAAAAGAGAGTACTTAAAAATAAAGAGAGAGGTAGGATCCCTTACCTCAAGTCTGACTTGTCTTGTTCATTTCATTAAATTAATTAATAATAAACATTGGTCAATTTATAATTGCTTAAGGACATAATTTAAAGTTCATTATTCAATTAATATCATATATTATCATGTTATAATAATTAGTCAATTATGTGAGTTCATATCATACGTTTTGTTGATGTTCGGTACATCAGTCAAAAATGATCTTGTTTGAAAAGCATTGTAAATGTAGTTGTATGTACGTCATATCCATAATAGTATTATTTATGTAAATATCATATATATCTAGTATATATTCGTTTTATACTTATTCCTTAATATTTGGATATAAAAAGAACTGAAATGCACCGTTCATGGGGACAGTAGGCCGTTCGTACGCTTGAGCGCTACTTTCGTTGCTTTGGCACATTAATGGAATTAAAACTAAATGAGATATATATATATATATATATATATATATTATAATTACAGTATAATATATATGTTATATAGGTGACATTTATTCATTAATTTCATTCATAATACATTCCATTAATTGCATGAATGAGTCACATCACCTGAGGGGTCGGTAGTCCACACTTCCTCGTATAAAATTATCGCATTTTCACAACATGAAAAGCATAAAGTTATGTTTTAAATATAAAATAGAGAAGCATATAAGAAACATAAATACCATATATATCATATATAAAATACACTGACATCAGTATTTCCACCATGAAAGGTGTTAAGAGAATATTGAACAATCTTTGTTTCGTGAGGTAGTAATTCTCCATCAACAGAAACAGTATGTTCCTTAGGAAATAGATAGAGGTGTGTGGGAGTTTATAATGAATCCGTCCCATAGAAACATCCTAGTATATTTAAGTTACTGGTTTTGTTACAAAATAAAGGAATAATAAGATTTTAGGCGGCTGGAGAAGCAAAATAAAACAAAAGAACACAGGTGAAGACATTACCTTTAAATCAGGTTACTTCTCTTGGTTTTAACCAAAAGGGTTTCTTGAAGAGATTTCTTCCAATGGTAAGGTTACTAAGATGAATAGAGGGGTGTGGAGAGATACAATGAGTAGAGTTTGGTCGATCCAAAGGCTTGAGAGGTGTGGTTAAGGAGGTAGAGGTGGGAGCCTTTTATAAGAGGGAGGAGGGGCACTCTTGGAATGTCTTGAAAATTTATTTTATTATAAAATTATTTTTGGATATTAAAGGAACCAAAATTATATATTTAGATGCTAAGGTGATAAGGGTTATAAATCCACTCATCCAATAGTTTTTTGACATGTTTAACTCTTAAATTTTACCTTATCTTCTCATTTTATTTAAATCGTTTATTAATGAGGTAATCGTTGCATCATCATGATGTCAAAAATAAATTAATTTATATAATTTCTAAAAATTATTAAAAAAATAATATGATGTCAGAAATCTTTTTATCTTTATAATTTATATTTATAGTAAAAAATATGACTTGAATAATTCCATGTAATTTTTTTTAGTAAAACATTACATGTTTGTGACATTTTTATTTTAACTATAAATAAATTGTTATTAATGTCATTTTCCTACCAAAGAGGCTCCATGGGGTCCACAAGTTGACCCATGGGTTGTATTGGACGTCCATGACTCATAAAATAAGGTTAGTACATGTTTCAAGGTCATTTCATATTATTATAACATTATCTTTACATTAAATTACACTAATTACCTTTATTCGCGCTTATTAAAACATAAAAGTTACTATTGACAAAAAATTATTTTAATCCCATTGAACCAAATTTTACATCCTAATGAAAAACATTTATTTCATATTCTTGAAATTAAAATCACAGAAGTGGTAATGTTTTATTTGAATGAAAAATAATTTTTTTAACTACCACTTAGTGGTTTCACTATTCATCATAAATTGAAGTTTTTCAGAAAAATAAAAAAATTCACCCTAAGATATACTTTATATTCCGAATTCAAAAATGATGACTTATTTACAAAATTCAAAACATAAAAGTGTCATTAATTAATTTAATAATCAATTCCCGCTGTCAAAACAAATAGCGTGTTTTAATGAAACAGTATCTATTAAAAGATTGACACTAGTTGAAGTCCAATTTCAAAGAGAAATTAATTCCAATGACCACCATTGGATAAAATGGTAAAAATATATTATAATTTAAATTTAAATACTATTAAAAAGATTATCTAATCATATAAATAAATTATATTAATAAGAGGTTTTTAATTAAAATACAATATTTTCACTAAAACGGATCTTTATCAGAAAAATAACAGAAATTTACACAAAGTAAATATTGATGTCCAGATTCTAAAGAAGGATTTTAATTTTTCAAATATAACATATAAAATCATCAAAAGTATATTTAAAAAGGGTTCTCCATCAAAAGACAGTTAATCGACCTTTTGAAGAATATTAGTAGATTTATGCTTAAAATTGGATTCATTCGCATTTTAAGCCTCTAACATTTATTGGAAAAAATTAAAAATATTTTGACAAACATATATAATCATTTTGTAGTTAGTTCTGTTCATTCCCTCCATTACAATGGCTAGGAATTAACTACCATTTAAAATAATATTATTTTATTATTAGAGTGCAACATAAGATTTCAAAGAAACTCATTGTCACATATTGGGTATGCCATCGAGCATAACCTTCCCTTTAAATTAATATTAACATTTTATTAACAAATATGGATAAATATGAAAACATAATATTATTTATTTACCTGGGATGTTACATCCTTCCCCCCTTTTGGGAATTGCGTTCTTGCAATTTCTAAAATTGGGCTTGGAAAATTCATTGAAATCCCCAAATCGGAAAAGGAGTAAATTAAACCGTCACTTTAAAAGAATGAATGGGAAGTAAAAAGTTCACCCGAGTTAACCCATACTAAGATTACATGTAGGAAAACATGGATATGGAATAAAAAATAAAGGGTCATGTTCTGAGGAAGATTGATAGAAAACATGTTTAGGAGAAAGTTATCAATGAGAAAATCACAAACTGGTGATGGGTTAAACGATATTTGATTCCCTAGTAGGAAAAGTAAACATACAACATTTTTATTTTTAAGTTACTTTTAATTGAGTAATTTATTCATGAGCCTAACTAAATCATAAGGAAACATACTTACTTTTCGTGTAGACTCTCATCTCCTACTATATTTCTTACACAAACTCATATTTTCTCCAAAAGATGAGTGCTTAGGATGACTTGCTTACATTAAAAGAGCTATAATCAACTTCTAGAGAATCACCTAATCCATAAAAGAGAACTATATATTTTCCATGTCTTTAGACCTTAACCTAAACCAAAAATGATAGAATAAGATCGGATAATCCACAAATGGATAATCCTTAATAAAAAAGAAAATATATTCTTAATCTCCAAAATTAGTCCGACAAAACCCAAATTTCAACAAAGACCATTAAATAAACAATTTGTCCATAAAATTCTTCAAAGTAAACCAAAATAAGATTGAAACCCAAATTTTTGAAGGATTTAATCACATAGTCTTCCAAGGTACAAATTAACATTTATCTCCAAATAACATCAGATTCTCTTAATGTCTCATATTGAAAGGTAATTAACCTAATCACATATCCTCCATGATAGGTTAATAATTTCCATATATAACCCAAAATAAAATTACACTTGATTCATAAAATCATCTCACTATAAAGAATTAGTCAAACTAACGAGGGACACCATGTAGTCTAGTTGTATGCGATAAATACCAGTCACACTTTGGTTGTGGGTTCGATTCCTTCATCTTTGTCCGATGCGACAGGTTGTCACATGGTCTACGTGTTGTCCTTTTTCTAAAACAATAATATTCTTAAAAAATTCCCCAAAACGAGTTAAAATCATCAAAAATAATCATAACATATTTTAACATCAAGTTTATCTCATGCCTTTCATTTTCCATCATAACATTTGGTAACCCATAATTACCTCAAAAGTAAGGATAATATAAACCCTAATGGTTACCTTTATAATTATCACCTGAACTTCCACATCGAGTTGGTTCTCTCGTGCATGATGCACTAGAGAACTCACCAAGGTTCAAGTGGTTAATCATGACTCCTGATAGTTGGTTTAGAATAACCCAGAGATTTCTCATTGAATCCCCCATTCCATCCAGTCTCTTAATCAAAGAACCACCACAGTTTCCTTCAAACCCATTATCACTTTGGTGACTACTAGATCAATCCATTTACTAAAACCTAAAAGGTCAGTGTGAGTATATCAACAAAATCATCATGTACTAAATAGGAAGATGAACACTAAGATATACTTATCCAAGTTATCTCAAATACATTCCAACATTCAAAAATAACAACGACTCTATCTAATATAATAACCATTGTGGTTATACACAACTTTTCACTTATGCTTAAACAAAACTCTAACCTCTCAAGTTTTCTACACCAACCTCTGATACCAACTATAAGGACTCGGCCTTAAACCATACTTAATCTTGAGTTATTTCAAGAATACACATTGATGATATTTTTATGTTTAGAGTTTTAGATAATTAGATCATAAATCGTGCATTACATTCGACATTAAAAAAAAGTGGTTACATAAAAGATAGTATTCATTTTTTCCCATCAATGGAAACATATTTAAAATAAAACATGGATTCTTTCTTGACACTTCCTCGACACTATCATCATTTCATGTACATTTCCTTTGACCTATGAAATATATTTCAAAAACATGGGATGAGCATAAAAAGCTAAGTAAGGGATATAGAAATAAGGAAAGGAAACATTTGTACATGTATACATAAAAATCAATGAAATCCTGCATTACTCATAAAACATAACCATGTTAACATACCTCCTGAAATCGTAAGATTTAGGAATAACTCATAGAAATCATAAGACATAAAGGTAACTTTAGGCATTCATAACATTCTTACATAGGTAGTAACCCTCATGGTTACGTTTGGAATACCCATCACAGTATATTCCGTAAATCTCTTCGGAGAAACCTTAATGTTTAACCCATTCACGTTACCCAATGCATTGGAGAGCTATCACGGGATCACCTGCCCTTAGTTTATCATGGAACCACCCATCTTCATAAACAATGCCCAAGAACCATAACATAATCATAACACTTAAAACATGCATAAAAGAGACATAAAATTTCCACATTTCAATCAGAAGAGATCACATCATGATATTATCATAAAATAAAAAGTCTAATAAAATCATTAAAACTCTATGAGAGAAAAATCCCATCATACTTTGAAAATATTAAAAGAAGACATTTAAAAGAGATTTTAGAATCAAAGTGTCCCATACCAATTTGAAACTTTTGAAACTATTTTAAAACATTCATGTCCATATAAATAAATCCTTAAAACCATTTTTAAAACAGGGACTTGGAAGATAAATGTTTAAAAGAATAAATCTTTAAAACCATTTAAAACAATGTTTTAATAAAAGTGTCATTTTCCATTTTGAGCATTTAAATTATAAGCCACATGAAAGTAGACCATTTTAAAAACATTTAAATGACTTTAGCATAGACATAATATGGATATGGAAAGTCAATGGGTCTGTATATACACTTTATAAAAGAATAAAAGTGCATATCATTAAGAAATGTCTCAATGAGAAGAAATTGAGATGTTATCCCAATCAAGGATCATGCCATTAGAGCAAGGATAATGAAATGAAATAATTATGTGTGAAAAATCTAAATACACTAAATAAAAGGGGATACTCAGTGTAAAACAATCAGATGTCATCAACACATATTCATAGCACGACATATTCAAGAAGTAGAGGTTTAACCCAAAGAATTGGAATTGGGTTAAGAAGTTCCCTTGCAAAAATTTGATTTCCTAACAACGTCACATCAAATTTTAGAAAAAGAGTTGATGAGAGAGATAAGGGGTATCTCATCACATGGACATAAAATTTACAGCAATAAGGATATATAAGAACATTTCCCAACATAATAAGATGTAATTTAAAAGACAAAACAAAAAGAAGTCTTAAAAATAGGAGGGTCAAAGGTTCCCTTACTGACTTGGATATCTTTCGAAATGTACACCCCATGAATGAAGAACTATAAAAAATTGATGTAAATAATCATAAACGAAATTATATTACACAAAGAGTAGGATAATGGGAAGTATATACACCACTCAAAGTAAATGGTGGAAAATGTAGCATAAATCTCACGGGAAAAAAAGTGAGATGAAAAACCCCTTATGAAAACTCGGCAGCCAAACGGCGCCACTTAAAACTTCCAAAAAGGAATTTATGAGAAAAAATAGGGTCTGTCATAATATGAACATAAAAAGTACATAATAGGGAATATAAAAGAACATCCCCAAACATAATAAAGATGAGATTAAAATAAATGACATAAAATAGAGTACTTAAAAAGAAAGAGAGAGGTATGATCCCTCAACTCAAGTCTGACTTGTCTTGTTCATTTCGTTATATTCCTGAATAATAAACTTTGGTCAATTTATAATTTCTAAAGAAAATAATTTAAAGTTTATTATTAAATTAATATCATATATTATCATGGTATAATAATTAGTTAATTATGTGACTTCATATCATGCGTTTTGTCGATGTTCGGTACATGAGTCAAAAATGATCTTGTTTGAAAGGCATTGTCAATGTAGTTGTATGTACATAATATCCAGAATAGTATTAATGATTTAAATATCATATATATCCTGTATGTATTGGTTTTATACTTATTCCATAATATTTGGTGATAAAAATAAATGAAATGCACCGTTCATGGAGACGGTAGGTTATACGTACGCATGAACGCTACTTTCATTGCTTTGGCACATTAATGGAATTAAAACTAAATGAGATATATATATATATATATTATAATTAAAGTATAATATATATGTTATATGGGTCAAATATGTTCCTTAATTTCATTCTTTATACATTCCATGTATTGCATGAAGAGTCACATCACTTGAGGGGGCGGTAGTCCACACTTCCTCGTATGAAATTATCGCATTGCAAAACAGGCAAAGCATAAAGGTATGTTTTAAATATAAAATACATAATCATGTAGAAAATATAAATACCATATATATATATATCATATATAAAATATAGTGACATCATAATTTCCACCATGAATGGTGTTAAGAGAAGATTGGACAATCATCGTTTCGTGAGGCAGTAATTCTCCATCCACAGAAACAGTATGTTATTTAACCATTAGACGGAGGTGTGTGTAAGTGTAGAACGAATCCTTCACATAACAACATCCTAGTACATTAAAGATACTGGTGTTGTTACAAAATAAAGGAATAAAAAGACTTTAGGGGGTTGGAGAAGCACAATAAAACAAAAGAACACAAGTGAATACATTATCTTTAAATTGGGTAACTCATAATGGTTTGAACCAAAAGGGTTTCTTGAAGAGAATTCTTCCAAAGGTAAGGATCCTATGATGAAAATAAGGATGTGGAGAGATAAAATGAGTAGAGTTTGGTCGAGCCAAAGGCTTGATAGGTGTGGGTTAGGTGCTTGAGGTGGGGGCCTTTTATAAGAGGAATGAGGGGAAATCTTGGAATGTCTTGAAAAGTTACTTTATTATAAAATGATTTTCGGATATTAAAGGTCTCAAAATTATATATTTCAAGGATAAGGTGATAAGGGTTCGAAATAAACCCATCAAATAGGTTTTTGACAAGTGTAAATCTTATATTTTATCTTATCTTATCATTTTATTTAAATCGTTTGTTAATGAGGTAATCGTTGCGTCATCATGGTGTCATAAATAAATTAATTTATTTAATGTCTAAAAATTATAAATAAAATACTATGTTGTAGGAAATATTTTTATCTTTCTAATGGATATTTATAGATAAAAATATGACTTGCATAACTCCATGTAATTTTTTTTAGTAAAACAATACATGTTTGTGACATTTTAATTTTAACTTTAAATAAAAAGTTATTAATGTCATTTTCCTACCAAAGTGGCTCCATAGGGTCCCCAAGTTGACACATGGATTTTCTTAGTCGGCCATGACTCATCCAATAAGTTTAGAACATGTGTCAAGGTTGTTTCATATTATTATAACATTATCTTTACCTTAAATTACACTAATTACCTTTAATCGCGATTAATAAAGCTTAAAATTAACTATTCACCAAAAAATGATTTTAATCCCATTGAACAACATTTTACATACTAATTAAAACCATGTATGTCAGATTTTTTAAATTCAAATCACAGAAGTTGTCATGTTTCATTTAAACGAAAAATCAGTTTTTTAACTACGACTTAGTGGTTTCACTATTCATCAAAAAATTGATGTTTTTCAGAAAAATACCAAAAATTCACCCTAAGAAATATTTGATATTCCAAATTAAAAAATTATTTATATTTAAAAAAATTCAAATCATAAAAGTAGCATTAATTAATTTAATAATTAATTCTAGATGTCAAAACAAATAACGTGTTTTTAAGAAACAATATCTGTTAAAAGATTGACACTAGTTTAAGTCCAATTTCAGAGATAAATTAATACCAATGACCACCATTGGATTAAATGGTAAAAATATATTCTAATTTCAGTTTAAAAACAATTCAAAATATAATCTAATCATATAAATAAATTATATTAAAATTAGTTTTTGAATTAAAATACAATATTTTCAATAAAACTAATCATTATCAGAAAAATGACAAAAATTTACAAAATGAAAATTTTGATGCCCAGATTCAAAAGATGGATTTTATCTTGTCAAATATAAAATATAAAATCTGAAAAAGTATATTTAAAAATGGTTCGCCATCAAAAGGCGGTTAATTGACCTTTTAAAGAATATTAGAAGATTTATGCTTAAAATTGGATTCAGTCGCATTTTAAGCCTATAACATTTATTGGAAAGAAGTAAAAATATTTGAAAAACATATATAATCATTTGTAGTTAGTTCTGTTCATTCCCGCAATTATAACAGCTAGGCGTTAACTACCATTTAAAATAATATTATTTTATTATTATAGTGCAACGTAAGATTTCAAAGAAACTCATTGTTGCGTATTGGGTATGCCATCGAGCATAGCGTTCCCTTTAAATTAATATTAAAATTTTATTCACAAGTATGGATAAACATGAAAAAGTAATATTCGTTATTTACGTAGGATGTTACACTCTGGCAGTGATCCCTTTTTTGTGATATCTTCGTATACCGGTGTGGGTTCTTGTATCCCCTAGCGGACCCTAGGCATGATTCCCTATATGAGGAGTTTGTTGTTTATATTGTTTCAGCGATGTTTCCTTGGTGATGATATCTGACGAGTGTGATCTCTTAGGTGAGCTTCTGAGGTGTCTGTGTGGGGCCCGATTGAGTGTATCTCTCGAACGAGTGTCATCTGGGATGACATTGCTCATGGTGTGTGTTGTCCTGGTTATGAACCATTGCTGGTAATGAGGTAGGTACCTCATGTGGCTTGGGGCATGAGTTGAGTATATCTGGGTCGTTCATGGTATATTTATGGGCATACACCTGATTTGAGTCGACTAGTTGTGTTTAGATGAGGATGGTCACGAGATGGAGTTTCTCTCTCGTCTGGGTTTCCTCTGGCTCGGATGAGCAGACTGTTGCCTTTTAGTTTCTCTCTTTTGTTATGGGTTTTTGGGGTACCTACTGAGTATTGTTATACTCACCCTTGCATAGGCTTTACCTGCACATGTTTTTGTCTTGTGCAGACCACATGTCTTTCGATGGAGTCCCAGGAGGACCCGGAGTAGGCAGATCTTAGTGAGCAGGTAAGACTCGGGTGTTTACCGGAGCTATGTCGAGCAGCTTACCAACAGGTGTTTTGACAGAGTTTTCCCTTCTTCTGAGCAGGTTGGACACTTTTATAGTTTTCATTTGGTGGGCCGTGTTTTTCTTTTTTGTACTTTTTCTATACTCTAGTTTGGGGTTGATGTATGCATGCATATTTCTTTTAATTTTTTATATATCACTACACTATTGCATGGAGGTGTATGTGGGTGCATGTGTACAGGTACCTTAAGATAATTCCTCCCTTATTTGTGATAGCCTACTTAGTGCTAGACGCCAACCCCTGTCCTATTGGTGGCAGGCTTGGGGAGTCGTAGCTCGAGCTCCATTGGGTCAGGTCACGATAGAGTGGTATTAGAGGAGGATCCTCCTTTGGGATCTCGGAGCGTAGTGGGTCCAGCTGTGAGTTTGGTTTGGGTTGTATTGCGGTAGTGTTAGGGTTTTTTGAGTTCATTTTTCATACCAGGGACTCCATTGTTGGTGCGACGGCCGACGTAACCATACACTAGGACATTGATAACCTGCCTGTCAACTCAGAATGTTCGTACACTAGTCGCAGGGAAAAAATAATGGGACATGTATCATATATGAATTGGTTTTGGGGTTTTCTTTGTCCTTCTTGAGTCATCTATCCAGATATACTCTTGACCATAGAGCATATTGATTGTATTTCGGGATGCCTCCACCATGACAGCCAACAAGAGTTCTCCATCAGGATTATGGTGATGATCTTCCCTATGTAGAGGATGGGGACCATGGCACAGGATCGGAGGCTGGACCTCCGGGTGGTCCACCAGCTGAGCCACCACCTGTCGAGCAGCTGGTTGTGCCAGTAGTTCAGGATGATTTTGCGCACAGGCTAACTGTGTTTCACGAGTTCTAGAGGTAGCAACCTCGGAGGTTCTGAGGTGATCCAGACCATCACACAGTTGATGACAAGCTCAAAGCAGTCACCTGAGTTTTCAGCCTGGTGGGGAAACCCCCAGATCAGATGGTGGTCCTATTTGCGAGCCTTTGTATTTTTTGGCTGAGAGATTATGAAGCCTAGTGACGCAGTCCCACGATTAGGAGATGCTCACGTGGGTAGAGTTTGAGTGGATCTTTAGGGGACAATACTATCTAGTGATGCTGAGGTCAGTGTGGATTTAAGAGCTTCTACAGCTTTGTCAGGAGGGCATAACGGTGCTAGAGTACTCAGTCAGGTTTACAGACCGGTCGAGATACTCCCTAGATATGGTTAGAGATACATTCTTTAGGGTTCGGACCATCGAGCGGGGCCTACGTAGAGACATCTGGGAAGGTGTGGTTTTCTTGTGTCTGCCCACCCATGAAGGAGTGCTAGAGAGGGCCCTAGTTGTGGAGAGCTTTCTGGCCAAGCATACCCATCTTGTTTGTGTTGGGGGTGTAAGATCTAAGACATTATCATCCGGATTGAAATATGGTTTCTGGCGGCAGGTGCAAGGGCCCAAACATGGGCGACATTTCAGGAGGTGACCCCTGGATGGAGGATCTGAGGCTATGGGAACACAGGGCTCATAGGCCATTTTTGGTCAGCCACATGAGAGGCGGTGTTACACTTGTGATCGTCTGGGACATCTTGTTAGAGATTGTCTGACCCGTTGTACTGCTGAGAGGGATCCAGTCGACGGACCACCTTGGTAGAGGCAGCATCTCGAGAAAGGAGGTCTGGAGGGTGTCAGATGTGGTGACGGAGCCGGTGCAGCAGTCGGAGGTGGTAGGCAATATCAGATTCCACCCCCCCCCCCTCCACCCCCAGGTGGTCCACGTCAGGCTCAGGGAGGTGGTGGCTGAGGACGAGGACAGCTGCAAGCCCTAGAGGCTGTTGACCTAGAGGCTCCATGGATGGATAGAGGTATGCCTTCTATCATTTCTACTTTCTGTTTTAGCTTGTTAGACACAATTTAGAGGTACTCTTCCCTTTCTTTTTATTGCTCTAATTTCATTCACAACATTGGTAAAACCCCGTGTGGGTTTTTTTCGACATGCTTCAAATGCGTGAGGAAGAGGGATCCTTCCCCCACTGAGATGCATTATTGTGATGATGTCAAAACCGTGCAGGCAAGTCAGTGCCACCCAAAGTGGATAGTGTTGAGTTGTGGTGGATGAGTCCCTCTGACTTATGCATTTGGGCAGGGGTGTTTGTTGGCGAGCTCGCTGGCGTTGGAGACGTAGTTGTGAGTCCAGTCACTTTCCTTGTGCTTATCTCTTTTTGGGGACGAAAAGTTCTAAGGGGGGAGGAGGATTTAACAACTCGTGTTTTGGCCATGTCATACTTTGGAATATTTTTATGAATAATTTCAGTGCTAGGCGTGAAGACGGCGTGCAATTCCGAGGCCCGGTGTACCAAGAATTAATTTTATAATAATATTAAGTATTTTTATATTATGAACGTGGTGGGGGTGTGATATCTCCTAAAAAGTAGATCTTAATGGGAATCTGAGGGCACGATTGCATCCGGAGTGTGCCCTTTACCCTAAGCGGGGTGTAAACATTGTGGGCGCCGTCCTACTGTGAGAAAATCCACCAGGGGTATTTTTATAAATAAATGGAAATGTTTATTTATGAGCTTCGGTCGAATAACATATGAACAGAGTCTCAGATCGAAAATCTGAGTCTGCCGTTGCGCTCAGAACGCCGTGTTTACCCTAGGTGAAACATAATTTTACTCACCATTGGGTGTCGGGTCGGAGGCGGGTTGGCGGGGAGATGAAATGATGTTTTTAAATTAAAAAAATGGAAACTCAATCATCTTCCCCCCATTTCCTCTAGTAGGTAGGTGATTCAACCCCTCCCATCCATCCACCGTTTCTTCATCAGATCGAGATGAAATTGTCCATTTTCTGTGCCGATCGTCAGTGGATCGAGCTTCAAGGCGTCGCGGGCGTCGTTCTGCACCCGAACCTTCGCCAATCCACCAAAATGTTGGTGGTTTGAGTTTTAAAATTCCATATCCCATTTTGGTTGGCTTTTCCCTGTTTGAGCCTACATATGTGTAGATCTGGTCCCAAGGGGCGCACAGATGTCTTCAGATGTGCGTTTGGACCCCTGGGGTGCCCCCAGAGGCCCTCAGAAGGTCCGTAGGCACGACGCCGGCGGAGACCGGTGGTGGCCAGTGGCGGTGGGCCTTAGAAGATATTGGACTACGCCCCATGGGGTGGTCTAGAGCCAATTAGCGGTGACCCCGTGGGGGGTCGGCTGTGTGCACGTGCTGCGCCGCGCCGTGGCGACGCGGGCCGCCGGCCGGCCGGTCGGCCTTTATATGTACACGGGGGTTTTAAAACCCCCATTTCAGGCAATCCATTGGACAGATTTGCATCCCATATTTGGTGACGTGGCCCTGGCGATGAGGCGAACCATTCAGTGTGGGTTTGGGAGTTTTATGTTTCGGGATTGTGGTCCGAGAGCTTGAAACGTCGAATAAAATAATAATATTTTATTATTATTCGACATCTGGTCATTGTATCTTCTACCCGGAGCGTCTGATTGACGTGAAATCAGTGGTGTTGAGACCTTGATGGTACAATAGACTTTATTTGATGGTTTATGGGTGTTGGAACCGAGTTTGGGGTGCAGGCCCCACGAGGCCGGGTTTGGGCGTTTACGGAGAAACGCAACTTTCTCACCAGGAGTCTGATTTTGGCAGATGAATAGTCGATCCTGTGAGTTTTTTTGAGAGGATTGAAATGGTGTGATCCGTTCGATGTGTTTTGGTATCGAGGCATGGGCCCCACCCGAGTTGGCTTCGGTGAATAGTACCTTTTCACTGGGAGACCGTTTAGGACGATCGAGTAGTCGATCCCTTGTGTTTTACTGAGGGGATCTCAGTGGTATGATCTTCTTGATGAGTTTCGGGATCATTGTGTGGGCCCCGCACAGGCTATCTATGGTTAATAGTTCCTTTTTCACCGGTTTTCTGTTTCGGGTGTGTAAACAACCTATCTTGTGAGTGTTTCCACGTGAATCATGATGGTGGCCTCGGTATCGGTCTTGGTGGTGCGCGGGGTGGCGTTGTGTCGGGTCGCTCAGGTTAGTGATGTTTGGACTAGCAGTGGTTGGTGGTACTCCCTTGGTTCATTTCTACAAGGGTTCGTGCGGAATCAAAACCATATTATAGGTTTTTGATCCTCTCGATGGAATGTTTAATCTGTTGGAGTTGTGGCATCCCTCCAGTGGGATGAGAGTGGGATCCTCTAGCAATTTTTTCCCTAGATTGGCTTCTTGGTATCGCTATGCCCGCTTATCCATAGGCTACGACGCCCTATCTAGCAGGTTAGCCCTGTAGGATTTGTGTCATCATCGGGAATATGATCCCCTACGCTGTGGACCATGCTTAGTAGGGTTGTGGCATGGCCGGGTATATGATCCCCTTCTCGGCATGTGGTTTATAGTAGGGTTACGGCATCAATGGTAATATGATCCCGTACTCAGCGTGTGGTTTCAGTAGGGTTGGTGCATCTTCATTTTGATCCCCTACTAAGAATGTTATACCAGATGGGGTTTTAGTATCACCATGACCACCATGATGGGCAGCGATCCTCAATCTGAGTGACATTTTTTCTGTCGAGTGCCAGATCGGGTTTTGGTATCCCCCATAAGATCATGGGAGTGATCCCATAACTATGATATCAAAAAATTCTAGATCAGTTTGTGGGTTCCCCCAACGGACCCTGGGAGTGATCCCATATCTGCGAGTTCTTCTTATACGGGTGTGGGTTCTGGTATCCCCTAGTGGACCCTTGGAGCGATCCCCTATCTGAGGAGTTTGGTGTTTATGTTGTTTCAGTGAGGTTTCATCGGTGAAGATATCTGACGATCGTGATCTCTCGGGTGAGCGTCTGAGGTTTTTTTGTGGGACCCAAAGGAGTGTATCTCTTAGATGAGTGTCATTTGGTATGATAGTTCTTGTGGTGTGTGTTTTCTTGTTTTTGAACCATTACTGGTAATGAGGTCGATACCTCATGTGGCTTGGTGCGCAAGCTGAGTATATCTGAGTTGTTCATGGTATATGTATGGACATACACATTATTTGAGGTGAATAGTTGTGTTTAGCTTAGTATGGTAATGAGATGGAGTTTCTCTCTCATATGGGTTCCCTCTGGCTTGGATGAGCGGATTGTTGCCTTTCAATTGCTGCCTTTTGTTTTGGGTTTTTGGGGTGCCTACTGAGTATTGTAATACTGACCTCTGCATGGTCTTTGCCTCACATGTTTGTGTCTTGTGCAAACCACAAGACTTCGATAGATTCCCAAGAGTACCCATAGTAGGCGGAGCTTAGTGAGTGGGTTTGACCGGGGTGTTTACTAGAGTTGTGTCGAGGAGCTTACCGGCTGGTGTTTTGGCAGTGTTTTCCCTCCTTCTGAGCAGGTTAGACACTTTTATATTTTTCTTTTGGTGGGCCCTATTTATCCCTTTTGTACTTTGGTTGTACTCTAGTTTGGGATAGATGTATGCATGCATTTTTATTTTTAGTTTTTATATATCTCTGCATTGTTTCATGGAGGTGTATGTGGGTGCGTGTGTATAGGTACCTTAGGATAATGCCTCCCTTGTGTGTGATAGCCTACTCTACGCTCGACGCCAGCCCCTGGTCAATTGGAGGAGGGCTTGGGGAGTCGCGGCTCGAGCCCCGTTGGGTGGTTCCTGACACATATTCCTACACATTGGAAAAATGTAGTTATTGATTTCCAAATAATGGTAAATTTAATACATTATGGTTTAATTGAATGTCATGTTACTACTATGTTCAAAATGAATTTATTTATATAGATGTTCTTCTACTTTACAGTTGCTGATGTGATAGCATGAAGCCGGATGATGAAAAATCATGGTCAAAAATGGAAAGACTTCAAATGGTGATTGTGGTGCGATTTAAACGATACTTTATTGACCATGAAACAAATGTATGTGAAGCTACCCAGTGGGGTACCAAAAGATTAGTGGAATGTTTTTGTTGACAGACATCACAATGAGAAGCAGATGGTATTGAAATATATATTATTATATAATCCTCATTTTAAATTTATACATGTATATGAAGAGGATATGACATTGAATACATTACTTTTAAATTGTATTTTATTTATTTCAAGATCTCTCAAGATAGAATACACCAAACCGGGCTAAGAAAGTCATCCCTCACACTACGGGGTCAAAACGATTTTCTAGAAGACGAACGAATCTAGTAATATTTTCATTAGTTTAAATATTTATAAGACAATATTATCTATTTAATATATTAAATATTTTATTTATCATGGATTAATGCAGTCATAGTGTTTACGGTACGAAGCATCCTGAACTGAAGTGTGGTTGGATTTTCACAAAAAAATTATATGGATGTTTTATTAATGAGCTTGCAATATAATTTGGGGTATGAAGTCAATTTTTTATTATAATAACTTATTATCAGTTATTACATTGTTAATATATATTGAAATTTAATTTATATGTAAAAATTAAAGACCTATTGGATTCCAATCCTGGGCAGTCCTACTATGTCTCCCAGGATGACACGGTTGCTAAAGTCCTAGCGAATGACATCATGGTAGAGTACACGGGATGGGTTTCGAACCCATACCAAATGAGGTCATTGGCAGGCCACCAGCTATTCTAGATGCATCTACTCTTTTCTATAGTGATTCCATACCTGAAGATTCTCAGAAAGAGATTTCTTCTCTATGTACCACTGTTCAATACCAGGGGCTCAGGTATCTGCTTTGGAGAAAGATTTGACTGATATATATATCAGAAGATGAGAAGATATGCCACCAGTGGTAGTTCATCTACTAGTTGTAAGCCAGTAAATCACAAAAATCAAAATCATTTATTTTTCCAACTTTTTTTGTTATATGTTTAAATATAAATATGCAAAAGTATTAAATTTTCAATATAATTTTCTTACAGGTGGAAGCAGGAAGTGGAGATGGAGGTGGAGAGGGTGGCGATATGTGTTCATCATCGGACCCTAAGTAGTTATATTGTTGATGTATTGGATAAATAAGGGAACATTTGGTTTCTAATGTTTCCTTTTATGTCTTGATTTGTCAAGTGTGGTATGCAACATATATGTCAATTCTTTATTATGATGATTCATTTTTTATGAGTAATTTTTTCCATATAATTTTTGGACAGAAAGTGCCAATGATTTTATGCATTTAGAATATGGTTCTATGTTCTTTATGGGGTGTTGGACTCACATTACAAGCTTTTAGGTTCTGTGCACATTTTTATTATGGATGATCCATCTAGGGTGATATGATTCGTGTTCAGGAACAATCATTTTGTTTGATCATAGGTGAATGTATTTTGGTTGTCCACCATATCAAAAATAAATCAGGTTCTTATTAAATAGCATAACCTGAGGTACGGTTTGGGCCCAAAGAAGGGTATTTTATTTTTTTGACCCATTGGAAAAGTGTTTGGTGGAAGGCAGTGACACTTTGGGAGCTATCATTAAGAGAATAATTTCTAGAGAATTATTGATGGTAATTATATTTTTTATCATTGGTGTGGGAGGTAGGGATACATGGGGAGACTGTGTGATATTAATCAAGTTGAGTGTCATTATTGGAGTAGGATGATACATCTATAGGGTTTTTGTTGATCTTTTCCTATAGTATACAGGGAATGAGTGTCTTCAATAATTCCACATTTGGGAGTGGGGAAATCAGATTCATGTTAGGAAGGGAAATGTTGTTTGGCCAATCGATCAGTCTGAAGTGGTGGTCATGGTCAAAGCATTTTGATAGAAGACTTACATCACTAGCATTGAGGACCTGATCTAGGTATCTATGCTATATATTATGGCCATATATTAGTATAATTTTATAAAGGGATACCAATATGTGAGTAACATAGTGTTCAACCATCTATAGTGAGAGGTGCTATTTTGGTAGCTTCCACTTTATTATCTATTTTTTTATATAGGTGCTTCTCATTCCATCATATTTGTGCATGTTGTTGAGATCCTTGGGATAAACATTCAGTCCTCCTATGAAGTGATGACACTCAAAACTTTGTTGGGGATTTTATTACAGAATTTATGTTAGTGTAGTGAGTGGGCCTTGATATAAGTCGGTGTCACCTCATATGGGACCTCGTTTTCCTCGAGATGATGGTTTTGATGTCATTCATTGGATGGAATGGTTGTTCCCCTACTATACTTACATTTACTGTTATCGCCAAAGGCTGTCATTCACATCACCATACAGTGGGTTTTTATATTCAGAAGGGTGAATAGGGTGTACGAGAAAGATGATATGGACTCGAGCATCATGGGTTGGGTGTGATGATAGATTGAATTACTTGATTATATTTGGAGCATAATGAAGGGATTGGAAAAATTTACATGCCTAAAAGGCTCATAGAATCTAAACCATGTCTTGGGTGTGAGGAATTTATGTTTTTAGTTTCTCTTTGTGAATTGTTGATTTATTCTACTAATGGATGTGCTTTATTATTATACGTGGAATCACTTTTTATTATCTATATATATAACTAATTTTTTTCCAATATATATATTCATATATGTGCTTATTTTCTAGTATACATTACAATTGTTCACTTATGGAGAAATAAATTGTGACATGACTATTGTATACACTGTTTTCCCACTATGCATTACTAGTAATCCCTTTTATAGAATATAAGTCCAATTTTGTATGCACTTATTTCCAAATAATTCGTTTTGAAAAAAATCAAACTAATTTTATGTGAACATGTAATTGATTGATCGTGTCATGCTAATTCACAGGTTGGGAAGTAGTTCTTTATAACCTAATGGTTAAGAAAAAAAATGTTTTAAATATGATGTTCATTAAGGGTAAACATGAGAGATATCAATTGATACCAATCTTAAATCATAAGATAAGAATAATGATATGAGAGAATGACCATATATTATGAGTATCATACACAATTCATCATATATTACAAGTGGGATGTATTTTGATATGAATTTTTATGTTAGGATTGGAACTGGTATGGATGGAATAGGTTGAACCTAGGCTTGGAATTGTTTTCATGAAATATGACAGACATACATGGTTATAATTTGGTCAAAGGTCTAATGGCCATGTGATAAGATTATCAGTAATCATTTACTAAAAGATGCATTTGATTGAGCTTAGGTAATCATATCTATTCGTATTGACTAGTATATATTCTGTTAGACTATTTGTATTTCTGAAATGGTTTTTTTTCAGGGCACTAGTGCAGGGGATGCAGAGCTATTATTTTTTTCCCGAATCAGCTTTTAGTGGCGGTTTTAACCGCTGATAAATATAGATATTATTCTCATATCGGTGGTTATAACCACAACTACTATTATTTAGCGGCAGTTTAATGCGCCGCTACTATTATTTAGCAGTGGTTTAAGTCGTCGCTATAGTTTCCCACCATCTGTATGTATTATACAACGGTTTTGATTATTTTAGCGGCGATTTTCCAGTGAGGGTGTGTTTTTTATTCGTGGCGGTTATAACCGCCGCAAATAAAAGATATCCATCAGCCGTAAAATTTCCGCTAAAAAACTAGAACCGCTGTGAAATGAGGCAACTATGATGATTCTCTTAAACCACCGCAAAAAGGATCTAACCTCCACTAATAGTCGCCCAATGCACAATTTAGTGGTGGTTTCCTAAAGCCACCGCTAAAGAATATAGCGGAGGTTTAAACCGCCACTATATGCAAAAAAACCTCTTCTAATAGGTTATTTTCCTTTCGTGCCACTTTCCATCATTACATTCAACTACTTAATTTATAGTGGTTTATTTTAATATTTCTCTGATTCATACATTTATATGTGTCTACTACTATACAAATTATATTATATTAAATGATATAATTCTCTACCTAATCTTTATTCCTATTCAATAATCATTTTTATACGTATTATGATGCTAAAATCATTCCTTTAAGTTTATTTTATTTCTATACAAACCATTTTGTTGTGAATAACCAACCAATTTACATTTTCATTGGTATTAACCTAGTTTTATCCAAGATTCAAAGACTGTGTACTTCTAAATATGAAACCATCATTCTTTTCAGATGGGTTAAAATTTATTTAATGCTCATTCTTTTAATCATTTAAAAATTTAATGACTCTTACATGATACCTATTCATTATTTCCTATACCAAATTAATGAAATGTTTTCTTATTGTCTATGTGGAGCACATGAATTTAACTTATGAATTATGGAACCTAATATAACATTAATTCATTGGGTAATAAATTAATGTCTAGATATGACATGTTTAATGATATATGGTTAATAACCATTATACTTATGTTTTATTACACCTTGGTGATATTTTTTTAATGTATCATTTTTATATTGTAGCCACATCTACATTTTATGTATGCTGTAATTAAGATTATTATCTCATCTTATGACTCCTCTTATTAATCTTGTTTTAACAATGATGATAATTCATTTTCCTTTTCCTTTGTTTGTCCCTTACTGAGAATTATGATCGTCCTTCTCTATTGATGTATGTCCCTAAGAAATTACTTGTATTGAGGTGACAATGTATGGAATAACAATGGAATCTTTTAAAAGGATCAAATATTGTTTATGTTTATGTTTTAATAATGTAATTTAGGTTATATGTACCTTGTTGCCAAGACACTAGACCTCAAAATATCCATTAATGTATTCAATGTATTATTTTCCTAAGAAAATATGTTATAATTAATGTATTAGAAAGGTGGGTCTCCATAGAGAATAGTTCACCTGGTTAATGCACAATTAGTTACACCAGTGTGACTAGTTATGTGAGAGGGTGTTTTAGGTTATTTGAATCATTTTTTAGGGTAATGACATGGGTCGTCTAATTGTGTGAAATCTCTTGAGAAGCCATGAAACCTATTTCATACAGGGGAGTCGACCTACATTTTTTATGCATGGTTTTAAAAAATGTTTGGACAAATAGTTCAGTCATCATAGGACACATAAAAATGTGAATTTTTTAAAATAAACATTACAATTTCTAATCCTATCTCCCTCATTTATCCTCCATTGAATGATCATAGTCCCATTCAACCATGTACCTACATTTAACCTTTTTAGTGAACCATTATTTGTATTCGGTGGTTTATCTTGAGAAAAAACTCTGATTCCCATTGATCTTATATCTATTTCCCTTATTCTTCCTTACTCTACTTGCATTCTTTTATTTCTTTACCCCTCATGGTCATGAAATGATAGACCATTGTTTTATGTTTTGGTTTTGATGAATTTATTATTATTATTATTATAGTATCTTAAAGAATCCATTCTTTTATTCCTTGTGGTTTAATGAATTGAAGATGAATTGGATATGATTTTGTGGTAGGTGTCTCTACCATATGGGGTGTTCTCATCTAATACTAATATTTTTTGGTTTTCTATAGGCTTAAATTTATTAATGATGAATTTTATGTGTTATTGAGGTCTATAATATGATGATTATTTTTGATTTATAGTGTTTTAATGATATAAAATTATATTTAAATTATTTCCCTCAAAAATCTACATTTTGGTTTAAATGTTTTTAATGAAATACTTTAATTAAGAAGATGTTTTCAAGAGAATATTCAAATGGTTATCAAATAGAATTTACCGTAAAATTGGTTTTCATTATTTATGTGATTATGGGTTTGGATTATATTCATGTTTTATTACTATAAACACATGGGTGGCCTTGGGTAGGATGGTTACATGGATGGTTTCTACACTTAGTGTATATTATGTGCCAAATGGGGATAGTGTTCCAGTTAAAAAAATTGTTCTAATGTGATGTATTACTTTCTCATTGACAAAATTTATTTCTTAGTGATGGATGAATGTGTTCCAATATTCCATATATGGTTCCTATTACTCGCCTATGTTTCCATAGATCTATAGATAAATTCAATCATGTTAGTGTTGGGATACATATTTTTCATTTCATGGTTGAGCATATGATATCTCAAATTCAATATTGCCCTAATTTTTATTCATGTTTTTCTTATTCATCTTATTTGTGAAACATTTTTTTATTTATAAAATCAAAGGGATTTATGTATCATTTCCATGTAATGTTTTTCCATAACATTGATTTTATAACTAAAATTATAGCAATTCATGGAGAAAGACACCATATAGATTTGTGGTTGTATCCTACCTAGTATTTACTCACACAATGCACATGCATTTTGGAGTATCCAGAATTGGTTTAGTAAGATAATTATAAATGAAAGGATTCCATTTCGTTCGGTGTCTCTTCTCAATTTTTTCATCCTTATTTAGCATGGTTATGGTGGTGACCATGGTTCATGAGGAGGTTGGGATCATGTAGAGTATTTTGGGAATCGTAGTGATTTTATGTTATTTTTAACTATCCACTTCAAACATATTGTTACTTGTGATAATGTAGAATGTAAAATATTATTACTATTTTATTAAGATATTGATGAGTTATTCTTGTGTTTTTGGATATTTTTAATTCATTCACTCCATTTTGTTATCTTTTTATTATGAAACTACATGTTTTTTTGTGTGAGAATCCAATTGATGGATGTTGTGACAACCATAGTGTCATTTTGTTATTTATTTTATATAATTTTGAGCACGAGGAATGTTTTATGTTTCCACAAAATTTAATCATGAAAATCATAAATTTTATAGGTTTTCCATCTATGCCCGGTTTTGGACGATTTGAATGAAATTCATTCAGTTACTCGTTAATGAATTTAATTTGAAAATCACATTTTTGGGGTTTCATTAGATTTTCTCAGTAAAGTGAAACCATATGAGTCTATGGAGTAATTTGGATTGCCTTCTGGTGAGTATGGGGTGAAGAGTAAGACTTGCACAAGGTTAGGAAAACTGTGTGACATGAATGTGATTTGGATATGTAAATAGATATTTCTAATTGTAAATGATGGAGAATGGTTAGTACAATTATGAATCACCTATGAGAAACTGTTTGGGATAGGTCTTCTCTAGTTAATCCACCTCACATTGTTGGAGTAGTGTTAGGTAAACCATGTGACCTAACCATGGAATTTGAACAAAATATAAAATATTATTTTTTAGTTTTTCATATTAATTTATTACCCACCTGTATAAAAAATACATCACTCCCCCAAACCTCTCCCTCAGTAAACACCCCCACATGGTCACCTTCCTGTCCTCCCAAAACACCCCTAGAATAATCCCCTTGTCTATACACCTCCTCCCACCGTACCTCCTTCCTCCTTTGGTTCTAGAAATTTTACTCTGGGGATCTTCAAGAGGCAAGACATCCTTACTTCATCGAATTTCTTTTCCCTTTATGTTTCCCCCTTTTATGAACCCTTATCACTAACAGGTCACTTCTAGGGTAAGGGGTTGATACAAATTTCTTTATCATAGTTGTTTAGTTTTTGGAGGGACCATATTTTTCATGTGGGATCCTTCACCTTTGAATGTGATATGTTTTGGCTCACCAGAACTCAATTCTAGGTCATTTTATATTGATCTGAGGTGGGTGTTTCTTTTCCTTCACTTTTTATTACATGAATTTAATTTATTAATTTTTTAACTGATTTATCATTTAATTTTCTCCCATTAATTTGAACCAAGAGTGTCCATTTGATAAAAAATTAGTCTTTAAACAATGTAATGGGATGTGATCCCATTCTATGTGATTGTAAAAATACTAGGTTAGTTTTTAATGAAATTTGGATTAAAGTATTGGTGACCACTAAATTTAAGTTTTAGAAATTATTCTTGATTTACAGTGAATTTTAAACAAGTTGTTTTGTGTTTTTTTATTTTAAATAGACATGAGAACCTTGGTTTTTAGTGTTAATGTATTATGTGAATTTCTAAATTAGTTACTTTATTTAAAAAGGGTTTATTTTACCATGGGAATTATATTTTGAAACTCACGTTTCATTGAATATTTTAAAATATTATGTTAAATATTTATTTCCAATTTATGTTTCCAAAATATTAGAATGGAATGGATTTTCATTCTGACATGTTTTAATGTAATGGTATGTTTAAAATTTTATGGAAATTAGTTTTAAAAAATAATTTGATTCCCAGTTAAGATCATTTTTGATTCCTATGGAATGTTGTGGAAGGTGACGCATTATGGGTTTTTTTGTTTTATTTGATTATATATGATTCTTATGATTGTGGATTTGGGATCATAGCTCGTGAGGGTGTGAGAGGTGAGGTGTGTGTTGTTTTCAATTATTTACATGTGATGCATGTGGTTGATTTACTATTCTGACCTCCATTTTGAATCATCACGGGTTTCCTAGGAATTAGTGGGTGACCTATGTGAGGGAAAACCCAAGAATGATAGTAGGTTGTTTTTGGAAGCATATCCTAGACACAAAGAGATGTTTAAGATGGAATTTTTCGAAATCCTTAATACTAGTGAATTCTTTTTATATACTCCCATGGGAATTGTTCCCTAGGGATACCCCATTGTTGGTCCCATGGCCTAGAACATCGGAACAACAGAAACACCATTCTTCCAATGGATGGATTCATTCAAGGAAAATTTTCATTAGTTGTTTGATGAGACTCATAGTGAAGTTGATAGGTACATTAGTTTCATCATAGGTTCCTTATAACTAGTTCATATCCTTTATTAACAAATCCTAGGGATGATTCCCTTATCCCTAGGATATTTTGGATCATTTTATGGGATTTAACTTGTTCTTGGACTATATCACGTTTTATTACATTATTTATTGGAACATATATTGTTTCCAATTGTTTCTTATTATTTTATGACATGAAATAGTGGTTCCTGATTGTGAACCCTCACCCTTCATTGTGTTTTCTTATGTTTAAAATGACTTGAAAACGAATTGTGAAATGTTTTAAAAAAATAAATGATTTAATTTAATATTTTAAAAAATATAAATTTGTTTAGAATGTGTTATCTTATGAGAAAATTGGAATATTGGTTATTTTGAAACTACAATTGTGTGTGAGATTTAAAAATGGGTATTAGGCCATTGTGATTAGTTTTATATATGGTTGGTTTCCAAACATGTTTTAGAAAATCATGGGGAAAATTAGTAACCTCTTTGTATTTTGAAATGAATATTTCTAAAAGTGGGGTTTGTGTAATGATTTTAAAGTGATACATTAAAATGGTGGTTTTTTCTTAGCAGTTTACTCTGTGAAAAAGGTATTTTACAAGTTATTATTTTTATTTAAATAAAAACGTAATAAAAATGTTTTTTTCTCAAATGTGTTGTTTTTTCTTTCAACGTATTAAATAAAATTATTACTTTTATATTGTATTTGCAACTAGTACACTTAGGATTTAATATAAAAGTAGCTTCTTTGTTTTTTAAATTGAGATGTCCTACTGAGTTCTTATGTGATCAAACCTCTAGTATTATCTCAGTAACATGTTCATGGTTATTCATTGGACAAAATACTGACAAATTATTTTTTAAATATAGTTTTATTTTCTCGTATTCATCCATATGTGCATATAACCCAATTTTCTGAGAAATTAAATGTATATTACTATAATACCTAGAATTTTTCCTTTTATATTATTTATCTTATCCATTTACAGTTTTACTTATTTCTAAATATCAATGGTGACTATAGCTTTTAGTGAAAAAAATCTATTTTGTGCATTTCTTTTAATTATAGGAGAGGGAAACAAGGGTTGTGAGGGTGGTTAATCATGATCATTGATATTTACTATTCCATATTTTGTTACTATGTTTTTTCTATTTTATTTTAGCATGGAGGTATGATGTATGGATTGGTCATGAAAAAATTTTATTATATTCAAGATATTTTTTACTATGATTATTGGGAAACTGATTCCCATGTGTGTTTATGTGATTACCAATAACTAGATTCTAGGGAACGAGGATCTAGAAAACCATTTCGGCTAGTGGGTAGTCAGTCTGGGTATCTATTATATGGACAACCTGTGTCAGTTCATTACAAATATTATCAAATATTTGGATCTTCCTTTCCATAGGACCTTAAGCTTTTAGATCACCCTTTTGTTTTTTATGATTTCAAGGTAAGATCGAGTTTGTATTTTTTTCATTGCAAATAAAGAGGTTGGTGTAGTGAGGATCCCATCCATGAACATTGATTTTCTGTCGAAAGTGGGTTTGAATTTTGATTTCATATTTAGTAGGATTTATCATAAATTATGTTTATATCATCATTGGTGTATTCAATTTTCCTTTGGTGTTGTATTTAATTTTTGTTTGGTGACGAAGAAGGCATTCATGTTGCTTGTTCAGGTAATATGGTTTGAACATCCATGAAAAAACCAAATGCTTGATTCTAGATACGCATTAGGAACCAATTCATTAATGGAGTGTGGACATCAAACAACTGTCAAAATTATTCATGGTTTCACATCATAGTATTTTCTATATGATGACCACTTTGTACTTTGATTTCCTAGTTCTTATTTGGGAAATGAGATAAGATTCATATTCATTCATGGTATATATTGGAATCATTGGATAGTGTTTCTGTTAAGGACATTGTCATGAATATATTTATGAATATGTTTATGTGTTGTTAAATTATTTTCATATAAGTGAAACAATGATTTCATGATTGAAATGTTTTTGGATTTAATGTTGGGCCATAAGGATCCTTTAAATTGTGAACATTGTTTTCAAATATTATTTGAAATAGTTGATTTCATTTTTAAATTTAGAAAATAATTTACATGTGTTTAATTATTCTAATTCATGTTCACAATGTATTAATGAATGGGATTCCTTTTTTAAGTTAAATTAAATATTTCCAATTTGTTTTTGGGTAAAGTTTTGGATTTTTCTCCTAGTGCTTTTATTTCAAAATGGTTAGTTATTTGAAAGGCTTTTCAAATTGAAAGTGATTTATTTATTATAAATCTTTGAATTATATTTTTGTTTCCAAACAAGTGGGGTTTTTTTAATTTGTTTTTTTCTTTAAAATTTACCAAGTCAATATATGGATTGGGGATTGAATTGTGAATTGGTTTCCGTTCCATTTTGGGTGAAATAAAGCCAAATTATAATGGTGCCTTGGTTTCCAAAATTATATTTAGGGAAATTTTTATTTGTTTTAGTGAAGTGTGTGTTTTTTGCATTATATGTTTTTTGATATCTTAGTGTGATTTTTGGGGCATTACTATGTGAGTGTCAATATCTCAGGTTGTTTGATATGAGCCCCCCTCACAGAAAGGTCTAGGGTGAAATTAGAGGATTAATCTTAGGATAACTTCCTCCTTTTGTTTAACAATGCCAATGATCTAATTGGAGTGGCATGGACATTTTTCTTTATAAATAGTTGTTCCCTAGTTCATCAAAGATAGAGATTCTCTAGTGGTTCATTTGGATATTGTGGGGACTAGTGGTTTAAAACTATGAAATTTGTATTGATGTTTTGATCAGTTTGAACCATGTTTCATTGGAGGATCACGTGTGTGATTGATTTTAGAATGATTCCTTGATTGTCTTTGGAAGCATTTGTGGTTTTATGGGTGAGTGACCATAATTTGGAGTAAAATTCAGGCCCTGATAGCATATCTTTTAGATGAATATCTATTTTATGATTTATGATCATTGGGCTTAGAGTATATTTTTATTTTTAATGTCATGAAATAGTTCTTATAGGGTTTTTATTTGGTTTCCTATTGCGGGTAGTTTTTTCTATGGGATTTTGTTTTCCATATTTTTGAATGTTTTTTATTTCCCATGTGGGGTAATTTTCATGGGTATGTTTGGGGTGTTATCTATAAAATTTCAAGAACATAGGGTGCATTCATAGAAACTTGAGGATTATATTTGTTTTGGGTTGGTCTATAGATTCCATCAGGTCATGTTTTCTATCAGATATATTATTGGATGTGGTTATGCGGAGTTGGATCTGAAAAACCCGCATATATCAGTTGGGACCATTAGTAAAGAATCATATCAATTATTAATAAGTTCTGTCTTTTTTTTGTTGAGCTTATTATTTGGATGTCGTGGTTTAGAGATAAGGATTTTTTGTCCTTTGGTATGTTTCTAAAATTATTTATCTCCTAATGGATTTGAATTAATTATTTGATGTCGGATTTTAATTGTTTTTTTGTGATTCCATTTGGATATTTTGAGAATGTGTTTTCTTGGTTATGTTTTCTTGTTGTCTGAGAAGATGTTTCTGGTTGTTTCACAATTTTAGTTCATTTCTATGTACTTGGTAGATTAATGATCGGAATCCATTATCTTTGGAGATTCACATTGATGCTTGGTAGGTCTGTTAAATATTGGTTTTGGTAAAGGATTTATTCAGTTTTTTGAGGATTTATCCATATCATGGAAAATATTCCTTAGAATTCATTCCCTTTTTGTCCTTCACTTTGCCCTGAGACTTTCTTGGTGAAAAAATTTATATGATCATTATTATAAGACACCCACCCTATCACTATGTTTTTTTATTTATATTACTTTATGAGTTTGAGGCAAATTTGTTTTATAGAGTTTATGTCCTAATCATTATTTTTGAAGTTTTTACTCTCTCAATGATTAAGGTGCATGGTGTGATGGAAAACCATACAGTGACCCTTGAATGAGGTATATTTTAAACTCACATGGTTGTGGTTTCAGAACTTGTGAATGGTTAATTATAAACTATGAGAATCCTTGGAGTAATAATGTGGGCCCTATAGTTCATTATGGGTGTAGTAAATGCCTTTCAAATAGTTAGATAAACAATGAAAAAAGAATTTGATTTGGATCTACAATTCGATAATACCAATTTTCATGGTTAGAGAATGGTTTCTCCAATCACGAAATATATATATATGAAACCATGATTTGTGGGTTTTGGATAGGAATTTATTTGTGATAGTTGGCATAAGAATATGATATTCCTAGATTATAAATTGTTTTATTTTTCTATATTTCACCTTAGAAAACCCTCCACCCCCTCACCCCTCTCCCTCATGTGACACCCATCACTAGTCTATTATCCTCCTCTCACTAGATAACCTGGGGAGAATCCCCTCACATGTCCACATCCTCCCTCAATACCTCCTTCCTACCACAATTCCGACCTATTTTCCCATCAAAACATCAAGAAATAAGCCATATTTATTTCATCTCCCTTATTCCCTATATAATTTCCCCATTTATTAAACTATAATTTCTTCTAATTCATGAATAAGGTTATAGGGATATTTTAAATATTTTTTTTGATGTTCAGGGTTTGGAGGAACTCTCTCTTTCAAATGGGAGAATTCTCCGTCAAAGGGGACATATTTTGGCTCACTACCACATTCATCTAGATCATTTTCCATTTATTAGAGGTAGGCGTTTCAGTTATATCAATTTATATTAACTAATATTAATTTCCTAATAATTTCTAATGTTTTAAAATTTTAATTTGTTCCTATATGTATGACCAATGAGGGTGAGTTTGATATAATTTATTTAATCCTTGACAAGGGATTTGAGCCCATGCTAAGTAGTTTTGAAAATAACAGGTTATATTTTAATGAATTTTTTATAATATAATATGGTGGTGAAAACTGACTTAAGGGTTTTTAAAAATTAAATTAATTTTCTTCTAAAACTAAGAGTATTAAGAGGATTATTTTTACAGGGATGTGATCATAATTTTTTGATTTCTTAATTCATTTTGGAATTCCCAAATGAGTTGGGTGATTTAGAAAATGGATTTTTGTCTAAATGAGATTATATTTCAAAACTCTTTTGGATTTGAATATTTTCAATGGTGATTTAAAAATAATGGAATTTTTGAGATCCCATGTGTGATTAATTTTTTTTATGAAAGGAATTGGCATTCAAAACATATTCTAATATAATGAACTATTTTAAATTTTATAGACATATGATTTCACAGATGACCTGATTCTATATTAATCCAATTTGTGATTATTGTTGCTTATAGTGTCATGTGAACACTTTTGGGAATGTTTCTTTTATTTTATTATATATGTTTCCTATGCTTGTGGATATTGGTTTTTTAGCTTGTGAGGGTATGGGAGGTGAGGAGTGTGTTATTTTCAATTCATTGCATGTGATACATATGGTTAATTTATTATCCCCCCCTAATTTTGACTCTTAATGGGAGTCCTAATATTTAGTGCATGAACGGTTTGATGGAAAGCCCCTAGTATGATAGTGGGTTTTCAAGGAAATCATAGCCTAGATACAAAGAGATAGTTAAGATGGAAGGAGTGGTAAGACCCAATGCCTATGAATTATTTTTATATGTTCTTATATTAAAGGAAACATAGTGAGACCCCATTTTTGGTCCCATGGGTGATTACATATGAGAAATAACAAATCCATTGTTCCTATAGATGATTTAATTCTAGGTAAATTATCACTTGTAGTTTGGGTGGACTCCAAATGATGTTGAATAGTTCAATAGTGTTGTCCTAGGTTACTTGTCATTATTTCAGGTCCATTATTACAATATCCTTAGAATGAATCTCATGAAATATGGAACCTTTTGAAGGTTTTAGGTGATTTACCCCCCGCATTGATTGTATCATCTTATTACTGAATTATTTTGTGGATCATATGTACTTTATATTTATTTCTTCTCTGTTATGACTTCACATAGTTGTGCCTAATTGTGTGAATTTTTTCATATTTGTGTGGTTTTCCTTTAAAATACCTCAAAAGGGGATTGTGAAATATTTTTAAAGTATAAAATCAATAATTCATTGTATTTTCATATTATTTTTATAATGGAGTTTTAAAATTGTTCTCATAAAAGAAAAGTGGGAAATGGGTGATTTCGAAACACTATGTATGTTTTAGATTCCAAAATAGGTTTTATGTTATTGTTCATGGTTTTATATGTAGTTAGTTTTCAAACATGTTTTATAAATTTTATTAAATTATAAATTATTTTTAGTTGGGAAATGATTATTTCCAAATAAAGATTTTGGAAAATGGTTTCAATGTGAGACTTTTAAAATTATGTTATGGCCAGGTGGTTTGGACTGGGAAAAAGGTGTTTTCCTGTTGATTGTTTTCATTTAAAAAAAGTATTACATAATATTTCTCATCACACATGTGAAGTAATATTATTTCTTTCGATGAATTATAAAAGATATTTAAATTTATTTTTATCTTTAAAACTAGAATAATTCGGATGTATTATGAAAATGGTTTTGTAGCTTCATTGGGTTGTGGTGGAATACTGAGTGATTATGTGATCACACATTTATTATTATCCTAGTTAAAGTTTTATGATTCCTCTTCATACATCTTGTTGAGTTTTTATTTATAGAGGTTATCTGGTTTCAATCAAATTAGACCATATGTTCCTATTGCCTATTTTAAATAGGACTTAATTTAATTTTCTTATAATGCTTGAAAAATTTCTAATTTTTTGATTTATCCTATAAATTAATTATTTTACTATATTCTATGGATGGAGGGTAGATATTTCTTTTTGTGGGTGATGAAAATATATTTTGTTGGAATAATTTTCTTGTAGGAGTGGGAGACTGAGGCGGTAAGGAAGGTTATTCGTTTTCCTTGTTGACTACTACATTCCTAGATTGTTATTAGACTATCATTTATATTTTTATATTGGCATGGATGTCCAATGAATGAATGGGACATGCCATCTTTTTATTCTATTCATAATATCACTTTTAATCTAATTATTGGGAAACCCCATTCCCATGTGTGGCCATGTGATTATTATACACCAGTTTTCAGAGTGTGGGAATCATGAATGTCCTTCATTAAAATGGCAAAGCAGTTCGGATGTCCATCTGATGGACGACTCATACCAATTTAATTACATATATATCATATTATGATTCATTAAAGACTCTATATATTTTTTATGTTTATTTATTAGGTGAAACCATTCTATTTTTTTATTTTTATAGCTTGGTTCTTGTCTCCTACATGTGGTGATAAAAAAGATTCTTCAGGCCTTGTAGCCGGCTAGATCTGGTGACATGTCAGGCCGACTCCTATTGGTTTGATAAATTAATCCTCTTCATATTAATCTTCTAAATTTTAATTTACCACTTTAATAAAATCTAAATAATATCATTACACTTCTATAACAATGATATTGTATTAAAAGAACTCCATAATCATACCCGACTATTGATTATAACATGTTCTTATTTGGGTCAGTTTAACTTTGTGTTTGAGTGATGATTTAAATTTTGATCATGTATGGTTATATGAACATAATTACTAGTAATATATAATATTAATAATTTTTTTTATTTTCAATAAAAATATTTTATTAATAATTAATATACCATATTTTATTCAGTAAAAATTATCTAAATGAGAGCATTTTGTATTTCATACAAGAGAATCATACATCAAACATCCCTATAATGATCCTAAAACTTAATAAATCATTATGGATAATTTATTCCATTAAATTTACTATTATGGAGATAATTATCTCGTGATCATGGAATGATAATAAAAACTATTATGCCAAAATAAAAAAGGGAGGGTGGAAAATACAAACAACCAATGACCAACAAAAAATAAAAATAAGTAACAACTGTGTAGAAAATGGAAATAAAATATTAATATAAAAATTAAAATGAATAAATAATCTTATAAAATAAATTAAAAATGTGTCTTAATTTACTATATAGATTTTCAGATTGTATTTGTCTAAGCAAGAATAAAAGGTAATGGGTTTTCATATTAGTTTTCCTTCTTTGAGACATATTTTTTATTATTCATATATTTTGTTTTATAAGGTTCATATGATTCCTATTTGATATATCATATCATTATTTCATATTTATTAATGATATTTTAATTCCCATTTCATTATATCTACTTTAATGTATTTTCTTCTTGAAGTGTTGTTGGATTTGGAGATTCTTAGTTAGATCTGTGCAAATTAGTGAGAGTAAATGTATGATTAGAAGCCACCATTGAACATATAAAGGATAAAGTACCTTCTTTTAGGAAATATGTGTGAATATTCTATCAATTAATTATGGGTAATAATGTTATGTGATTGGAAATGTTAATTGAACATGAAAAGGATAAAGTATCTTATATTTGATAAGGTGATCAAAGAGGTTGTCCAAGCATTGTGGGTAACGAAGTGCTGTTTTGGATATAATGAATGAAACCAAATTACATATTAAAATTGTAATGATGATCCTAATATTTAATATAAGTACTAGGGTTGATAGTGTGGTCAATAATACTTTGGTATAGTTATGGAGTGAATCAAACTAGTGGGGAGTTGTAATACTAGATAAAGTTGTGAGTAATCCAAAGGAATTATCTAATGTGTTATTCATGTAGAGGTTGTTGTAAATAGTGTTTAAAAACTCGTGGTTGAATTTTTGAGAAGGTAGAAGTTGATTTGGGATAACCTTGAACCCACTGAAAGGAAAGTTTTAATAATGGATATTTCCATGTGATTCATAATCATCATATCCCAGATATGGGTCTGCAAAAACTAAGCTAAAAGATATTGGAAGACTATTAAAGTCCTTGATGTTTATGGATCATTCTACTTCTACAAAACCATCATCTAGATATTGCATATGAGTCATCTAATGTTGTCTATGCATGATTTCTATCTAGTATAACCATCAGATAGAGCTACATAAGCATTATCCAAGACTGCTTATCCATCAACTAGTCTTCATAATCATGGTTGTAACACCCCAAAACTTGTACATCTTGTATTGATAAGTTTATATTTTCATTTTTTTAATTTCATTAGAACTAAACAAAACTTGTTTCTCATTAGAAAATAATATTATGGTTTTAATTTATATTTGAATACAACCGAGTAAAACACACCAATGGACACAAGAATTTTCATAATAAAAACAACACAGTAGTGTTTAAAATGTGTCAAGATCACAAGTAAACATCCTACCCAAAAATTACTAATAAAAATTCTATAATAACTACAGGAAGGCCCCCTACAAAGGCAAAAATACACGGTAAATAAAGGAGGTCCTTCGGGTCTGTGAAAATGAATAACAATACCATCATGATCATGAAGACCGTACTGATCGATAGGGGTATAACTAGAACCATCCTCATCACATAATTTAAGCTTAATACACCCAAAGATAGGGTTTTATATGGAATCAACCCAACCATTCCTCTGGTGACTGTTGAAATCTAACAATGATAATTATAGCCATTGGACTTTGATAGGATAATTAAAATTTAAATATATTTAGGTAATAATAATAATATGAATATTAATATACCCCATGTGTTTTAACCCCCTTATTAATAGTAATATGAATTGTAATATTCTTCTTTAATAGTAATAAATAATAATATTTTATTTTTTTAATGCAATATGATAATGGGATCTTAATTAATTTTTCAATGTCACATAAAAGTACGGATACTTCAAGATTGTTATTTTTCGAATTAACTATGAACTTATTTAAAAATTAAATTAATAATATTTAGAAAATTATTTTTGAAAAATTGATTTCAATTTTGAATTCTAAACGTCAAAAAATAGTATGGGTGAATTTTTGGGATTTTTCTAAAATACTTCAATTTTTCATGAATAGTTAAAATACAGTTTTGAGTATTCAGTAGATTAATGACTTCATAATGATGTAATAATTAAATATAAAAGTATAGTCGACTTGTGTATAGAAACTTATGACATGATGTGTCCCAAGTGGCTTAAACCATGTGAAAATACCATGGGCAAGCCCATGGTTTGGCAAAAACCACTAATGAGGTGTCCCTTTGAAATTATTAAAAAATTACCCTTATTTTTCTATAAATTCCCACCGATTCATTCATTTTATTTCATTAAAAATCCCTCATCCTTGAAGCTCTAGTGGTTTTACCTCTCTATTAGTCATCCCAAGGTGTCCCTATTCCCCCAAGGTCCTATCCTTCAAGATCTATGAGTTATTCTACAAGGTAAGAGAATCCTTCATTCTCTTCTTTAAGTCGACACTTCTTTTATGTTAGCTTTTTGAAATTCCTATCAAATATGTTGGGGTTTGATTTTATTTATTCTTTTTTACTGTCCTTTTTATTTCAATATGATGATATACCCTTTTTGTTCTCATCATTTTATTTTATGAAATTATAAGTGACGTCGTTATGCTGTCGAATTTTCATAAGGGATCTCTTAACTTTTCTTTATTTTCAAGTTCATCTCTTTTATTTTTCTATCCTCACCTATTCTATACAAATGATCATGATAACTCTATTAAAATATATATACTGTATTTATATCATGTAAATATAATAATCATCATAAATATTCATATTCTGTCCCTTTTATTTTTATAAAGGAAATGGACATCCAAGAGGTTCCGCTTTATAACCTTTGTGGACGATGAAGTTTTGTTCTTCAATCTCTTCTTCATTACTGGTAATGAAACCATATTAATGGTTGAAACCGACTATAATATAAGTGATATAACCTAATTAATATTCAGGAACCAAAATATGTACATATAATTAAGTTATATGACCAAACTAGTTCGTAATATTCCAAATACCGCCGAATAATCGATGTTGTTGTCATCTAATGATTCATCCTCATTAAATGTAACCAAATGATATATATGACCATTTTCAATTAATTATGTTAATTAATAATATATAATTCCAATCCTGGAGATTTATAACCATTCCACATGAACTTCGTTACTTAGAAACAAGTGAACCGAATATGAAAATAAATGAAACGAACACTCCAAAACGACGAAATTCATTACAATAACTTATCAATAATACATAAATGAACTAACCAGAATTATGGTAAAATAAATACATGTATAATTGGTTCTGAAATAAGTTATTAATAAGTATACTTTCATATTCCAGGAGCTTATGTACAAGAGCGGAACACGTTTGGAGTTAAGGTAAGGGGTTTTCCACCCGAATTTCCATTTTCATTCGGGATACTTTCATTGTTTAATTACCTTGATGTAATTCTTTTGTATTGTTATTTACTCATCATATGTTTTTTGTGAGTATCATATATATGTTTACAAACTAGAATCCTTATTTTCTTGATAGTTACATGTTTTAAAAGATCTCAAAACCATTTCCAAAAATACGAGCTCGATACATGGGAATTTCTCAAATTCATATCTATTTTCGAGGGAAATATATAATCTGTTTTTAGAAACCATTATTATTGTAAAAACACTAGTTTTATTAGGAAAATACTATCTTACTTCACTTATGGTTTTATACAAAGAATTTTCCAAAAGAACTATTCTTTTGAAAAAATAAGTATTCATCTCTAGAATTGCTTAATGATTTTATAAGGGTGTTTTCGTCTAATTCCAAACTCTTGTTGATTCCATGGTATTATTGAGTTTAATAATTTATGAAGACATCTATTATATTTTATTTAATGGTTTATGTCCAACACTATTGTGGATGATCTATCTTAAAACCATTCACCATATTATTCTGAAGTGTTAGTGTTTTATGTTTAATGATTGGGGAAAGTTAGATACATTTCATATGATAGATTCAATATGCATATATATATTATTTATGTTGATCCCGGATCATATGAGGAATGAAGTGGACTTATTATGTGACCGTTGGGGCCTTCTATACCCCCTCAAAGTATCAGTAGGTCTAATGAGACAACTAGACGTGCAATTGGCCGAGGCCTTTCTCAATCTGATATTGATTTTGGCCGAGGCTTTAATCACTAGACATCTTGGCCGAGGCCATGAAAAAATGTATCAGAATGTATGGCATATGCACATACCTCATTATGTAGTTATTAATTGATAGTTCATGTGGTTATTAAACTAGTTGAATACCCATGATTTTGTTTTATTATGTCATTATTTACTCATCTCATATTCCTGCCATAATTAGTTTCAAGTTCATTATTAAATGCATGTGTTTTCAATTATTCACTATGTCTAATGTTTATATTATCTTACACTGTATTTCTTACTCTTACTGAGCATTTGAGATCACCCCATTCTTATGTTTCATTTTCTCAGGACATGAAGAAGTAATTTATGAATGACATGCAAGCGTAATCAAGGAGACATAATGACTCTAGTGGAATAAATTAGTGTTGTTTCTCTTTTCCATATGTAATGATGAACTTATTTACATATCATGTATCTAATAATACTAAACTACTCGGTCCTTCGGGATTCGTATTCCTTGTATGTATGCCAACGTAATCAAATATGGAACCGACTCTAGACAACTAGGGTTGGGTCCTTACAGTTTGTATCAGAGGAAGTTTAGTAGAATACTTGGAAACTAGATTTAGAAAACGTAGATTTAGGGAAGAGTCCCTTAGTTATTTTTTGTGGATATACATACAACAAAGTCCTAGTAATTTTATAAGGAATATATTATGTTGATATTTTAAGCAATACATCCTTGTCTGGATAAAGGCAGGTAGAGGCGGCTCTGGCACAGATGTATCTAGGGGTAAAACCCAAAAAACCGCTTTGTGCTAGACTCAAAAGGGAACTAGGGCATGAAAATAGGCCTTGATTCACTCTTGGTTACCACACTCCCGGGGATATTCTTAGGACAATTCACATTTTCTTTAAAATCCATTATGAAAGAGTTTAATGTAAAATATTTCTTAAATAAACTATTTTTGTGAATATGGTATTAGCCATGCGTAGGGTATTAATTTTTCTGTGTATTTTTAAGTTAAGTTTATACATTATGATTCATAACCTAATATATTTTTTTACATTATCTAGATATGTCGCCTAGTGTATGGAATGGAAATCGCACGAATGCACGTGTCCCCTGTAGAGGTTTTCCTTCGACATAAGGTAATGATGTTGGCCTTGGTGTTGTGACTGGTGTTGAGAAACTCATAAGAATACTGGGACAACTTACTCAGGTTATGAAAAATAACCTTACCCGTATGGAGTATCTGGATCCCCCACGTGGAGGAGCCATGATAGATCGCTTTATGCAACAATAGCCTCCATCATTAAACGGGACTACAAACTCATTTGTAGCAGAGCAGTGGATATGTTCCCTTGAGAAAATATATCTCTCCTTAGGATGTAATGATTTAGAGAAGGTTTTCATGATAGTATATCGTCTATCAGGAGATGCAGATCAGTGGTGGACATTAATCCAAAACAAAAAGGAGGAGGAAGAGATAGAAGAGATAGTATGGAGGGATTTTAAAGAAATCTTCTTAGAGAAATACTTCCCTCGTGAGCAGCAAGTAGATATAGAGAGACAATTCTTGAATCTAAGGAAAAAGGAGGATAAAAATATTGCCATGTATGAAGCCAAATTTACAAGGCTGGAAAGAAATTTTGTTGACTGCATACGAAATCCAAGGGGAGAAATCGATTGCTTGTTTGATGGCCTAAAGCCATTCCTTCGGTGGCCACTGGTCTCCCAAAATTTTTAATCATATGAATACATAGTTTCATGTGCTATCAAGACCGAAAAATAATTCTCTAAGTCTTATGACATTAAGGGAAGGAATGAAAATAAGAGGGCTACTGAAAACCATGGGAAATGAAATATGGAAACGGGGAATAAGGGAAGTGTTGAATATACACCATGTGACAATTGTGGGAAGAAACACCCTGGTGAATTCTTAAAAAGAGAAGGATTATGTTACATATGTGGCCAGAAAGGATAACATGCTGGTGATTGTAATGGGAATAAGGATTCCAATGATGTTCAATTCTATAGTTGTCGGGAGATGGGACACTATGCTAATGATTGTCCAAAACGTCATGTAAATATGCAATAGAAAAGGCCAAAGGATCAAGGACATTCTTATGCAATCACAACTGTAGAGGTTAAAGTTCCTAATGATGTGGTGGAAGGTACTTTAATTATATCCTCAAGCTTAGCCAATGCTTTATTTGATTTTGTATTATCGCATTGTTTCATATCTTCCTAGTTTGCTAGGAAAATTAGATATTTCAAATTTGATTTAACAAGGGAGTTGTCAGTCAGAACTCCCAAGGGAAGTATCATTGCAACAAAGTTCTATGAATCAGTTCCAATTAGGGAATATAAATGTTTTTATCTTCTGATATCAACTTCATACCCATGATTCATTTTGATATAATCCTTGGTATGCATTGTATTTCAAAACATGATGCAAAAATTTATTGTAAGAAGAAGGAAGTTATGATTTTTGATGACGATGATAATGAACACCTTATCTTTAGAGCAGAATCATCACCACCTGATTCTTATCTAGATCCACCCCAAGTAGCTCAACAAAATTCAATTATTGGGGATGAAGAGAATGAAATAACTGTGGGTGGGGAAAGGAATGTTCAAATAGGGGTTGTACATGTTGTGAGAGAATATGTTGATGTGTTTCTAGAAGATTTACCTGGACATCCTCCAGAATGCGACTGTGAGTTTTCCATTGATTTAATTCCTTGTTCAAGGCCCATATTAAAGACCCCTTATAGAATGGACACTATTGAATTAGTGGAACTAAAGAAATAACTAGATAAATTGAGTAATAAGGGATTTATTTTCCCTACTGTTTCTCCATGGGGAGCCCCTTCCCTTTTTGTTAAGAAGAAAGATGGATCTATGAGGTTATGTATCGACTACAGGGTGATCAATGCTATAACAATAATGAACTTGCATACCCTAAATCTCTTTGATGATAAATTTGACCAATTGCATGTAGCTCAATACTTTATGAAGATTTATCTTCAATTCGGATATCATCAGTTGCTTGTGAGGAAGGAAGATATTCCAAAAAAATAGCATTTCCAACCAGGTAAGGGCATTACGAGTTTACAGTGATGCCTTTTGGATTGACTAATGCACCCTCTATCTTCATGGATCTAATGAACATAGTTTTCAAGGAATGTCTCGTTGATTTTGTAGTAGTATTTATTAATGATATCTTGGTATACTTCAAAAGATACTAAGATCATGAAAATCCCTTGTTCATTATCCTGGAGACTCTTAGAAGACATGAATTATATGGGATGTTTAGGAAGTGTGAATTCTGGCTTCATGAGATTTATTTTCTTGGCCATATTGTTTCTACGGATGGAATCCTAGTTCATTCTAAAAAAACAAAGGAAATCCATGATTCGGCCACACCAACAAACAAAACTGACGTACGCTGTTCTATTGGCTTAGCAGGTTATTATCGGTATTTCATACTGTATTTTTTCCGACTGGATAACCCACTAACTAAGCTCACACGTAAAGGGGTTAAATTTGTTTGGAAAAAATATTGGGAAGAATGTTTTGAAGAACTGAAGAGAATATTAGTCAATGCTCCTATATTGACTATACCATCAGGGAATGAAGGGTTTGTTATTTATAATGATGCTTCAAAGAACGAACATGGTTGTGTCCTTATGAAAAATGATAGGGTTATTGATTATTCATCACGATAGATAAAAATTCATGAGAAAAACTATTCTACTCATGATCTTGAGTTAGCTGCTGTAAAATTTTCTTTGAAGTTATGTATAAATTATCTCTATGATGAAAAATGTGAGATTAATACTGATCACAATAGTGTTAAGTACATTTCCTCACAGAAACAACTCAACATGTGGAAAAGGAGATGGATTAAACTACTTAAGGATTATGATTTCATGATACACTACCTCCCAGGGAAGGAAAATAAGGTGGCATATGCCTTGAGCAGAAAGGATCATGGAGTTTTGATCAAGATGAGAGTTGAAAGGGTTCCTATTTTCAGGGATCTAGTAATGATGGATATGGGAATAACCATGGAAGGTGAAACATCAATTATTTTTCAAATGGTTTCCAAACCATTATTACTAGAATGGATAAAAAATTCTCAGGCAGATGATGAGGAGTTTGAAAAGAATATTAAAGATTTGAATGATGGGAGATTGAGTGACTTCGTATATGAAGATGGAATCTTGAAATTTGGGAAGAGACTTTGTCTTCTAGATATACCTGATCTAAAAAGGTAATTTTTGGAAGATTCTCATCGTTCCAATTTCTCTATACACCCTGGTAGCACTATTATGTATATAGATTTGAAGGAACATTTTTTGTGGGACAACATGAAGATGGAGATTGCTGATTTTGTGTGAAGATGTATGGTCCATTAACAAGTGAAAGCTGGAAGGTAACAACCTAGAAGAGTAACGAAACCTCTTCCCATACCTAAGTGGAAATGGGATAATATCACGATGGACTTCTTCATGGGACTACCAAAGACTCTTATAAGGAACAATGCAATATGGGCCATTGTTGATCATCATACCAAGTCAGCACATTTTCTTACTATAAGGGAAGATCTACCACATGAACGTCCAACAAAACTATATGTTAATGAAGTTGTGAGACTTTAGGGAGTACCCCTATCGATTTTTTTGATCATGATACATGTTTTACATCAAGATTTTAGAAAAGTATTCAGAAGGCCCTAGATACTGATCTTTGTTTGAGCACTGCTTGCCACCCACAAATTGATGGACAATCATAACAGACAATTCAAACATTGGAAGACATGTTGAGCTCTTTTTCACTTGATTTTCAAGGCATGTGGGATCATTATTTACCTCTCGTATAATTTTCCTACAACAATATCTTCTATTCAAGTATACATATGGAACCCTCTGAACCATTATGTGGGAGGCAATGTCGTACACCAACATGCTGGGAAGATGTTAGTGAAAGAATGCTCGTGGGCCCAAACGTTTTTGAAGAAACAATGTAAAAGGTGAAGATTATCCAGAACCATATCAAAATAACTCGATGTAGGAAATAGAGCTGTGCAGATAACCGAAGGAAGGATTTGGAGTTTCAAGAAGGTGATCACATTTTCTTAAAGGTACCTCCATGGAAGGGTATTATATGATTCGGTAATAAGATAATGTTAAGTCCCAGGTACGTCGGACCTTTCGAATTTATGAACCGAATTAGAGCTGTAGCTTACCATTTGGCAATGCCACCAACTCTCTCCAAGTTTCACAATGTGTTCCATGAGTCATTTTTAATAAATTATATGCCAGACCCAACACATGTACTCACTTTTGAAGAAGTAGAAATTGTGCCCGATCTATCTTACTGTGAAGAGGTTATCAAGATTCTTGATACTAGAGAACAAGTATTGATGAATCGTACGACTCGTCTGGTGAATGTTCTATGGAGGAACCATAAGATGGAGGAAGCAACATTGGAGCTTGAGAAGCTTATGTTAAAGAAAAACCTGTGTCCATTTAGGTAACATTTTGTGAATTTCGAGGACGATGTTTTTGTAAGGAGGGGAGAATGTAACACCCAAGGTTTTGAAAATAAATATAGAAATTTTATAAACACAACTTTTCCTCTTCTATGTTTTGAATTTAAAAAATGGTCATCTAGAGTTGTGTTCGGTAGGTCATTTGGAGTCTGATAGAACAAAATTGATTTTTGGTGAATAGTAACATACCCTTATGAATAGTAATATAAATTGTAATATGAATATTAATATGCCCCTTGAATATCAAATAATAATATTACCTTATATTTTTAAGGCAATATGATAATAGGATATTAATTAATTTTTCAATGTCACATAAAAGTAATTGCACTTCAAGATTGTTATTTTTTGAAATAACTATGACCTTATTTAAAAACTAAATTAATAATATTTTAAAAATTATTTTTGAAAAATGGATTTCACTTTTGAATTCTACACGTCGAAAAATAGTAGGGGTATATTTTTGGGATTTTTCTAAAATACATGATTTTTTCATGAATAGTAAAAATATTGTTATGAGTTTTCGGTAGATTAATGAAATCTTAATGATGTAATAATTAAATATAAAAGTATGGTCGACTTGTGTATAGTAACTTATGACATGAGGTGTCCCAAGTGGCTTAAACCATGGGAAAATACCATGGGAAAGCCGTTGGTTCGGCCAAAACCACTAATGAGGTGTCCCTTTGAAATTATTAAAAAATTACATATCTTTTTCTATAAATACCCTATCATCCATTCGTTTCATTTCATTCCAAATCCATCATCCACGAATATCTGGTGGTTTTACCTCTCTTTTAGTCCTCCAAAGGTGTCCCTAATCCCCCAAGGTCCCATCCTTCACGATCTATGAGTTATTCGATAAGGTAAGGGAATCCTTTATTCCTTTCTTTAGGTCGACACTTATTTAATGTTAGCTATTTGAAATTACTTTCTCATATATTGGGGTTTGAATTTATTTATTATTATTACATTCCATTTTATTTCAATATTATGAGATGCACATTTTGTTCTCATCATTTGATTTTATGAAATTTTAAGTGATGTCATTAGGCTACCGAATTTTCATAAGGGATCTCTTAACTTTTCTTTATTTTCAAGTTCATCTATTTTATTTTTCTCTCCTCACATCCTCTGTCTAGATGATCATGATAACTCCAGTAAAATCTATATACTGGATTTATATCCTATTAATGGAAGAACCATCATAAATATTCATATTCCCTCCCTTTTATTTTTATAAACGAAATCAACATCCATGATGTTCCGCTTTAAAACCTTCGTGGACGACGAAGTTTCGTTCTTCAATATGTTCTTCATTACTGGTCATTAAACCATATTCATGGTTGAACCAGACTATAATATATGTTATATAATCTAATTAATATTCCTGAACCAGAATATGTTCATATAATTAAGTTATATGACCAAACTAGTTCATAATATTACAAATACCGCCGAATAATCGAAGTGGTTGTCATCTAATGATTCATCCTCATTACATGTAAAAAAATGATATATATATCCATTATGAATTATTTATGTCAATTAATAATATATAATTCGAATCATGGAGATTTATAACCATTCCACATGAACATCATTACTTAAAAATAAGTGAACCGAATATGATAATAAATGAAACGAACACTCTAGAATGACAAAATTCAATACAATAACTTATCAATAAAGAAATAAATGAACTAACCAGAATTATGGTAAACTAAATACATGTATAATAGGTTCTTAAATATGATATTAACAAGTATAATTTCATAATCTAGGAGGTTATGTACAAGAGAGGAACACGTTTGGAGTTAATGTAAGGGCTTTTCCACCCGAACTTCCATTTTCATTCGGGATACATTCATTGCCTAATTTCCTTGATGTAATTATTATGTATTGTTAGGTGCTAATCGAATGTTCTATTTGAGTATCGTATATATGTTTACAAACCATAATCCTTACTTATTTTCTGGATAGTTACATGTTTTATAAGAATCTCTCAAAACTGTTTCAAAGAATACGAGCTCGATACAAGGGAATATCTCAAATTGATATCTATTTTCAAGGGAAACCTATAATATGTTTTTAGAAAACATTATTCTTCTAAAAACACTAGTTTAATTATAAAAATACTATCTTACTTTACTTCTGGTTTTATACAAAGAGTTTTCCAAAAGAACTCTTCTTTTCAAAAAAAAGTATTCATCTATAGAATTGCTTAATGATTTTTAAGGGTTTTTTCGTCTAATTCAACACACTTGTGGATTCCATGGAATTATTTGGATTAATAATTTATGAATTCATCTACCATATTTTATTTAATGTTTTATGATGAACTCTATTGTGGATGATCTATCCTAAAACCATTCACCATTTTATTCTGAATGGTTAGTGTTTTAAGTTTAATGATTGGGGAAAGTTAGTTACATTTCATATAATAGATTCAATGTGAATGTATATATGATTTATGTTGATACATTCTCATATTAAGAATGCATTGGACTTATTATGTGATGGGTGGGGCCCGCTATAGCACCTCGATGCATCGGTAGGTCTCATGAGACAACTAGACGTGGAAATGGCCGAGGCCTTTCCCAATGTGTTATGGATTTTGGTCGAGGCCTTAATCACTAGACGACTTGTCCGAGGCCAGGAAAAAATGTATCAGAATGTCTGGCATATGCACTTACCTAATTATGAATCTTGTGATTGATTGTTCATGTGGTTATTCGACTAGTATAATACCCCTGATTATGTTTTATTATGACATTATTTACTCATCTCACATTCCTGCCATAATGTGTTCCAAGTTTATTATTAAAGGCATGTGTTTTGAATTATTCACCACGTCTAATTTTATATTACCTTCTGCTGTATTTATTACTCTTACTTAGCATTTGAGCTCACCCCTTTCTAATGTTTCATTTTCTCAAGACATGAAGAAGTAATTTATGAATGACTTACAAGCATAATCTAGGAGACTTGATGACTCTAGTGGAATAAATTAGTGTTGTTTTTCATTACTATATGTAATGTTGAACTTGTGAACATATCTTGTTTCCAATAATACTAAACTACTCTGTCTTTCGGGATCGTATTCCTTGTATGTATGCCAACGTAATCAAATAAGGCACCGACTCCTGGAAACTATGGTCGGGTCCTTACACATTCCATCATTATGCTTATAATAATTAGCTAAACTAATGGATATTCAATTGCTAGAATATCCAATGTTATGAACCAGTACTAATGAGTATCAAAAAAGTAAAATTTTAGTGCATGACTTGTGTTACAAACTCATTGAATTAGTATCCAATATATAAAATTGAAGTTGTTTCCTTCAGGTGCAACTCTGATTAATCATTACTCTAAGATGTTCAGTTTGTGCTTAAATTTTCACATGTCATACATATTAAGAATGTATTTTATTTATTACTCCAATTGAGAATGACTTTAATTGCATGATGTATACTTGTAATTCTATTGGTATATTCTTATTTGATCACTCTTATGACATGTTACATGTGTTATAGTTTTCTTTGTGAAAAATTATTTATGGAACGTCTTAAAGAATGTTTTAAAAAGTTGCACTGGTTTATTTTAATACCCCTTACTAGGCATTCTTATGCTCACCCTACGTTTTGATTTAAATTTTTTAGGTAAAACCATTAAAAAAATTAATCATTTCTAATGTAGCTTGATTCCCAAAGATGGAATTGAATTTGATCATCTGTATGGGACATGATGTGTAGTTTATTAGTACATGTTTTTGTTTAAAATGACACATCATGTTCTGAAGGAACCGACTCATAGTTTTCTTGGGACGGGTCTTCACATTTTGTATGAGAGGATTCAGTTTGGATAACATGGGAAAACCAGAACTGAAACAAAGAAAAAATTACTAAAGAATTACTAAATATGATGTTTTCTAATTTTCAGATGGAAAATGATGGTACATGTCTTTTGTCTCTTCTCAATGAGTCCATAGAAACCATAATTTCAATATCCATCCATGAAACTTTTATAAACTATCCCCATATCTGTATGTCCAGTAAAAATCTCTATGACATATCCAATTCTCCCTAAGTACATCAACTCCACCGAAGTGCGGGTCTGGATTACGTATTTATGATGAATGCCCAATTTCGATCCTATTCACGATGTGGAAAGTAATACGAGGGAATTTTTAGATGCTTCACCTCAACGGAAGGAATCCAGTCCCTCACGGCCTTCCATGAAGCTGTAGAAGAGGGAGATCTTCGTGCAGCATATATGTGTCATGTTTGGTCCTATGGCCATTACAGTCAAGTAATGGACTTCTACATCCTTGATTTTGAAGCCACCTGGTTGGTGTACTAACATCAAGTTCATACTGATGTCTCTCATCTATACACCCCTCATGTCAAAAAATGGAGATACCATAAGTACCCCCACAATATCAAACAATATTTCTTGGGTTACATATGGTTTATGGAGATCGAGAGTTTGGAACATGATCTGGGGATTTGTGTATTAGGGAACTATGGATACCATTTGCCTTTGTCTTTTGATGAAAAACTGATTATATGAGAACACAACTTATTTTCCCTTCTTTCTTTCTTCTATCTTGTCTATGTTTCGGCTTCTGAATAGGTTTCACCAATTGAACATTCATAATAAATTTTCAGATGGAAGGAAAAACCCACATGTTATCTCTTCCTGTTGATATACTGGAGATTTTTGCGATCAAAACCTATGAATAAAGTGCAAAAAACTATATGAAGTTTCAAACTTTCCGGATATTCTCTGCACCTATCAAAGGAATTCTTCCATTTACTACCACATAGCCATGGACCAACTGGTCGAGTATAGGTGAAGAGGAAAATATAATGAAGGGCCTTTCCTATGTTTCACCCTAGGCTGGAACAACACATCGATGGTAATGTTTCAAGAGGATGCTTTGGAGGGAATGCTTTGTGCGGTCCAAACTTACCTGCTCCTCAGTTTTAGACTATACGACAACATATATAACATATATGTTCTCGATCGAGTCCTAGTTCAATGAGTTCTTTGTGTGTTGGTCCATTCGTACATTTCCAAACATTCTACCATTCTAGCCTCCCCCTGGAAGCCCAAGTGTTTGATGCAAGAGTTCAACCCCTTCTATTCGAGGTGTGTTTGGGTCATATAAAAAGAGGTGTTGAGCATCAATTTGAGTTTTCTGCTGAACGCACCTGAGGATTCTCTATGATGGGGGATGTGGTGAAACCATTGGAGAAACTTTATAGATTTATGAAATGAATTGTGAGGACGCAATTCTTCATAGGGGGGATAATGTAACACCCCAAAAATGTGTACCTCCTTTATTGAGATGTTTATGTTTTCATTTAGTTTGAATTTCATTATAACTAACAATAATTATTTTTCATAGGAAACTAATAATATGGTTTTCATTTATATTAGAATGAAACTGGGTAAAACACACAAATGGACACACGACTTTTAATAATAAAAATAACACTGTAGTGTTTATAGTATGTCAAGATTACAAGGAAACATCCTACCCAAAAAAATCGGAATAAAAACCCTATCAGAACTACAGGAAGGCCCCATAAAAAGAAAACAAGACACAGTAAATAAAGGAGATCATTCGGGTAAGTGAAAACTAAGAAAATTACAACCATGATCATTAATACTGTACTAATCTTCAGGGGCATAAGAAGCACCATCCACGTCACTTGCTTTAAGGTTAAGACACCCCTAAACAAAGTTTTATATAAAATCAACCCGACCATTGCCCTGGTGACAATTGAAAGCTAACTTTCATAATTATAGCTGTGGGACTTTGATAGGATAATATATATATATATATATATATATATTTAAGTATTAATTAGTTTCCAAATATTAAAGTTATAATTAAAATTATAATACAACCACCATTTATGAACTCTAAAATGATATTTTTTAATACTTCTAAATACACTTAAGTGATTTTGAGAAGTATTATGGAATTCAAAACACATGGAAAATATGTTAAATACAATGTAATGATTTTCATTTCTTAAATAGTGTTATAAAATATTTTTAAATTCTTTGAATGAAATTATGTTTTCTTATTAAACTGTGATTTCTATAATACTTGTATAAAAATTTCCATGTTGGTTTATTAAATCTCATTTTTATAACATTTATGTTAAAGGTTTAGTGTTTACAATTTTAGATATACTTCTAACTAAGAAAATGTTTAAATAACATCCTAATTTTTTATAAAATCCATGTTTATGAAGATAATTTCTCTATTGTTATAATAAATTTTAATATTTCTCTTCCTTAAGACTTTATGATTTTCATTATGGTCTTTTATAAATAAAAATAGGCCCGTTAAGACAAACCATTTATAGCAGGGCCGAGGGAGGCAACTCACACTATGTGTCTAAGCCTATCCCTCATCCCAAGCCAAGGCCGGTCCAAACATGGGAAGAAGATCCCTGAAGGGTGAACAGGAGCAAGATCACATGGGTGCACCATCGAGGGCATGAGGCCGCGGCGGGGCATGGGTAGGCCATGGCTTGTGGGGGTGGGAGCCCATGGGTAAGGATCCCTAATGTGTGTTGTTTGTTTTTTCTGAGCTTTCTCTCATAGGCATAGGCTTATAAAGGTGGTGAAAACAACTTTACGTTTCAATGTTGGGTGTGTTTTTCAGGAAAAACGTGATCTAGGCCATTGGATCACGTCGCGCACAATCTGGACCATCGTTCCCAATCCCGCTTTTGACCTTTAGCAAACATAGATTTCCACAACATTTTTGTGCGCCGTTCAATCTACCACAGATATAATCATGGTTGTCCATGTGTTTTTAAATTCCATGTTGAACCAGGGTCACCTGATCTATCTTAAAGTAATACGAGCTTTCTAGTCTATCTCTACTTTTCCCTCTTATCACATCATTGTCTTCTTCTTCGTATGGGTTTAAACCAGTAACCCTACACCTATTGCACCATATCTTTTTCTTCACCACTGACCACAGGTGGAACCTCCTTGTTTCCCCTTTACTACAAGCATGAAACCATCCATTTGATTCACCACACAGTGGGTACATTTTTTCATTAAATGTTTGTGTGCTTTTTTTAGTATATAAGCAATGGGTTGCACCCAAAGAACCCTCAATTATTCTACCTGCTCAAGCCTCCCGCAAGTCCCATCCAACCTTCCTCAAGTTCTCCTCCAACTGGTTTTAATGAAAGAGTTATTTTTCCTTATTTTGGGGTTTTGAGTTTAGACACACACACATGGACACACACACACACACACATATATATATATATCTATGTATGATCATAAAACTATGTGTTTTAAATAACCCTATGGGTTAGTTTGAAACCTTCCTTATGACCGAACCTGTGTCTCTAAATTTTTTATTTTCGGAGGAATTGTAATTTGAGAGTTATTTAATTCTTTCAAAGATTAAGACATACTGTATATATACATATATATATATATGGTTATCTGTACTTTGGTTTATATATGAGTATGCATATGTATGGACTATCGGTTTTGAGTATAGGCCCATAAATAACCAATCCATCTAGTTTGAAAAGATTGCAAGATAAGAACTTCAAATGCAAGAGTAGTTTTTCTTAGGGGTGTCCAAACCCGACCCAACCCGTCGGACCCGACCCGACCTGACCGGGTAAGGTCTGGTTGAAAGATTTATATACACGGGTCGGTTCATTTTGGGTTGACCCATTATTGGGTTGGGTTGGGTCACGGGTTGGAAAAAAATGATCCAACCCGACCCAACCAACCTGATGGACTACAGCTACGCCTCCCGCGGGAGCCACCATGCCTTGCCTCCACCCTTCGTTGTTGTTGTTGCATCATCCCTCTTCCCTAAGTCATCCATGTCGTCACACAGCCTCTCGTTCCATCATTTCCATGTGTTTCCGCCTCACCCTAACCATCGTCTTCCTCCTCCAGTACCTTCACCTCTGCCTCCTCCATCGTCACTATCATGACCACCTCCACCTCTGTCTCTCCACTTCGACTGTCGTGACCCTAGAATCACCGAAGACTACCCCTCCCTCCATCTTCACGTCCACCTCCGTCTCCAAAATGAACCAGTCTAATATGATAAACAAATAAAATATTCAAACTAAATATATAAAGTTAAATAAATAATCAATAAATTTAGGTCATGGGAAGCTGATGTCTACGTCGGTGAGTCGTAGGGGAAGGCGGACTCGGTGAGTCTTTTTCGAAATTCATACGGTCTCAGGAGAAGGCAAGGGAAGGAGGTGGTCATCAGCGAGAGAAGGCAGTCATCGAAGGGGGTCAGCGACAAAAATAGGATACTGCGCATGTGGATTGGGGATTGAGGGAGTTGTCTAAATTTGGGATTGGGGGGTTTCAAGATCTGCCGCAATACCCACAGGAGGGAGAGAGATGGTAATCCCACCAATGAATGATCATACCGCCGGCTAGCCACTAATTTTTGGTCTGATTCGTTGTCAAGATCCTCCTGTCGCGGTAAAGAAGATGAAGTGCAGAAGTGGGAGATGTGCGGGTAATTTATCCAGGAGGAGCGGCATTTTTTTACATAACCCGATCAACCCGACCAACCCAACCCGATCTAGACAGTTTGGGTCAGGTCGGGTCCAAAAAAACACCTTAGACCTGACCCAACCCGACCTGGTATTTTTGGGTTGGGTCGGGTCCAAAAAAAACCCCAACCCGACCCATGGACACCTCTAGTTTTTCTGTATGAAATTTTTATTATGTACTATGAATACACATATATACATAAATTCTATTTATAAATATAAATGGAGAATGGTATATATCTTTGGTTTAAATTGAATTGTATAGGTAAGTTTTCAAAAACAAAATTTATGACTAATGTCATGACCTGCCCTATATAAAACTTTGTTTAACTAATATTCTTAGGGGGTTAAAACACATGGAGGTGCCAACCATTTTAGTATGAGTACGGTTATATACATATATTTTTATATGTTACATGGACCTTTATTATACCATGTTTTGAGGTCTTTACAAATTATGACTCCAGATTAAGTGGAGATTTGAAACATAAGAAATGTTGTTCCAAACTTATATATGTGCATATTATTTTTTTATACACAATTGTATATATATAGATATATAGATTGTATATCATACCCTCTTGATCTATTTTTTCATCTAGCATGGAACCTCTATAATTAATTTATGTTTTGGGAAAATAAGTTTTTGCTAATTAAAATTAGTGTAGTTTTCTACTAAAACATGTATGATATATATATATGTATATATAAACATATATGTAAAATAATTTAATGAATAAACACTTTGAAAATTATTTCTTGTCTTGTTTAAAATGCTACTCTTTATATACACCCCATTGCATGTGACAAATTCTATTTTTTTTCTTTTATCACCTTGGATGTCAATATACATGCCATAATCATACTTTTTTTCTTTCCATTTAATGAATGTCATATAATTGTTATCTTGGTTTTTAATCATCTAGACACATTTATCGCTTTATAAAATATGTAAATATTTAAGGATGAAATTCTACTACTATAACCAATTATGTATTAAATTGTCCAAAGTGGTATAAGACACTTTGATAAATTGGAAATGAGTAATTTAATATTCAAAATGGTATGAGACATTTTGAATATACAACCCTTTTTGGCATATGAGGCGTGTATTGGATTAGTATGTTCCGGGCTGGGGACTGGTAAATGTAAGCCCTCCAGGTTGGAGTTTGGTTACAGATGCTCTCTGGGATGGAGTCCGGTTACATACATAGGTTGGGGTTCGGTTACAGTTAGCCCTAAGTTTGGGCTCGAGGCCTTGACATAGAAGTACGAAATTATACATTCCATCATTATGCTTATAATAATTATTTATACTAAGGGATATTCGACTAGTAGAATATCTAAGATTAAGAGCCAATAATTATGAGCATCAGAAGAGTAAAAGTTTAGGGCATGAATTGTATTTAACAATCATTGAATTAGTATTTAATATATAAAATTGAAGTTGTTTCCTTCACATGCAAATCTGATTAATCATTACTCTTAGTTATTCAATTTGTGGTTGAAGGTTCATATGTCATACATGTCTAGAACGTCTTTTATTTATTACTCCAAATGATCTTGACTATAATTGAATCATATATCCTCTTAATTCTATTGGTGTATTCTTAGTTGAAAAGTATTATTATATGTTACATGGGTTATAGTCTTATTTAAGGGAAATTATCTATAAAAAGTTTCAAGGACTTTTTTCAAAAGTTACATTGGATTATTTTAAAACCCCTTACCGGGCATTCTTATGATCACTCGACGTTTTGATTTAAATTTTTCATGTAAAAAATTTTAATAGATGAATCATTTCTGAAGTAGTTTCATTATCAGAGCCTGAATTGAATTCTGTCATCTGTTTGGGACATGATGTGTAGTTTATTAGTTCATGTTTTTGTTTAAAATGACACATCATGTTCTAAAGGCACCGACTCCGGGTTTTCTGGGTTCGGGTCTTCATAATGGTTTATATCGATGTAAGCATCATCTATCTATGCATAAAAACTAGGTCTATCTGTGTAACCATCATTCTATATTTTCAAATATAGTGTTTTTTTATTTAATATCAGAAGAATAAATATTAATGTGATGGTGATAAAAATAACATTAATTGTTATAAACAACACAAATACATAAAAGGGTGTGTGATTCAAGGTAGTTGAATAAGGACGACGATCTTCACGGCTGGGAAAACTATGATCAAATTGCAGGATAATGTATATAGTATTAAAATAAATTAAATGAATTATATATGCTTTTAATAGAATTAAATATAAAAATTATAAGATGCCCCAATTTGACTTCAAATAATTAATTATTCCAAACTCTATTTTTATTAATGTTATTGATGAAGAAAGGGTTTGAGATGAATGATTCCACATATGGAATCATTAATTCTTTTGTACATGTTTAATGATGAATATCTTATACTATAAATTTGATTGGGGAAGTCATTATTGAAATTATATTTTTATCAACTATTGTTGAATTTTTTTAAGAGATGCTTATTTGATTTAATTTTAAGGAATAATGAACAAAAGAATCTTAAAAAATGAATCATAAGATAAATATTTAGTAGAGTTTCAAAGTGAGAAGTAAAATAAAATAAGTGTATTTATGGTATTTTTGTTGGAGACAACCTTGTGATACATTGAAACCTGAATATATTGAAATTGTAGGTTTCTTAGTGTAAGAAAATGTAGTATAATTTCATGTATTTATAATTATGTGAATTTTATAAAACATCACTAAAAAATAAGAATCTTATTGAGTAGTAATTGTTGAGTGATTCTTGAGGAAATTGTGTTATGCTATACAAAAATAAAATAGCTCACATGTATTGTGTTCCAAAAGGTGTGTAGGTCGAGTGTAAATTTGATTCTCTCTCTCAAAGATTATAGTGTGATGTTAATAGATAACTAAATCCCTTGAGAAAGTTGTTAGTTCTGCTGAACGAATACTGGAAAAGGAACCAGTTGGCTTTCAATGAAGAATAAGATGATGACATATACTTCTAGTCAAATACGACTGAGGAAGATGAAATGGGAAGGAAATTTTCTCGAATCCAAGGATGAGTGGGTAGATATAAACATTTTTACTAATGATTTTACTGTTTATGAGTTTGATTAATCCATCAATTAGTTTCAAGAGAGAATCTTTGAGTGGTGCGGTGAATATAGGATGATTTTCAAGAGCTTTGTTGGAATTAATTATGCTAGTCCAAGATACTCAGAATTTAAGTAGAATGCCACCATTTTTTATTGCTGTGGCATCCCTGGATATCATTGTTGATTTAATAAAGTTGGAGGAAGGAACCAATGATCTTCTTGGTGTCATTAGAATTTGAGTATAATGGGATGTAGTATAAATATTACTTCCATTGTGTAATGTTGTGAAGGATGGTCACCTATGTAATATGGTGAACCATTACTATGTAATATGGAAAGACATGTTTTAGGATAATCCATAGAAAACCAACTGCAATTGATAATGAGGTTATTATTATAGAATATATATCTCAATAGGAGTTGAACATAAGGAGTGGGTTTTCCTCATTGTGGAAGAACATTATAAGAACACAATTTCCAATAACACATTCATCATATATATTTGATATTGGTGCATGGAAGGGTAAACATAAACATATCAATTTATATCCTAATAGGTGGTGTATATTAAAAAACCTAATCAGGTTTAAAAATATTTAAAATAATGAATAATTGAATTTTGTTAAATTGATTTGACATATCATATTTCACCCCGACCCTTGGGATTGCCTTCTTGATCCCACATATACATTCAATTAGTATCAGAGTATGGTTCAATATATTTGGATCTATTTGGAATACCCATTTATTTTTAGAAGCTCACATGATATGAATATTTGTGATTAAAGTTCCTCATATAGAAAATTCAAATTCTAACCATGTTATTTTTTCAGATATTTAACCTCAGACATTGAAAAATAGGATGAAATAGAGTTTATAAAACAAACAAATTTCTTATGATGATTATTAGAATAACCAATATCATGAGTTTTTCATATTGGTAAACTATGTAATCAATTTATTGAATATTATTCGTCTAGAGAAACAAGTTCAAGTTGTTATTAGAATGGTCTTGGTGAATAAATTATTTAATTCAATTATAATATTAATGAAAACAAAAATAAAGTACCCATTATGGTAGTCACATATATATTTTATTACATCATGGGAATTTTAGATGATAAGTCACAGCTAGAGGAAGAATCTAATGAAATGGAATAATAATTACCTAAGTGTGTAAGTTCCTATTACACAAAAAAAAGATTTTGAAAGTCAAAGAAAAAAACTATGATTCCTTGTATGAAAATAATTTCAGCAGCTAATAAATATTTTAATAGAGTTAAATTTGAGAATAAAGAGTTTTATAAGGTTTCTATGGATGTTTTCCATGCAGTTTAGAAATTATACAACGAATATATGGATGTAAAAAATGATAATATAGATGTTAAGTATAGAAGGATAAATGAGTTGAAGTTTTCTTTACATTTGATAAGCTAAATACATTGGGATTAGATTTATATGATGAATAATGATTGTGAATAAAGGGTAATGTCACATTAAAACCATAAATACATGCTCAATATTAAATATCTTGAGTGGAATTTCAGGATAAAAAATATGGAATGTATCCATACAAAATATTCATAATTTGTTGGAATGGATTTTCTTATATAAGATATTATGATACGATCATCAACACTTTGGAGACGCAAAAGAGTGTTAATAAGGTCCGTGAATAATTTTTTGATATGCCCACAATAAGCTAATTGTACAATGTATATGAAATTATTGGAAAACATGGTCATCATAAAAATGATTTTTGGAATAGTAGAACAAAATTTAGAAACCAAAAAAATTTAGAGAAAGAATAAAATATATACCACCATCCTGAATGTGGAAAAAAAACTATTGGGGTTTGAGACAAAAAGTATCAATGTTGTCAATCTAGAATGATTTCACCAAAAGATAAAACAATGGGATTAATTTGGATATGTTGGTTCTATTGGAGGTTGGAAATGGGGTTGTGAATTTCTGACATAATATGTCACCATGTTCAAATAAGGTAATCCCTAAAGCATGTGGACCAAATCTGAAACAAGTTATATAGAGACTATATGTAATGATAATTCATAGATAATGAAGAATTTTTCATTGAATAACATATTTGAAATCTTACAATGAATTGTGATTTTTTAGAAACACATGGACACTATTTTTAAGAGTGATGGTATGTTTCAACTTAACATACCATTCAGGATGACGATAAGAAAAGGACATATAAATTAAACAACCCTGAGAATATAGAAAAAAAATATAACTTGATAAAGATTCAAAAGAAGAAATGTACTAAAAATTATACCTAAAAAGACTACGGGGAATGTTATGATCTATCTTCAATCTATTGGGAGGATATATATACATATATTGTTGAAATGTAGGACACAACATGGACCATTGAGAGATATATATATGAATGTCAATGGGAATGGTATAAATATACAATAATAAATGAATTGATCCATAATGGAAACAATACGATTACATTAATGGCTTATCCACCTTGTGAAAATTTCTAGAATATACTCAAAAAAGGAAAGATGAAAATTAAATCTAGTATGGGTGGAAGATGAAAAGTGTCCAGACACCATGTTATTATGTGCATGATATTTTTTATTCGTCAAGTGAAAAAAAGGGAAAATTACCCATAACTCAATGATCCAAGAGAATTACTATGAGAAAGGAGTTTCCACATATAAAAAAAATCTACACATGAACCTACAGATTTATTAACCATAATTCCAGAATAGATATATTAGTCTAGGAAAATTGAAATGATTAATAAGGTGAGAGTGATCTAATTTATAATGTCATGAAACCCATTCTATATAATAATAAATATGAAAACAAAGATAAAACCATGCTCTAAAAAGATAAAGAGGTTTGTAGAATCAAGAAGGAAGAAGAAATAAAGAGGTTTGGACACATTCGACCTTCATGGAAGTGAGTATCTATGTTGAGAAAGTTGTATAAGCCATGTGGTTCTCATATAGAATATTATGGAAATACCACATTATTTTATTATTATATTTTTCATGCTTAAATAATGGGAACTTAAGGTGATTAAGTCTCGAAGGAATCCCATGTGGAGGATCTCTCAAATTGAGTGGAACTTTTAGGTATTTATGAAATTATGTTAAATATGAAATTCTGGACAAACCTTTAAACATTGTAGGATGTGGTATTATTTTCATTATCCCATTACTATTAGAAATTTTATCTAATATGCAAATCAAGGGGGATTTATCATCTCGCCATGTGGGAGAATAAATAATTACACATAAATGTTATTGATGTGTGTGTTAATGTGGGTGATGGTTTTTGAAAATACTTTCAAATCTGTTTTAGCATTCAATAATATGTTCATAACGTCTTGACCTAAATCATTCTAAATTGTAACCATGTTTAGGGAAACTGAACCGTAGATGAACCTACATATCCACAAGAAGATGTATACTAAAACATGGTGTCTAATGTGTAAATATGGGGATACTATAACCCCATATCAGAGTTTCCATATCAATACAAATTACCAATAACATCCAAAATTAATAAATAGATCCCACGATAATGTTTAAATGGAACATGCTATAATGAAATGGAGTGTATAACACACATGAAAAAACATATAATATCCATCTCGGATGATACCATGTACATGGTAAACAAAATAAATAAATCAAATAGGAGGCTATATCACCATGCCAAAAGCCTAAAATCATCCTTATATCCTAACTCCATCCAAGGTATCTAGTTGATAGTTCAATTCTTGGGCCTCGATGTAACCTATACCTATAATTAGGGAGAGGTATACTTGGGTACTAATGTGACATTGCTGATAGACAAAGGTAATAGTAAATATAGCAGAAAACCCCCCCAATGTGGTCCAAGACATAATTGATAAATGTAGTCTATGTGAAAGTGTCATGATAAGATAAATAAACAACTACTGGATATAAATAAATAAACAGTGATGACCATTAGATTCTACAGTGAAACATGTGGCTTGACATACCTTCTTTGGTTAGTTTACTCAGGTGTTTGACTCACCTTAGTATACTTGCGATAAAAAATCGAGGATTGAATCACTTTGATATAAATGCAATAAAACCTTGGGTTGGGCCACCATAGTATTGAGGAAATAAATACCCTATGCCTATATAACCCCAATATATTAGAAATAAGGACCCATAGACTGGACCACCCATGTATATATGAAATAAAAACACATAGCCTGACTTCACCAATGTATATTCTCAGTAGAAATCTATTATCCAGGATAACCCATTGCATAGAAATATATTTGTGTGTGGGGGGGGGGGGTCACATCCTCTATTCACATATCCATGGAGGATTTCCAAGGAATCCCCTACCCACCAATAAAAGGTACACCTAGGATAATCCTTCATTCGCAAAAAATATATTCATCCAATAGGGGGTCTGTATTCCATGCTTGGAACCATCCTATACCACACATGTGGGGGAATCCTTCCTCCATAGAGTTATGTATTAGGCCCATACTACCCAGGGATACATACCCACCTCGACATATTACCCTACATTCACATTATATAAAACACCTCATGATCTATCCTCCAAAGTATCACAACATATCAAAATCATAAAATAGAAACTAATACATTCACATTGGGAATATGTCATCCCCTGATCATGTAAAAAAATGAACACCTGGGGGTATCCACCATCCATGAGGCCTCATAAATATACATCACTCCACTCTTTCTATTAAATTATGAATCAATAACAATAATTTACCATTCCATTTATAATTTAATTTACAACTATTATATTTTAAAAAAGTAAGGGTAAAGAATAGCTTAGATAGTCCATCTCCACTACAGTACCCCTCTCCATGGTCTACATCAACTATGAACAATCCAATGTCCCCTAATTCATTTCATATATGTAAGAACCTGGATCTTCGTTTCAGGTATGTTTTCCTTTTTCTGAAGATTATGAGAAAAATAACGTTTTTTGAAATATTTGAAGTACACGCCGTGTACTTTCTGAGTACACGCGGTGTACTCTTTTTCCGCTCGAAGCCGTGTGTTGGCTGTGTCTGGGAGACACATATGGTGTGTAGGGGTGACGTGGAGGCAGATTTTGGAGGAGTATGGAAAAAACAAGTACACGTCGTGTACTCTAAAATTACACATCTTGTACATTCTTTTTATTCATTAAACGGAGCGGGGTCACGCTTGACGGACATAATGATATTCTTCTAGGTATGGTTCGTCCGAGTGAAATTTTACAGTGACGAAACTTCTTCGGATTCTCGAGCATCCATCTGTTGGCAATTTTGACCATGGTTTATTGCATTGGAACCGGAGCTGTGAGTTCTTCCTTATACTTGAGCCTTGTTTTTCAATTCTTCCTATTTCTAAAGTTATCGTAGGTTTAGAATTTTGGCCTTTTTCTCAGATCTATGACGTTCGAGGGAGAATCAATCATCATGTATCAAGTATATAAATCAACTAGGATCAAGGTAGGTGGTTTGTGCCTTACTGTTCAATGTCCTTGAGTTTAATGTGAAAATTGCACCAATACCCGTGAACGGGGTATTGCGTGTTCACCTTTTTATCCTTGTTGTTTTACTTCCTTCCTTGTATGCTTGTGTAGAGGTAAATTTATCATGTTAGATGATAATTTTTTGGGCTTGGATGTTTTAACCACGATTTTCTATGTTTGCGACCTTTGGGTCCTGTTTCCTTGTATACTCTTTAGCCAAGTAGTTATGTAGGTGGACTTCGGTTAACCAAGTAGCTATATAGGGTTACTTTGGCATTATAGCATTATTATGCACTGACTGGAACGAGACAGTGAGAAACCGGTGCTATAGACTATAGGGGATTGACCGAGTGAGCTTCCTCAGAGAGTATTGGACATTATAGACTACCGGGGATAGACTGAGTGAGCTTCCTAGAGAGTCTTAGTTATTATAGACTATAGGAGGGTAGACTGAGTGAGCTTCCTCATAGAGTCATACCTTGTTTGTTTTCTCTTTAAAAACCCACCCAGGATAGAGGATGAATTGACCATGTGAGCTTCCTCAGAGAGTCTGTGATATATCTGAGGATATATGAGGAATTGACCAAGATAGCTTCCACAAGGAGTCTCAAGACCTTTGGGCTAAGAGGGTTAGACCGCGTGATCTTCTTTAGAGAGTCCCTGACTACCATAGGCTATAAGGTGAATTGACCGAGTGTGCTTCCCAAGAGAGTCTCATTAATTTGTATGACCAAACCAGAGGGGTTAGGCTGAGTGCACTTCCCAGAGGGTTGTGGTATTTCTTTGATATAACTAGAGGTAATGGCTACAAGTACTTCCCAAAGGGTTACTGCTTGTCAGCTTTTTTCTTCACTGCTGGTGTTAGTTGTGGATTTATTACTGTTGTGTATCATCCTGCTTTACTACTTACAGTTACTGCTCACTGCTTTTCTATTGCTGTTTAATGCCTATTGTACTTTTACTTGCCATATACTCACTGACTTCTAGGCATAGATCTTTGGGTGAATGCCTAATGGGGTCTAGTCTCATACCCTATTTGGGTCAAGTTTTTGGGCCCAAATAGACTATGTTGTGGCAGGTATAGACAAGGGAAATAACCCTTCGAATTCCGGTACATGATTGCTTGGAGCAGGAGAGCATGGGACCAAGCATTGGCTTGCGATGCCGAGGAGCTGTTTTTCTTTATTTTGTACTTGTTTTGGTACTATAGTGTTTTCCAGCATTGTGACGTGTTTGGATGCTTTCCTAGATATGTATGATGCATCATTTCATATATACATATGTGCTTGAGTTTTTTTGGTTTAGTCTTCCGCTGTTTATATTGTTGGTTATTACTCCTTCCGCTATTGCATGTTTATTTTCTTCCGCTGTGTACTCTTCCAATGAGGGCATAGTTTCCCCACTATCACACCCAAGGCCATCACTACTAGTCGGTAGCCTCTGGCGTTTGGGGAAATGTGATTGATGCCATGTGACCAACCGGGTACGGGGCACCTCTGGGTGGCTACCGAAACCAGGATGTTAAAAAGTGGTATCAAAGGAATTATTTTCTATTGACATACTATTTCAAGAATTTATCCAGGAATAGGACAGATTCAGTACTTGGTAATAAGCTATGTCCAGGAGTACCTAACCCATGTACATGGAAAACCCATACTACCTCGTTTATTTCAGTTTTCTTGTTTTGAGATTTTACGGTTGATATGATTTCACCAAGAGTGATTCACATTCTTTGGAGTGTTATTGTTTTAATATTACGGTTCTATTTATGTTGCAACCCGATGAGATGAGGGTATACCATCCCATGCATCATATAGTAAGTAGTTAACAATCACATTCCATGCATTCTTGCCATTCCATATAGGGTGCATTAGCGATTACATAATGTTGTGATAGACTCTGTGTAGATTATTTATGCTATTGTGATAGATGCTTGATAGAATCCTTGCTGCTTTGTTAGAGGGTTGTTGTATTGTAATTTTCTTAAATGAACTCCAAATATTGATTATTGAGGTGTTATGGGCCCTCTTGAATCGGAAGTTGGTGGATCAAGATCATGTTTCCTCTTGTACATGACTATATGAGAGGCCAAGCTTTGATTCTCGGGGAGTATGGGCCCTCAGGGATCGGAATTTGGCACCTCATTACCTTGTTTTCTTTGTTTATGGGCTTCTATGCAGTTTCTGAGCTACTAACCATAAAATACCAGAATACATTGCGTGTACTTTCTGGTTACACACCGTGTAGTTTTAAGGCCACGTTACTAACTTTTTGTGCAGGAACACGGTGTTGTAGAAATAACTTCAGGAACACGCCGTGTACGGTAGGTAAACACCATGTAGTTCGGAGCCATGTACCCAATAGTGTCACTAACAACACGGGTCAAGGAAGCTCGAGTAGAACACACCGTGTTGTAAAGGAACACGTCATGTAGTTCTATCCAGGTACCCGACCGTGTCACGAATAACACAGGTCAGTGTTACCCTCTCTTAGACACACTGTTTTGTTTTCCGAACACATCATGTAGTCTTGTTCTGGTACCCACCCATGTCATGAACAACATGGGATGGTGTCACCTTCTCCTATACATGCCGTGTTTGTTTGGAACATGCCGTGTAAGTTCCAACCATGTAAATTTCCATGTAACTAACAACAAAGGCTGCCTATACCATGTCTAGTACACGCTGTGTCCCAAGGGAACACGCCTTGTAGTTGGGGGTTAGCTGCACCATGTGGGTTTTCCATGTAAGGAAACACAAGGATGGGTTTAGAGTTCAAGTACATGCCGTGTGTTGGAACAACACGCCATGTAGTTTGGGGTGTTATATGACCAGTAGTGGCGGGGTTACACGCCCATGTTAATGGCTAAATAAGACACACCATGTAGTTTTTATACACGCCGTGTAGTTGCATTTTGTAAATCATGATTGTTTCTTTCCCCTATTCCCATTTTGTACTCCAGTGTTTTCAGTCTTTGTTAATCCTAATCTAAGGTGTGCTTTTGATCTTTCAGAGTAATGCCTCTGAGACATCCTCTGGTCATACATCATTTTCCAGACAGTGATCAGACACCGGATATGGCCGATCAGGGACCTCCTGCAGATCCTCCTACTGTGCCAACCCTGGCACCAAAAGTTGTACCCGTCGTAGGTGATGATGTGTAGTTCCGGTAGGATTTCCTGAGGATGATGCAAACTTTTTAGGGGGCTCCGCCTCCTGCCCCGTCGATGACTGAGTTGACGAGGGTTTTTCATTAGAATCATCCTCCTACTTTCTCAGGTAATGGAGGACCCCTGGCTGCAGAGTCGGGGTTTTAGCCCACCCTGACTATCTTTGAGCATCTGGAGATACCCCCAGAAAAGAGGGTAAATTTGGCCACCTATATGCTCTGAGACACCACCAAGAGGTGGTGGGAGGTGGTCTCACAGTCATGGAGTCAGCAGGGTATGTCTTGGGATGAGTTTCGACGCACCTTTTATGACTAATTCGATCCAGAGACCCTGAGGGCCAATCAATGCTGGGAGATTCTGAGCCTGTAGCAGGGTACTCTTTCAGTTATGGAGTACTCGTCTCGCTTCACAGAGAGGCACCATTTTACACCGATCCCAGCAGGTAATGAGTTGTTTCTTGCTATGAAGTTGGAGGACGGTCTCAGGAAGGAGATCCATTCCCAGGTGAATATCTTCTAGTTGACTTCTATATCCTCCATCGTCCACCAGGAGCTGATCACTGAGCGCAATATGAGGGATTCAGGAGCAGTGAGCCGAGATAGTTCATCATCCAGAGCTGGTGTTCCTCATACGGATAGTTGGAAGAGTCGCAGAGAGTCTTCTTGAGGTGATCGGGGTTCGCGAGATGCGTATTCTGGTATCTAGGTTGTATGATACCAGTGCGGTAGGAGTTGGAATAGTAGGCCTCAGTGCCAGAGGGATCCGATGGAATGCCGATCTTACGGCAAGATGGGCTATCTTCAGCACTTTTGTCAGATCATCTAACCTTCAGCTAGTGGTAGGGGTTCCTCTATGACCCCGTGTTCTAGAGATGCTTCACTAGTTTCCCACCAGTCTGGGAATTGGAGTTCTTCTGGCCGTTCAGGACAAGGTGCAGGTCACGCCCGTGGTGGTTAGTCACCAGGTCATCAGCGACAGCAGAGTGGATCAGCTCAGAGTGGTCAGCCAGGGGTGCAGGGCCACAGTGTATTCCAGTCTTTCCTCGTGGAGAAGACCTATCAGGAGAAGGATCTCGGTCCTTCTACAGTTCGATGTATAATCATAATAGCCTCAGTTTTATCTTCAACTCTTTTCGATACTACTGCTTTACATAGCTTTATCTCTGTTGCGGTTGTGGAGAGACTTGGGATCTGTATCTTTTCATCTGCAGACTTGTTAACTATTGAAACAATGTTGGGAATGAGGACATCTAGCGTACATCAGTGTAGAGAGTTCCCTCTTGAGGTTGCGGGGTGTCATTTCATATGGGACCTCTATTTCCTTGAGATGTCAGGCTATAAAGTCATTCTTGGTATGGACTGGTTGGTTCCTTTCCAGGTAGTCGTCGATTGTTATCACCGCTGGGTGAGATTCGTATCACCAGAGGGTAGATATTTCCTTCATAGAGGTGAGTGGGATGTCCAGGCGGGTAGATCTAGACCAGAGCATCATGGGATTGGGGAAGTTACATCCCAGATTTACAGTCTTTATCTGGATGACTAGGGGACTTCATTGTTAGACTTTCCCCCAATGGTGGATCATTTCATGGATGTCTTTCCAGAGGACATTTTAGGTTTGCCTCTGAAGCATGAGGTAGACTTCTCAATTGATCTCATGCCAGGATCAGCACCGGTGTCCATTCCTCCTTATAGGATGGCTAAACCTGAGTTGCGGGAGCTCAAGAAGCCCTTGGAGGAGTTCCAGGCAAAGGGTTTCATCCAACCCAGTACTTATCCATGGGGTTCGCCTATCCTTTTTCTGATAAAGGAAGACGGCAACCTTCGGCATTTTGTGGATTATCGGAATCTGAACCAGTTGATGGTCATTAACTGATATCCCTTGCTGAGACTTCATGACCTCTTTGACTATCTTCGGGGAACTCGAGTGTTCTTGAAGATTGATTTGAGGTCCGGTTATCATCAGTTGCGCATTAGACCATCAGATATACCACTTACGCCCTTCATGAGCAGGTATGGTCTATACGAGTATACAGTCATGTCGTTCGGTCTCACGAACGCGCCTAAAATTTTCATGGCCCTGATGAACCGAGTGTTTCATCCATACTTATACTCCTTCATCGTGGTCTTCGTGGAATATATATTAGTGTACTCTCAATGCCGACAATACCATGCCACAGATCTTGATATCATTCTGAGTACATTGAAAGAGTATCAGTTGTATGCTAAAATCTCAAAGTGCCACTTTTGGATGGATTAGATTCACTTCTTTGGTCATGTTATCGCAGAGGCTGGATTATCTATGGACATAGATAATCTGAGAGATGTAGTCTCCCGGGAGTAGCTGAAGAACATCGTTGAGGTAAGAAGTTTCTTAGGGCTGGTGGGATACTACAGACGCTTCATTCGGGACTTCTCGCTCCTAGTAGCACCATTGACAGGACTGACCACGAAGGGGGCAAAGTTTTTATAGTCAGTTACTTGTGAGTCTGCCTTTCTGGAGCTGAAGGGGAGGATGACAGCAGCACCGATACTAGTCTTTCCAAAGCAAGGAAAGAGCTACACTGTTTATTGTGATTCTTTAGGTGTCGGGCTGGGAGTTGTTCTTATGCAGGGAGATGGGGTCATTGCGTAAGGGTCTCGGTAGTTGAAGCCACACGAGAGTAATTACCCTACACATGATATGGAGTGGGAAGCTATTCTTCATGCCTTACACTGTTGGAGACACTACCTTCTGGGAGATCACTTTGTGGTTTTCACCAACCATAAGAGTCTCAAGAATATATTCACTCATCGTGATCTGAATCGGAGACAACGTAGGTGGGTGGATTATCTTCAGTCCTTTGAGTTTGAGCTTGCCTATACGCCAGGGAAGGGCAATGCAGTGGAAGATGCATTGAGTAGGAGAAATCAGATTCAGGCAGTTCAGAAGGCCAGCAGTGAGTGGAATCTTATGGCCCTGTTCTCTAAGATGCATCTGGAGGTGCAAGACAGATAGCAACAAACATTCATATCTTCTATAGATTTTACCTCTATAGTACTTGATCGGGTATGGATGAGGTGGCTATCATACTCATAAGGCATAGTCCTGCAAGAGAGTGTGTCAGGTGAGGAAACTCTTCCTGGATGGACAGTGGAAGAGGATGAGATCTTGCATTTCTAGGGACGCGTATGGGTGCCATAAGACATATGCAAGGAGCTGATGCAGGATTTTCATTCATCAGTTTGTGTAGTTCATCATGGAGTCACCAAGATGTATCAGGATCTTCATCGCAAGTACCGGTGGCCAGATATGAAGAGGGATGTTGCTGGTTTCGTCTTGAGATGTCTTAATTATCAGCAGGTGAAAGCAGAGCATCAGCGACCAACAGGGCTTTTGAAGCAGTTACCCATTCCTGAGTAAAAGTGGAACAATGTCACGATGGACTTCGTGACCGGGATACCGAGCTCACCTCGGGGAAGTGATGCTGTTTGGGTTTTCATTGACAGGCATACGAAGGTTCCACACTTCTTGACGATCCAGAATACCTTCAGTGTTGATGATATAGGTTGACTATACATCCAAGAGATTGTACGTCTACATGGAGTTCCACGCTCCATTATTTCAGACAGGGATCTGCGCTTTACCTCTCGGTTCTGGCATGGACTTCAGAAGGCTTTTGTTAAATAGGTAATTTTGAGTACTGCATACCATCCATAGACAGATGGCCAGTCCTAGCACACGATCTAGGTGCTTGAGTATATGCTCCAAGCATGCATTCTAGACTTTGGCAGTTCTTGGGAGAAGTATATTCCTCTTGTGGAGTTCACCTACAACAACAATTTTCAGGCGACCATTCAGATGGAACCTTACAAGGATTTGTATAGTAGGCCATGTCGATCACCCTTATGCTGGCTGGAGGCAAGAGAGGTAGCTTAGCTGGGACCTCATCTTGTTCAGGAGACCTCAGAGCAGATAGAGTTGATTCAGAAGAGGATGGCTACAACACAATCTCGGATAAAGTCTTATGCTGATCAGCAGAGGCGGCCTATGGAGATCGAGGTCGGAAATTAGGTTTTCCTGCGTGTCACACCGAGGTTGGGACACAAGAGGATTCAGAGATAGGGTAATCTTTCCCCACAGTACGTCGGGCTGTTTGAGGTGTTGGAGAGAGTTGGGTCGGATGCCTATCGGTTGTAGCTACCTCAGAGGTATCGGGCTATGCACGACGTCTTCCATGTCTCTTAGCTTCGACGTTACTTTTTAGACTCGTCTCATGTATTCCAGCCTGAGGAAGTTGAGGTTGAAGAGGATGCTTCTTTTGAGGAGAATCCTATTTGGATTGTCAATCGAAGTACGAAGGTTCTTTGTGGGAGGTATGTTTCTCTAGTACGGGTGCTATGGTAGCATGAGCGAGTACAGGACGAGACATGGGAGAGGGAGGCCGATGTACGATCGCAGTGGCCAGAGTTGTTCAGGGTTTCTTCTTCTACGCCTCTCTAGCGAAATTCAAGGAAGGATTTTTTTACGGGGAGAAGTTTTTAAGAACCTGGATCTTCGTTTCAGGTATTTGTTGCTTTTTTTGGAGTTTTTTAGAAAAATAAAGTTTCTGGAAATTTTTGAAGTACACGTCATGTACATTATGAGTACATGCAGTGTACTCTTTTTATGCTCAAAGCCGTGTGTTGGCCGGGTTCAGGCCACACACACGGTGTGTTGGGGTGATGTGGAGGCCGATTTTGGCGGAGTACAGAAAAAACCACTACACATCGTGTACTCTAAAAGTACACGCTGTGTACTTTTTTTTCATAAAATGGACAGGGGTCGCGCCTAACTGACAGAATGATCTTCTTCTTTGCCTGGTTCGTCTGAGAGAAACCACACAACCATGAAACTTCTCTGTATTCCCGATCCTCCATCTTTTGTCCATATCGACCGTCGTCGACTATGTTGGAACCACATCGGTGAGTTCTTTCTTATGATTGAGCCCTGTTTTTCAATTCTTCATCTTTCTCAAGTTATCGTAGGTTAGGCGTTTTGGAAGTTTTCTCATATGTATGATGTTCGGGGAAGAATCAATCATTGTGGTTAAAGTAAATTGATCTCCTAGGATCGAGGTATGTGTTTTGTGCCTTACCGTTAAAATTCCTTGAGTTTTATGTGAAGTTTCCACCAATTCCCATGAACGGGGTATTGCGTGTTTACCTTTTTACCCTTGTTGATTTACTACCTTGCTTTTATGCTTGTGTAGAGGTAAATTTATCATGTTTGATGACAATTTGTTGTGCTTTGATGTGTTTCCCATGCTCTTCTCTGTTTACGACCTTTGGGTCTTGTTGCCTTATAGACTGTGTAGCAATGTTGCTCAACAGGTGGACTTTGGTTACCCAAGTAGATCTATAGGTGTACGTTGGCTTTATATCATTATTATGCACTGACTGGCACAGGGCCATGAGAACTCGGTGCTATAGACTATAGGCGATAGACTGAGTGAGCTTCCTCAGAGAGTCTTGGATGTTATAGACTACAGGGGATAAACCGAGTGAGCATCCCAGATAGTCTTAGTTATTATAGACTACAGGAGGGTAGACCGAGTGAGATTCCTAAGAGAGTCTTACCTTGTTTGTTTTCTCTTTAAAAAACATCCCAGGCTAGAGGAGGAATTGACCAAGTGAGCTTCCTCTGAGATTCTGTGTTATACCTAAGGCTATAGGAGGAATTGTCTAAGATAGCTTCCTCAGAGAGTATCTAGACATTGGGTCTAAGAGGGTTAGACCGCGTGATCTTCCTCAGAGAGTCCCTGACTACCATAGACTATAAGGGCAATTGACCAAGTGTGCTTCCCTAGAGAGTCTCATAAATTCGTATGACCAAGCCAGAGGGGTTAGGCTGGGTGCACTGCCTAGAGGGTTGTGGTACTTCTTGGATATGACCAGAGGGAATGGCTGTGAGTAATTCCTAGAGGGTTCCTTCTTGTTACCTATTTTCTTCACCACTAGTGTTAGTTGGGGATTGATTACTATTGTTTATCATCATACTTTACTGCCTGCTATTACTGCTTACTTCTTTGTTTTTGCTGTTTACTACTTATTGTACTTTTACCTGCAATATACTCACTGACTGCTAGGCATAGAATTTCAGGTGAATGCAACTGGGATCTAGTATCACACCCTATTTGGGTCATGTTTTTGGGCCCAAACAGACTATGTTTTTGTAGGTATATACAAGGGAAAGTGCCCTCCAAATTCTGGTACTTGATTGCTTGGAGCAGGAGAGAATGGGACCCAGCTATTGCTTGCAGTGCTGAGGATCATTTTTTCTTTATTTTGTACTTGTTTTGGTACTATAGTGTTTTCCAGCATTGTGACTTTTTTGGCTTCTTCCCTAGATATTTATCATGCATCATTTCATGTATATACATATGTGCTCCAGTTTTTTGGTTTAGTCTTCCACTGTTTATATTGTTGGTTATTACTGCTTCCGTTATTTCATGTTTATTTTCTTCCGCTGTGTACTCTGCCAATGAAGGCATAGTTTCCCCACTATCACACCCAAGGCCCTCGCTGCTAGTCAGCAACCTCTGGAATTTGGGGAAATGCGGTTGAGACCATGTGACCAACTGGGTACGGGGAAGCTCTAGGTGGCATTCGGAACCAGGATGTTACAACATACAAATCAAATCGTACAATAGGTCCTCTAGTCCATTTAGAATCATAGGTCGAAGCACATCACATAGGTGTATAATGTACCTTTACATGTCCCCAATCATATTCCGACCTCCATATCCTCCTCAATCTACAAGATTCACCTTTGGGTTCTAATGTGACACAGAAGGATCAAAAAATCTAGTCTATCACTGTAACATGAATAGGGGAATTCACTAAGGAACTTATCTCTAGTTCCTTCTTGCCCCAAAAATTTCTTACTTTAAAATCCATCTCATTTAATTCACACCTCTCCGGGGTCATTATATTTCACAAGATGTCCTTTTTTACTTTGATCCCTCAGCCACCAATGGAGAGGGAATCACTAATGTTCAAGGAACCATCGAGGCCCTCGACCCATCATTCTACGCATTACATTTAATAAAAAAAAAATTAATTTATAAAAAACATTCCAATGATGGAAATTCCAAAAAACACATTCTACATAAAAACACATGCATAAAAACCATTAATCTTGTAAAAGAGACAATCAGACTTTTATAAAATCTATTCCCTTCCCAAGAACTATTTTTCCATCACTACTTAGGCCTATCTAAGTCCATATGGTCATTTCCCCTCAATAGAATGATCACACTCAAGATTTTACAAAAATTATTTAATTATTACATCATTCAAGTATTCATTCATGTAAAAACAACAATTGAAATTTTTATTAATAAAAAATCATTTTTCTCACAATCTCTAAACGAATTATAGAGGAACCCTATCATAGCCGAAACGAATAAAACCACACCCAAAGGATCCATACAACTCCCTTGACATCAAAATTGAAAAAATATGTAACAATTAAAAGATATTTACATGGATATTTAATTCTATTTAGAATTAAACCATTGAAATATTCCTATGACAACATACCTTCTTCAAATAAACAAGAAATTGTGTGCAGATTCAATCCAAGTACCAGTACTACTTCAGTTGAGAAAATACACCATCAAAACTGGATGATTTCACCATGATCCTGGTAAATTTCCCTCAAAAAATAAAACCAAATCAACCAAAATTGTGGGAAACCAAAACTAAAAGCATGAAATGATGAAATTATCCATGATCATTTGTGAATAGCACCACACATCACAATCTTGAAGGTGGAGAAAAAGTATATAAAGGGGTTTGGGATCTCTATCCAAAACATCCTACCCCATCACATAGTTTGAGTTAAAACCCAAGGGGGTTAGTTGGTAAATTACAAACCTTCTTGAACATAAAAAAACAATATGAGACACACCGATGAGTTGGTATGAGCTAACTAGTAAGTTGGTCTAGGCTAACTTGATAGATGCTGAGCCAAGGAAACTTGTTAAGCTACTTCTCAGACCATTGGTGAGCTGGTGTTCGGTCACAAGATAGTCTGTCGCTAATTCTGTTTCCCAACCACCCTATCATATAATGTGACACTCTCCTAAGCTCTCGAGCTACCTTCCACTACTCATTCCATGTCCAAAACCATATCCTTGAGATTTTAAAATTATTGACGCTTAAATATAAAGAACAATTTCAATTCAAACCTTTCAAAAGGAGAGATATTGAAATTCTTCTAAAATATTCATACATATATGGAAAAAAGGTATTAAAATCCATCCACCATTATAGTTATCATATATGAAAAGTCTCATGAATATTTAACCCCTCAATATTGTTCCACATAGGTCATCACTTCATAATAATTCAATCATATTTAATCTTGGAAGTTGCATGTTCTCATGTAGTGAAACTCCAAAAATAGGGTGTTTGACTCTTTAAATCCTAATACAACATTCATTACCATTACTAAATCACCAATATGATAACCTATGACATCCATATATCCCTTCACTTTACCACTTAATCCACAAAATAAACACCAGGTTTATGGAATTCCCACCATAAGACTCAAAGGAAGTTAGGAGCTCATTATGTCATGTCTCCTAACGCATATGCTTGAGATGTATCCTTATTTTCATTCCCTTGCTGGGATTTTTAGCTCATCCTTTTGTTCATGTGTTCCCCAGGGTACCCTATGCATATTTAAGGGCTCAAAGTAAGTTAAGAGCTCATTTTGGAGATTAAATAAAGATTTTTTTTAGCCCCATGTTTTGTGTTGTATGTACCTAGTCTTCCAAGACACTAGAATTAACGATCCATGACTTGTACTCTGATGATGAATTATGGTTAACATCATGAAATGTTATATGTAAAATGCTTGGGTCCCTATAGTTGGTATTAGAGGATGGTCTAGTTAATTTTTAGAGATTAGGAATTGATCACCTTAGTGAGAACCTTAAGGATGAGACTATGTATAAGGAAACCATCCTAATTTTTTTGAGTATAAAGTAAGTGGTTTATCAAGAAAATACATCCCAGTCTGGATACGAGTAGGTAGAGGTGGCTCTAGCACAGATGTATCTAGGGGTAAAAGCCGAAAACACCGCATTGAGCAAGACTCGAATGGAAACTGGTTCACGATAACGGGCCTTGCTCCACTCTTGGTTAGGAAACTCTTGGGGGATATGCTTTGTTAGATTCACAAGCATTGTACAAACCATTATTAAGGGACAAAAAAATCACATAAGAATATAAGCTATGAAATATATCGAGGATAACCTTGGTTTTAACCTAAGGAATCACAAGTTAGGATGTACTTATTCCTTATGAGTTTATCTCTTTATGTCGAATGTTTCCTTTTATGATCAATAAATAAGTATTCAATACCTCTAATTGTATGGTCTTCTTTCTTAGTTAATGTCATGAAATAAGAAGAATGTGTTCCAAAAATCAATGTGATAGGTAATGGGACAACCACCCTAATGATATGCCTGTGATGATGGGAGCCCAAGTTGAACATATTGTGAACTTGCCAAACTAGCTATTGAAAATCACAATCAACAATTGGTACATAGTTGTTTGCCCAAATTCATCAAGGATGAGGAAGTTGACATCTCAAGGAAGTTCATCTGAAAAAGGTGATAAATGAATGAAGAACAAATTTCCATTGTGAAAAAAATTGTGGAAAGAGGCATCAAGGAGAATGTCACAAAGGAACCAAGATATGTTTTAATTGTAGAAAGGTGGGGCATAAAATAGCCAATTTCTATAAAAAATGTATAATGTGATGAATAGATATAAGGTTACATATAATGTACCTTATATTGTTCATTTTCATGAATATGGAGAAGTAGGACATTATCCAGGACAATGCTCTATTGGAAGGGATGCGATGCATGATGAGCATCAACAATATCTAAGGACAAGGGGACAATGAAAGTCCAATGTTGAGATAGATCATGATGACTGAAATACATGTAACCTCATTGAAATAATTGTGTATGTCATGCTGTATTTCAGTTCATGCCCTATGATCATGTCTTAAATGTTTTCTAGGAACATCGCGTCACTAGTTAAAATGATTTTATATCATTTGGGGAAAACTTCTATGATTATATATCACATGTTGACGTTTGTGAAACTGTTCATCTTTGAAATAATATAAGTCTCCTTTTAGTGGAATTTTATGCAATTCTAGGCAAGGATTGACTTTATCCAGATAGATCCAACATAAATAGATTCAAATAAATTCTTAGGCTACGTACTAATACCAAATGATAAAGTGATAGCTCATGCCTCGAGGCAGCTGAAAATCAATGAGGAAAACTATCCCATGCATGATCTGGAGTTGGCGGCTGTGATCTTTCTGTTGAAAATCTGGTGGCATTATCTCTATGGGAAAAAATGTGAAATATATACTGACCACAAGAGTCTAAAATATATATTCACATATAAATAGATTAATATGCTCCAGTGAAGATGAATAGAGCTCATCAAGGAATACGAATGCTCAATCCACTACCATCCCAGTAAGGAAAACAAGGTGGCAGATGCTCTAAGTAGAAAGGATCCTTCATCTTTATCAATAATGATAATTTAAAAGGATCTTATCTTCTTAGATTTGAAAAGGATGGACATGGGTATCATTAAGGGAGGAACATCATCAATCCTTTCTCAAATGATTTCTCAACCATCCCAATTAGAGAAAAAAAGTTTTCTCAATGAAAGGATGTGGAAATTCAGAAAAGGGTGGAAGCTGTTAAAAATGGGAAATCCTCCGATTTCAAAATTGATGAGGTAGGAGTAGTAAGACTTGAGACATGATTATGTGTACCATCTGATCCGGATATAAAGAAGGAGATATTGAATGACGCACATAGATCGACCTTCTCTATCCATACTGGGAGTACCTAAATGTACTGTGATCTCCGAAAACACTTCTGGTGGGATAACATGAAGAAGGAGATTGCAGAATATATATCAAGGTGCTTGGTATGTCAGCAAGTTAAAGCTGAGCGACAAAAGTCCAAAGGTATGATGCAGCCATTGCCTATACCCATGTGGAAATGGGAAAATTATACTATGGACTTTGTCAGGGGTATCCCGAAGATGTCGAAGGGAAATAATGCGATATGGGTTGTGGTTGACCGATTCACCAAGACATCCCATTTCATCGCTATTCAAGAAGATATATCACCTAAAATACATGGAAATATATATGTGAAGGAAGTGGTGAGACTGCACGGTGTTCCACTCTCAATTTTCTCTAACCGTGATCCAAGGTTCACATCTAAATTCTGGAGGAGCCTTCAACATTCTTTGAGTACTGAATTAAATTTCAGGATGACCCATCACCCCAAAACTGATGTCCAATCTGAAAGAACTATTTAGAGGCTTGAAGATATTATTATAGCATGCTCTATAGAATTTAAAGGTGTATGGGATCAGCATCTCTCATTGGTTTAGTTCTCATACAAAAATAGCTTCCACTCGAGTATTCAGATGGATCAATATGAAGCTATGTATGGAAAGCGATGTAGAAATCCAACCTGTTGGGATGAAGTTGGAGAGATAAAGCTACTTGGACCTGATCTTGTTCAAGAGATGACAGAGAAGGTTCAAGACATCCAGAAACACATCATAGATTCTCAAAGTTAGCAAAAGATATATGATGAAAACCGTCGAAGGGACTTGGAGTTCGATGTTGGAGATAATGTCTTCCATCGAATATCTCCATGGAATAGAGTCATGTGATTCTGGTAGAAAGGGATGCTAAGCACAAGGTATATTGGCCCCTTTGAGATCCGCCTCATAGGAGTCGTGGCCTATATTCTTGAACTTCCACCAAATATGGCTCGAGTTCATGAATTTTTCCACGTATCACTCTTGAGGAAGTATGTACCCGATCCCTCACATGTACTAAACTCAGTAGTGGTGCAGTTAGAAGATGATCTCTCTTATGAGGAGCAGCCAATAAAGATTCTGGATCGGAGAGATAAGGTTCTACGCAACAATACAACCCATCTTGTCAACGTGTTGTGGAGGAACCATATGTTTGAGGAAGCAACATGGGATCTGGAGGAAGCAATGAAGGAAAAGTACCCACATCTGTTTTTGGCCTAGAATGTAAAATGAAATTTCGAGGGCGAAATTTCATTAGGGGGGAAGAATGTAACGGCCCAATATTTTTAATGGAAATTTCCTTCTTATAAATATACCATAATATCACATTATAATGAACTACTAAGTGATAAGTGACCTTTAAACATATGTTTTTTGGTTCTGTGTTTGAAATTTTGAAAATCTGAAGTACACGGTTGTGTTCAAGATGCTTTTTGGAGTCCAATAAGAAAAACATAATTTTTTGGTGAATAGTAACATATCCTAAGGAATAGTAACATAACATTATATATAGTGATATAACCTAATAAATAGAAACCTCTCCTATGACAGTATAAAAATATTATTCATGTTGGAAGTACAATAAACCTGTGTTTTAGAATGAGTTAATGCATGTTTTTAAATCTGGTTTTTGATAACAAAATATGATATTAATTAAATAGTAAAATAATAATATTTAGAAAATTATCTTTGAAAAATGGACTTCATTTTTTGATTCTAAACATCCAAAAATGTGTAGGGTGAATTTTTTAGATTTGTCTGAAATACATGAATTTTTTATGAATATTAAAATACTGTAATTTACCGTATATAAACATTATAAGCTAAATTAACTATTCCTAGAATCATGGATGATGTCACCACCCTTGTTTCAAATTCACATGAACCATTTACTATTCTTGGTCATGGAATAATTAATATTCTTTATCTTGTGATGAAATAATAAATTAAGTATTATAATATCATTAAATCTCTCCTCTCCTCCACAATAAAAACCCCCTTCACTCCCCCTTCACTCCACTCCTCTCAAGATCCAATACATCCTTAAATTCTTCCGAAATCTCTCCCCAAGGACCTCCCCCATATCCAAAATCTCTCATCCTCCTCAAAATACCAAAACCTCTCCCCTTAAGAGGTTCTTAAAGGAGGAAGTCTCAAGAGGTAAATTACTCTTCCCAAATTTCTTCTTTTCTTTTATGTTATTTTCCTTTAATTTCATTACTCACCTCCCTTAACCATTATAGTATGATAAATCCAGTAGAATAAATGTAATTTATTGTCTTCATTCTAGTGGTAAATTTCATTATCTTCTTTCCCTACCCTTTTATTTGAATTAAATGAAATCACAGTTTGAGATGTGCAAATTTTGCACATTCAAGGACAACAGTTTATCAATTTTTGTTATTATAATTATTTCTGGTCATGTAACCATTTGTTTTATGGTTTGACCAGATTATTATATATGTAATATATCCTATTTTTGGTTCTGTAATCGGTTGGTACAAATGGAATTAAATTATAATGAAAAACACATTCTTTATAGCCAAATCCACCAATTAACAAAAACAGTTATCACTAAGGTTATATATATATTAATATTACATCACCCTAAGTAACCTTATTACAATTAAAACCATGTAATCTCCTGGATATTAAATAAATAATGTAACTTCAATTCCGGAAAACCAATTTCATCTTGCATATAATCCAAGCTTGAATATAACTGAACCGATCTTTTTAAAGCCAAGTAAACAAACGAGCCCGAACAATGAAATTGAACCTTATAACTAATAAAAAGGATTTTAATGAACTAAAAAGGGTTATAATAAATCAATTAAATATATAATAGGTTCCGGTATTATGAATTAATAATCCTATTTTTTTATTCAGGTCATTAATAACAAGTGGAGAACACCACCAAGTTTAAGGTAAGGGACCCTCTCATTTTCTCTCTTAATCAGGATTGTCCTCTATACTATGCCTTTATATGTGTACTAGAAAATGATGGGGTATGTTTAAGAACCTTCCACAGACATACTTATGTATTTATATGTGATGTGAAACCCCATTTCTCTCTCATCAATCTCTCTTGGTCACACCCGACACCATGCCGATAAAATCTTAACGAGTTCTACTCGAACCCTATTTGCTCTTTTAGGTTTCCTTATCTTTATTTCAAAATGGTGTTATATTATCTATATATGTGAGTCTTATGACTTCTAGATAGTTTTAAAAGATTCTTATATCAATACCCTTTCATCTTATTCTTTCAAGAATATACATTATTTTGAAATATTCCCTCCTTATAACTTTCTGATAAGACAACTTGTTTTAAGGGGAGTTCCAAAATTTTTACCAAAATTTAAAGTGCACTCTATCCTATGTTTTAAAAAACCATTTTATTTATAAAATAAGTATTTTAATTATGAAAGCATTCTTGGATCAATTCTGGTTATATATAAAAGAATGTTCTCTTTTCTATTTGAAAAGCTCTAGAGTGTTTTCCTTAAAACCGATCAAAAATGTTTTAGTGCTAATGTTTATAAAATGAATTTTTCATATGTTGTAACTTATATTTGATACCACTTACCATGTTATATACCTATTTTACCCTATGAATGTCCATGAATTTTCTAATCCCTTCCATTTATGGACACTTTTGTGATACACCCATTGGATTTGTTTTATGTCATGATTGTGGTACCCAATTCCTTCCCTGGGTAACCTTATGTTTATGTATTTTTGATTATGTATTATTATTTATGTGGAAGGATTATTTATGTGGAAATAATATTCATGAATATGTTGATATGTGTGCGCCTAGATAGCGCTCCAATGCATTGATTAATGTTAAGTCTCATGAGATGCGATGTGAAATGGGATTAGCGGTTAGCCATGACCCGTACTGAAATGGGAAACGAGATTGGCAGTTACCCTTGACATGTACTAAAGAAATGTTTTATGATTATGACACATTTATATGATTCCATTTTTATATGATCCCATGCTTATACAAATTGATTTTATAATTTACATGCTTTTGATATCATTATGTCATGTCTCTTAACTCAGGTGCTTGAGATGTATCCTTATGTTCATTCCCTTACTGTGATTTTTAGCTCATCCCTTTGTTCATGTGTTCCCCAGGATACCCTATGCAGATGTAAGTGCTCAAAGGAAGTTAGTAACTCATTATGGAGATTAAATAAAGAAGTGTTTTTTAGCCCGATGTTTTGTGTTGTATGTACCTAGTCTTCCAAGACACTAGACATAACGATCCTTGACTTGTACTCTGATGATGTATTATTGTTAAAATCATGAAATGTTATATATAAAAGGCTCAGGTAGCTATAAGTAATGTATCATATCCATGATAACCATTACCAATTTTCAATGTGTTACCATTAAAAATTACCATACATGGTCTTCCCACTCACATATGAGCAGCAACATGGAATATAATTTTCTACCAATTCCTAGATCAATTTGTTTTCTTCCATGAAATCCACGAAAGTTTTTCATGAATGATGGTCCCACCCACCAATGAAAAAATAGTGTGCTCCCAATCATTTTACTTAGATAATTTCACTCTTTGAGATCTAACCCCCAAACATTTCCTAGGGAATATCACCTTTTTATTACATAACATTTCATTGCATTTTACAAATAGAGGATCTTTAAAGTCTACTCACTTGGAAATCAGGAACATAAAATGTGAAAACAAAAAATATTATTCTAATACACTTTTATGGATTCACCGTATGGTCTTCCTATATAAAATTATTGAATCTCATAACCTGGAGACATACATCAAGGAAAAGGGTGACCATAAGGTCCAGTAAGGAAAGCAAGGGAATCAGTTTACATGTGATATCAATAAGAACATGATGAAAAACATAAACACATGAGAAATGGAAGTAGAGGAATAACAGAATTAAAATAACATGAACCATAAAATCAATATGTGGCTACAACATTTAAATTATACATTCATTATCATGTCACCAAGGCTCATCCTGAAGGTGTCAAAAAAATTTCCAGGTTATTCACCAAGATATCGTGAAACGTGTCATCTCATGAGATTAAATTCTTTACCATATGCATTGGATCACTATTAGGGAAAACCCTAAATATATCTTTTTCATGTGATCCACATAGGTCATATTCATAAATTCTATATATAACCCAAATAGAATAAAATAAATGGGTTTCATATCAAAATCGTGAAGTTTTAAAAAGTGCTTAAAAATAAGTTCATTATGTCATATATAACCAATGGAAAGGAGTGAGAATTAAATGAATGTAAATTACAAGATCAAATAGAGAAATTTTATGTCTTTATTAATACCTCTATAAATGAAAACTGTTTTGGGTATTTACATAAAAAACAAGAGAATCTCTTGAGAAAAAGAGATAAATTTTTAGACGAAAATTCTACAACATAACGGCTATATAACATGGATTGAGAAGACAATAAAAAGAGAGGGGAAAAGGATAAACCATCCATAAATAAATATATTTACAGTATAGGTACTGAATAAAATTTAAATAATATCATGGCGTGGATATTTGAATGACATACCGCATGAAAAGGATACATTAATGAAAAGGGAAAGTGCGATTTCATTTATGAAAATTCCGTTGCCTAATGGCATCCCTATAAAATTAATAAAATAAATTAATTAGAGTTGAGAGGGTCCTCTACATTTGTAAATAAAATGGACATTAGTAAGGATCTTTAAATACATACCCCAACATAATTATATTGAAACTAGAATATACATCATAACGAAAGTCATGACTTAAATGGGGAGGGTGAAAGGTTCGCTTACCTTGATCTGTGACTTCCAAAGCTCACTTTTTGGGACCTTGGAGGCTTGAGAAAACCTTGGGTAGACCTATTGAGAGGTAAAAAATACCATATCTTCCTTGAGGTGGATTTTGGTATGAAAAGAATGAGGTAATAGCTTGGTATTTTTAGCAAAAGTGAGGGAATAATTAATTAATTTCCAAGGGACAACTCATCGGTGGTATTTTCAAAGCCATGGGCTTGACCATGGTATTTTCCCATGGTATTGTCCAATTGGGACACCTCATAAAATATATTACTATTCACAAGTCGACCAGAATTATTACATCATTATTAAATCATAAATGACGTCATTAATCACCCTGGAACTCAAAACAGTATTTTTACTATTCACCAGAAAAAATTTATAAAAATCTCATTAATTCACTGTTACCTAATATCGATTCTCTATATTCAAAAATGAACTAAATTTTATAAAAATAATTTTTTAATTATGAGATGTTAAATTTTAATGTAAAAACACTATTTACTAGAAAAAATACTAATACTTAACTAATAATTTCTGAAATTGTAATTTACTTATGCTATTATACCACTTCACCATTCAAGATGCATGAATTATATTTATACAATCTTATGAAAGATTATTATTCCATTTGTCACATTACTATTCATAAATGCAATATTACTATTTATTCTTTACTATTCACTAAAAATTAAGTTGATCTTATTAGAATCTAAATTTTTACTATTCACAACTGTAGAAGAAAATTTTTTAAAATCCTTTTATATTATTAATTATTTAATGTATACCTAAGATATTTTAAAACAACATTTTTTGAAAATTCACCAATAATAGGGAACTTCATCCTACATTTATCTGAGCATTGGAAATTCACAAATTTAACATAATAAAAAATAACATTTTTATTTATAAAAAAGGATTACACAATGTTACTAAGGTGTCATTAGATATCCCCTTATAACACATGAATAAGAACCATGTGAAAGATGTACTATGGTGATAGAATCATGAGGCGGCACAAACAAAGTTTCCTGAGTGGTGCTTTCTATCAGAAATAACTTCTCTCATAGGCGATTCGATTCAAGATTCCCATGTGGGAGTTCATCTTGGGCTTGGCTGGGAGCAAAGACTAGTGATGCTACCTCCTTCCCATGCTCCGACATATGGGATTCGTAAAACCAGTGTCTGCTAGATGAGGCAATCAACACTTCTTTCTATATTAAATAACCTTGATCATCTGTATTTATAAATAAAAATCATATTGTTAAGAGTTTAGTTTCCAACGGTAATATTGACCAACAGTCATATAAAAGTAAAAAACCATTGGTTTCATTTTGATTATAACCACTTCATTAATTAATGGATATAGTTATTTTAGTTTAATATAAAGTAACATGGAAATTTAAAAAACAAATATTATTCAAAATTTCAGGTCGTTACAGTCCATATCATGATCACACATGTGCCACTCCTCCAGAGTCATGCTCACACATTCCATCAACACCTTATCCATCTATCAAGGTCAAACTAAACTGAAAAAAGTACCACACATGGTCTACCCATAGTAATATATCTCACCCTTGGGACATAAAAATTATCATCCAAAACCCTAGGCTACCACACTCACACCCATATCACAAACCAAAATGGTCACATCAGCCCAATAGTGGCTCAACAACCGGAGTTCACTATTACCCCATGACTCTCCTTTAAGCAGTCATGAAATAGAACATTATATGATTCCACTTCAACTACATCACAAAGGATCCTCTAATACCAAAACAACATTAAAAGGGACCCATACATGGATCATCCATTGATTTAATAACCGAACAGGCGTAGTGTATCACCAGAACATATATTCCCTCATTCATTAGAACTCTATCCCATTGACCCATTTCATTCATCACTCTCCTTCTTAAGGTAGAGTGACTCTCCATGAACCCTCAAAATTTATTATCCACTATTTTATATAAACTCATCAAAAAACAATTGGTGAAATATCCTATCAAAACTAATTGTAGAACTTGACTCATTATCTATTGAGTCTCACATCATTAAAACTAATATAATGCACTAAAACCATTGACCATTATTAATGGAATGTATGTTCAATCTAACTATATCACTCTTTGTTGGACACCTCATGTATTAATCATGTTTTACTGATCACAAGTCTCATTAATGATCACAAATGATATTGAACCCAGTTAACTCCTATAAATTATATCCAATAATTAGTATTTATGTTTCAAGTTCTCTCGTGCCTTATAATGGTTAAGTTCAATCCATTTCATGCATATTACTGTTTAAGTATGAATATAGTTATTTTCTTAAGTACAAGACACCGTGAAGCCAGACATACTAAGAGAGACGCCATAAGCCAGACACAGTAAGCCAGACACAGTAATCCAGACACTGTAAGCCAGACACAATAAGCCAGACACAGTAAGCCAGACACCGTAATCCAGACACAGTAAGACATACACCGAAAGCAAGACACTGTGAAGCAAGACACTGTGAAGAAGACAACATGACACTCAGACACCGTAAATCTCTAACACCATGAACAAGACATCGTGACTCTCAGACACGGTGGACAAGACATGGTGACTCTCAGACACCATGAACAAGACATCGTGACTCTCAAACACCGTGAACAATACACTGTTTTCAAAACTTATCGTGACACCATTTCTTAAACTATTTTGTCAACATTCAATTTAATGATTATTAGTCATATTTGATGCCTTTAATGCATTGAAATAATTAATGTTTCTTTGTAGACATAGTACGAGGTACGAGGTACGAAACACATGGAACCTGTCAGCTAAAACCCATGGATTCAAAGATAAAGAGTGAAGAGTTCCCAAGAACAAGTGAGCACAATACTAAAAAAACAAGCCTATGAGCACGACCGCGAAGAACACATTGAAAAGTTTTCAAAGAAAGCATTGTCTCAGGCATGCAATCCGGCTCTTCTGAAGAACATACGATGTACACTTAAATCCAGAGAACATAATCACATTATCAACACTCATGAATAACACAATCGGAATTGTGACACTCTGTTTTTTAAGAAAAAAAAGAGAAGGACTCAAAAGAAATTTTGTTTAATCAAAGGGGTCCAGAGCTTCACTTCAAATCACTAGAGCATTCTAAAAATATATCTACTCTTTCTCAACGATTCTTTTACATTTGAGCAGTGTGTGTACTCTATATATTCCATACAAAAATTTAATCATGTGCTAAACTAAAGTATTTATAAATCCTTACACCAAAATCTTTATACTTTTGTTTACCCATGAAAACTGTGGAAGAGGTCCATGTGTGACCTAGACAGTCTGTGTACTGTTGTTAACCCCGATCCAGGGTGTGGATCAAATTTTATTTATATAAACTGCTTGGTGGCAGGTGATCACCAAGTGGAGTAGATTTGGTCTCTGCTTGAGACTGAACCACTTGTTTCATATCCACTATGCGGTTTTAATTTAGTCTTCTCTATTTTACTGCTTTGTTTCATAATCCAAAAAACACTAATTTCACTTTGATAGTTAGTCATGGAAAGAATTTATAACTGATTTGTCTTAGTCAGATAACTTCAAAAGTAATATTAATAATACATATTAAGATTACTGAGAATTAATAATTCTTCTAAGAGGTTGTTTAAAAAGTAAAAATCTTATGACAATATAACCTTGATTAACTGGGATGTATCTATTTTTTGGGGAAACCATTTAATATTCCTTTAACAAAATTTTTTATAGTTACTCAATTCACCCCTACCCTCTTGAGTGAACTACTCTGACCAACATTTGGTATCTGAGGATGCTTTATTAGGATTTTGTGTAATCTTACTCAACTGTGATTGTAGTTGTACACTAAAGATCTATAAATTTCTATTGATTCTAAATTTCTAGATGTTTTAAAGTAATTCATTAGTATGTATAATATATTAGAAGGTGTTGTAGCCAATAGCCAGCCATTCATTAATGGATCCAATTATGCTCAATCAAAAATTAAAATGAAATTGCATCTAGAGAGTATGTTCTTTGAAATTTGGTCATCCATTATAGATGAATAAAAACATCCTATGACTGATAGAATTACATGGGATGAACCTACCAAACATTCATAAAATAAAAATTGTAAAGCAATGAATTCTTTGTACTATTCCTTAGGAGATGAAGAATTTAAAATGATTTTTGCTTGTAAAACTGCCCATGAAATTTGGGATGCCTTGTATGTCTCACATGAAGGCACATATAGTGTAAAGGAAATGAGAATTAATAATTATACTATAAAATATGAAAAATTTAAAATGTAACCTGATGAGCCTATTTCTGACATGTTTCTTAGGTTTAATGAGATTGTCAACACAATGATTTCTCTATAAAGAGTAGTCACTACCAAAGAACAGATCATGAGAACCATTAGATGTCTACCTGATAGATGTCGGGGAACCTCTATCTCTATTATATAATTGTGCGACATTAATAAGATACCTATAAAATAATTCAATGGGAAACTAATGATGCATGAGGAATAGCTGAAAGTCAACAAAGAAGAGGAGGATGAACCAAAGAGGAAATCTGTATCATTCAAGACCACCTTCTCGAAGCAAAAAAGACAAAGGGAAACTATAAGCATCTATAGAAAGCTCCAACACTAAACAATCATCACCTGATATTGATAAGGAGATGGCTCAACTGGCCAGAAGATTAAAAATATTTTTCAAAAAGAAGAACTTTTTCAGAATGCCTAACTTCTAGGGCAAGTATGATCTAAAAGGAAAATGAAAAAATCACTGGAAATGGAGTGACAAACCTGATGAAATTTTATGCTATGAATGTAAACGCAAAGGAAATATAAAGGCTGACTGTCCAAATCTCAAGTATAAGAAGAAATATGAGGACATGGATAAGAAGTACAAAAAGACAATAAAGGAAACTTGGAGTGCCTCTAAGTATAGTTTAAGCGACTCAGAGACATCACATGATGAACGTGCTAACAAAGCCAATATGTGTTTTATGACAAACACGTCTGAGGTAACACTGAATTCTTCTGTACATAATTCATACTATTCTAAAAATTAAAGTGACTCTGAAAATATGACTAATGAAGAATGTTTTGAATACTGTAACATGATTGAAGAGACATGCATTTAATTAGAAGATAAATATATATCATTGAAGAAACAACATGCTCTAACTGTAAGTGTTAAATCTGAACTTACTACTGAAAAGGAGAAAAATTATCAACTGCTCAACGAAAAAATGAATTAAAAAATTCTAATGAATAATTAAAAAGTGACTTAGAATTGTTTACTAATGGGAGAAATACCCTTACCCAAATGCTAAGAAAACAAATTTCCCCCAAATACAATACTGGCATTGGTTATCAACCATGTAAAAGAAACCATGGTAGAATTAATTTTGTTTCAAAGTCTAGGACATATAATTTTGTTCCCAGTTCTAGACATAACTCAAATAGCTCAAGTCATGATACATATTCTACAGTTTCATGCTTTTCTGGACCAAATACAGTTTATTTTTCAAATACTTTACGTAATGCTTATAGGAAACCAATAAGACAAATATGGGTTCCTCAGTAACTTATTACTAATGTTGCTAGACACAAACAAGTATGGGTACCAAAATTTATCTTTTCTTGATCATGTTGCAGGAAATCTTCTTAAAGAGATCCTGCAAAAATCTATGGTACTTGGATAGAGGATGTTCATGGCACATGATAGGAGACTACACTTTCTTCAAGAACCTGTTAAAAGTAGATGGAAGACAAGTCACATTTGGTGACATTTCCAAAGGGAAGATCATTGGCTTAGGCCATATCGGTAACTTTGGTTGGATTTTAATTTCAAAAGTACTATTTGTTATGTCTTAAAATATAATATGCATAGTATCTAAACATTATGGGATGAGGTATATCATGTTAAATTTTAATATTATTCTTTTTATGTATTTAACTCTAATGATGAATTAAAATTTTCTGCATCAAGGAATGAGAACGTTTATTCTATTATTTTTGATTCCTTAGATTCTCAAAATGCTTAATGCTTAAGTGTATTTCATAAAGAATCTTGGCTCTAACATAGGATACTAGGACACTGTATTGTTCACTACCTTAGAAAGCTAACTAGAAAAGGCCTAGTTAAAGACTTACCCAAAATTTAGTTTCCACATGACAAAGTATGTAATCCTTGTCAAAAGGGAAAACATCAAAAAATCTCTTTCAAAACAAAGAAAGAAGTTTCTAATTATCAACCTCTCGAATTGGATCACATGGATTTTTTTGGACCATATAGAGTTTCTAGTTTAAATGGGAAGCACTATGTTTATGTTCTTGTAGATGATTTTTCTAGATATACCTTGACCTTCTTCATGGCTCACAAAAGTGAAGCCTTCTTTTATTTTACTAAGTATGCTAAGTCTGTAGAAAATCATAGTGGCCTTAAAATTAAATCATTAAGAAGTGATCATGGTCGTGAGTTTTAAATCAAGAGTTTAAATCATTTTACTCACAAAATGGTTATAGTCACAATTTATCTGCCCCTAGAACACCTCAGTAGAATGCTATTGTACAATGAAGAAATAGAACCCTGTAAGAAATTGGTAGAATAATGATTAATGAATATGACTTCCCTATTTACTTTTGGGCTGAATCTATTAATACAGCATGCTACACAATTAACAGAGTCTTGATTAGTCCAATTCTCAAAAAGACCCCACATGAACTCTGTAACAATAGAAATCCTAAGGTTAATTACTTTAGAGTTTTTGGTTTCAAAGTCTTTATTCTCAACAATAAGGATAATATTGTAAAAATTTCATCCAAAAGTGATGAAGGAATTTTCCTAGGTTACACAATATTAAGTAAAGATTATAGAGTATTCAATAAGAGAACTAAATGTGTGGAAGAATTTGTTCACATCAAGTTTAATGAAATATATCCACATGAGCCTAGAACCATCCTAGAAAATATGGAGGATGATGTATCAAATCTGAACATCAACTAAAAATACTCAAATTCCTCTGTGAAAGAATCTGTGAAAACATCCAATTATGGAAATTCTATACAATCGATTCATAATGAACATGAATCTGTTGATGAACCTAAAATCACTAGTCCCTCTTTTTATTAAACAGTTAGAACCATTAAAAACCATCCCTTAGATGATGTTGTATGAGACTTAGAGAAAGGAACACAAACTAGAGCTTCACTTAGAAATCATGTTGAACATCAAGCCTTTTTGTCACAACGTGAATGTAGAGACCCAAAGCATGACGTACATGGAAATTACATTACTTTTGCAGAGTACATAATACATAAAAAACACCACTCAAGGATCGTAATAGTTGAGTTTATTTGAAATCTCGGAACAAAATCTTCTAATCGTTGTGAAAGATCTTCAACATCTCCCATAAAGATCTTCCCCTTTTTTTCTTACCTAAAACCTTTCTTTATATCCTGGGGAAAAGAAAACACATAAAGGGTGAGCTCAAATTCTCAGTAAGGGTATGCATGGAGAGAATAAAACAAACCATATACATTTGAACTTAAAAACATGAACATAATGTTTAAACATCAAAATATTGAGAAATGACATAAAACATGGAAGTACATAAGGCATAGATCATAATGGAACATCAATAATGATAAAATATCATGGGAATAAAACATGTAATTTTGGAAAACCATTAAGCACATGATATGATTTCTATATTAGCCAAGCAATTGCTGCCAAGACCATCTTAGTGGACAAAGTCCCTTACTGAATCGAGTTCACTCCTCGTTCCAGTCCTGTATCACTGAACCAGATTTACTTTCCGTTACAACCATGTCTATCTCATGAGATATAAATCTTTGACCAATGAATTATAGGGAGATATAGGTCCCACCCATCTCATAATGAATCATTCTTACGTGTTCCACAACGTAAACATAAATCATTCATAATAACCCAAAGAATAAAATGGTTTTCATAAACATCATTCCATCATAACATAATCCATATAAAACAAATGGATATCATTTCATCAAAAAAATTGAAACCATGTAAATCATAGAGACATTATACTTGAAACATACACATATGAAATAATTTCATCTTATATGGGAAATGGTTTTGATAAAACACATGAAATGAATTCTTGAAGAAAATATCCTTTCTTTTTCAAAATCAATTTCTTTTCACAAAATACCATGAAATTTTAAAAGAAAACGATTTTGTTGAAAATAGACATTAAATCTTGTAGAGTAATAATTTTGAAAATAAGGCTTTATGAAACTGTAAAAATCCGTTCATGCCGTATGAGTTAAAAAAACATTCCTCTCGTAAATTGGTCGGAAAAGTCAAAAAGTACCTCGTACAAAACACGACAAAAGATTCCTTTCATATCATTTACTAAAAACTCACCAATGGGTAAAATTGGATATAAAAAATTATAGGAGGAAAGAAATAATATTACATATTGAGGAAACATGGATTTGGATGATAAATATTCCCCAGTAAATTCTAAAGTATAAACAATCTCGGATAAAAATTAGATTGCGTGATTTTCCCTTACCTTAAGTCCGATTTTCTTTATACGTATCCGAACCTCCTGTATAATGATTTAAATAATGTAATTTACATATTAGATAATCATATTAATTGTTATGATGTCATATATGGTCATATTTTTATCTTCTTATTAGTAATATTTCATTGTTACTTGTTATTCAGGTGTTCATCACTTTATGTTCTTATGCATGTTTTGTCGAATAAATTATTATTATTATTTTTAGGTTATAGATAACTCATTTATAGAATGTTATTAGTGTAATATATATCATATTTATTCATTCAATTCATTTATATAATCATTATTCAATGAAGATCATGTAGAATGAGTCGCATCACATCGTGGAGACGGTAGGCCGTACGTGTGCACGAGTGATGATATCGTTCCCATGATCATGGAATTGTATTTAAGTGTATGTATACTATTTCAGAATCAATATCAATTTGAAATAATCATATATAGTTATTCTTTACACAATTATTCCAATCCAAGTAAGGTGGTGGTGGAAAACAGATTACACCACGGCGTGGAGACGGTATTCCGTACGTACGCACGCGCGGTGATTTCGTTTTCTGTAGGACGGATAGAAGGTGAAATAGGGTTGTTTAAAATTTATAATAACATATCATTATATGAGTGATACTGATGTTATTACTTAATAATGAAACAACTAAATAATAGGATGTATAAGAAGAAATAAATTTTAAATAATCAGTAATGGATATTACCTCTTCTTCGATACGCCTCTTTGAAACCTCATATTAGGGCACTAAACATGGTCTTTAAAGAAGACCAGGACATATTGTATGTTTCTAGGAATGTATAGAAGGGAAATGGGCAGATTTTGGTCGAGATTTAAGGCTCAAGTTTGTGTGAGGAGGAGAGGTAGGAGGTGCCCTTTTATAAGGGAGGAGAGGGTCATCATAGGAAAAACGAAAAATATTATTTTTTAATAAAGTCATATTCAGTACCTAATAGCTCCAAATTGATTTATTTCGAATATAAAGTGGATATGGGTCGAAATCCTCTCAACTAATAGGTTTTAGACAAGTTCAGGTTACTATTTTATCCTTATCATTTAGATTTAACTCTAAGTTAAATAATTTTACTTTTACCGTGTCATCATGTTTTCTTACACTATATGGTTAATAAAGTTACTATTACAAGAAAAACGAACCCAAATTGGTTCATTATTAATATATATAACCTTATCTAAGTCATTTTCCCGAGCCTTAGATTTTTATGAATAAAATAACAATTAATAATATAATATTTGTTTTAAAAACTATTTTATGTCAATTATGACACTATTTGGTAATTTATTTTTATGAAACTTATAACAGCATTATTAGTTCTAATAAAGTAAATTGAATTTATACTAACATGTCATATTAACCTAAAAAATTATTGTAATTTATAAAAATTCTAAAATTACATTAATTTGGGTATTTATAACATCAATTATGTTAATATTTAATTAATAATATAATTACTACATCATCATTCTGGCATAAATAAATTAAATTATTTAATGTCTAAAATTATAAATAAAATACCATTGTGTAGGAAATATTTTTATCTTTCTAATAAATATTTATAGTTGAATTTATCTTATGTATAACCCTATATTAAAAAAATTTTAGTTATTAAATATTGATTTTATCTATTTTAACTCTTCTTTAAATAAAATAATAATAAATGTCCTAATCTTATCCAAGTGGACCTAAAGGGTAATATTTTAATCATAAGATTGTTTTTGGTCGAATTAAACTTATCTAATAGAGTTTTAACATGTGTTAGGGTAATAATAATATCATTTTTACCCTTAATTAACCTATTTACTTTTAACCGTGGTAAATAAAAGTAAAAAGATACTATTCACCAAAAATTATTTTTATCTTATTGAACCACATTTTACTCCTTGATATTAACCATGTCTCCCAGATTTTTGAAATTCAACTCACAAAAGTGGTAAAATTAAGTTTTATGTACAATTTCAAATGCTCCTAGAAGGTGGGTAAAATACGGCGAAAAGTTCAATAAAATTTTTATATATCTAAAATTAATATAAAATAACTCCAATGAATTACATTGAACATATATAAGTATTATGTATCTATTTTGACCTAAATTAAAATTAAATAAAATAAATTATTATTTAAATAAAAAGTCGGTTTTAACGAATAACTCAGTGTTTTCACCATTCATAAAAAATTGAATGTTTTCAGAAAAACACCAAAATTTCACCCTTGGATAATTTCGATATTCTGAATCCAAAAATGTAGTCAATTTTGATAGATAAAATTTATAATTTTTCAAAAAGTGGGTATTACTATTCATAACTGTTAGTTTATATAATATTTTAATAACATATCGTTGATTAGTGAAACTCGGTATTGCGTACAACACATGCTATTGAGGAAGGTCACGATTGCATGTAATGCAGGCCAAGTAAGAGTTGAGTGTAGTGAAATACTCCTTTGTTGTTGCGTATAAAAAAATACAATCAAATTTCATTTATACCTTGAATATATATATATACACACATAATTTTGCGTAGAATAACTACTATCAAAGAAACTTGAAATTGTGTGTAACACGATCTAAGATTAGTGTTGCGTATACTACAGTTAATACGGTGTTGTGTATAACACATGATAATATTGGTGTAGTGTACATCAGAAGATATGAAATAAATTAAAAAGAATATATCTTTTAAAATCTCGGGGTGTTACATTCTACCCCCCTTAAAATGAATTTCTCCCTTGAAATTCATCAGGGTTATAAATGGTTTACTACATTAGAGTTCTTTCATAGAAACCCACATCATATAAAAGAATACCAAAACTTATATTTAAAAACTAAAGTATGAAATGTAATGGTTTCCCATATTAACTAATCAATGGGTTTCCACATAGGAGAACATAGATGAAAACATGGATATGAAATAGAAATATAACCATCAAGTTCTGATGGAGAGTGGTTGAGAACATTCAATGAAAAAGACAACAATCACAAAGCCATAAATTTTTGATGATCTAAGGTACCATCTGATTCATCGGATATGAAGACACTAGGACAAAAACAAATTTGTATTCAAGGTCATTTCCCTAATGTTGAAGAATTTTAATTAGAAGAAATAATTACTTTATTTTGGTAAAATCTAACCGTTGTTCGTGCCTTGAACAATTTCCACATCATCTCTTAAAGAAATGTAGTTGATTTTTTTAATTCTTTATGTGTTAGCAGATCATGTGATAGAATGATGGGTCATTCCATCTGTCTCAAACAAAAGGTTTGAAATAGTTATCAAGTATACATAAGTCCATATATGGTGAGTTTAATCGTATAAATTTCCAAAAATGGACTTATACTTCATCAATCATTATTGTTAATAAAATAAAACTAGTTTCTACTAACCAGGGACTTCCTGTAGGCCAGTGGTAGGAGATAAAGGCCTGTCACACTTCGGTTGTGGTTTCGATTTCTGCAACCTTTTCCCATGAAATGGGTTGTCACCCTTCCTGTAGGTTGTCCTTTAAACTACACTATTATAACATTACAGAAATAATATCGAAAAAAAGTTATAGCCTTAATCAATAATATCTTATTTCAAACATAATTCATTCCAATATTTAGTCTTATCCAAAATACTTCGGTCCAAGCTCATAATATAAAGAAAAATATTACTTGAAAGGTCACATAAAAATCACGTTAATACCATCATTTATCCCCCATATATCATAAGATATATCTTTGTGGTCACATTATAAACATTTGAATACCTTAATCATGTATTCTTTTGAAAAATGAATACCCATCGAACCTTAGTGAAAACATGAATGCTGTGAAAAGTTAACTCTTTCCACATACCAAAATCAAAAAATTCCTATATACTCAAACCATGATATAACTTGGACCTTATATCAACCATGAGCTCCTTTAATTTTCTCTTTATCCCTTCATTATGAGCATTCCATCTTCTTTCTAAAAAAATTTCAATCTCTTTTCATGGTTACCGGTACCATATAATTATTGAAAACCACAATAAACCAATAAATATATATTCCCATATTCCATAATACTATAAATGAGATTCCACAACATTATTTTGGAATCCCATTACATAAAAACATAATCATTCCACCACATCATTTTCATACTCAACATCACAAATAGTGATCACATGTGACATCCTTTTGTCCTTTTCATTAAGAGGTTGATCATGTCGATCATCATTAACCCTTGGATTAGGGCATTGATTAGAATAATTCCCCATTTCCTTGCACTTGAAGCATTGAAGTGTTGGTGGAGCATTCTCTGTAGTATTTTATCTATTCACATCATTATAATCATTTTTCCCATTACTTCAGCAGTCAGATTCTCGATGTCCTTCTTTTCCACACTTGAAACATTTTCTAGTACTTTTTAGACAATCTCCACCATGCTTCTTTCCAAACATTGAGCATAAAGAAACATTCACCTTCTTTTCAACATTCTTCTGAGGTTTTTCCTTGAACTCCATATTTCGTTTCTTGTAAAACCCATGAGATGGATATGTAACACCAACTTCCAGTTCTACCTTGATAGCACAACTCACAATTTCTTTATAGCTACGGAAGTCTCTTATAGCTAATTCCCTTCGAAGTCTTGGTTGTAAACCACTGGTGAATCGATCAACTTTACATTCAGGTTGAATGATAAATCCAGATGCATACTATGCAAGCCTCGTAAAATTCTCCTCGTATATACGAACAGATTCATCATCCTTTTACTTAAGCTCAAGGAACTCATTTTCCATATTTGTTCAAATAATATGAGGGAATTACTCATTGAAAAACATGTTCTTGAACTCGTCCCATTCCATGGATGCAATTTCATCTGGGGGCCTTGTATTATTAATTAGATTCCACCACTGGTATGATTCACCTTCTAAACGGTAAATAGCTAAAATGAATTTTTCATGTTTTGAACAGCGAAGTATGGAAAATATATTTTCAATGGTACTGATCCATTATTCAGTAACAAGTGGATCTGAAGACCCATTGAATGAAGGTGGACGTTGCCTCATGAAGGACTCAATAGAATATTGTTCCCTTATCTGCTCATTTGGAAGTCCAGAATGATTTATAGCTTGTATCAGTATAACAATAAGATTTTGCACTCCATCTCCCATAAAATTGGATTGTTCAGGAGGAAAATCATTGTATCATCCATTACATTGATCAACATGGTTCCTTCGGGTTCCAGCCATCATTTAAAACCCAAAAAAATAGTGTGAGAGGAAAAAATCATGCAAGGAAAACAACATAATAAAGGGGTAGTACCTTCAATATCTAACATCTTAGGTTTAATTCTATGATTTTTACCGTAACTATAGGACAAATAACTATGCATATAATTAACATTAGGGACATCCCTAGACATACCTTAGAAATATCTCTAGGGATCTCACTAATGTTTTCGCATCCTAGTTTCCAAAGGTTAACTAAACCTTTCCTTTGATACCAACTGTAGAGACACAAATCTTGACGTACATGGAAATTACATTACTTTTTCAGAATACATAATACTTAACAAAAATCAAATCTCAAGGATCGTAATAGTTTAGTGTCTTTGGAAACTCGGAACAAATTCTTATAATCATTGTGAAAGATCTTCAACATCTCCCATAAAGATTTCCCCTTTTGTTTTCATACCTAAAACATTTCTTTATATCCTGTGTAGAAGAAAACATATAAAGGGTGAGATCAAATGCTCAGTAAGGGTATGCATGGAGAGAATAAAACAAACCATATACATTTGAACTTAAAAACATGAACATAATGTCTAAACATAAAAATATTGAGCAATGACATAAAACATGGCAGTACAGAAGTCATAGATCATAATGGAACATCGATCATGATACAATATCATGGGAATAAAACATGTAATTGTGGAAAACAATTAAGCACATGATATGATTTCCATAGTAGCCAAGACATTGCTGCCAAAACCATATTAGTTGACAATGTCCCTTACTGAATTGAGGTCACTCCTCGTTCCAGTCATGTATCACTGGACCGAATTAACTTTCCGTTCAATCCATGTCTATCTCATCAGATATAAATCTTTACCCAATTCATTGGAGGGATATATAGGTCCCACCAATCTCATAATGAAATCATTCTTAGGTTTTCCACAACATAAACATAAATCATTCATAATAACCCAAAGAATAAAATGGGTTTCATAAACATCATTCCATCATAACATAATCAATATAAAACAAGTGAATATCCTTTTATCATAAACAAATGAAACCATGTAAATAATAGAGACATTATACTTGAAACATACATATATGAAAAAATGTCATCTTAGATGGAAAATGGTTTTGATAAAACAATTGAAATGAATTTTTGAGGAAAATATCCTATCTTTTTCAAAATAATTTTATTTTCACAAAATACCATGAAATTTTAAAATAAAACTATTTTTTTGAAATTAGACATGAAATCTTTTAGAGTAAGCTTTATGAAAATAAGGCGTTATGAAACCGTAAAAATCTGTTCATGCCGTATAAGTTAAAAAAAACCTTCCTCTCGTACTTTGGCCGGAAAAGTCAAAAAGTACCTCGTACCAAAAATGACAACATATTCCATTAATATATTTTACTAAAAACTCACCAATGGGTAAAATTGTATTTAAACAATTGTAGGAGGATAGAAATAATATTACATATTGAGGAAACATGGATGTGGATGATAAATATTCCCCAGTAAATTCTGAAGTATAAATAATCTCGGATAAAAATGAGATTGTGAGATTTTCCCTTACCTTTGCTTGGTACGTATCTGAACATCCTGTATAATGATTTAAATAATGTCATTTACTTATTAAAGAATCATATTCATTGTTATGATATCATATATGGTCATATTGCTATCTTCTTATTTGTAATATTTCATTGCTACTTGTTATTTGGGTGACCATTGCTTTATGTTCTTATGCATGTTTTGTCGAATAAAATCATATTCTTAATTTTAGGTTATAGTTAACTCATTTCCAGAATGGTATTAGTTCAATATATATCATATTTATTCATTCCAATCATTTATATAATCATTATTCAATGAATATCATATAGAACGAGTCACATCGCATCATGGAGACAGTAGGTCGTACGTACGCATGAGCGATTAAATCGTTCCCATGATTGTGGAATTGTATTTACGTGTTTGTATACTATTTCAGAATCAATATAACATTACAATAATTCTATATAGTTATTCTTTACACTATTATACCCATCCAAGTAAGGTGGTGGTGGAAAACAGATTACACAATGGCCTGGAGACGGTATTCTGTACGTATGAACACGCGGTGATTTCGATTTCCGTAGGATTGATAGAAGGTGAAATAGGGTTTTTTCATTTTTATAATAACATATCATTATATGAGTGATAATTATGTTATTAATTAATAATTAATCAACTAAATAAGCGGAATTATAAGAAGAAATAAATTTGTATGAATCGGTAACGGATGTTACCTCTTCTTCGATACGCCTCTTTGAAAACTCATATTAGGGCACTAAAATTGGTCTTTGAAGAAGGCCAGGACCTCTAGTATGTTTCTAGGGAAGTTGAGAAGGGAAATTGGTAGGGGTGTTCCGAGATTTAAGTTTCAAAATTGTGTGAGGAGTAGAGGTAGGAGGTTCTATTTTATAAGGGAGGAGAGGGGCATCTTAGAAAAAACATAGAATATTTTTTTAAAATAAAGACATATTCGATTTATAATAGCTCCAAATTTATTTATTTCTAAGATAATGTGGGTATGGGTCGTAATACTCTCAAACAATAGGTTTTAGACAAGTTTAGGTTTATATTTTATCCTTATCATTTAGATTTAACTATAAGTTAAATAATTTAACTTTTACCGTGTCTTCGTGTTTTCTTACACTATATAGTTAATAAACATTCTATAACAAGAAAAACGAACCCCAAATGATTAATTATTAATATATATAACCTTATTTTAGTCATATTTACTAATCTTATATTTTTAGGAAAAAATAAAAATTAATAATAAAATATTTTTTTAAAAACAATTTTAGGTCAATTTTCACACTATTTAGTAATTGATTTTTGTGAAAATCATAACAGCATGATTAGTTCGAAAAAAGTTGATTAGATTAATACTAACATGTCATATTAACGTAAAAAATTAGTGTAATTTATAAAAAGTCTAAAATTACATTTATTTGGGTATTTATAACATCAATTATGTTAATATTTCATTAATAAAGTAATTATTGCATCTCATTGGGTCATAAAAAAATTAAATTACTTAATGTCTAAAAATTATAAATAAAATACCATTATGTATGAAATATTTTTATATTTATAATGAATATTTATAGTCGAATTTATATTACGTGTAACCCTATATTAAAAATGTTTTAGTTATTAAACATTGATTTTAACTATTTTATCTCTTCTTTAAATAAAATAATAATAAATGTCCTAATCTAATCCATGTGGATCTAAAAGGTTATATTTTAATCCTAAGATTGTTTTTTCCCGAATTAAACATATCCAATAGAATTATGATATGTGTTAGGGTAATAATAATATCAATTCTACCATTAATTACCCTATTTACTTTTAGTCGTGGTAAATAAAAGTAAAATGTTACTTTCCAAAAAAAATTATGTGTATTTAATTGAACCACATTTTACTCCTTGATATTAACCGTGTCTCTTGTATTTTTGAAATACAACTCACAGAAGCGGTAAAATTAAGTTTTATGTACAATTTCAAAAGATTCTAGGAGGTGGGTAAAAGACGGTGAAAAGTTCAATAATATTTTTATATATCTAAAATTATTATAAAATGGATCCAATGAATTACATTGAACTTATATAAGTATTATGAATCTATTTTGACCTAAAATAAATTGAAATAAAATAAATTATTATTTAAATAAAAAGTCTATTTTAACCAATAACTAGGTGTTTTCACCATTCATATAAAATTGAATGTTTTCTTAAAAATACCAAAATTTCACCCTAGGATAATTTTGATATTCTGTATCCAAAAATGGAGACCATTTTGAAAGATAAAATGTAAAAAATTTCAGAACGTGGGTATTACTATTCATAACTGTTTGTTTATATAATATTTTAATAACATATCATTGTTTAGTGAAACATGGTATTGCGTACAACACACGCTATCGAGGAAGGTCGTGATTGCATGTAATGCAAGCCAAGTCAGAGTTGCGTGTAGTGCAAGACTCCTTTATTGTTTCGTATAACAAAATAAAACCATATTTCATTTATACATTGAATATATATATATATACACTCAATGTTGTGTAGAATAATTACTATGAAACAAACTTGAAATTGTGTGTAACACGATCCAAGATTTGTGATGTGTATACTGCATCTAATATGGTGTTGCGTATACTGCAAGATAATCTTGGTGTAGTGTACAACAGAATATATGAAAGAAATTAAAAAGAATATATCTTATAAATTCTCGGGGTGTTACATTGAACCTGAAAACATTGATGATGTCATCAACAATGAATTTTGGGTGATGGCTATGCAAGAAGAACATAATCAATTTGAAAGAAACAATGTTTCGAAACATATTGAATGACCCAAGGACACATTGATCATAGGCAGTAAATGGGTGTTTAGAAATAAGGTAGATGAAGCTGGAAATATATTTAGGAACAAGGCTAGATTAGTTTCACAAGGCTATAGTCATGAAGAAGTAATTGACTATGAGGAGACCTTTTCTCCAGTAGCCAGACATGAAGCCATCAGAATCCTACTTGCTTATGCGGCACATATGAATTTCAAACTATTTCAAAAGAATGTTAAGAGTGCATTCATAAATCGGTATATAGCTGAGGATGTCTTTGTTGAAAACCCCCTGGATTTACAAATCCTCATTTTCCCAATCATATTTTCAAACTATCAAAAGCTTTATAAAGTTTAATGCAAGCTCCAAGAGCTTGGTATGACCGATTGAGTACTGTTCTCATTTCCAAAGGTTTTACAAAAGGAATAACTGATTCTACTCTCTTTAGAAAAAGAATTTCTTATGTTGTTTTCATTGTTCAAATCTATGTAGATGATATTATTTTTGGATTTTAAAAAATTTCATTATGTGTTGATTTTTCTAAAATGATGCAAAAAGAATTTGAAATGAGTTTAATGGGAGAACTGAAATTCATTCTTGGATTTAAAATCTTTCAAAATAATGATGGAATTGTTTTAAATCAAAGAAAATAGACTATAGATCTTCTAAAACGTTTTGGTTTGGATAGCAGTAAAATTAGTGACACTCCCATGCGTACCACCTGTAAGTTGGATCTTGATGAAGATGGAAAATATGTTGATTAAACGACTTATAGTGGAATGATTGGTAGGTTACTCTACATAACTACTAGTTGTACATACATTATGTTTAGTGTTTGTATGTGTGCTCGTTTTCATGAAAATCCTAAACAATCTCAATTAAATGCTGTAAAGAAAATTTTCAAATACCTCAAGCATACACCCAATCGAGGACTATTCAATCCTAAAGGATAATTATTAGAACTAGTTAGTTATTATGATGCAGACATCAGTGACTTTATGTTAGATAGAATGATCACCTCTGGAACATGTCACATTTTAGGGAAGTCACTAGTATCATGGTGTAGTAAGAAACAAAATTTTGTTGCATTATCTACTGCATAAGTTGAATACATAGTTGTTGTTAGTTGTTGTGAAAAAATTTTATTGATGAAACACAAATTACTATATTATGGGTATCAATTCAAACATGAACCAATAAATTGTGACAACACAAGTGCTTTTAACATCTCAAAAAATCTTGTTTCACATTCTAGGACAAAAAATATTGATGTAATACATCACATTTTGAGAGATCATTATCAAAACAGTGATATCACCTAGGAATTCATTGGTCCTGAATTCAATGTGATGATATATTCACTAAAACATTATATTTTGAAAGAATAGACTATATCATAAATAATCTGGGCATGATAAATCTCAAATAGATATCTTACCGGTCTTACTGTTCAATATTTTACTATGTTATACTTTACTGTTTCATGATTACTATTTCTCAGTTACTGTCTCTCATATTTACGGTCTCACCATTATCACTTTGTACTTACGATATGATGTTTACTGTCTCAATATAACACAAACTGAAAAGTTCACTTACTATCCCACCGTGATATTCACTCACCGTGTCACCGTGACGACAACTTACTATCTAAGAAATGAAAATTATTTATGATTTTCTTTAAACCTGTAACACTGTAATTTTTATTTCACCTATTTTACTTTCCCGCGTTTTTATTTTGGTGACAATTAGCATTCCCAAATGAAAAAAAAAGTTTCACTTGGTTATTCAGTCATACATTCTCTAATTTCAAACCCTTTCAAACTTGCAACCCTTTATATCTCTCTCTCTCTATCTCAAACCCTCGTTGGATGCCAAGAATGAAATGTCTTTCATCATCCACACCTGAGAAGCACCACCCAGAGAAGAATTAGATTGCACCTAAGCTGACACCCGGAGAACCTCTGAATCTGTATCAGGTAAATCGAAGTGTTCTTCTGGAGAAAGAAATTTTCCCCGAATGGCTTTTGTCTAGAAAATCTCTAGTCATGAAAGTTTTAAAAGAACAAGGCTGGTTAGAATGGTTCTCAAGGGATAATAGACCCATCTATCTCAGGTTAGTGGATCAGTTCTACCAGTACGTGTAGTTCTCGTTTGATTCTGGTGAAAGTCATTTTGTGTGGAGCAGGATTAATGGCCAAAGATGCTCCTTATCGTCGAGGTTATGGGCGGCATGCCTTAGCATACCTCATGAAGGTATATGTGAGGATTATCAGAGAGAACCTCTCCTTTAAACGTATTTCATTGATCTTGATGATTCTCTGAAAACCATAACCGGAAATGGCACCAAGAGAAGGGCCATCACTGATAAACTTGATTGAGAAACAAGGCTGTTGTTTAAGTTTGTTCAAAATATGGTTAGTCCAAGAAAAGGTCATTTTGCTGTGTTAATGTATCAAGATGTGTTTTTTATTCGTCTTCTGAAGCATGGGAAAAATATTAAATTGTGCAAGTACATCATTCACCATATGTGTGAGTTTCTCAAGGTTACATCCAAGTCCACCTCTCTATTCTACTCTCGGCTGATATCAGCCATGCTTATTGCAAAAGGCGTGGTTGTACCTAATGAACAAGTGCTTATGGAATGTGAGTACTGTCTCTATAAAGCCACTACCATGAGAATGAAGATAAACTGGAACCCATGGAAAAAGGAGTGGGTGGAAGACAATGATAAGTTTTATGAGAAGTTTAATCTTGTGGATTATCTATCAAGGCTGAAATACATTTCTGATCCTGGTTTGGAACCAGATGAACTTGTTGAGTATTCAGAAGAAGCGGAAGAAGAGGCTAAAGTACCTCATAGGGAAGAAGTTAATGTTGAGGAAGAAAGGACAATTGTTCCTCCTATTGTTTTTGAAGAAGAAGTTACTATCCCTAGTGAAGATGTCAATCTTGAAATCCAACCCGAGGCTGAAAAAGAATCAGTGGTGACATAATATGAGCAACAATTCTTATAAGAGCCTATAGTAGAATAACTTCCTGTTATGCTAGAAGAAAATATATAAGAACTCCCTATTATACAAGAAGAGAATCTAAAAGAACTCCCTGTGGAATAATCTTTTCCAGAAATAATACCATCTACTAAAGAGATGATGGATATAGCCTTTCATCTGGATAGACAAGAAATGATTGAGGAACTTAGAGATGAAACTGTGGATTCAGACCAAGCTCCTGAGTCTCTCAGTCCTAAGAATGAAGAACCTGTTGAGGGGGATAAAACCCCAAATCTTTAGTTTGATGAAGCCTCACATCCAACTGAGTCATGTCCGATGGACACTATGTACAAATTTCCTAGTTTTTATGATGTGATTGAGTCTCCGCAGTTTACTGCAACCGGGCTTGATCTCTCTTCCCTATTTTCGTTGAAGTCAGTTTCTATCTATGTACCTGAGAAGGAACCTGAAACTGAACCTATCCCTACACCAATTCCTACACCTGAACCTTTATCAGAAAAACTGTCCTTTTTCAGTAAAGTTGATTTGAAGGATTTTGGAGATACTCTCTTATCTGGAGTTGAGAAGCTTATGAACTCCCAACCTCGTCCTGTGACAGATCTGAGTGAGAGAGATGCCTCACTACTTTTGGAAAAGATCATTTGGAAAATGAAACCTAATATGCTCCATGAGATTCAAGAATTATGAATTTATAATAAGTTGCTCAATCATGAAGTCACAACCCTAAGAATCTTGGTTGAAGACAAGCATATAGAGATGCATTCAAGATCAGATCCTGCTAATACTCCTCCAAAACCCATTGTTTCTCAAATCTCTCAAGATGTTGTGTCTCAAATTCACCCATATCTTATATCCTTCAATGAAAAGATTGCGTAAAGGCACAAACAGATGTTGAAGGACATGAGAGAGCTTGTGTAAAACCTTAACAAACACAATGATGAGTACACTGGTTGTCATGAAAAGATACTAAAATAAGATAAAATCTCTAACCATTGCCGTCAAATCTTCTAATACCTCTGTTCAATCCCCTAAACCTTCATTGGACAATACTTTGCTCAGATCTATAGTCAAAGAAGAGAATCATAAGGATTTCAGTGGATTTAATATGACTTATTTATTTGATGTTATAAAGAACAGTGATAGAGTTCTTCACCTTGTACAAATTCATTCCAAGATTGCAAATGATGCACAGGAGGAGATTTCTAAGAATGTGGACTTCTATTACAACCAAATTTTCTCCAAGACTGATATGACAAACCACTTAAAATACCGTTTAGATAATTTGTGAATTCCTTCTGTAATTCAATCCTTCAAAAAACAAGTCCAGAAGGTAACCAAGTTTACCTGATTGTTGGACAAGTTCATGGAAAACAAAGATGGCTTTGAAAATTCCATGCAGTATGGTGGACAGATATTTGAAAAATTCATCGAACTCATGATACCTTATCTTCATGTCCAGAGTACAACAATTGTTTCTCCAGTAGATGCACCTCTCAAACCTGGGTTGCGTACAGTCTCCTCTACCTTAGCATCAACAACCATGTCTGTTGGCCAAGCTCTCAGTCAGATCAGGCCTATGATTCTTGATCAGCAACTACCTTGATATTCTACTTCTCCTACCTTGGATACCTCAGTCTTTGAAGGTCTCCCTTCACCCTCTATATCTACTACCTCTCTGCCTTCTTCTATATCGACCACTACCCCTATGGCTTCCTCTTCTGCTGCTGATAAAGGAAAAGAGAAGGCCAATCCCTGAAGAAGACCAGTGCTTCTCCTTTTTGATGGGGATGTCATTATTTTTGTGTTTCTCCTTATTTTTTACTAAACTCTATTTACTATTAATGCAATGTGAACTGTTTACCCAATCTTATTTACATATTTTTTTGATAATCTCAAATGGGGGAGAAGTTTCTGTATGTTATTTTCTCTATATTTTCATCTAATTTACACTTTAACTGTACATGATTTCGATCATCAAAAAGGGAGATATTGTTGGACTCCTCATGTATTAATCATGTTTTAATGATCACAAATCTAATTAATGATAACAAATCATATTCAAAATAGTTAGCTCCTATAAATTATATCAAATCATGAGTATTTATGTTTCAATTTCTCTCATGATTTATAATGGTTATGCTCAATCCATTTCATGCATATTACTGTTTAAGTATTAATACAATTATTTGACTAAGTACAAGACACCGTGACGCTAGACACAGTAAGACAGACACCATAAGCCAGAGACAGTAAGTGAGACACAGTAAGCCAAAACCCATAAGCCAAACACAGTAATCCAGACACAGTATTCAAGACACCATAAGCCGGACACATTAAGCTAGACACCGTAAGAAAGACACCTTGAAGCAAGACACCATGAAGAAGACATCGTGACACTCAGACATTGTGACTCTTAGACACCGTGAACAAGACACCGTGACTCTCACACACCGTGAACACGACAATGTGACTCTCAGACACCGTAAACAAGAGACCATTTTCATAACTTACTGTGGCACTGTTTCTCAAGCAATTTTGTTGTCTTTCAATTTAATGTTTAACGGGAATATTTGATTCCTTTAATGGACTGACATAATTAATGTTTCTTTATAGACATAGTACGAGGTACGAGGTACGAAACACAAGGAACCTGTCATCTAAAACCCATTCATTCAAAGATAATGAGTGAAGAGTTCCCGAGAACAAGAGAGCATGATACTGAATGAAAAACAAGCTGGTGAGTACGATCGTGAAGATCATATTGAAATATTTTCAATGAAACCATTGTCTCATTCATGCAATACTTCCCTACTGAAGAACATACAAAGTACACTAGAATCCAGAGAATATCTTCACATTATCAACACTCGTGAAGAACACAAGCTGAATTGCGACACTAGGTTTTTCAAGACAAAAACAAAAGGACTCAAAAGAAATTCTGTTTAATCATAGGAGTCCAGGGCTACACTTCAAATCACTAGAGTATTTTAAACATATATCTACTCTCTATCACTGATTCATTTACTTACTTTTGAGAAGTGTCTGTACATTGTATATTTCAGACACACACTGACTCCTGTTCTAAACTGAAGGATTTCTAAATCCTTACACCAAACTCTTAATAATTTTGTTTACCCAAGAAAACTGTGGAATAGGTCCCTGTGTGTCCTGGTTATTTATTTTTGTTTACCCACGAAATCTGTGGAAGAGGTCCCTATGTGACCTGGACAGTCTGTGTACAGTTTTTAACCTCGATCCAAGGTGTGGATAAATGTTTATTTATATAAACTGTTTTGTGGATGGTGATCCCCAAGTGGAGTGGATTAGGTCTTGGCTTGAGACAGAACCACTTCTTTCATATCTGTTGTTTTGTTTCAATTTACTCTTCAATGTTTTACTGCTTTGTTGCATAATCCAGAAAACAGTAATTTCACAATGATAGATAGTCTTGGAAAGAATTTATAACTGATTTTTCATAGTAGGATAACTTCAAATGTAATATTAATAATACATATTAAGATTACTGAGAATTAATCATTATTCTATGAAGTTGTTTAAACAATCAATCTCTTATAACATTATAACCTCGATTAACTAGGTTGTATCTATTTTTTTGGGGAAACCATTTCATAATATTTTAACATAATTTTTTTTAGTTACTCAATTCACCCCTCCCCTATTGAGTGAACTACTCCGACCGACACCCTTGAAACTTATATTCATAATTGGGAATTTCATTGATAACAAATTATATAATGTGAATGAGAAACACTATGACATCATTCCATAATCCACAGTCTCTACCCATGATCTCTCAACACTATATCTAACTATCAGGAATCATTTATGACCATTCCCTTGAAAAACACAACAAAATCCAATATGTTTTTGGAATCTCAATGATCTGGCCCCCAAAAATTACCCTAGATAACAAATGTGTTTCAAGTGCCGCACATCTCCAAAACATAAGGAATCTCACATGCATATCCTCTAACCCCTTAAGATATCCAAACACATAAGGAATCCCATGTATGATACAATTAACACCAACCAAGCATACCCTACCTATTCAGAATGTCCATGAAGGCATCTCCATTGCTAAACCATGTAACCTATACTATGCATTATTCTAAAGAAAAAAATATACAACCATGCTTCCATCCACTATGGAACTTATAAAATGGGATAACTCGTCTAATGGTTTACCCCTGGGAACCACATCTCTCTATCTCACCAAAAATCTAGATTCATATCTAATTATTGAATATGGCATCCCACCTAGCCCATAAACCATGTCTCACAAGAATTAAACCACACAGACAACCTTCACTCTGATTTCCCTCATCACCACACCACTCACCAACTAGCACCCTCTCAGGGTTCTCAAAAAAATAAAAACACATAGAGTTTCATACACATCAGTATCCAAGATATCACTCGATACTCCCATGCCAACATACGAATATTGGGTCACTAATGATTAAAAAATGGAATCACAATGAGAATTCAAAACTGATTTTTAGAGAACCCACACCATCGAAGAAGTTTCACATGAAAATACACCATGTTGGATCACGTCACATTCATACATGGTGTAATTATATATATAATAAATACCATCCTACAATGATTCATATCCATCAAGTCCTAGTCACACAACTATGTTAAGTAGAATAATACTAAGAATATATATGGGGAAAACTGAAAACTAGTATAGAGGAGACCATTTTTGACGCTGTATGAAATAAGAACTGAAATATAATATAGAGGATAAAGGTAATAAATCTGACCAATTTGGTTCCATCTATAAGTAATCATATTCTTCTACTAACCAAACAAGGTTCACTGCACATATCATTCAATGACGGACTATAGAATCTTCATTGGGAATCTTTCAAAAGTTTCAGATGACCTGTTATCGTAATGAAAATATACTATGGTTTAGATGAGTAGAATTCCATTCAATGATATATGGGAAAACACCATATATTTTTATATAAATTTTAAATAGATAAACCTTTTTTAATCAGATATATTAATCCCAAAAGCCTACAAATTTTATGTGAATCCTTTGTGAAAAATAACATGCAATAACACTGACCGATTTATAGTAATGTATGAGGAAAAAATATAACAACATATAAATCATAAATTTAATAATCGATGTGCCCAATTCTGGTTGATAACCATCAAACTATAAATGAAGAACTAATTTTTTAATTGATCATAACATACCTAAAAGATAATATTCTATAGCTTCATTATCACCACACGGTTTGATATATATAAATGAGTCAAAAAATAATTCCACCTCCATTGTGTATCTATAGGATGATCTAAATCATATGATGTTCATATGAGATTTATATTTTCTCCATTTTAGTCTTGTAAATATATATGAAAATGGTGAATATGATGGATAGAATCAGGTTCTTATGAGGTGAATATCCACAAAAATTTCCATCATATGGAAGTAGGGTTTATATAGAACCCAAGGACTCTTCTGTGAGATGAATTCATTAACTCAATCATTAAAATGCATATATAAATACAATTTCTGATTCATGATTAGTATGAATTTACTCCCAGTCTATTTAATATGAATATGAAATGTTTTCATTTAATGACAGATCCTATGCGAGAAAAAAATGGAAAACTCTTTATCATTTTACTAAAATTGAAAATAAAATACAATAATATACCCTTATGTGAAATAAAATAATAATTTTCAAGGAATATATATATCATACACATATATGTTTTTAGGGAATATCACTATCAATCTCCCACTTGAACTAAACCATAAATGACTTTGTTTTGTTTCAAATTAAATTGTATAAAATACAATAACATGTGAAACCAAATACCCAAAATCCTTTTAAATATATTCAAAAACCATTTTTCCTAGCTATCACTAACATCACCTTAAATCAAATGAAATTCAATAAAATGTGAAAAACCATCTAAATCATTTTTTAGAATAACTCTAAATACTGTTTGAGTAGCTCTCTAAGTCAAACTCAATCCCTATTTTGTCAAAAAAATGTGACCATACATGACATTCTGGTGTTGAAAAAAATATATGTATCCATATATGTATGAAAAAATAATCCTATAAAAAACCACCAATTCTACTCAAGCTGTAATGGGATATAGAGTGATCTCCATCAAACACATGTATCTCTATTGCCATGTCTACCAGTATACATCATATGAAAAAATGAATTCTCATATTTCCCTTTTCCAATATGTCAAGTGTCCATGTGATGTAACATCATGGCCCAAAATCCACAAATCCGGTTCCCCAAGCTGGTTTTCCACAAGGCCCCATGCGTGCCTCCCCGTACACCATAGGATTGCAACTAGTAGTGAGGGTCTAAAAGATGTATACTGGGGATACTGTACCATCATATTTGAGTAAAAAATAATGGAAATTACAAAACGTCATCCATAATAGTATGTAATCAATGTTTGGAATCAATAAATATAAATAAAACTGAAATATAGTGAATTCCCTAATAACTATGTCATATATACATAACTAATCACCCAATTGGTTAACCATACATATACATGAGTAAATAAAAGAAATAGAAATAAGATTAAAAGGTTATACTTAAATATCTGAGCAAAACCACAAATGCAAGCTCTATGAAAATATCCAAGCCATCCTACTCGATTAGTCTCGGGCCTCATCCCAAACCTATTCCTGAAACCAAGGGAACATCTATTTTGGTTACTTGATTGAATGAATTCTCAAGAATGAATTTAGTATAAAACTCATTGGGGAACCACCAATGTGGCTCCGTAAATATATTTTAATATAAATTGATTTAAAATTGAGATACACATAAATAATAAAAATAGTGAAAATAATAATAATAATAATATCTTCTAGAAATAAACTGAAAGACAAATTCATACAATGAATATAGAAGGAATGTTCTCAACCATAGTGAGACAAAATTAGAATAAGGCTCCATCATGTATATATAATCATATATGTTTATACATATTCCCATATAAATATAATTGTATACATATATAAATAAATATATCAATATATATGTGTAAGGTGACACATAAAATGAATTAAAAACACATTTGATCCTTGAATCCATAATCCCAATCGTCAGGACATCCTGCGAATGGGCTTTGAGATTGATGTTGTGCCACTTAATACATGTCTAATTAACATGATCCTTAGGTTTCTAATCATGACTAATAATGCTTAATTTTTCATGTTAGGTAAATATGTCTGATCAAGCTACATCACTACATGGGGATACATGTCATAACCATGGGTTCACCCACACTTTCCTGAAATAACATTAGAGAATGATGTCATGTACTGACAAAAAATCATATAATGAGGGTTCTACATCAACTATATGCTATTCTTGATGTATTAAGTATTTTTCTTAAGAGATATAGGAGTATATTCCATTGGCCAAGGTGTTCTATTCGATTCCATGGGGAGCATACATAACAAACTCAATATATTGTCAACCTATTAGGGATAGGACCTAGATCCATTGAAAATAGATTATGATTCGATTCCATGAAAAAAAACCCACATAAAACATCATATAATATATACCTACAAGGGATATGACCATGTTTTATTAACTGTGGTGTCCTTATCAAGTCAATGGAGCCCATCCATAACAAAATCGATAAACAATGCCACATCTTGATATCCAAATACTCCAACAATGATTAGTAGATGGATCCAAAGAAGATCCACTAAGAATAATTTCCATGAAATATATCATGTCAGTCTCATCACCCAAAATCCAAAAAATTACCATTGGAAATCATATTTATTTAAATATTAATGATGTGATGAATAAAATAAAGAGTGATGGTGGTTGAATTCCCAAGGCGCCCCGATTGTCATAACCTGTTGGACCTATAATCATGGTATGGGTTCCAAGGTTACACATGCTAATATTTCTACCCAAAACCATAACACAATGGCTTAGGGTTGTTCATACATTGGGGCTCCCACTCAGTCACATAGGTCAGTGCTCATGAGGTACATCCTATCTGGGATTCTCGTGGTTCACATGTAAATGGTGGAATTGCTCTAGGGATATCCTACTTAAAAGAAAAGGGAATCCCTTTTGGGGTACTCACAATGACCATGAAAAAGTTGGTATCCCACATGAGATCATCTTGTTCAGATCATACATTCAGGCATCCCATTGGGACCATTATCCTCATTCATAAGTCAATTCATGAAGCTATCACATAGCGGTTGTTAGTTACCCCTAGAACTCATCCATTAAATTAAAAAATTAAATAATTTATTTTAAAAAATCATTGGGGTAAATATAAATAGGGTCATCACCCTCAGGGGAATTCTTAAGAATATGGGTAATTTATAAAAATGAATAAAATTAAACATTATTTAAAACGTGATCAAATTCAGTCTGAAAAAAATGTAGCCTTAATGTAATCCTAATAAGGCCCCATTTTATTTCAAACAATTCATAATTTAGAAAAAAAATTATATTATGGCCTAATTTCATAACTCAAAACCCATTATAAATTATCACATAAGATTTTTAAATAAACATATTTTTTTCTAGATCACACACCATGCCATATAATTTGTTAATATGTATTTCAATTATTAGCATTACAATTTTGGGAATAAAATGTTTCATAAACTGTTAATTAATTGACAATAATTTATAATATATTAATTTATAGGCCTTTTATAAATTCAAATATCCAAAATACATTTAACAATTGTTTATAAACATTTAATAAACTATTAAAAAAACTTAAATTTTAAAAATATTTCGTTACAGCAATTAAAATAATTCTATTTACCCATACACAGTGGGGTATTCCTACATTAGTGTAAATCATTTTACCCTTATTTAGGCCATTTTGAATCACTTTCATAAATGTAATTCACTACAAACATTTACATAACATTATAATATTGCTGTGTAAAGGTAAGACACCAACATTCCATTATGCACCTCTAGGAAACAACCCTGTATATGGGTATAACCATTATGTAGGTATCTCAAATAAGGTTATATTCTCTTTAACATTATGCAAAATAGTCTATGTAAGGGTATAAAGGCTCTGACCCTAACTTAATGCATGCTATGTAACAATACACCAATCATGCCTATATGTAGCTATGTTTTTCATATGGTTAAATGACTTGTTAGATTTATGTAACCCTTTTAAAAATTACATAATCTTTATGCATAATTTTTTCCCTTAAATGGGATTTAAAAATAATAAATTAAATTTAAACCTAAGGATAATCAATATCATACCCATATGTAACAAATTAAAAAAACCATTTTTATAAGGATTTAAATAATAAATACCTTTACATGAACCGTTCACATAAAGGTAATCCCCGAGTATCTTTGCTCACCCAATAGTAATGCCCTGGTTACCATTAATCAGCCCTAATGCATAAGAGTATGTTTTAAGTTACCATTACATAAGAGATTATGTAAGGGTGAAAACATTCTCCATATTTACCAAAAATAGGATAAATGAGTCTCTATATTCATAATTCCTCATTTTCAACACATGATTTTATAAATCTAAATCATTGGTTCCCTCTAATACAACTAAAAGATATTTTAGATTCTAATAACATTTATTATAAAATTCAAAAGAATTTTTAAACTATATTTATGATGATATCCCATGAAATAATTAGGAAAATGGTCATAAAACTAGAAATAACGAACTTCTACTATAAATTAGAATACCATACACCAAAGAGCATCATTTACATCATCATCATCATATTGTTTTTTAATGATCATTGAGAGGAGAAATCATCCGACCTCTATAGTGTATCTAAAATAATATCTAAATCATCATACTTTTTGATTATATTCAACTTTCTTCCATGGTATTGTGGTACATCTAAAGGAAAAGGAGCAAGATTAAAGAGGGCATTGAGTCCCTAAGAGCCACTGGATGAATATCCACACACCATTCCATCTTATGGATGTATGGGTTATATAGAACCTAGGGATTATCTTGGATGATTTATACATTGTATCATGTAATAGAACACATTTATAAATTCCATGGTGAGTTTATTCATTTTATGAATTCACACCTTGTACATTTCATATAGATATGAAAAAAATCCATTTAATGATAACTTACATGGGTAAAACAATAAATGATAACTATTTATTATTTTTAGGTAATCACATATTTTTTAAATTAATATACAATAATTTTCATGAAAATAATAATTTCCAAGATATATATACATACATATATATATATATATATATATAATTTTGTAGGTAAATCTCAATCACTAACATGAATCAATTTGAAAAATAACTGGATCAAGGGTGACTGGACATCTTCTATACCTCCCCATATCAAAGGTATACTTCCTAACCATTGGGAGAATATACCTCCATATAATATTAGAAATGAAAACAAAAATAACCAATAATATCCAATAAGTAAAAATAGATCACAAAAAAATATAATATTCTATAAGGAAAAAAGAATGCATCATCAAGAATATATTCACTGATTGACCACTTTATCGGTCACCTATACAAGGTGCGAAAATGAAATAAAACCCAGAAAGTCTTAAGAATTATACCATGAGACTCACCTCATCCCAGCCTCCTAACTCCATCCAAGCTATATGGAGAAATGATCAAATACAATGCCTTTCCCCAACTAGTATCTTTTACTAGTGAGAGGTCTTATTGGGTACCAATATACCATAGACACCTATGTTATGGGAGTAAAACTCTGTAAAGAATTAAAAAATATATCCCTTACATAACTAGTAAATGAAATAAAAGTGTATGTGATTTGACTTGACAAAAACCCATTTTATATAAATAAATAAATAAAACACTATCAGGCCTTGGGTTTTATAGAAGCAGCCAAGACTGGTCATACATGCTTTGACCAGTGCCAATGTTTCTTTAAGCACATCATGTAATTAAGCCAACAAATGTAATCACCCCAGGTTTAAACTCCCCATGGTATGCATGTAATAAAAACTCAAGGTCTAAATCACCTTTGTATATAAAATTTAAATTCATGGGGCTTGACTCATCATAGTATATTGGAGACAAATACCCTGGGCCTGGATCACACCATAATACATGAAATAAAAACCTAAGGTTATGATTCCCTAGTATATAGGCTTAAGAACTTACTCCAAATGAATCTATTCTAAAATATCCAAATTTATATATGGGTCACTTCCCCTACCCTTGAATTAAATGAGTGTTTCAAAGGTATCTTATGTTGTGTGGGGGATTGCATTCCCTGGAAATGAATCCAATGTATACTAGGGGGAATCCTTCATCCCCGAAACACAAATCCATTTATCGGAGGGGGGATCGTATCCCCAACTCAGAAATAACTCATAAAAAACACCCAAGTACTTTTTACCTCTATTGATCTAGGTGTTAGGATTCAATTAAGATGATGATACATACCACCTTGATGTTGGACCCTACATTCACAAAATAAAAAACATCCTAGGGTTTATAATCCCTAGGAGATAAAATATCATAAAAAATAAAATACGGAATATTACATATACTCAGGGAATCCATCATCCCAATATCGTGTTAAATAAAAAATGATCACTCTAGAGAATCCAGCATCATTAAGACCTCATTGTGATACATTACATTACACTTTTAATTAAATTATTCTTGCTTCACAAGAATTTAGAATTCCATTTGTCATGTAATTTCATTTTTTTAAATTTCACCGAAGTAATTTTCATGCCTATCACTAACACACTAGCTCAATTGAAATACCCTCGCTAGGGACTATATGAATTGGGCAGCTACAAAGGTCCCTTTAGTCACAAAACACACATGGGATACCATACACAGGTGTATAAACTCAGATCTTATTTTTAGGTATGTTTTTCCTTTTCTGGTCATTTTTGATAAAAAGAGGATATTCATGATATTTTTTAAGTACACACCATGTACTGCCTTGCAGCAGGAGGCCATGTTCTAGTAATGTAGTAGCCACACATATGGCCATGTGGGAGTGACTTGGTGACTACTTAAAGCATAGTGCGAAAAAGGCGAGTACACGATGTGTACTTCAAAAGTACACGCTGTGTACTTTTTTAATTAAACGCATCGAGGTCACGTCTAATCAACAAAAACACCCCCTTCTTTATTTGTCTCATTAAGGAGCCCTGTACCACCGCAGATATTCGATGAACCCACGTGCCTTCATCCCCCATCCAAATAGAACACTGTTGGTTGCTTTGGAATCACATCGGTGAGTTCTCTCTTCTCCTAGAGCATCGTATTTTTATTTCTCCTCTCTCATGAGATATCATGGGTTGAACCTTTTATATTTTTTTTGTTGATCTAAGATGTTCAAATCAGATTCATGCTTCGAGGTTCACATTTACCGATATCTTAACCTTGAGGTAGGTGGTTTTTTCCATTCCTCTTGATTTCTTTGAGTATTATGTGAAAATTCCACCAATACACTTGAACGGGGTATTGAGTGTTTACCGTTTTACCCCTGTTGATTTTACCGTCATTCCTATATGCTTGTGTAGAGGTAATTTGGTTGCGAATAGGGGTGATTGCTATGCTTTGGATTTTTTGGCCTTTTATGTTATGTTTACGACTGTTTGGTCATGTTTAGCAAGTTTGGTTCCCTTGCCTATTTTGCACGTCTGTTGCTATAGGATGGAGAGTTTGTATTCTGACATGGTTTTTATTCTGTAGACTATTTATCTAAGTAGTTCGATATGTATACTATGAAATATTACACTTCAATGCTCGTTGACCTACACGTGGCCGTGAGAACCTGGTGTAGTAGACTGTAAGGGGAATTTTCATGGTGAGCTTTCTCAAAAAGACTTTGAGAACTTTTTTCTATAACGGGGATTGAACGAGTGATAATCCTTAGTGATCCTAGAACCACTTGGGGAAATAAGAGGAATTGAATGAGTGATCTCCCTCAGGGAGTCCTTGATTGCTTTAGACTACAAGGGGTTTGACCGAGTGAGCATCCTCAGAGATTCTTTGATTTTAATCCTAAATTATTTGGACTATAAAGGAAATTGATGGTGAGTTCTTCCTCAGAGAGTCTATGAACGACCTGGGATATAATGGGAATTGACTAAGTGAGCATCCTCAGAGATTCCATGACCTTGGGGATATTAGATGAATTGACCGTGTGAGCTTCCTCAGAGAGTTTCTGACTACCTTAGACAATAAAAGGAATTGACTGTGACTACTTATTAAGAGAGTCTTCATATACTAAACTAGAGAGGATAGGTTGTGTGCACTTACTAGAGGGTTACTGTGCTTGATTGATTGTTTGAACTGTGGAAATGTTTACTGCTATGAACCATCATGTTTACTGTTTTCTATACTTTTACTTTCCATATATTCAATGACTCTTAGGCATAGATCATTGGGTAGTTGCCTACTAGGATTTAGTCTCACACCCTATTTGGACCATGCGTTTGGGCCCAAAAAGATTATATTTCTATAGGTACAGATAAGGGAAAGTGACCTTCTACTTCAGGTACTTTACTTGTTGTTGTGCTGGAGAGCATGGGACTATGCCATGGCTTGCAATGACGAGGAGTTAATCTGTTTTATTTTTCACTTTGGTTTAGCACTGTTTGAATTTCCAGCATTGTGACTTGTTTGGATGTTTTCTTCGATATATGTATCATTCATTATTATATATATATATATCTGTGTGTGTGTGTGCTCCAGTTGTTCATTATTCTAGTCTTCCGCTGTTTACTTTTGTAGGATATTTACTACTTCCGCTATTGTATGTGTTTGTTTACTTCTACTGCGCACTCTTCCAATGAGTGTATAGTTTCCACACTGTCACACCCAAGGCCCTCGCTGCTAGTCGGCATCCTCTGGCATGTGGGTAAATGAACTTGAGGCCTTATGACCTACCAGGTATGGGGTGACTCTTAGTGGATTCCGGAACCGGGGCATTACAAAGTGGTATTAGAGAAATTATTTTCTTTTGATTTACTGTTTGGAGCCTATAGCCAGTGATAGAAAGGAATAGGTACTTGGTAATAAGATGTACCCAGGAGTATCTAACTCCTGCACAGGGAATAGCCAATCTATCTCTTTAATTGAAATTTTCTTCTATTGCAATTATTACAGTTGATTTGATTTCACCATGAGTGATTCACACGATTTGTGCTGTTGTTGTTGATATTATTGAGGTTCTATTTCTATTGCAACCCAATTATATGAGGGTATTCCATCTCATGAATTATATAGGAACTTTCTAGAAATCACATGTCATTCATTTTTTTCATGAAAACTAGGATGCATTAGTGGTTGCATGTTGTTATGATACATGATGTGTAAAATATGCATGTTTTTGTGATAGCTACCTTGAATGAAATACTTTCTGTTTGATAGTGTATTGTTTTGTATAGAGATTTGCGTGATTTGACACCATATTTTGGTTCTTGAGGTGTTATGGGCCCTCATGGACAAGAATTTTGTGGATCATTGCTCTGTTTTCCATCGTATAACAAGTATAAGATGCTAGGCTTTGATTTGTGGGGTTTATGGGCCCTCAGGGATAGGAATTTGGAACTTTCAGGGTTCTTTTTAGTGCTTTATAGGTTTAAGAGTATTTTCTAAGGCTTAATGTCATGAAAAACCTAGAATACACACTGTGTACTGTTATGTAGAAGCCATGTGTTCTTCTGTTCAGGAAGAAACTGTTTTTCTTAAGTACAGGATGTGTACTTTATGTAAACTCCATGTAGTCTCTGACTGTGTCGTAGGCCGTGTGGGCAGAGACACAAAATGGGGAAAATATGGTGGGAACACGCTGTTTACAAGATGAACATGCCATGTAGTGTCGACCCTATTTCTTCCCTTGTAACCAACAACACGTATTGATAAGACCTTAATCTATACACGCTGTGTCCACATTGAACACAGCATGTAGTCTGAACCAGGTACCCGACCGTGTAACAAACAACATTGGTCATTGTTATCCTTTCTCATATACGCCGTCTCTATCTGGAACACTCCGTGTAGTGTGAGCTGTGTGTTAGGCCTTGTCAAGAACAACATGGGCTAGGTGAAGCTTATCTAGTACATGTTGTGTATTCTGTAAACACAATGTGTAGTTTTGTCTTAGGAGAGTCATGTGGCTTAACCATGTAGAAGGACATAGGCAGGGTAAGAGGATTCAAGTACACACTGTGTGTTAATATAATACACCTTGTGTTTGGGGTGTTACTCGACTAGTTTATGTAGGAGTACACACCCATGTAAATGAATTTCGGGAACACTTTGTATAGGAAATGTACACGCCATGTAGTCATGTTTTAAAAAACATGAGTGCTTTCTTTCTCTAGTTACCTTCTTACACCCATTATTATCAGTCCTTGATAATCTTGATCTATGATGTGTGATTGAACATGCAGAGTCATGCCAACACGAAATCCTCCGATTGTGCACAAGTTTCTAGATTGTTATCAGACATGGGACATGGCTGATTAAGGACTACCTACAGATCCTCTAGTTGTGCCAGCCTTGGCACTAGTCATTGTACCTGACATAGGTGCTGATGTACTATTCAGGAAGGGATTTCTTAGGAGGATTCTCGCCATTCAAGGATTTCCACCTCCTGACCCGCTGATGGCTGATTTAATGTGGGTCTTCCCGAAATAGCACGCTCCTACTTTATCATGGGATGGACAACCTCAGGCTGCAGAGTCCTTTCTTGAATCCACGCTGACGATTTTTGAGCATCTGGAGATACCTCCAGAGAAGAGGGTTAGATCACTACCTACATGCTTTGAGACTCTGCCAAGAGGTGGGGGGATGTGATCTCACAGGCGAGCTACCAGCAGAATATGGCTGGGGAATAGTTTCGGTGCATCTTCTATGATTACTTATGTCCGGAGACCTTGAGGGATGATTGAGCCCAAGAGTTCATGAGTCTGGAGCAGGGTACTCTTTCTTTTATGGAGTATTCCACACACATCCTAGAGCTACAACATTTCACACATACTCTAGGAGGTGATGATTTGTTCTTTGCACGAAAGTTTGAGAACAGTCTAAGACACGACATCCTATCCCAGGTGACCATCTATAGGTTGAATTTTCTATCTTCTATTGTCAACTAGGCACTGATCAGAGAGCCCATGCTGAGGGATTCTGGGGATATGAGCCAGGACGGTTCGGCATCCTGAGTTAGTGCTCCACCAGCTGATGGCAGGAAGCACCATAGGGAGACTACATGTAGAGATCAGGGTAGGCGGGATGCATCTTCCAGTAGCATGGTGCTATGCTACTAGTGTGGTAGAAGCGGGAATACGAGGCCATGTTGCCCGAGAGACCCTTTGGAGTTCTGATCTTGTGGTAATATAGGCCATCTTCAGCACTTTTTTCAATTCTCACCAGAAGATGGTGATAGGGGTTCTTCTATGACACCGTGTTTAGGTGTAGTGCCACTTGTTCCTCACTAGTCTGGGAACTAGAGTTCTTCCGGTCGTTTGGGCTAAGGTGGAAGTTGTGGCCGTGGTAGTCATTCACTGGCTCTTTAGCGACAGTAGTTTGGATCAGCACAGAGTGGTCAGGAAGGGTCATAGGGCAGCGTCATAGGCCAAACTTTTGCAGTCGAGCAGTCCCCACAGAAGTAGGATCCGAGACCGTCCACAGTTCAAGGTACGATCATTGTAGCCTAAATTTTTTCATCAGCTCTTTTTGACATAGTTACTTCCCATAGAATTATATCTATTACTATTTTAGAGAGCCATGGCCTCTATATCTTTTACTCTGCTGATATCTTGATGATAGACACACCATTGGGGACTAGAACAGCTATTGTACATCAGTGCAAATAGTGCCCACTAGAGGGCGGTGTATGTTACTTTGTATAGAACCTCTATGTCCTTGACATGACATGCTATGATGTTATTCTCATAATGGAATGACTAGTTCCATTTGAGGTTGTCATTGATTGTTATCTCCATAGGGTGAGTTTTGTATCAACAGAGGGTGAAACCTTTCTTCATAAGAGATAATGGGATGTCCAGGAGAGCAGAGCATGTCCAGAGCTTCAGGGGCTGGGAGGAGTTACAGCACATATAGCTAGTCTATATCTGGATGACCAGGGGTCCTCACAGTTAGATTTTCCTCTACTGGTGGATCATTTCAGAGATGTATTCCTAGAGTACTTTTTAGGTTTTCCTCCAAATCATGAGGTAGAATTTTCTATTGATCTAGTGCCAGGAGCGACAACTGTGTCCATTCCTCCTTATAGGATGGCTAAACCAGAGTTGTAGGAGATCAAGAAGTAGTTGGAGGAGTTGCTAGCAGAGGGTTTCATCTGACCCAGTAATTCTCTTTGTGGTTCCCCTATCCTATTTGAAAAGATGGTGGATGGTACCCTCAGGATTTGTGTGGATTATCGAAAGCTGAACCAGTTGACAGTCAAGAACTGATTCCCCTTGTCTATGATTGATGATCTCTTTGATCAGCTTTGAGGAGCCCAGGTGTTCTTGAAGATTTAATTGAGGTCCGGTTATCATCAGTTTCACATTAGACTTTCAGATTTACCTCTTATAGCCTTCCAGAGAAGGTATAGAATATACAAGTATATGGTTATGCCATTCGGTCTCACGATCACGCCTGAAGTATTCATGGCACTAAGGAACCGAGCGTTGCATCCATACTAGGATTCCTTTGTGCTTGTTTTCATGGATGATATCTTGGTGTACTCTCACAATATACATGACCATGATACCCATCTATAGATTTTGTTGAGTACACTGAGGGAGAATCAGTTATATGAAAAGCTCTCAAATTGCCACTTTTGGATGGATCAGATTCTCTTCCTGGGTCATATTATCTTTGAGGCAGTTGTATTAGTAGACCCAAATAAAGTGAGAGTTGTAGTCTCCTTGGAGAATCCTAAGAAAATATTTGATTTGTGGAGATTTCTAGAGCGGCTGGATACTACAGATGTTTCATACAAGACTTTTCATTCTTAGTAGCACTACTGACAAATCTAAATAAGAAGGGTACAATGTTCTTATGTTCAGAATCTTTTGAGTCATCCTTTCAAGAGCTGAAAAGGATGTTGACATCATCACAAATACTAGTCTTGCTAGAGTCGGACATGAGCTATACTATTTACTGTGATGCGTCAGGTATTGGGCTAGGAGCTGTGCTTATGCAGGGAGATGGAGTCATTGCATAAGGGTATCAGCAGTTGAGGCCACATGAGAGGAATTACACGACACACGATCTGGAGTTGGAAACTATTTCTCATGCCCTATTCTGTTGGAGACATTATCTTCTGGGAGAGAATTTTTTGGTTTTCTACGACCAAAAAAGTCTCATGTACAGCTTCACTCAGTGTGATCTGAATTTGAGATAGCGCAAGTTGGTCGAGTATCTTCAGTCTGTTGACTTTGACCATGCCTACATGCCTGGGAAATGCAACACAGTGGTAGACACATTGAGCAGGAGGACTCATATATTGACAGTTTAGGAGGCCAGCAGTGAGTGGAAGTTTATGAATCTATTCTCTGAGTTTCATTTGGAGGTGAACGACAGTCAGGGGCAGACTTTTCTATCGTCTGTAGCTGGTACCTCTACTCTTCTTGATCGAGTTCGAATGAGGTAGCTATCAGATTATAAAGGCCTATTACTAAGGGGGGGTGTATCAAGAGAGGACCCTATTCCTGGATGGAGCATAAGTGAGGATGAGGTCTTGCATTTCAAGGGTCGTGTATGGGTGCCATTAGACATACACGAGGAGATGATGTAGGAAATTTATTCCTCATTTTGGGTAGTTCATCCTATCGTCATCAAGAATTATTTTTAACTATACCATTAATATCGGTGGCCAGGTGTAAAGAGGGATGTTGTTGGTTTCTTCATGAGATATTCCACTTGTCAGCAGGTTAAGGTGGAGCTTTAGCGACCATCAAGGATTTTACATTAGTTACCCATTCCCGAGTGGATGTGGAATGACATAGAGATGGACTTCGTGATCGGTTTTCCAAGGTTGCCTCTGGAGAATGATGTTGTTTGGGATGTCATTGAAAGAGTCATGAAGGTTTCTCACTTTTTTCCAATCAAGGATACGTTCAGTTTTGAAGATATGGGACAGTTGTAAATCCGAGAGATCATACATCTTCATGGGGTTCCACATTCTCTTGTTTCATAGAGGGATAGACATTTCACTTATCGAATCTGGATGGGTCTACTGAAGGATTTGGGTACACAGGTACATTTGAGTACTTCTTACCACCCCCAGATAGATGGGAAATCCGAACATATGATTATGGTTCTTGGGGATATGCTCTGAGCAAGCATTCTGGATTTTAGAGGTTCTTGGGAGAAGCATATACCTCTAGTTGAGTGTTCCTACAACAATAGTTTTCAAGCAAAATTTAGATGAAACCTTATAAGGCTTTGTACGGTAATCTATACCTAACACCCTTATTTGGCTGGAGGCAGGAGAGGCAGCATTGCTGGGACCTCGTCTTGTTTAGGAGACCACATAACAGATAGAGTTGATTCAGAACAGGATGACTACTACGCAGTCTCAGCAGAAGTCTTATGCTGATCAGAGGATATATCCTCTGGAGTTCGAAGCTGGGGATCAGGTATTTATGCAAGTCAAAATGAGGTTGGGGCACAAGAGGATTTGGAGACAGGGTAAGATATCGACGAGGTACGTCGGGTAGTTTGAGGTGTTGGAGAGAGTTGGGCCAGTTGCCTATCAGTTGCAGTTACATCAGAGGTGTCGAGCTATGCATGATGTCTTCCATGTTTCTTAGCTTCGACATTACTTCTCAGTCCCATATCATGTCTTCCAACCCAAGGAGGTTGAGTTGGATGTGGGTGCATCCTTTGAGGAACATCCTATCCGGATCTTTGATCATAATGTGAAGGTTCTCCATGGCCGGTCTATTCCTCTAGTACGGGTGATTTGGTAGCATGGGTGTGTACAAGACGAGACTTGGGAGAGTGAGGGAAACATGAGATCACAACGGTTGGAGTTGTTCAGTGTTTCTTCTTCTATGTCGTGCAAGGGAAATTCTGGGACAAATTTCTTTAAGGGGGGAAGTTTGTACGAAACCAGATATTCTTTTCAGGTAATTTTTTCCTATTCAGGTCATTTTTTAGAAAAAGAGGTAATTCTGGAAATTTTCTAAGTACACATTGTGAACTTTTTGAGTACACGCCGTGTACTGCCTTGCCGCAGGAGGTCGTGTGCTGGTCATGTAGTAGCTATACATACGGCCTTCTGGGAGTGATTTCGAGGCCGCTTAAATCGGAGTACGGAAAAGGAGAGTACATGATGAGTACTTCAAAAGTACATTCCATGTACATTCTTTTTTTCATTAAACACACTGAGGTCACGTCTAATCAATAGAAATACCCCCTTCTTCATTCATCTCGTCCAGGAGCCTCGTACGGCCACGAATATTCGATGAACCCCTGAGCCTCCATCCTTCCCCCATATCCAACATCGTTGGTTGCATTGGAATCGAATTGGTGAGTTATCGTTTCTCATATAGGATCATCTTCTAATTTCTACCCTCTTGTGAGATATCATGGGTTGATCTTTTTAGATTTTTTTGTAGATCTTCAACGTTCTAAGGAGATTCAAGATTCGAGGTTCACATTTAGCGATCTACTAACCCCGAGGAAGGTGGTTTTGGCCTTTCCGCTCAATGTCTTTGAGTATTATGTGCAAATTCAACCAATACCCTTGAACATGGTATTGCATGTTTACCTTTTTACCCTTGTTGGTTTTCCTGCCATGCTTGTATGATTGGGTAGAGGTAATTTGGTTATGAATATGGTTGATTTCTATGCTTTGGATGTTTTTCCCTTGCATGTTCAGTTTACAACCATTTGGTCATGTTTAGCCAGTTTGGCTACCTTCCCTATTTTCCATACCTGTTGTTGTAGGATGGAGAGTCTATATTCTGACATGCTTGTTATAATGTAGACGTTTTAGGCAAGTAGTTTTGTAGGTATACATAGCCATATTACAATGCTATGCTCATTGACCAACACAGGGTCGTGAGAACCTAGTGTAATAGACTATAAGGGGAATTGACTGGGTGAGCTTCCTCAGAGAGTCATTGAGAACTTTTGGCTATAAGGGGGATTGACCAAGAGAGCATCCTTAGAGAGACTAAAACCACTTGGTGCTATAATAGTAATTGACCGAGTGAGCTTCCTCAGAGAGTCCTTGATTGCTTTAGACTATCAAGGGATTGACCGAGTGAGATTCCTTAGAGAGTCTTTGATTTTATTCCTTAACTGTTTGGACTATAATTGGAATTTATGGTGATTTCTTCCTTAGAGAGTCTATAAATGACCTAGGATATAAGGGTAATTGACCGAGTGAGCTTCCTCAGAGATTCCTTGACCATGGGGCTATAAGTGGAATTGACTGCGTGAGCTTCCTTAGTGAGTTCCTGACTTCCTTACACTATAAGGGGAATTGACTATGAGTGCTTCCTCAAAATGTCTTCATATTCAGAAGTAGAGAGGATAGGTTGTGTGGAATTCCTAGAGGGTTACTATGCATGATTGATTGTTTGATTGGTGGAAATGTTTACTGATTAGCACCTTATTTTTTACTATTTTTTGTAGTTTTATTTGCCATATATTCCCTGACAATTAGGCACAGATCATTGGGTGGTTGCCTACTGGGATTTAGTCTCCCACCTTGTTTGGGCCATGATTTTGGGAACAAATAGATTATTTTGCTGTAGGTATAGATATGGGCAAGAACCCTTATACATCAGGTTCTTGACTTGCTGTAGAGATTGAGAGAATGGGACCAAGCCATGGATTGCAATGCTGAAGAGTTTATCTGATGTTTTTTTCACTTTGGTTTAGCACTGTTTGTATTTCCAGCATTGTTACTTGTTTGGCTGTTTTTCTAGACATATGTATCATGAATCATTATATATATATATATATGTGCCCCAGTTGATCATTACTCCAGTCTTCCGCTGTTAACTATTGTTAGATATTTAGTACATCCATTATTGTATGTATTTGTTTACTTCCACTATGTACTCTACCAATGATGGCATACTTTCCCCACTATCACACCCAAGGTTGTCATTCCTAGCCGGTAGCCTCTGGCGTTTGGGGATGTGATCTTGAGTCCATATGAAAAACAAGGTACGGGGTGCCTCTGGGTGGCTTCTGAAACTGGGACGTTACAATGGGGTCCTATTGTCCACTTTGAATCACTAGTCCAAGACCATAATGTAGAGGTACAATGTCCGTTGACATGTCTCAAATCATATCATGGACTTATTGGTATGCCTAGTCTATAATGTTCACCATTGGTTTATAAGGTGATACCGATGGCTCAGTATCTATTGATTTTAACTATTTCCAGTCTCAGGTAAGCCACTATGGAATACCCGTATAGGTATTTTAATCCATACTCATTAATTTCATTCGAATACATAAAATTCAATTCACGTCACTTTCATGCCTATATATCTCATAAGACAATATTTTTTCCTTGATCCCTCATCCATCAATGGCCTATGTATCTTTATGGGATAAAGGGACCATCAAAGACATTGAACCTTAATTCTACCCATTATATTTATTTAATTGTTTTTGAAAATATCCTTTTGATAATTGGAATAAAATTAAACAAAAGAAATATTCATAAATACCCTAGAGAATGTACATAAATCCTCTTACATTTTATCGATGCCTTTCCCTTTTGAGAAAAATCCGACCATCGTGGTTTTGGCCTTCTCAAGCCTAACTTGTTATCGCCCCTCATCACTATAATCTATAAAAAGCATCCATGACAATTAATAAATTATTACATCATATAATTTATCATTAATGTCAAAACAAAAAATAAAAATTTTACATTAAACTAATAAATTTATTCATAATCACCGAATGACATAGTGTCTGACAATGTCATACACAAACAACAACAAACAGCACCCGGAGGGTTTAGAAAACACCGCAGACATCATCCCAAAATTCCTAGAAACTAGAATACAGTTACACAGAATTTTAGTTCAATTTAAAAGAAAACCCTTAAAAATTTATATGGTGATGTACCTTTGTCAAATATTTAAGTAACAACATGAAGATATCATCATAGGACGTCATCAATATGTTTTTGGAGAAAACCTCATCAAACCCAATAAATTTCACCATGATATTGTGAAATCAGCATCAACCCATAAATGAAATTTATTGAAATTACTGGAGAAGTAATCGAAAGAAAAACTGTGGAATAATGGAAAAACATACCCAATATCACCATAAAAATACACAATAAATCACACCATTGAAGGGGAACTAATGTAGAGAGAGGGTTCTGGGTGTGTCACTTGATAAAATGGACTCCCTCACCCCCGATTTATGTTAATACCAGACATGGGGCTGGTAAATTAACAATCTACCCCTGCATAAAAAATCTAAATAGGCACCACCAATGTGTTGGTCCTAGATCAATGAATTTTTTGTGAGCCCTGGAAGCATACTGGGATCTTACGCAGCCCATTGGTTTCTTAGTGGTTGTTACAACAACTGAACACTGTGACCCCTACATTATTTCTCTTAGGAGCTCCCATGCTTCCTTATGAGCCTTATTCCAATTATCATACAACCTCATAGAGATATTAAAAATACTAGAATTATTTCTAAAGATAAATTCAAAATATGACACCAGAGTGGGCCAAAATTGGAATTCTCATTACATTTTCAAACTCTTATGGAAACCAGGTATTATATAGTCTAATATTGAGTTTCTTTCACATTGAATTCTGTAAATGGGAATATTTTTTGTGAAAATTAACTAATATTATTTTAAATACTGAGATAGGCCATGTATAGATAGAGTTGGTTTTCTTATGAATATTTTCTAAAAAGAATTTTGTTTCACCCTTGTCTCATGAATTGATGGAGAAAATTGAAATTGGATGAGAACAAGGGGAGAATATTAGTTTCTTAAATTCATTATACTAAATTTTATGTGATAATCTTCCCCATGGATGTTTATTATCAATAATGTGGAAAATAAATTTTCATGTCTAGTCATCAATTTCAATTAGGGTAAACATTTTCCATCCTTTTAATTTATAGATAGTTATGGGATGATAATATACATTGACTTGAGGAAATAAACATGGAATTTATAATAAAACAAATTGAGGATAATGAAGTGTCCTTAGATTTAGATAATCATACATTGTAATTATTTTCAATTAGTGAGTATCCATATATGATGGGAAGACATTGTAGATCAATTTAATGAGCAAGTAACTTATATTATAAAAAGTGAGTAAAGAGAATTCCCAGGAAATATAGTTAATAAATGGAAGTGATTAGAAGATTCCATTGAACATGAAAATGATAAATTATTATATATTGGAAAATGTGCATGAAGTGACCAAACATTTGTTGTGGGTAATGATGTTAACTGTTGACTTCCATGTGTATATCCTATTTACATGTGACGACTGTAGAGTTAATCAAAATTTAATAGAAAGATATTTAATATCATCGTTTTATATAGACTATTTTGGTAAGGATATGTTGTGAAACCCTCAAGTTTGGTGCTTCAATATTAGTTTATGTTGTATTGAGTGATAACAACACTAGGCAATATGATCCAAATTTATAAGTATTTCCCAAATTTTCCAAAACCAATGCTTACTAGATTTAAAATCAATGATCTAGGGCTAATGTATTGGGTGAAATAACAAGATATGGGGATCTTAAAGTGGTAGCCGGTAAACACCAGTGTTTTTAGGAACCTTTAACAGGGAAGAAACATAATGAAAAGGTGAATGTAGATGGTTTTGACTATATAATTTCAATTTAACCCTAGGTTGAAATGAACTTGGAGGTTTTAAAAATTTTGTATGAAGACGAAATAGAGAAGTAAAACAAAAGAAAAAAATCCTACATTGGAATAAAGAGGCGGGGAAAAAACTTTTAAGGATGATGTTACAGATTTAAAGATGGAATCTATCCCAAAGGATCATGGTACCAACGTACTTCATCCCAATAATGGATATTCACCTAGATGTACAAATGAAGAAATTACTCCCCATGCTCAAACAACAATCCCCCTTGTGAATTAAAAGGAGGAAGTGGAGGAATATGGTTTTCACATCAAAGCATCAATAGAAGATAAAATCTAGAAGGAGGATATAAACACAAATATTGTCACCAAGGAACAAGTGGTAAAGACTGATTCACATTCATGAATATTTTTTTGGTATTTAAATAAATTGAAGATTAGTACAGAGGTGTTTATCAATAGTAGGTAAATTATGAACTCTTTATTTTATGAGCTGATACATAAGTATCCAAAGAGGTGTAAATTCACTATAATTTGAATTTTTATTGGATTCATAATTTTATGAATTTATGTTTGTATTGGGATCGTACAACGATCACCATTATGGCTTAATCTTTTTTTTAGGACACCACTTCCCATTAAAAATTTATTTCATGAAGAAGAATAAAAAGATAATTTTTAGAAAAATATGATAAAGAATTTAAGGAGTTATATTTTTTCAATATGATGTAAATATTGATTAAGTACACTTGGATAAAGGCTGGATAAAACTAATTTTAAATGGGGGAAACCCTAAACCCATTTAAAGGAAATAAAAAATTTGATATTTCATTGTTCAGTGTAATAATAATATCATTGGAGTGGGTAAGAATCAACTCAACTAAATGAAATTTTATAAAAGTAAGATCCATTGATTCCTAAGAAATATTCTACTCTTGTGAAATAATTCTCTCCTTGATTGGTACGCATCATCTAGAACAATGTATGCCTGATGTATGTCCTGCGTAACATTTTTATGGACCTATATATGTATAATCTATAACTTAATAAAAATCTTTTAGTTTTTGTATTAATGTATGATGTTATCATAAAAATAATCTATCCATTCATAATAATAGTTTATATTTGTGTAATAATCATTATTCATATTGAAAAAATAAGTTTTTATATTTAATATATAAAGATGAAATTCCAAATTTATGATAAAAACACTAATATTGAATGTTATAAATAAAAAAACAACTAAAAAAGAGAGTGATTAATGATAGTTTAATGATTAGGTTTATCTTCAAGTCTATGATAGGGAATATCATGTTTTAAGAGAATTTTATCCAGATTAAAAGTGTTTAAATGAATTTCTTCTACTTTCAAGAATATTTCAGAAGGAAATATAATAATGCTTGGGTTGTACATAAATGAATTAAATATTCCAAAAAATGTTGGTATTCATTATATGTATAAATAAATGTGATGAGATTTATGATTTTGTGTACAAGATCAATCAAATATTTATACAGGATTAATGAGAGTGTTCCCATACAAAAAAAATTGAAATCCATAACTACTTACATATATTTAAATAGTCTTATTTATATTTAGGTACATCTTATACAGGTTGAATTTGAGGAAAAATAAACCATATCCTATTAATATATGGAATAATAGTTACATATTTAGTTTATTTTCAAAAACGAGAATGAAAATAATAGAAGAAAACATAGTGTTTTTTAATGGAGAAACCCAAGTGTTACATTAAAAAATGATTATATGAAATCTATTGTTTTCTAAATATAATCAGATTTGATTTATAAAAATATAATTCCATTTTTTGTAATTTGAGTAGACTCAATAGAAAATAAAGTAGACACTTTTACATTTTGAGTCCAAGTCTCCCGACGAACCTATTTTATCCTATATAAAAATAAAACACATATCAAGTATGATATACCAAAATGTGTTTGGAATGAGAGAGAATTTGATTCCATCACTATCTGAAAGATAATTAGAAGTCAACATACCACTATATATCTTGAGTAACAATCTAGAGCAGCCGAACCCATGATAAATAGAGAACTATTTTGGTTTCAATAAAAAATAAGAGGTTAACTTTTACATCAGGTCATGTATAGTTGAGGTGGAGAAAATATAAAGGATAAGTTCATGAAATTGATGTTGAGTGAGATATGATAAAATTTTATGCCTAATATTTTCATTTTCCTTGTTTTATTATTCATAAAATTCAATTTCAAGAGAGAATTTTGGAGTTGTACAATGAATAAAGGCTGAATTGCCTGAGTTTTGTATAAATACATTCCGATTGTCAAAGAAAATTTTTATTAAGGGTGAAGATTATTATTTATGTGTTACATGACATCCCAATATAGTATTAGTGACATACATTAATAATATGAAATAATACATGAAACAATGGGTGTGATGATAGTTTCAAGACTGTGGGATATTGTATAAAGATTCCATTATTTGTGTAATATAGTTAAAGTTGTTCCCTAGTGTAATATGGTGATCAATTTTTTTTATAATATGTAAATATATGCTTTAGTATAATCAATTTTCAACCCACTATAGTTGATAACAAGATTATTATCAGAGAATTTGGTCCTCATCAGGAGTTGAAAATGATAAGGAGTTGGGTTACCATATTAGGTCAAACCTTTCCATCTTTACATTTAGTATCAATATAGTATATATGTGTATGGAAGAGTAATCTTAAAGAGACCAATTATCATCTTAATAGGTTATAGTGGATAAAAAAATTGGTGTTTTAAAAGGAAATAAAATACATAATAATTATTTTTGTGGAAAAATAATTTAACAACACTTGATCCACCCCCACATTATGAATAGATTCACGATCCTATTTTGACTTAGAGATCCAAATGTAATAAAATTCATAATTTTTTCTTTTCTGATATCACATAGAATTCGATATTATTTATGTATTGATTATTATATTAGGGAATTATATGTTATTTCACTCTAGAAGCCCATATATTAACATGTCCTTATGTTATCACTAGTCATTTCATGTCATCGAATTGTTTAACTTCCCTTATATACAAAACTTAAATAAATGGAAACTTAAAAGTGCAACTAACCATCTCTATGTTTTTGAATTGAGAATATTTTTACTTCGTGTTCATATATTTTTTATAAATATCATTATTTATAATTTTATTTTTTCTTAAGATCATTCAACATTAACCTTATCTTTCATTACCAAATAATAAAAGTAATTTATTTATAACTTTTCTATAGGAGAAATTTTCTATTGAGTGTTTCTCTCTCTATAAATGTTTCAAATCAATCTTCTTTTTTAGTATTTTTTCCAATAATACATTTTCACACCATATTATCTGTTTTTAGTTTAGAAGGTTCCACTTTATGTTTTCATAGTTTTCCAACATAATTTATATTATAATTTCTCTGTAAATTTTTCATTATGATTTTTTTAATAAAAACATAAAAGTATATTTCTCCATATTTTTTTGAAGAAATTTCAAAATGTTATTATATATTTTTGTTTAATATTATTCAAAAACCTTTAATGTTTATTATGCTACCTCGGTGATATTCTCTAATGATATTATCCACTTTATTTCTATAAATAGTTTATGATAATGTAATAATGATGTTTTCATGATACACATTTGATTCCCATGGGTTAATTTAGGTATGATGTAATTATTAATATTTTAACATTTGTATGAAACCGTTATGTATGGGTTATTATAATATGATATATGGTTTTTTATGTGTCTCCATTACCTTGGGTTAAAAATTATATCTCATGAGATTATATGTAAGGGAATGAAAAGTAAACCTAATCCACAAGGGGGATCTATACACTATGTCTATGGGATTAAGGAGTAAACCCAATCCACTATGGGACTCTATAGACAATATTTTTTGGAACGTGAAGTAATCCAAATAAACTAAGGGAATTTTACCACAATGTGGTGATGTCTTGGAGACAAGCCTACAAAAATAAAATGAATTCTACAATTATGTTTATCCCATACACTTTCTCCACATTATTTTTTTTATTTTATGTTATTATGGAACAATATTATGGAATTATATATCCACACTCATATTAAACATGTCCTATGTTTTTTTGAGGTTTTAGGCCATGAATCTAGGATTATAATATATGTTTTATTGGGTGTGATTCTCTTATGTTATGTCTGCAACGTGGCTATGTTGTCACACTAATATTCTCATATGATTCTATCTTATGCTATTTGATTGATATCTCCTATATTTAACATTTATATTTGATATCATCATTTATTATGTTTCCATTCTAAATGAAAATGAAGAAGTGTGTTAAACATTAGAAGTCTATAATGATATAATGAGAGCATATTATTTGTTAGTGATGTTCAGGAAATAATTTTAAATAATATTTTTATGTTGATAATCTCCAAAGGCACAAAAATCATGGTGTATTGAGGTTGTGTTAATTTGTGAGATGAAATTTAAAAATTTTGGGCTCTAAAATAAATGTTTAATATGCGTTAGTCATCTACAATGGAATCAAAGAATATGGGTATATGTTTTATTTCTAGCATCATATCAGGGAGTTGGGGTCTAGGGTGCTTCAGATAGAATTATAGTGTAGTTTAGTTATTTTTGGGGAATTATTGATGATAATGGGATGAAATTCATAAAACATTGTTTAAACTAAATTGGCAATTATTTATCTAATTATTTAAAAATTGAACCAAAATTGTATTATATGGAATATAAGATTGCATGTGATAATAAAACTTATGATTGATATTTCATATTGAAATGATTGTCTAAATTTTATTTTTTATGATATCATCATTAAAATTCATAACCATTTTTTAGTATTTTTTGTGAATAGGATCCTAAAAATGATGCATTGAAAGGTATATAGTTATAAAATACTATGTATTATAACCAAAAAAGGATCTATATTTGGTGAAAATAGTTCAAACTAATGAAAATATCAATATATATCTATTAAGAATAAAAATATGTTTTTCATAAGGTAGTGATTTAGATATGTAATTATAAATTATATCTTGAGTCATATCTACCATATAGATAACCTTATGTATTTAAAACAATGAGTGATGATTAGAATCACGACGACATAATTTATTTATGGGTAGTAGAATACAGGACCATGTGATTTTTTTATATATTTTCATTTCAGTATATTCTATATTGAATAGCCTGTATCACATGAAGAATTGAACTAAAAAATACCATGATATATTTTTATTACAATTAAAGATAATAGTTAAAAAAATTGATAGTATAATGTGAAAAATAATATAGAAAATTACCAGAAGATAAAAATATCAAATAAATAAAAATAAAATAATTAATTAGAATGCTTTACTATAAATATGTAATGAACCTAACTCCATCAACTTAGATCTATTATCTAATTTATTATATTGTCATACAATACAAGGAATCATATCTCGAAGGACTGTATATTTTATTATTCTTGGTAAACTATATACATAAATGATTCCCATATTACATTTGACTACCAAAACTACAACATAATTAATTATGAGAATATCATTATTCCCTCAAGCATATACTAGAATATCATTCGTAGAACAAATCCTGGGTTCCGAAGGAACGAAAAAATTAGGGTAAGATCAAATGAATAGTAAGTGTTTCATACAATGGAATATATAATTAGTAAATAAAGCATATTGAATAAGGCATAATCAATATGTCAAGGTAAATATATGAACACACATTCAATTTTTCAATAATGTAACTATAATGATTAGATAAGGAATAATAAATATATGAAATATAAATAATATAAAAATTATAACATATATTCAACAATTTGACTATCATGGTTACATAAGGCTTAATCAATATGGAATTGTCAAAATCTGAAACCACATGTATTTTAATTAATAAACTGATAATAAAAGGCATCCAAAGATAATATCCTTGTGAAAATATATTGGATAATAACAAATAAATTCCTAATGAAGGAAATTCTTAATTATTTTACATCATGGTATCATCCATCATGATACCTTCACTGTCAAGACCTTTTACAAGACTATTTAAAATATATGGGTAGGTATACACCAGAAACCCATTTAACTAATGATATACAACTGATTCATCTCACGAGACTACAAATACATGAAGGGGTTGTCTATAATTTGATCCCACATATATCATCTTGTTCAATGCATTCATCCAATATTGAATTATTGATTTAATTCCTGAACAACATTCCTTAACAATAAATTTCTGTATTGAGTATGGAATACCAATTAGAAATAATTTCCTCATTCAGTCATATAACATTCAAAGTAAAATACATTGTATTGAAATGATATCAATATTATGTAATAATTATATCCATGATAAATTATATGGATATTTATGTGAAATTTATTGACCAATAATAATATGAAAATGAATATATCTAGGAAAGGGTGAAGATTATAAAAAATAATCAAGAATGATAATGTTAATACTTCTCTTGGTAAGACTTACTATAAAAGATTCATAATGATAATAAGGATGGTATCAGAAAAAACATATACCCAGTGGATCATAAGTATTATAAAGGTATTATTTCGATGATGAATAAAAATACCATAAAATTTCATTAAAAACATTTTTAAGAAAAATAACATTTTTACATTGAAAATATATTTTTTAAACTAAAATTTCAAAAAATATGTTGAAAATAATTTTATTTTTAAATAATAATTGAAAAATATAAATTTATATAAAAAACATTGAGTGGTCATGAAGATGATAAATTCCACAAATTTAGTAGATGTTAAAACAAATATTATTTTCACATTTTCAGTATTTTCCAAATGAGCATTGTTTAGAAAAGGACATGAAGATTCCTTACAATTTTTTTAAATTCAAGAATGTGTAATAATGTATTTAATTAATCATTTAGGGAATATATAAACATTTTCTAAAACATTTATAAAAAATATGTATTTGAATCAAAAATAGTCTTCGACCAAAGAGAGAAATAAAGTCATATTTTTTTTAAAAAAAAATGTTTTCTCAATCAATTTAAGTACGAATGATATAAAAATAATAATATTTCATGATGATATCATGATTAAATAGACTAGAATATAATTAAATGGGTTTATTAGATAGTAATCAAATTATTTCCTTTATTTTAAATTCATGTATAAACAATCTCAATGATAATGATATTTTGAAACAAACCCTTACAAAAATCATGACATTGAATTGAGAATTAACAAATAAATAATTTTTTTATCAAAAATAAATCTAGATAAATATATTTAAATTAAAACAAAATATAATAAAAATTAATTACAAAAATAATCTTAGAATGTCAAACACAATGAAGAAGTAATATAAACAAATGAAAAAAATTGTGTTTTGAAAATCATTACCACATGGTAAATTTCAAGTGGGATAACCGTAGATTAAATAATAAAAATTAAAATGTAAAATAAAATTAATTAGGAATTATTCATTATATTATATAAAAAATGGTTAGTATATTATATATATATATATATATGTAATTATGTTTATAAAATTACAATATGCCTCTATGAAGGGGAATTTAGATGAAGTCCCTTACCCCACACTTAATTTTTGTTGAATGTGATTTAAACTCCTAAATAATGGTTTTAATAATGTTATTAATTAATTAGAGAAAAATATTTTTATTTATAATTTCATATATAATCTTATTATATTATTTTACCACCTATATGTTAACAATATTTCATTATTTTCCTTATTTCAAGTATTAATTAGCTTGTATTTCATGCATGTTTTGTCATGAAATTTAATGTTCTTGAAAGTATTATTTAGTAATATCATATACCAAATTATATTAATGTATAAAATATCATATATAATTCTTATATAAATTTATAATATCATTATTTAAATTTGAACATTAATAATAGATCACATCACATCATGTAGGTCGTGGGTCGTACGTACGCACAAGAGACATATCATTTATTTAACGAGCCAAAGGGTAAGGAATTGTGTGATATATTAATTTTAAAAAATAAATATCATGTCATATATATAACATATATTCTTTAAAATTTTCTTTATTATATTCCATAAATAGCGTAGGTGGGAAATGAATCACATCACCTCACGAGACGGTAGTCCATCGTACACACGAGCGATGTAATATTTATTTAAACAGATTGGAATGTATGAAGGTATATGTGATTATAAAATAATTTAAGAATAATAATATAATAAATATAAAATAAATGTGTTAAATCCATCATTATATCCATTTTTGAGAGGTGGTTATGGAAAACGAATTACATCAGTTCATGAGGTGGTAGTCCACCATAAACACAATTAACAGTTTCATTTCCAATTTGATGGAAGAGGATACAAATATAGGTCATTAAATTACGAAAATAAAAAAATTAATTTAATATACTTAGGATATTATATAATCACGTTTTAATAATTTCTAAAGGATATGGAAGAAGAAAAAAATTAAAAATTCTTGTTTAAGAATGTTACCTCTTCTTGGGAATACTTCGTTAGGTTTGAAAAAAAATATTTTAGAGGTTGGATTTATGATAAAACAAGGCTATAGGATCTAATTATAGAATTAATTAAGTGATTGGGTTGGGTATTTTATGATCCAATGGATTTGGATGTATGAATATGGTAGGATAAGGGGTGACCCTTTATAAGTGGAGGAGACGACACACGTGGAATTTTTTAAAAGAATCCATTACACGAATGATTATATCATGCAAAAAGACAAATAATGGGTAATTACTTTCTCTTAAACGTTATAAGGTCTATATTTATCCATTAAATTGGTTTCTTAAATGATTATATTTCATTTTAAAACACAAATTTTTAGTTAAACCCCTAGAAAATAAGTTTTTACCTTATCTATGATAATTAATTTTTACTACTTTTACTATTTACAAGGATAAAAATTTACATGTAACATTTCAGATAATATAAATAACACTCGTTAAATATATTTTTTCCATTTTTTCCAATTCATTTAAATGAGGTTGATTAATCATATTTAAAATTTTACCCACATATAAGATGAAAAAGCGGGTTTCCAAATAGAAAATTCACGTAAGTATTGAATGTTTTAATATCATAATTCAACATAGAAATTATTAAAATGATCTAAATTTAATTGATTTTAATATATTTTAATTATTTTAACTTAAAATAAATTTAAAATATTATTTAATTTTTTAATTTATTTAAATTAAAAGGTACTTTTCAATAAAAATAAATATGTTTTATTATTCATCCAAATATGAAAATTTTTAGAAATATTCCAAAAATTTACCCTGATATAATTTTGATATGAGGATTTCAAAAATTAATTTAATTTGTAAATATAATTATTTTAATATTAGTAAAAAATAAATTTAAATTATGGGCACAATGTTCAACTAAATCTACTCTTAGAAAAAAAATAGTTTTCCATAACACATTTTTTTCCATTCAAAGTTTTTTATTTTTATTTACAATAAATAGATAATAATATAAAATGAACAAAACATTTAATTTCAAAAATTTACTTATTAATATTCATAAATTCCAATTAATCAGCTAGGTTATAATGATAAACTATATTTTAGTTCATTTTCACTTGGGATAGTTTGTTCCACAAGATATCGAAGAGAAATAATTTATTTAAAAATAAATATATCATAATGTCTCAAAGTGTTAAATTATCTTACAAACGTTGTTTTTAATCTCATATATTCTATCAAATCAATATTATTATTTTAAAATTTAGTGGTGTTAAATTCTATCCACCTTCAATAAATTGTATCCATTCAATTTGAAAATGATATTGGTAATAAAGTGTATGAATATTTTAAATTCCATTGTAGAAAAATCCACATCAGAAAAGGGAAAATAAAACATCCACATAGTAAGAGAGAAAGGGAAATATGAAGGTTATCTATAATGAAATATAATTATGGTTCCAACTCGGAGGAAATTGGTGGGATGTAAAGATATGGAAATAGTAAAAAAGTGTAAATAATTTTTAGAGATTGATATAGTTCATTGATCACACCAAAGTGAATTATTAATGTAATGTTAAGTAACAAAATCATATATCTAAGTTTATTTAAAAGTAATTTTTATTAATACTATATTAATGTAATAAGAGTATTTTTTCAATATCCTTTTCCTAATGTTTCTGAATTCTTTTACTCTCAATGAATATAATAAAATATACTTACATGATACTTTTATATTTCATAAGCACAATTTCATTCTTTGTTCAAGATTTTATTAATTTAAAACTCATCTCTTACTCCAACAAATTAATATTTATTTTGAAACATATAATAATCATTATGGGAATCATTATAATCATTTATATTATGTCTCAATCATGTCACATTATTTTCAATCAAAGACATCGTAGGTTTAACCTTGTCCGTTCATTATTACCATCTAATCCAATCCATTATAATGTTCTATAATGAAAATTTAAATAATCCAAATCATATCCCCTCAAAGTGTCAAACATGGCGCATAGTCATGATCATTGTAATTTACCATATAATGCTCAAGTCAATCCTGCCATTCCTTTTTAAGAGTAATTACCCCTAGGTAAATTTGTGTTAGAACAACATCAAAATGTACTATCCATATAGGGATTTATTTCCAAGAAAAACCAATTAATATATACCTTGCCCAAAATTATTATGATTTTCTATAATTATCCTCAATGTATATCATCTCATTATGATCCCAGATCAATATTTTCCTAATCATAGTTCCTAATAGTTCTACCGATATTTCTATTATACCATCGATAACAACCTCGAATCCAGTATGCCAAATTCATTGGCTAAATTATCATATTGTCATAATATACAATGAATCTCATCTTGAATGACCATACAAATTCGTAGTCTTGGTAATCTAGATAAATACATGATTCATTTATAAATTTTTAATTCGAAAGTTAAAAAATATTATTTTTCAAGAATATCATTATCAATGAATATATTTCATAGTACACATTCATGATTTTTGGGAAAAGAAAAAAATAACGATGAGATAAAATCCTCAGTAAGGGTAATGTATTTTTGATGTTGTCATGAGTAAATAGAGCATGATCAATTATAAATAATCAATGTCAAATTGTAAATATCTAAACCCACAAACCATTTAATCAATAACTTGACTATCATGATTAGATAAGTAATTATAAATATATCAATATAATGAAATTAAAACATATTCCATTTTATAAAAAACTTGACAATATTGATTAGATCAGGAATAATCAATATGGAAAGGTAAATAATTGAAAACACATTCTATTTAATCTATAAACTAAAAATGAAGTTCATCTAGTGTAACGCCACGACCCCAGTTACCCAGAGTCAGTGCATTATTACATAACATTGGCATGATCACAAGAAAGATCAAATCTCGAAAGACTGATTGGTTTAGTAGCCTTGGAAACACTAGATATATTCATAACGTTTTACATTACATCATGAAGTGAGAAACTACTAAAACAACATATTGTATCCATAATCCACACTATTATCCCCTCATAATATCCATGCAGGTCATTAATAATTTACTTCTTCACTTCCTGGGAAAAAAAAAACATAGAAAATGGGTGAGCTCAAATTCCCAGTAAGGATAACAATATAGTGGAAACTTTCATAAATAAGAATAAACATTTTAGGCAATGTATAACTAAAACAAAATCCTTTTAAACTTGAACTTAAACATAGTATGGAAAAAATAAAATGAAATAATTCCATTTACTTATTCACATGGATATTCTACTAATCTAATAATCACATGCAATATCAATAACCACTTTCATAATGATGGAATGCATAATGCCAGACTATCATAACCACATAGCCAAGGCATCGTGCCAAGACTACATATAAGATTTTGTCAAGGCCTTGTGCCAAGACACTAGTCTGTCTCATGAGTCCTACCGATGCATCGAGGAGCTATAGCGGGCTCCACCCGTCACATATTAAGTCCAATGCATTCCCATATGAAAAGGTTTAAACATAACATAAACATTCGTATTAAAACTAGCATACGAAATGTCAATACTTTCATCATAAACTATGAATGGTATAAAAATAGAACATCCACAGTCAAACATATCACAACACCTTCAATAAAATATAGAAGTTTTGTATCTTAATAAATCAACTACAAATAAGCATTAAAACCATCAAAGGATGTTGACATAGATGAAATCAAAACTCTTTTTAGAGAAATATCTCTTTCTATTTTTGAAATCATTTAAGAGTCATATATTTATAAAATAAAACATTTTCTTTGAAAATATTTTTATAAGCTTGTGAGGGAAGCTTCGACGATTTTATAATGGCGGAAAACAACCGCACCCGCCGTATAAGTTAAAAAAACATTCTTACATTAATTCTGTCGAAAAGGTTAAAAAGCACATTGTTTGGAAAACGACAGAAAGATTCCTTTATAAACTGCTTATAAAAATTCAAACAAGGGTATAAATGACTTTAACCCATATTCTTGTAAATAGTAAAAATGTTTTGAAATACATTTTTAAGAAACATGGATGTGGATGATAAAGATATCCCAGTAGATTATTACGTATAAACAACCTCGGATAATGAAGAGATTGTGAAATAACACTTACCTTGTAATTTTCCTTGGTTGGGGTAGGTTAACCTCATATATAATGGTGAAATAATTGTTTTTAAATTATACAAGAATCATATACATTAATATGTTATCATATATGATCTTTTAACATTGATTTGTTAATAATATGTTAGTATTATCGTTGTTTCAGGTGTTAACTTACTCGTTTTCTTTTATATGTTTTGTTACGTAATCCATGTTTGTAATGGATAGGTTTTATATTATTCATATCCATAATGATATCAAGTCCTTAAACATCATTTTTAAATCATCAAATGATAATTATACTTGAATGGATACGATGGAGAATGAATCTTATCGCGTTCGTGGAGACGGTAGTCCGTACGTACGCACGAGAAACGGTATCACTGTTTTGATATTAAAATAATATATAAATGGATGGTATATCATATATACAGAATCATTAACATGTTATATTTATTATTTACTTTACTTACACATCATTATTATACCCATCCAAATAATAATATATTGAATAACAATTACACCACGACGTGGAGATGGTAAGCCCTACGTACGCACGTATGGTGACTTGTTATTCAAAAGAGTGAATAAAATATTGAATATTGTTGTACCATATTTATAATAACATCACAGTATATATATGATACTGGAGTTATTATTTTAGAATGGTAAAAACAACGGAAGAAGAAGTGGAAGAAGAAAGGAACTTGGAAAAGGGTGGTGAAATCATTACATCTTCTTCGGGCTCTTCCATTTGATTTGATCAAAAGGGCTCCTTATTTTGGCTTTCTGATCAAACTAAGGCCTCTAGGTTGTAGTGAGGGAAGTTGGGAGAGTAATTGAGCAGAGTTTGGACGAACCAAAAGGCTTTGAAGGTGTGAAAAACTGAGAAGGAAGAGTGCCCTTTTATAAGAGGGGTGAGGGGCACCTTTGGAAAAGCTAGAAATATTAATTTATAACAAATTTATATTAGGTTTATAAAGGCTCCAAAGTTGATTATTCAAAGCTTAAGGTGGGGATAGGTCTAAACCCACTCAACCAATATAATTTAGAGAGGTTTGGGTACTTATATTAACCTTATCTTTAAGTATCAACTCTAAGTTAATTAGTTTCACTTTTACAATGTCTCTTTGTGTTTTTATATTATATGGTTAATAAACTTACTATATACATCCAAGAGACCCTAAGTGGTCCATTAATGGTACACCTATCATGATATACATCTCTTGTCCTATCCTTAGATTTTTAAGAATTTAATATCAATTGATAATATAATATTTGTTTTAAAACCTCTTTTATGTCAATTTTGACACTATTTAATAGTTGATTTTTGTGAAAATCATAACAGAATGATTAATTCAAAAAAAGTTAATTGAATCAATACTAACATGTCATATTAACCTAGAAAATTAGTGTAATTCCTAAAAACTCTTAAATTATATTTATTTGGGAATTTATAATATCAATTATTTTAATTTTTCACAATTATGGTAATTACTGCATCATCATTGTATCATAAATAAAATAAATTATTTAAAATCTAAAAATTATAAATAAAATATTATTATGTAGGAAATATTTTTATCTTTCTAATTAATATTAACAATCAAATTTATCTTATGTATAACCCTATATTAAAAATGTTTTAGTAAATAAACATTGATTTTAACTCTTTTTTGAATTAAATAATAATAAATGCCCTAATCTAATCCAAGAGGACCTAAATGATAATATTTTATTCCTAAGGCTGTTTTGGTCGAGATACACTTGTCCAATAGAATTAGGACATGTGTTAGGGTAATATTAATATCATTTTTACCCTTAATTACCCTATTTACTTTTAACCGTGGTAAATAAAAGTAAAAAGTTACTACTCACCAAAAATTATTTTCATCTCATTGAACCAAATTTTATATATTGATATTAACCGTGCCTCTTGGATTTTCGAAATACCATTCACAGAAGCGGTAAAATTAGGTTTTATGAAAAATTCAGTTTTTTAACTACCACTTAGTAGTTTCACTATTCATAAAAAATTGACGTTTTTCAGAATAATGCCAAAATTTCACCCAAAGCTAAAATTGATATTCCGAATTCAAAAATGATGTCTATTTTAAAAAATTCCAAAAATATAAGTTGAATTAATTAATTTTATAATTAATTCCCACTGTCACAACAAATAGCGTGTTTTTAAGAAACAATATATATCAAAATATTGATAATTTTTTATGTCTAATTTCAAAGTAAAATTAATTCTAATGAACACCATTGGATAAAATGGTAAAATTATATTCTAATAATACATTAAAACCACTCAATAATATAATTTAACACTATAAATTATTTTGATTAAAAAAGTTGTTTTTAAGTATTTTTCACTATTTATAAAAATTGGAAGTTCTCAGAAAAATACCAAAAATTCAACTTAGTATAATTTCAATATTCCGAATCCAAAAATGAAGTCCATTTTGAAATATAAAATATATATAATTTCAAAAAGTAGGTATTACTATTCATAACGTCTAGTTTGATTGGTTGTGGTGTGTTAGAACTCGACGTTTCGTACAACACACGCTATCACATTATTCAAAGAGAAGCGTATCGTAGAAGCTTGGGGTGTTACATTCTCCCCTCCTTCAAATAATTTCGTCCTCGAAATTTCTAGAATAGTTATCACATGAAAAGACTTGGGTGGTTCTTCATCATAAGTTCCTCGGGTTCCCACGTTGCCTCTTCAATCTTATGATTTTCCACAAAACGTTTACCAAACGCTTCGTCCGGTTTCTCAGTACTTGTTCTCTCGTATCAAGAATCCTAACAGGCTCTTCACAATAGGACAGATCAGGTTTCAGTTCTAATTCCTCATAGGTGAGTACATGCATTGGGTCAGACATGTATTTCCTCAACAGAGATACGTGGAACACATCGTGAACTTTGGAGAGACTTGGCGGCATTTCCAATCGGTAAGCTACAGCCCCAATTCGTTCTAGAATTTCGAAGGGTCCGATGTACCTAGGACTCAATTTACTTTATTACCAAAACGTATGACTCCCTTCCATGGAGATAACTTCAGGAAAACATGATCACCGAATTGAAATTCCAAATCCTTCCTTCGATTATCGACATAGATCTTCTGCCTACTTTGAGCTGCTTTGATGTGATTTTGGATTACCATCACCTTTTCCATCGTTTCCTCCACCAGTTCTGGGCCTATAAGTTATCTTTCACCAACATCATCCCAACAGGTTGGTGTACGACATCTCTTTCTATATAACGCTTCATATGGTGCCATCTGAATACTCGAATGGAAGCTATTGTTATAGGAAAATTCTACTAAAGGTAAATATTGATCCCACAAACCCAAAAGTCATGTGAGAAGGATATCAACATATCTTCTAAGGTTTGAATAGTCCGTTCTGATTGTCCGTCTGTCTGAGGGTGTTAAGCAGTGCTCAAATGAAGTTCAGTGTCCAGGGATTTCTGAAGACTCTTCCAGAATCTTGAATTAAACGGGGATCACGATCAGAAACAATCGATAGGGGTACTCCATGAAGTCTCACAAATTCGTTAATATATAGTCTTGCTAGACGTTCCAGTGGTAGATCTTCTCTTTTAGCAAGAAAATGTGCTGACTTGGTAAGACGATCAACAATAAACCATATTGCATCATTCCTCCTAGGAGTCTTTGGTAGTCCCATGACAAAGTCCATCGTAATATTGTCCCATTTCAACTCTGGTATGGGAAGAGGTTGCATGACTCCTCCAGGTTGTTTCCTTCTAGCTTTCACTTGTTGACAAACCATACATCTTGACACAAAATCAGAAATCTCCCTCTTCATGTTTTCCCACCAAAAATGTTCCTTCAAATATCTATACATTTTGGTGCTCCCAGGGTGTATAGAGAAATTGGAACTATGAGCATCATCCAGTAATTCCCTTTTTTGATCAGGTATATCGGGAACACAAAGTCTCTTCCCAAATTTTAAAATTCCATTTTCATACACAAAGTCTCTCAGTCTCCCATCATTCATAGCTTTAATCTTCTTTTGAAATTCTTCATCATCAGTCTGAGAACTCTTAATCCTTTCTAGTAATGATGGTTTGGGAACCATTTGAAAAAGCATTGATGGTTCACCTTCCCTGGTTATTCCCATGTCCATCTTCACTAGATCCATCAAAATTAGATCCCTTTCTATTCTCATCATGTTCAAAACTCCACGGTCTTTTCTGCTCAAAGCATCTGCCACCTTGTTTGCTTTCCCCGGGTGGTAGTGTATCGTACAATCATAATCCTTGAGTAATTCAAGCCATCTCCTTTGCCTCATGTTGAGTTCTTTTTGTGAGAAAATATACTTCAAACTCTTGTGATCAGTATAAATATCACATTTTTCACCATAGAGGTAGTGCCTTCTTATCTTCAAAGAAAAGATCACAGCTGCTAACTCGAGATCATGAGTAGGATAGTTTTGTTTATGAATTTTCAACTGTTGTGATGCATAGGCAATAACCCTATCATTCTGCATAAGGACACAACCAAGTCCTTTTTTCGATGCATCACTATAAATAACGAACCCATCATTCCCCGATGGTAGAGTCAATATAGGAGCATTGACTAATCTTCTCTTCAGTTCTTCGAAATATTCTTCACACTCTTTTGTCCAAACAAATTTTACCCCTTCACGTGTGAGCTTCGTTAATGGGTTAGCCAATCGGGAAAAATTCTGGACGAAATGTCGATAATAATCTGCCAAACCAATAAAACTACGTACCTCATTTATACTCGTAGGTGCTGTCCATTCTTGGATTTCCTTGGTCTTAGAAGGATCAACAGAGATTCCATCTTTAGAGACAATATGGCCAAGAAAAGAAATCTCCTGAAGCCAGAATTCACACTTTCTAAACTTCCCATATAATTCATGCCTTCTCAGAGTCTTCAAGATAATGCACAAGTGATTTTCATGATCTTCGTAGATTTTGGAGTATACTAATATATCATCAATAAATAAAACCACAAATTCAACGAGATACTCCTTGAAAACTCTATTCATCAGATCCATGAATACAGAGGGTGTATTAGTCAATCTAAACGGCATTACAGTAAACTCATAATGCCCGTACCTGGTACGAAATGATGTCTTCGGAATGTCTTCCTTCTTCACACACAACTGATGGTATCCAGATCGAAGGTCAATCCCATGAAAAGTATTGATCTCCATGAAGTTGGTCAAATAAATCATCAATGCGTGGTAGGGGATACTTGTTCTTTATTTTTATAGCATCGATCTCCCTGTAGTCGATGCATAACCTCATAGATCCGTCTTTATTTTTAACAAAAAAACAGGGGCTCCCCATGGAGAAACACTAGGGCGAATAAATACCTTATTACAGAATTCCTCTAGTTGTTTCTTTAGTTCAACTAATTCTACAGTGGCCATTCTATAAGGGGTCTTTGATATAGGCCCTGATCCAGGAATTAAATCAATGGAAAACTCAACTTCTCGTTCTGTAGGATGGCCAGATAAATCTTCCGGAAATACGTCTACAAATTCATTCACAACAGGTACATCCTCTATTTGAACATTCCATTCCTCACCCACAGTTATTTCATTCTCTTCCTCCCCAATAATTGAATTTAGTTGAGCTACTGGGGGTGGATCTAAATAAGAATTAGGTGGTGACGATTCTTCTCTAAATATTAGGTGTTACTTATCATTATCATCAAGAATCGTAACCTCTTTCTTATTACAATAAATCTTCACATCATATTCCAAAAGCCAGTTCATACCGAGGATTATATCAAACTCAATCATAAGTATGACGATGAGATTAGCAGATAAAGAAAATTTATGTGCTCTAATGGGGACTGATTCACAAAACTTTTTTCAATGATACTTCCCTTAGGAGTTTTAATTGAAAACTCCCTTGTTAAATCAAATTGGAAATATCTAATTTTCTTAACAAACTAGGAAGATATGAAACAATGAGATGATCCAGAATCAAATAATGCATTTTCTAAACTTGGGGAAACTATTAAATTACCTGCCACCACGTCTTTTGGAGCTTCTACCTCATCAGTAGTGATAGCATAAGCCTGGCCTTGATCCCTTGGCCTTTTCTGAGGTAAGTTCTCCTAACGCTTAGGACATTCATTTTCACAATGCCCCATCTCCCTGCAATTGTAGCACTGAACATTGGTAGCTTCCTTCTTCCATTTTCAATCACAAGCTTGGGGGCCTTTTTCACCACATTTGTAACAGACACCCATTCCATTCAAGCAAGTACCGGGGTGTTTCTTCCCACATTTACCACAGGATGGATATTCATCCTTTCCTTTATTACCCTTATTTTCATTCCCAGATTGATCAGTAGGCCTCTTCTTCTCTTGCTTTTCATTAAAGTCATAAGACTTAGAGAATTCCTTTTCTGTCTTGATAGCACATGAGACAATGTCTTCGTATGACGAGAAGGATTGTGAGACTAATTCTCGATGGAGAAATGGTTTTAACCCATCAAAGAAACGATCAATATTACTTATTGGGTTACGTATATAATCACCAGCATACCTTTCTAACCTTGTAAAGTTGGCCTCATACTTTGTGACATTCTCATCCTCCTTCTGTCTCAGACTTAGAAATTGCCTTTCCATATCTGCTCGATGGTCGCGAGGAAAGTATTTTTCTAAAAATAGATATTTGAACTCCCTGCATTCCATATTTGATACTTCATCATCTTCCTTCGTATTTTGAATCAATGACCACCATTGATCAGTATCTCCAGTGAGGTGGTAAACTTCCATGATAACTTTTTCCCTTTCACTACTCCCCGAAGCCTGAAATATTTTCTCTAGGGAAAATATCCATTGATCAGATACTAAGGGATTTGTAATCCAATTTAACGTTGGTGGTTTTTGCCTCATGAATCGATCTAACATTGATCCTCCATGCTGCGGATCAGGGTGCTCCATATGGGTAAGGTTATTATTCATAACCTGAGTGGGTTGTCCCAGAATGGTGATTAGCTGATCAGCACCAGTTGCATCACTAGCTCCACTATAATTATCTTGAGTAGGAGGGAAATCCCTACATGGAGTGTGTGCATTGATACAGTTTCCATTTCTTCCACTAGGCACCATTTCTAAACAATTTCATAAACTAGATCAGTTTATGAATCAAAATACATAGCACCATACATATAAAACACTTAACATAAATTGAACTATTTATGGATATAATCCATAATCATAAAAATATTTTCTTTGAGGAAGTCTATACGGATAAACCCTAAATAATGATTTGTAAGGAAAATGAGAGTTATCCTAAGCATATCCCCCAGGAGTGTCGTAACCAAGAGTGCAGCATGTCCCGTTGTCGTGCACCAGTTCCCATTCGAGTCCAGCTCAAAGCGGTGTTTTCGGGTTTTACCCCTAGGTACATCTGTGCCAGAGCCGCCTCTACCTGCTCGTATCCAGACAGGGATGTATTGCTCGGAAAACTCACAAAATCTATACAATACCAAAATTCTAGGAAGTTATTCTATACTAATCCTCAATGTTCATCTTAGGTCTACGTGCTCTAATCAGAGTTTATCTAAATCTAGCTTCCAAGGGTTGTACTAAACTTTCTCTGATACCAACTGTAACGCCCCAACCCCAGTTACCCAGAGTCGGCGCATTATTACATAACATTGGCATGATCACAAGAAAGATCAAATCTCGAAAGACCGATTGATTTAGTAGCCTTGGAAACACTAGATATATTTATAACGTTTTACATTACAAAATGAAGTGAAAAACTACTAAAGAAACATATTGTCTCCATAATCCACACTATTATCCACTCATAATATCCCTGCAGGTCATTCATAATTTACTTCTTCACTTCCTGGGAAAAATAAAACATAGAAAAGGGGTGAGCTCAAATGCCCAGTAAGGATAAAAATATAGCGGAAACTTTCATAAATAAGAATAAACATTTTAGGAAATGTATAACTAAAACAAAAGCCTTTTAAACTTGAACTTCAACATAGCATAGCAAAAATAAAATGAAACAATGCCATTTACTTATTCACATGGATATTCTACTAATCGAATAATCACATGCAATATCAATAACCACTTTCATAATGATGGAATGCATAATTCCAGACTATCATAACCACATACCCAAGGCCTCGTGCCAAGACTACAAATAATATTTTGTCAAGGCCTTGTGCCAAGACACTAGTTTGTCTCATGAGACCTACCGATGCATCGAGGAGATATAGCGGGCTCCACCCGTCACATATTAAGTCCAATGCATTCCCATATGAAAAGGTTTAAACATAACATAAACATTCGTATTAAAACTAGCATACGAAATGTCAATACTTTCATCATGAACTATGAATGGTATAAAAATAGCACATCTATAGTCAAACATATCACAAAACCTTCAATACAATATATATGTTTTGTATCTTAATAAATCAACTACAAATAAGACTTAAATCCATCCATGGATGTTGACATAGATGAAATCAAAACTCTTTTTAGAGAAATATATCTTTCTATTTTTGAAATCATTTAAGAGTCATATATTTATAAAATAAAACATTTTCTTTGAAAATATTCTTATAAGCTTGTGAGGGAAGTTTAGACGATTTTATAACAATGGCAAAATAACCGCACTCGCCGTATAAGTTAAAAAAACATTCTTACCTTAATTCTGTCGAAAAGGATAAAAAGCACCTTGTTTGGAAAACGACGGAAAGATTCCTTTATAAACCTCTTATAAAAATTCAAACAAGGGTATAAATTACTTTAACCCATATTATTGTAAATAGTAAAAATGTTTCGAAATACATTTTTAGGAAACATGGATGTGGATGATAAAGAGATCCCAGTAGATTATTACGTATAAACAAACTCGGATAATGAAGAGATTGTGAAATAACCCTTACCTTGTAATTTTCCTTGGTTGGGGTAGGTTAACAGCCTGTATAATGGTGAAATAATTGTAATTAAATTATACAAGAATAATATACATTAACATGATATCATATATGATCTTTTAACATTGATTTGTTAATAATATCTTAGTATTATCGTTGTTTCAGGTGTTAACTTACTCGTTTTATTTTATATGTTCTGTTACGTAAGCCATGTTTTTAATTGATATGTTGTATATTATTCATATCCAGAATGATATGAACTCCTTCAAAATCATTTTTAAATCATCAAATGATAATTATACTTGAATGGATACGATGGAGAATGAATCTCACCGCATTCGTGGAGACGGTAGTCCGTACGTACGCACGAGAGACAATATCTTTCTTTTGATATTAAGATAAAATATAAATGGATGGTATATATCATATATACAGAATCATTAACATGTTATATTTATTATTTACTTGAGTTACACATCATTATTATACCCATCCAAATAATAATATATTGAATAACAATTACACCACGACGTGGAGACGGTAAGCCGTACGTACGCACGTATGGTGACATGTTATTCAAAAGGGTGGATAAAATACTGAATATGGTTGTACAATATTTATAATAACATCACAGTATATATATGATACTGTATTTATTATTTTAGAATGGTAAAAACAACGGAAGAATAAGTGGAAGAAGAAAGGAACTTGGAAAAGGTTGGTGAAATCATTACCTCTTCTTCAGGTTCTTCCTTTTAATTTGATCAAAAGGGCTCCTTAGGATGGATTTATGATAAAACTAAGGCCTCGATGTTTTAGTGAGGGAAGTTGGGAGAGTAATTGGGCAGAGTTTGTCGGAACCAAAAGGCTTTGAAGGTGTGAAGAAATGAGAAGGAAGAGTGCCCTTTTATAAGAGGGGTGAGGGACACCTTTGGAAAAGCTAGAAATATTAATTTATAATAAATTCATATTAGGATTCTAAAGGATCCAAAGTTGATTATTCAAAGATTATGGTGGGGATAGGTTGAAAACAACTCAACCAATAGAATTTAGATAGGTTTGGGTACTTATATTAACCTTATCTTTAAGTATTAACTCTAAGTTAATTAGTTTCACTTTTACAATGTCTCTTTGTGTTTTTATATTATATGGTTAATAAACTTACTATATACATCCAAGAGACCCCCAAGTGGTCCATTAATGGTACAACTATCATGATATAAGTCTATTGGCCGAACCTTAGATTTTTAGGAATTTAATATCAATTAATAATATAATATTTGTTTTAAAAACTCTTTTATGTCAATTTTGACACTATTCAATAGTTGATTTTTGTGAAAATCATAACAGAATGATTACTTCAAAAAAGTTAATTCAATCAATCCTAACATGTCATATTAACCTATAAAATTAGTTTAATTCCTAAAAAGTCTCAAATTATATTTATTTGGGAATTTATAATATCAATTATTTTAATTGTTTACAATTATGTTAATTACTGCATCATCATTGTGTCATAAATAAATTAAACTATTTAAAGTCTAAAAATTATAAATAAAATATTATTATGTATGAAATCTTTTTATCTTTCTAATTAATATTTACAGTCGAATTTATCTTATGTATAACCCTATTTCAAAAATCTTTTAGTAAATAAACTTTGATTTTAACTCTTTTTTGAATTAAATAATAATAAATGTCCTAATCTAATCCAAGTGGAACAATTGATAATATTTTATTCATAAGGCTTTTTTGTTCGAGATACACTTGTCCAATAGAATTAGGACATGTATTAAGGTAATATTAATATCATTTTTACCCTTAATTACCCTATTTACTTTTAACCGTGTTAAATAAAAGTAAAAAGTTACTATTCACCAAAAATTATTTTCATCTCATTGAACCAAATTTTACTTCTTGATATTAACCATGTCTCTCGGATTTTCGAAATTCCATTCACAGAAGAGGTATAATTAGGTTTTATGAAAAATTCAGTTTTTTAACTACCACTTAGTTGTTTCACTATTCATCAAAAATTTAAGTTTTTCAGAATAATGCCAAAATTTCACCCTAAGCTATAATTGATATTCCAAATTCAAAAATGATGTCTATTTTACAAAATTCCAAACATATAAGTTGAATTAATTAATTTTATAATTAATTCCTGCTGTCACAACAAATAGCGTGTTTTTAAGAAACAATATATATCAAAAGATTGATAATTGTTTATGTCTAATTTCAAAGTAAAATTAATTCTAATGAACGCCATTGGTTAAAATCGTAAAAATATATTATAATTATACTTTAAAACCACTCAATAATTTAATTTATCACTATAAAATATTTTGATTAAAAATGTTGTTTTTAAGTATTTTTCACTATTCATAAAAATTGGATGTTCTCAGAAAAATACCGAAAATTCAACTTAGGATAATTTTGATATTCCGAATCCAAAAATGAAGTCCATTTTGAAATATAAAATATATATAATTTCAAAAGGTAGGTATTACTATTCATAACGGCTAGTTTGATTGGTTGTGGTGTGTTAGAACTCGACGTTGCGTACAACACACGCTATCGCATTATTGAAAGAGAAGCGTACCGTAGAAGCTTGGGGTGTTACATATAGATATAATATCATTTATAAAATTTTATGGATAATAATAACTGAATTATTGATTAAAGAAATTATTAACTATTAGATGACATGATTTGAGGAATTTTGATACCAATAAAGTCAATACCTTTCACAAGATAGTTTAAAACTAATGGGTAGATATACAACAGAAACCCATTTAACTAAGGATAATAAATTTATTCATGTCATTAGACTAACGATGCATCAAATGGTTATCTGTAACCAGGCCCCTCCCATTAATATAATTGATCACATACCTTATATATCAAATGATTAATTGAATTCATAAATAATATGCCTGTCAAAAAATTTAAGGAATGAAAATTAACAATAATATCCCAAGTCAATCAAATATTTTTCAACGTAAAATACCATATATTGAAATTATATATTTTTTATGGAATAAGTATATCCGTAATAAATAATATAGATATTTAGGGGAAATGTATTGTCCAATGAAAAAAATGAAAATTAATATTTCATGTGAATGTTAATGACAACAAAAATTAATAATGAAAATATTAATACTTTTCCTCGTCAAAATGATTGAAAACAAAATTGAAGAATAATAAAAATGATATCAATACAGTATATCCCTAGTGTATTATATGTTCAAAAATTGATGATGTTGTTGATGAAGATAAATTACATAAACATGTTATTAAAAATATTATTAAGGAAAATAAAATTTTCAATATGATTTTTTTTAAAATAATATCTTATAAAATATTTAGAAAATAATTTTCTTTGAAAATATAAATGTTAGTGTTAATTTCCTTGTTATCACGATTGTGTTTTATCATGAAATTTATGAATCTTTCATAAATTATATACTTATGTGATATATAGAATGATATTATTGCTAAAAATATCATATTTACCCATTATATACATTTTTATAATCATTATTGACATTTTAACATGGATAATGGGTCAAATCAATTCACGAAGACAACATGTCGTACATACGCACGAGTGACATTATCATTTCCTTGATGGGTGAAACGGTAAGAAATTTTGTGATATTTTAATTTTATTGAATAAATATCATGTCTTATATATCAATATATTCATTAAATTTATCCTTATTACATTTTATGTAATTCATAAGGGAAAAAATAACATCACTTCATGAGGCGGATGTTCACCGTACACACTATCAACATTATTGTAATTTAAGAATAATGGATTGTATGAAGGTATACATGATATCTTTAGGAACCAAATTTCTGAAAAGGCCATGAATTTTCATTTTTGAGAATCCTAGTGGTATATTTTGGATTAGCGGAAAATCTTGGGACACCTAACAGAGGTGCATGTGAGATTTACAGTTTTCACATATGATTGAAAACCATAAAAAAGATTGTGCAAGCCCAATGAAACGTCAAATGGATTCTTCCACATCAAACTTCCAAAAAATGGACAAGTCATAAGTGCTAATGAAATTCAGCAGGCACAAAAGAAGAGCTATTACACGTAAGATCTTGTGCACCCAATGCGCTGTAAAATGCCCCTTGCGCGTAGACTGCATTGTGCACCACCTCTTAATAATTATTATATAAATTGAAGCATACCCTCTAATTATGAGGTACCATTACTGAAGATGAATCATTTCACCTGTGCATGAAATACAACAACATCTGCAACCACACACAATACATGGCCTCTAGGTACTGGATCTTGCGAGGCAGGTATCCCAGGGGACCTCCTTCAGGTGGGCCCACTAAGGTTATATCCTCACCCATTTCCTTTAACACATAGAAAACTATGCACGAAATATCATTCTTGTGTTCATGATTATCCTTTGAGCATTTCCTCTTTTTCCACTAACCCCTGATTTTGTGCATAGACTTCCATCTTGCATGCAACACCTAATCTTGAGAGCATGCCCTAAATCTTGTGCACACCCCTTCATCTGTTTTCCAAATGTCGTAGTTACCCCAAGGCCCTATGTGTGATCCCCTCTTGGGAGAAAAAACCCTATGATGCTTGCACATCCTCCGTGTTGCCCTCCAGGATTGCATGTAGTGATTTATTAGCCCCTCAAGGGTTGCTCCAGGTTGTGTTGCCCCACCTAATGTTTTTCTTTCACATAGGTATGATTACAAAAATTTCTTGTTCACATATCCATGATAACAAATACCTGGAAATGTATCAATCAACAAACCCATTAACCCACAAAATTTCTAGCTCCTTCCCGGTACCAATGTTTTTGGTGCACCAGTTATGTATGTAACAGGGGTGAGGGGTAAATCTCTATTATTCAAGATGCATGACATTGAACTACCATGAATCCAAGTCCTAAACATAAGATGTTAATCTTTGATCACCACATGGGTAATTATCTCAAGAGGAATGTGAGGGGGATGTAAACCAACACCCTCTAACTCCTCCCCTCCCACTGTGATTTTCCACAATGTGCGCCTTAGGCGGCCCTTACATAAACCACGACAATCCTTGATAGGGTGATACATGTACGGTGGCCATATCATCCTCTTAAATCTAGAACCCTGCTCGGGGATCCCTCTAAGAGTTATTCCCAATCCTCCATTTTCTGCCTCCAACCATGCGTAATACCCCTACTTCCTCTTTGGGAAACTAGTCATGCATAAGCCACAATCTACTCCTCACTAAAGCACCATTCTAGATGTGATCATCATGATTATAGCTGCATCTCATTTCTCACATTGATATTGAATTACATGGGAAATGTAAGAATCAACCATGAAATCCTCTTTGGGATGCTACCCATCGGTTATCCTCAATCCCCTCTCCACCGAACTGTATAAACATCAAAATATGCATTCACAATAGGGTTTGTAGGAAGCATCTCAAAGGTCCAAGTCTATTATCCTGTGGTCCTGACCATTTCATGTCAGTTATCCCTAATCACACATGACATTAAAATTTATTCCCCATTCATCCTGCATGACTCTAAACAGTATTCATTTGAACTACATGGGCTTTGATCTGTGTCTCCTAGACATAGAATGTAAGAAGCCTTCGTGATGTTCAACCCCAAAAACTAGTAAACCTTGACGTCCCCTTTGTTGGGAACCACATCCTTGGTCTACCCCTCAGTGGTTTCAGCCCCGTTCCTAGGCCATCTCTATACATAATCCATTCACTTCACCATTCTACTCCTACAAATAGTATCCCTCATATGATGGGAAGCTAACCATGTGCAATCACCATTAATGTCTCTAGTTTGTTGTACTTTGTGTACACTTTGATTCGATACCCCATAATTGAAAAACCTGGAATTTGATATTTCCCCTTTTTGAGAAAGGTACGTAGGAGTCCCCACTGAGGTTCAAGGACATCTCCCATGTACCATCCAGATCTCTCCCTCAAGACTCTGTGTCTCGGAAAGAGAATGCCTTAACCCATTCGTTTAATTTCTTTCGGGGCCCCATCAAAGCATCCATTATGACAAGCCGTCTCCTTAGGCGACTCAACACCCCATTCCATAACTACACGGACTTTGATTCCCAACATTCGGGATACATATGAACCCCTTTTGAGGATGAATACCAATACTGAAATCTTTACACTAATTCTCTATCCCATATCCATTCATTCCATCCTAGGACACTTCGTTATTATCCATCCTAATTTTACACATTCTGCTACATCCTGATGAAGTCATTCTATCCATACATGAAGATAACCATGTGTAATCCTTGTTCATATTATTTCTCTTTCTATCACCTGGGCCACTAACAATGCATAATCCCTAACATAGTTTAAGGTTATTCTCCATTATGTACACCCTAATTCTCGGACTCACCCACTCTTACTATGTGGGTTTTTATCCATCTCGGGTATGTTGGAAGAATCCTAATGGTTTTTCTCATCCAATGGAAAACCTTGGTTTTCCTTTTTCATGTACTCCATTCTTCTCTCTGATCCACCCATTATGGTGTCTCAAATCATTTTTCACGGTGTGAAACATTCCACTTTGTAGGACATGCCACACTGGTTCCTTCCCTACTAGGCATTCTGAACAATCAATCCAGTAAACATTCTAGGTGCTCGATCTTAGGGATATACCCATGTGATCCACTCTCATCAGTGTTATGGACAATCTGATCCATCTACGCTTGACGTTGAACTTGTGGAATACCCTATGTTAAACATATGAAGCTATGTAAAACCTCGAATACATCACTCTAGAATATAATTCCCCACATTTGATGTGGGATAATTCATTCTTTCACACCCTTGATAAGACCTCTTATAAGGGAAAATTTATGTGTACTAGTGTTTCAACTTCTAGACATGCCAGTGATGCCCCAACATGACTTATCTTATAATAGAAGGTTGCAACCATAACATGACCTCCATGGAAGTTTCCTAAGAGAAGAAACATAATTAACTGGTGTATACAATGATATGGAACCATAAACTGTTTCATGAACAAAATCTTAATCTTTAAGGGAGAACCCAGATTAGATGGTGAGTTCGGAGGAGGTATCCATTGAAGGAGAGATGACATCCCATCATCCCGTTTTGATCAAAGAGACAATATATCTAAAGCGGTGATTCATTCCACCCAACTAGGTAATGTAGGAATGCATGGAAACAATCCGAACATCTTTAGAGGTAATGTACAACCCAGGGAAAGACTCAGAAACATAAATTGTAAACTCAAAGTGAAATTATTCTCCAAAATATAAGGATTTGTAGCATTTGGGGAATCAACAGATAAGAATTTTATCAGATCTAGTAATTCAGCACTAGGTCATCCCTAGAAACAAGGGGGCATGACATGAAACTTATAATGATTTTGGGTAGTTAATCGTTGGGAATCCCGGTCTATGATGATGTCATAATGGATATTTATATCTATAAATGGAAGAATAATTGTCACTGGGGCACTAGGAATCACATTCCTACTATCATCACAGATGGAAGAATCTTCCTTCTTTAAAAGACTCAAGATACAGTTACAAGAAACCGATCAACTAGCACCCATAGATGTAGGTGTAGGGGTAATACAAATTAGGAAATCCCTCACAGCTTCACCCCTTTTGCAAAAACTCCCCCACCCATAGCTGCTATATTACATCATCTGATATCATCCTCTAAATTTTGTCAATGGAGGGTGATCAATACTCTTGTTCAATGGTATGAATGAGAGGCGGTCATCCTAACTGGGGATATATCCCATTAGGATATGGGGACTTATGTTCCTCATCATCATCACCTTCCCCAAGGGCCTCGCTGGGATCCACTACTCCCCACTCCTATCTTCAATCATTTATGGTGTTTCTCCTCAGAATTATCTTATGTATCAATCCCATATTCCGATGCAGTATGGGATGTACGAGTCCTAATGGATTTGACTTAGGCCTTGGGTCCCCCAAGGAGCGATCCCACCTTGACATGACAATTTCATTAGTCGGTCCCTCAGACTGAGTAGCAGGTAGTCCATACCACTACCCACCCGAACCTAGCTCGGATGACCTATAGTTAGCATAGAGTGAAATATTAAAAGGTTTCCCCTCCCGGGGGCATCATATTCTATGAATTTAGTGGCCCATTCCACCCTTGATGTGTTTTATTAGCTCCCTATCACTACAGAGTAGGGGCCCCACTATGCCCGATCAAAATTGAGTTCTAGGCTGCCATCTAGGCATGTTGGTTAGACCTTTTTGATCACTGGTGTGAGTAGTAGCCATCGTGGGATGTCCCACAATGTTGACGTTTAGTATGGAGGTCCACCCCATACCACCACCAACCATAGTGGAGGTCATCACCACTCTACTAGCTAGTATGGAGGTTCTCACTATACTACCATCATCAATTCAAGTAGAGTTCGTCCCCATCTTGTTGACACCCATCAATAAGGTCCTCCCTAAGCTCATGGTCATAGGTATGGAAATTTCCTCCACATAGCAAGTAATCTATGGGAAGGTCCTCCTCACTCAGTTACCCACCAACATGGAGGTCCTCCCTACTTCATCGATGGTCGATAGAGAGATCTTCCTTGTGTACAATATAATCGATATGAATAGTGTCCTCATATCATAGATATCAGATCCTACCAATGCGAAGGTTTTCTATGCTCTACCATTATCACTCATGGAGGCCTTCATTGGGTTCTGTTTGACATCTTCTCAGGATCTCCCTACACCCCAGCTTTTCCAAGAGGAAATCATTCCTGTGTCAATGATATGACCTTATCTGAAAAACTATCCTGGGGTAGGAGCGGGGTCGTCGGTGCTAGATAAATAACCTTGAGAATCCTCTATTCACAATCAAACTTGTAATCTTTTCAATATCTGAAGTTGATTCTGATTCGATGATGGAACCTTCACTATGATCCTCTATGTTGATAACTTGGGTAGGAAATATGTGTATCTTCCTTGTTCTCCTAAAAAGAGAGATCCACTGAATCCGAAAATTCTTCTTCAGATGCATACAATAAGAGAAAGATTTGGCTACCTTCTTGGTTCTTACTGTGCACTCCTCTCGGTCATCACCGATGTCAATCTCTGCCTCAACAATGGATAACAAATAATTGGTCAAGGGACCGGTTGGTAGAAATTACCAGCATGAACTACCTCCAACAACTACCACCCCCATATAAGAATTAGTGGTTAGTATCCTTTCTTATAGGGATATGGTGGTACAGTTAGAACATTCACCAGGAAGCATCCCAAGATGCATCGGTTTGTCGGCTCATGTCCCATAATCTCCACCGACCTGTCCACCATCACAATAGTCTATGTTAGTGTCACTAATGGTCTTTCAACCTACACCATTCAATGAGTGGGGATACTAAGGGACGGATCTGGAGTCTGAGAAAAGATGTTTTTGGGGCTTTCTCAAAGCAGACTATCTCCCCGAGATGCTCTAGCTGATGGAGACTTCAAGCTTCAACATCCCAGAGTCCCCAACCTAGGATGAGATTTTATTATTCTTTCAAACCTTATGGAAAATGCATTGTTGTCTATATCATTGACAATTATGTTAACTCATGATCCGTGAACACTTCGATGACATTGGTCAGTAGTCCCACCTGGATGAGTTAGCTGCACTCCCTAGGGATCAGCATCTTGTGTCACCTGGTTATCATCGAACACTCTAGAAATGATGTGTCTAGAGCTTTACTATTCCCTATAGAGTTATTAAGGATGCTTCCTAACATGTATAGATTCATGTCTAAGGGAAGTATGTTTCCATTCAGTTCATAACTATCCTACACCAATCTGGTTCAACTGGTGATAACAAGGATACAACTTCGAGCATTGTCAAAGTGAACACGGTAATTCCTAAAATATACTTAGATTGGAAATAAATATGTCATCGGGTGATGTGGAAGAACCCCTTGGGTTATCACAACACCTATTAGACCCTACAAGTGTCCAACCTACCCTAAAAAGGCATATTCATGGCCTTCATATGACCTCCAAGTCGTTGCGTCTCGGTTGAGACCCAAACAAGGGTAAAGAGAATACTAGGAAAGTCAAACACCCCGACCTATCTGGTCCAGTGAATAACATAGTGAAAAATCATGAAAAGGTTGTGCTTCATTAGTAGCTCACTAAACAATCGATGATTGTCGATGAACACCTTGGCGAACGCGTGGCATAATGGGGACCATATTACAGAAACCCTCGACTGAGGATGTAGGGGAAGGAATAGTTTCCCCATATAATTTCCCCCAGGATATCTCTATAACCCTTACCATCTACAAATGGTGGAGGCTAGTGTTTATAGAAGGATACCCTAGTGCACATCACTGAATTCACCCAAGCCACTTGGGAATCCTACTCAAGACCCCACTCAGGTTCGAATGGCCACTCCTATGGTTCTACCTGCCGCTCCACTATCCACTCAACCATCATACAACATTGAATAACCTTCCAATGCATATGTGTTCAGAGACCCTCATCAAGATATGAATCCTCACAATTATTATTTGATGGACACACTTATTTCTTTCCTCAATGATCATGAATCTCAATAGGTGGAAATCCCAAATATCATTAAAACATATCTGGTATGGGTGGATGATATTCAAGCACCCCTAGTATTCATAAATCCTACCTTATCCCCTTTCAATGGGAAAGGTGATCCAATTAAACATCTAGACAACTATATTTCATAGTGTGGACCAATGATGGGGACTCTAATACTGTAGGAAGCTTATAAGGTCTAATGTTTCATACAAAAACTGGAAGGACCAGCATTTTTTGGTTCATCCATTTCCCATATGGTCCATAGCCAGTTGGAAGGACCTTCATAGGCAGTTTCTCTACCATTTTAGTTCCTCCATCAATAATAATATTGTTTCTAACCTTTTCATGTGCATGAAATAAAGGATGACCGAGTCACAGACTTTGTCGCTAGGTTGAAGTGCCTCGCGTATTAACTGGATATGGTTTTGACTCAATTTTTTTTCCTAACGATGTCAATAAGAAATGTGAAGACTAAATTTGTCTCTTCCCTCATAACTTAAAACTTCTCAGGTAGATTTTTGGAGTTCTCTAACAAAGCACAATACCTAGAGGAAGCCTTGCATCAATCCACGTAGGGATACCCATTTCCCCTTGCAAATCCAACAAGAAGGGTCACCAAGGCCGAGACCGCTTCTATTTAATATATATAGGGGCCACTAGATAGCTGGAATTCATACAAATAGTCCCTCCTAAATATCCTCACAAAGGGCCCCCACCTTAGGCTCAATCTCAGGCTCAGAATCACTCACCTCAAAATCAGCAGTCGCTGTCACGTAATGCGCCTACATCACCAAGTCGAGACAATCTGGCTGAACCACTTCATCAAGCTCCATGAGCCCCTCTTCATATCTAGGTCCCTAGATACCCTTACATAGATCAATGAAACAAGACCTTATCATTCAATGAGGCTTAGGTCCCTAACTATTTTCAGATTTCATTTGATTAGGGAATCCTTCAGCTACCTGCATGTAGGAGGCCCGAAGAGGCAGATCTCATATATCACACCAACTACTTTCACTATCACTAGTTCCTTGAGAATACCATCAAGAAGTGTTATTTTTTCAAAGAAAAATGAGAATACCACATCGGTAACAACATAATCATATTGGGTTTGGCCCCAACACAAGTGGAATGTGTGTTTGTAATGCCTGACAGTGACATGAGGGTGAATGGCAGTAGGTACCCAACCATGGGTCTCAAAAATATAATGACTGGATAGCTCACAGTGTAGTTTCCCATGCCCATGGTATTTTCAATGCATGTTTAAATCTACCCAATCCTTCTAATGTCACTACTCCTCCTTCGGCTACTACCTACATGTCAACATCTCGGCCTCCACCCTCTTAGGAGAGTAGGAATCAACGACCTAGGGCAAAGAAAATCCCTCTACCAGTACCAAATCCATCCCATACTACTGGGGATTTCATGCCGCAAAGATGGAGATTTCCCTTAAAATCCACCCAATAATAGAGGACTCTTCATGTGAAGATTAGGAGTATACCTTAGTGAATACATTTGAACTGGAAGACCCTAAAATGGTACCCATTGACGAAGAGTGCCAAGATGACCCTCATAACATCCCCAATCAACGCCGTCATTAATACATCCATGGGTATATGAATGTCCAAAATCATCAGGCTAGTGCTCCCTGCCAAGCCATGCATGCCACCGAGGCCAGATATTATGCCCATTCCTGAGCTCCACAAGTGCATCCTTATAATCCTATTTCCTCAAATTCACACCCACCATTTATATTGATTGATCAGGTAGAGTTGCCCAGACCATGACATGATCAACCATGTTCTGTTGAGGAAAGACCTCAGTCATTTGTCTATTTTCTAGTGTTCAGTCTACACAGTTCAACTAGTGAGTAGCGGGACATTCCCAACACCATCCATAATCCACCAGCCTGACTAGCAGTTCCCATCATGCCTCCTATGATATAGTAACCTCTTGTCAGGCGAAGATTGATCCTTGAGTGGGAATATGATTTAATTAAGAACATTGCAATAATTACAACAAGGATATTTATTTTCAAGGCTCTCCACTTGTCTTCATACATGTGTGAATCTATCAGAGTGGCTTTGAGAAGCCCCCTATAGTTTGAGACATATATAATTGCCGCACAAGCCTTCCTTGCTGAGGAAGATGAGAAAGTAGAATTCCAATCCATCATCTCATTCTATTGGGAAGATGAAGGTTCTCTCAAACAGGGGAACATCCGCCCATTTTACATCACTATTCAATTTAATGGCATGGAATTATGCAATTGTCTTGTTGACAAGGGTTCTAGGATCAATATCCTCCCAACCCAAATGCTCCACAAGCTGGGACACTCTGAAATAGATCGGTGTCCCACTTACCTGATGAATCATGGTTTTTATAGGATAGAGCAGACACCAGTTGGCATGATCCACCTAAAGAACTAGTTCGATAGACTAGTGGATAGCACTGAGTTGATGCTTGTCTCAAAGCAGACCACTTACGAGGCATTGATGGGTTGGACATGGCTCCACTTGAATGTGGTGTCCCTTCCTCATATCACCAATTCCTTAAGTACTACCTCAATGGTTTTGCGGGCATGCTCGAAGGTGATTCGTCTCCCATTGATTTTTGTGAATCCCACTATTTAGGTGAAGAATATTACAAGATCAAGGACATGTAGGATTAGGCCAGTGATTTTGACCAAACTACTTATATGTAAATCTCGTGGATAGAGTTGAATGATTCCTTCACTCTCCCAGTTCATCGATTAGAGGCCATGGCCCTAGATCTTTTCCACTGCATCATAATTTTAGGAAGAAGTGAAGATTTTGTTCCTAGGTATAAAGAAATCCGGAAGATCACTTCATATTCCAAAAAAAATCAAGTCCATTTGATTCTAGAGCCCCTTACCCCCATAAGGTATCAGGTTGTTCTCCCCATGGAAACAACAATATGTCATACTCATTTGTTCCTCTGGGAAGGGGTGAACAGACTCAAGCTGACATGCTACTACAACTTTTATATTATCATGTGTGGCTACTTGTGTCGAAGGCTTGATATAATTTGATTGATAGCTTCCATCACCATGGATTCTGTAGTATAGGGGTCCCCTAACAAAAATTCTACCACTACCCAGGTCAACACCAGAGTTCCATCAAGATCATCCAACTCAGAATAATTTCACTCTACCTATTTTCCTCCCATAATGGATGATGAAGAGGATTTGAAAGATTCTACACATGCATTTGAGGAAGTTTTCTCCGCCAAAAATGATGAATTTGTAAAGGCGATCCTAGGTATCGAGATAGATCTGAGGTCAACACTAATAATTGAATCTATGTATTTAGTGGAACAACATTAGTATGTGGATTTCTTAAAGCATCATCATGATGTATTTTCAGGACTCTATGATGAGATTCTAGGACTGGATCCTCATGTTTCCCTCCTTCACCTTAGTCTCCCAATAAACCATCACTGGTTCAAACGACCTACTCAAAAGAGGCGACCTTATCACGATACCATGGTCAAGACCGTGGTTGATAAGCTCATTAAAGCCAACTTAATCAAGGAATTACAATATCCAAAATGGCTAGCCAACATTGTTCCTATTAGGAAGAAGAACATACAAATCATGGTTTACATAGTCATCTAGGACATGATCCATCGCTGTCTGAAAGATGATTTTACACATCATGTGATAGATCTATTGATCGATTCCACCACTATATTCCAATCTCTTTCCATTATGAATGAGTATTCCTTATATAATCAAATCTGATGTTCTTTTGAAGATTAAACATCTACCTATTTTAGAGAACCAAAAGGTACCTTTTTCTACAATTTAATGCCTTTCGGTCTAAGAAATGAAGGATCCACTTATCATCTTCCCATGCACCACATATTCAAACTGATACTCAAAATATTGGTGGAATGCTATGTTGATGATTTAGTGGTCAAATCCTTCCAGCATTAGGACCATATCAGAGATCATGAGAAAAGTTTTGGTTTCTTACACTCCCTCCATCCGAAGATGAACCCCTTGAAGTGTCTATTTTGGTTTACCTTTGGAATATTTCTAATCTTTTTGTTTAGATATAGAGGCATAAATATCATTCCAGAGAAGATCCAAAAAAATATTCAGATGCCCCCTTTGAGCAACCGTCAGGAACTCTGAGGTTTTCAATTCCCCTTAGCCTATATACGCTAATTTGTTGGGATTCTGGCTAGAAAGTATAGGCACATTTCTCGAATCATGTAAATAGGATATGAATTACAATGGGATAATGAGTGATAGGAAAATTTTTAATATATCATGCAGTACCTACTAAAACCTCTAGTTATAGTGCCACCCATCTCTATAATGTCTATGTTCCTTTATCTGACTTCCCTCAAACAAATCCTTAGTGACATTCTTACTCAGAAGAATAATGAGAGAATAGAAAATTGTTCATAGCCCATATGTTGTGAAATTACATGATGCACCATGACATAAATCTTGTTCCCTATGTGGATGCAGTGAAATATATTCTGAACAGCCCCATTTGGATAGGCCGTCATGCTCTATGGGAAGTTACCATTCATTAGAATAACATTAGGTTAATCTCATATAATGCTTTCAAAGGACAGGTGCTGGAATAATTTCTTACTACTCATCCATACCCTGCATTGTAGTCCATAGATAATGATTTTCCATATACATAAATTCTCTCAGTGGATCAAGATGTTCCACATTGGCTGACACAAATTTATAGAACATTTCAAATCCCAACTGGTAGGAGACTCAATGATCCCAGGGATAATAGGGTAAGCCTGGGTATCGTCTAAACCACACCAACACATGTTGTCTTGCCCTATTCATTACTTTTTTTCAGAAGGTTGAAACTATAACAAGGTAGAGTATCAGGCTCTTATCACTGGCCTTGAGTTGGACATTGAGATTGATTTTCCTCACCTACAAGTGAAAGGGGACTCTCATCAAGTCATCAAGTATATCAACAATGACTATGTTATTAGGAAACCAGATCTTGTACCCCTACTAGAGTTCCCTTTCCAGCTACTGACATAATTTAACTCTCATCTAGAAGTTCTTACTATCCCACGGTCATAGAAAACTTGATCCGACAACTTAGCTATCCTTGTATCTTCTCTTGCCAATCTTGGTGAGTATGACTAGATTATATAGGTGTCTCATTGATGATTCGTTTCTCCAATCACTCCATGCATTGATGATATCTAGTAGGTAAACCACCATACCACTGATGTCTCCACAATGGTACCTCTATCCCCCTACCAAAATATTAGAAGGGACATTTTATTGAACATCTCCTTTTATCAATTATATACAACATAGTAATCTCCTAACAGACCGAGCGAAATGTGAGTGAATTTGTTAGCTCATAGTGAAGTTCATCCTCCAGAGTATTTCTAGTTTTTAAAAGATCCTATATAGATTTATATTTGATGATTTCATCCTCCATTTCATTCAAGGATATGAGATTCCCCATGTTACGATGGATGTCCATGATGGTACCTACAAATCTCATCATCCAGGGCCAAATCTCTCCCACCTAATTCGATGACTGGCCTGCTTCTATCCTACCATGATCCATGACTATAATGAGTTCACTAAGGTTTTCCATGTGTGCAAGATCCAAGGTAATTTTGTGCAGCATCCTCCAGATCATCTCCATACCACCATGTACTTTTGTCAATTTGCGGTTTAGGGGTTCGATTTTGTGGGACCATATCCACCATTGATACGTTGCTTGTGTAGGTTTATCATAACTTCTACAGACTTATTTCACATGTGGGAAGATGGAATTAAACTCAAGGAATCCAAGGCCGATTATATCATTGATTTAGTGAGCACCATTATCATCCATCAATTCAGAGTCACTCACGCCATCCTCAACAATAACCACACCAACTTTGGGTATGCTAAGGTGATGAAATTGTATTCCATGTATAGTATTCATTCTTATCATAATACACTCTATCATGTTCCAAAAAATAGATAGATTAAGGAGTTAAAAAAACCCACCTCTAGAATATTAAAGAATATCATTGGTCTAAAATATAGTAGGTCAGACAAGAATCAAAATGCTCTCTGGGCTTACTAGACAACGATTCATAATTCCACCCAAGAGACTCTGTATTCCCTAGTGTAAGAAACAGAGGCAGTATTGCCCATTTAATTTCCAATACCATCACTCTACACATCCGTATACAATTAAAAGTCATCATAATAAGTAGCAGAAGTACATTTGAAAAAAAATCTCTTGATGATAATATTCTCTGTGCCATACAAAATGTAGAGAGGCATTAGAACAAGATTACTAGAATTTTAATAAAAAAGTTCACCATTCCTCTTTCTTACAAGGGGACATGTTATTTTCCATGATAATTACAATGATACCCTACAGGAATCCACAAAATATGGGGCCCAAATGGAAATTACATTTTATCATTAACATGGTTTACACAATAATGTGTATTCCCTGGTCACTATGGATGGGGAGCACAATACTCCTCCAACTAATTCCAAATTACTCAAGCAGTACTTCACATGAGTGGTCCCTTTCATCCTGCACGATGATAAACTAAAATCAATCCAATATCTATGACATTAAACTAATATCCTCTAGTCATGAATGACGATAAACTACAAATTGTGAATACACCTTATGGTCTAAAATATACAACCATAACCTAAGATCTCTCTCATCCACGCCGCAATACGTTAAATTGCATGGGTACCTACATGACTTTTGCATCCCTTAATTTGGGTCTTCAACAGCTTTCACATCTGAAAGGACCCCCTATATAACTTATCTCAAGCCACCTTGGCTCACCAACTATTTTGGGCCAACGTCCTAGAGGATGTCGAAAAACAATTTGATATAAGTCCCACATTGTGAATATGGTATGTGGTTAATGATAAATTATTTATCCCTATTCCAAGTCACATGAGATGGATACTATGTCATGAAAAAGGATAATAGTTATCCTATATCATTATCACTATCCTCAAGGCCTCCCAAATATATAGTATGATGATTCACCTTTTTCTTCCCTTCTATCCCACACACAGGACAATAAACATAGAATCTACGATCCAAGCTCTATGACCATAAAATAATATTTCCCATGTCATTACCACATTAAATTAAACTAAACTAAATTTCAAGAACTACGTATGGATCGATTCACATAATCATCAAATATGTAGGAAATACCATATATTTCTTCTTCGGTTCAACACCAGTTTTTAGAAGCCTTCACTTTCACATAGCCCCTTGACCTATGTTATATTGGGAGTAAGTGGTGTGGTGTGTACATATGTTCTCATTCACATCGGGTTTTCTATAACTACCCCACATAACTCTCTCATGAAATCTCCCTTAATCCGTCCTCAGAGAATGAAATTTAACTACACAAGATTTCCCCACACAGATGACATTAAAATTGGCATCTATGGTCTGAGCTCCATGACGTTAAATTGGGGTCTCATTCATCCTTACCACATTATGTTAAACTATATGGAATTCATGAACTATATATGTCTTTATTCCCATCCCCATGGGATACATAGAAATAAAAAGATGTTTTATCTTCGGGTCTATCCCAACAAACCTCTCCATCTCCTTGGTTTGGCCTATTTTTATTGATTTCTCTTCGAGAGTTACATGTGATGTCGTGTGGAATTGTTTCCTTGTTCAAATCAGGATTAAAACAACCACACAATGTTCCCCTCCATCCATAACATCACTATTTACCTTTCAACCTTACTACATGATGTTGAATGTATTTCACGAACAATGTATGGATTGATTCCCATTCTCATGGGATACATTGGAATTCTCATACATTTTGTCTTTGGGACTATCACCATGTCTCTCAATCTTTTCTGGAACCTAGGCATACTGTTCTCTTTTGGGGTTGTACACGGTTTAGTGTGGACCTCTTTATCTATGTTCACTTTGGGAATGATTTATCATGCCATGTGCATTACCTTTATAACCTCATTCCCCCAATCATTCTTGCCTCATGATGTTAAACAACATTGATTTCATGAACAACATATGGATTCATTCCCATCCTCATTGGACAAGTAGGAACAACCAACATTTCACTACGAGTCTAGCCCTGGGTTCACTAATCCATTTTACCCATTTCTTCTCCTTATCACCTCGAGTCGTTTTCCCCCAGTTGATCCATTCAACCTCTTCCCCACCTCATCAATATTCTTAGATATGATGTGGTTTAGGGCCTAGAGTTCTTAATTCTATATGGACATGATATCATTCGATTTTAAAACTTTACATGTGCCCTTATTTTGGGTCTTCACCATCTTTCACATCCAAAACGACCCCCTAGGGGCCTGGTCTCACACCACCTTAGATCACATACCATTAATGGAAAACATCCGGGAGGATCTTGAATGACATTTGAAATTGGTCCTGCATCACAAATATAGTCATCGGTCAACCCTCACTTTATTGTTCCTATCCCAAGCCAAACAATATGGAAATTGTATATCAAATTCAATCAACAGTTTTCATACATCATTACACAAAATCCATTATGCCCTAAATATTAGTTTCATGATTCACATCTCTTTCCATGTTATCATGTTCTAATAGAGCTTCTACACCCTCGGTGTTATCCCTTTGTTCACATTTGCGCATTGAGAGGATGAATCTTTATTGTGGGGTCATCCTTGACTCCACACCTTCATTCCCTATAGTGTGGTACCCTATTTTTTAAAGATCTTATTTTCCCCTTTTACCACACCAATCATGAATCACATGGGCATAGGGATTTGTGTATGGTTTGTGCCTTTATGGATGAATCACACTTACCAATGGTCGGAACTATAAAACCATAAACAAGGATATCCTACATCCATATAATATGATGTTAGAATACACCTTTTACATCTAGACTGTGAACTGATATACTACCCAGTCATATGATTTCTTCATTCAAGAAGACATTTCCCCTTTGGCATTATCCCTCTACCATGCCACTCTGTAGAACAATATGTGTCTTGATTCCCATTATTATGGGATACATAGTGATGCCTAGAATCTTTATCATCACTCCAATCATAACCCCTTTTATCTTCCTAGCCTCTTCTACCTATCCCCCTTCCAGGAATGTTTGATGTGGTGTGAGAAATTATTCTTTGTTAGTTCAAGTTAGGTTCTATATCAAATCGTGTGTTCCTCCCCCAGGGTTCATATCTTCCTCATTAGCATGATGTAAAACTGCCCAGTACTCAAGGTCCTCACCAGAGAGGTCTTTTCTAGAAACATGTGGGATCTATATTCATGTCGAAACACCCATTCAATCTTATTTCATCATAGTGGCGTAGTTTCAAGTGTTTTGGAATGAATTCGAATAACTCATCCCTCAAATTATAGGCTTCACACACCCTCTATTTTAGTCCATCATCCTCTTCCACGTCTGAAGGACCCCCTTGACGGTATGGATGATTGGCCTAAAGGATTGCATACTATTCTAAGCCAACACTACAAAAGATATTGGAAAAAAATTTTGAATTAGGCGACATGTTTTGGAATATGGTAAGTTGTTGGCCCCAAATTTTTGATCCCATCTCAGGTAGATGATATAAATGTTTTGTTTAAAATAAGGTTAGATACTATATAATAATGACCCGCCACCATCACCGTGTTCCAAATTATATGGGGATCGTGATTCACATTTCGTATTTCCCCTTATTCAGATTGACTCTAATACCCTTGGCAATACCCCATTCGTGTATTAGCACATAATGGGAATAGAAATTTGGAAATTTTCGAAACTCTATCCTTTGGTTTCGGTCTCTTCATCAACCTAAATATTTTGGGTGATCAGTCAATAATGGAAGTCCCCTAAATATTCAATGAATATATGGAACTCTTATACACAACGTGGAGGAATATGTGGCCATACCTTATTTCTCACACTAGGTATGACCCAAGAGAGCATAGGGATTGATATCCATTTACATCACAATTATTATAGAGATACAACGAAAAATACAATGGAAAAAATAATAAGTAATAATAAGAAAACCGTAAGTGAATCCAAGCAATTCAAGATGAGTAAATATGGGAGAAAAAATGTTTCATAATTTTGGCCAAAACTCGGACCTTATGGATGAGCCTCATTAATGGAATGTTCCAATACTACCACATTATGACATATGGACACTAGGATTGTCTATCGCTCCCTGATCACCCTTTATCCATAGGAAGTGGTGGAGAAGTAATCTTTGGATCTAACTAGCATTATCCCCTACTCGGAATGGAATTAAACCATTTGATGTAATGACTTCACTTCTAGGTCATCGGAATATTCTAGTTGGGCTTTCAACCATTTAATGAGCTCAGATTGGCCGGTGATAAATGCAGCTCATTCATTTGCCTCCTCTTTAAGGAGTCATACTTTCCGATCTGCCTCAAGAAGCTTCTGGATATTATCTAATTTCTTATAAAAATAGGAAATAATAGATCATTGGATAATATCTCAAATATTATTATCCATATAATCAATGATTATTACAAGAATACTATGAGCATACACCCCTCTGGTGTAGAGAAATCATAGCCATGTGCGATGTGCCCCCATCCAACACAACCATTTTTCCTCTGATTGACTGAGGAAGCTTTTGATTCACTTCCAATCCTTAAGTTACATCATATGACTCTACTTGATAGTTTCTAGATCAAAGTCATCCATCCACTAAGAATATGAAGGTCTTTAATTAGGAAAATATCTAGGATTCTAGTAAAAGGGTCCAATTCTAGAACTATTTCTTCTATAACACCCTCACCCGCCCCAGCATAGAGCTCAACCCTGGTATATAATCACCAATGATTATAGCTTCATTCTCACCAGGTGATAGGGCTAGGCCAGTTTGAAAGATTGGTTCTAATCAAACTAGTGTTATCACTGGAAGAGCTCCTATAGATGTTCCAGAATCAATTGTTTTCCAAGCCTCCAATCTTGCGATCACTACATTGGGAATTGATATATTAGTCAGCCATATTCCCCAAATAAAATGTGCGATTTTACAAATGAAGAAACTCACTAGAGCCAAACATAGTGATATCCAGTGCCTGATTCATGGTAAGAGATACCACCATCGAAGATCCGTTAGAACTTTTTAATTCAATGATTGGCAGTGGATCCTTATGAACAGTAGGAAAATCCTAAGATCCCAGTGTTTTCATTCTATCCCATTATTGTGGCTTGCTGCTAATCACTTCAAATGTAGATGGTCCTTTTCCCACAACAATCGTAGTATTTCTTCCTCCATATTCAGTTCTGATTGTAGATTCATATGGATGTGCTTTCATTTCGATTGATATATTCTCATCCCATATAGGGGGAAATTTTCGGCTATAATCATCGATGTGTTCTTGAAGAGGAAAATGTTTGGTCCATGGATTTGAATTATGAATAGAGATAGAATAGTAGAGTTAATAGTCGAGACTCAGCTCGAGTTGTTCAGCCAGTTCTGCGTCAGAGCCTGTGATTTCACTTCTCTAACATGGGCTTCCCTTGTGGGTCTCTATTCCTTGAGGTTCATCACTTTCTATTCCCTCACTTTAGGCTTCCTATTCTCTCTCTCATTATATATCTTCAATGTCACACCGGCCTCTTTTACATTATTTATTTTATCATTTTTTTTCTTGGTATCGTGGATTCTGGGTAGGACCTGACTTAAATTTTTGAATTCTTATTTAAAAATGTGTGTTTTGGCCTTGACTGCATCCAACTCACCATGGTCGAAGCTATGCGACATCAACCGGTTCACCACATGCCCTGATCAAGGATCGAAGCCGCATGGCCTCGCTCGGGTCACTGCGTGACCTCACCCAGTTAATCGCACAGTCTTCTTGTTGTTCAAGGTAGGCATATAAGATGTAACTAATAATGAAAAAGAAATAAAATAAAAAAAATAATAAGTTTTAATAAAATTTACGAAATATCCTTAATGAAAATAATAATAATATTTGAGATTATTATAATTATTATTTGTGAAGCCGTGGGACTTCTCCAGGGGTGTCGTGTGACCGCCCGTTGTGCAACTAACAAAATTAAATGAACTAGTAATAATGAAAAAAAATTAAATGTGTGATAAAAATTTAAATAAATTATTTTAATGATAATAATAATAATACTATTTGAAGATAATAATAATAATAATAATAATAATAATATTATTATTATCATTACTTTTATAGTGTATTAAGTTTTATTTTATTTCATTACATCCAATTTATAATTATAAATACATTAAGGTTTTAGGTTTTTAGTATTATTATTATTCTTTTTTTCCTTCCCCTTTTATTTTTTCCTTTTCTTTTACTTTTTTCCCTCTTCATCTATTCCTCTCTCTCTCACATCACACACCTCCATTAACCCTAGTGCCACATTTTTTTCCAGGCATGTTGCACATATCCCCTTCTTCTCCCTTGGACACTCCTCACCGGTGGATCCCACCCGCAACTTATCTAACAACATCTCAAGGCCGATGCACCTCTGCTGTATGCATGTGAACCCCCCAGCTCAGTAGCCACGCTTCCTGATTCTGCAACCACAACCATCTGTCGGCCTTTGCTTCGTCCAGGTGACTGCCACCCTACTGCCCATGCTCCGTTCGACGCCACACCCCCTGGCCGGTGCACCCTCTTCTGAGCCGGAGTTGCTCCCCCTTCCCCCTTTCCTGGTCCAAAGAAACCTAGCGAAACCCTCCCAAGAACCCCCTCGGCCCATCGCAGCCCTCTCCCTGGTACCCCGCTGGACCAGCGATCACTCGGCTGAGACCTCCCCGGCCCGCCCTCTGCCTGCAGCCTCCTCCCGCTAGTACCCCGTCGTGCCACACCTCCTTTCCCTCCTGCATCCACCCTGGAACCCCGCCAGGCTGCCCTCCAGTTAAGCCTCCCCTAATTTGAATATTATTATTTTTCATTTACTATTATTTCATTCTGTCTTTTTTTATAGTTTTGTTGTTTTGGATTTTCCAGCGGATATGAGGTTTGAATTTTTGGTTCTAACTTGAAGTTTTTAATTTGAATTCGTGACCTTGAGTTTGTGTGAGGTTCCTTGCGGTGAAAATGGTGCGTGATTGATGTTTCACGCTAGAATTTGAAGGTTTCACATCAATTCTTGGGGTTCGACGTCAATGTAGGTGGTTCCCCATCTAATTGTTATCTGATAAATTAATTTGCAATGCTTAATTTGTTTATAATATTAATTAATTAATTATTGTGCTGCGAAGTGGGTTCTATTTGATGTCTGAGTTGCATTGAAATTGTTTAGTAAATTGTTCATATTATTGGGTGTTTTCTACTGAGAACTCTATTCGTGAGTTTTGAATTGTGTTGTTATCTTTTTAAATTTCTCAAGTGGTGAGAACTGTTTTTCTGACATGGTGTTGGGTGCGTTTGGTCGAAAAATTTGTTATTTCTTGAGTTTATTGGTTAATGCTAAACGATTTCATTTAAATTGTTTTATAAGGTTTTCTTTTTGGATTGTTAAATTATGTGGTTTATGAAATTGTGTTTTTCATATGGTTTATGGGATTTCTATCAAACCTTTTGGTTGTTCATGTTACAGTTTAAAACTTTATTTGAGTGCGTGTGATGTTGGAATGAGTTCGGATTTATAACTGGTTATTCTGGTGTGTGCCAAAGCCTTTTAACACTCTTTTACTACTACTTTATATTTTTTGTGGTGTATTAAATTTTGAAAATGGTGTAAAAGGTGTTTGAAAGACGTTTTAGTGTGTTTCTTATTTCAAAATTTCGTTTATGTGTGTATGTGGTGGGTGGTTTTATGATAAACGTTTTTTTATTGTGCGAATGGTTTAACCAAGTACGTAACATATGTAGATTGAGTTTTGAAAACACTTTTTGTGTGTGTATGGTTTTAAAAGAGGGTTGAGTGTGCAATGGTGATTATGTGTGTGTAAATATCCCATTTGGCTTTTATGCCTTAGTTTGACATGTGGCATGAACATGAAATTTATTTGAGCACAAACCGGGAAGCCCGGGTAGCTAGGACGGTAGACTAGACTAGTGGGCTAGTGTTCCGGAGGTGACTCAACCTAGTTTCACTAGAAGGACTGACGATTGTGACACTAACTAAACATATGCATTTCTGAGGGTCGGGGTCTTCTAGGACACAGTTTCTAAGGTTCGTGGCCTTCTAAGCCACGTTTTCTGAGGGTCGTGGACTTCTAAGCCACGATTCACCGAGACACGAAGATCTAGGGACCCAATTTAGCTGATACCCATATGACCTCTCCCATATTAGTGCTTATTGGTTACATTGCGCCTGTCGGTGTGACATACTGGTTATTTTTTTAAAAAAATAAGGGTGTGTGTGTTTTAATTTAAGTTGTTCCAGTTGAAACTATTTTCTTAAATTCCGTTTTCATTTAAATTGTTTAAGCTTTTATTTCTCTTCTTTAATTAATATGGAAAATGTATTTGTCATTTAATAATTATGTGTGGAACCTTTCTATTGGGTGACGTCATACTGGGATCTTTCCTGACACCCTACATACAAATTTTGGTGTATGTAGGCATTGTTCTCTATGATTTCTAGGTTGAGGCATCGTGCTCAGTGGTGGTGGTTGGTCATTGATGGTATTCTAGTGTAGGATAATGTTTGTGACGTGGGGATGTCGCACCTCTCCTGTTACTTTGAGGTTTGAGTGAGTGTTTTTGTTTCCATTGTCATCTTTTCTTTTTAGTTATTGGTTCGAGTTGTAGACTTTAAACCTGTTCATAGTTAAAAGGCGTGTTTGGTTGTCTATTTCTAGTTTCAGTTTATTTATCTGGTTAGTTGTTTTTTTGTCTTTTATTTTGGGTAAATCGTTCATAGGTAATGTTTGATACCCCGGGCACTTGTGCCAGCCCATGAGGATCGGGAACGCCCTTCGGGCCTTGTCGCGGGTGAGGTCGGGTGCCGGGTCAGATGACGACTCGGCCTGGTTCGTTACAAAATGTTATCAGAGCAGGTTTTCTCTCTTGGATCGTGTTCTTTTAGGTTAGAGTCACGATAGACTTGAGTTAAGTAAGTCGGGACTCGATGTCCTGGCTACGAGTAAGGTGCCTGGCCAGCACACCTCGTGGTGGGACTCAAGTTACCAAAGTATGTTGAGGGTTTTCATAGTTTTTGGTCCTTGCAGTTTATCTTGTCTAAGAGAACTGAAAAAGCGATAAGGTTAGTTGTCCTAGTGAGCTCGCAGGGTCTAGAAAGCCATGCAGAGCTGGGGACGCTGTCCTGGAATACCCTTCGTGGTAGTGGTGTGATTGGCGTATGGCCTCCAACCATATGGTCCAGTCACCCACCAACACTAGTTTTCTCTTGCAATGTTCCTCATTTATTTGTTTAGGAATTGCGGACTTTTGGTTTTTAAGTAAAAATGATTTGGTCATGGAAAATGTTTTGGAAAATGTTTTGAAATAAATCACTTTAAAAAGAAAATTAGTTATGAGGTTTGAAAAGTTTGGGTTGGATGTTTTGGTTTTGAAAAAAATGGAAAGGTTTGGTTTTGATCCTTGGTGTTCTCGTGGGCAACAACATGCATGAGTGTATATGGAGAGAGAAATGGTTAATGGCATGAGCGGATGAGTGTCTGGATGGATATGCGGTGGGTGCCGGTGTGGCATGGAAACATGCATGTGCTTGGCCCATGGGACACCATTGGTGTTTGTGAAACCCACTATCATGAATTATTTTCAAAATGTTTTGTTAAATAAAATTTTTTTTTGGGGTTCTAGTAAACGGTGATTGTGTGGTGTGTCGTAGTATTTTTGAAAGGTTGGATGTGAGGCATTTCGAGCTGAGAATCATTTTTGTCTGATTTGTGTCCCGAGTTTGAATACTTATTTGTATGTTGGTATGCAAGCGTGTGGTAAGTGAATTCATTTGAAGAATACATCAGGGAGCCCTCGCAGTATTTCCCCCTCCATGTTTGGTGTTCGCTTGTGGAATGCCATGACCATAGGACCAGTACGGTTGGGTCCATGGTTTCCTTTATTGACTAGTGTATGCCTCCGCATGAAGCGTTGACATGTGATTGATGTGTGGCCACAAGAAAAATGCCACTGGCCGACCCTCCAGTGGATCAGAGGAATCTCTTCTTGAATTCTAGAATTGAACCAACGTGTCCTTTTTACAACAATGTGGATCCTCTCGCAATGAGATGATAGATGCGATGAGAGTTTTAGGGGGTTTTGGTCTTTTGAGTATCTGACTCGTCAATTATGAAGTTTGACACTGTCATGTTTGAAGAACCCCCTAGAAATGGCGAAAGGAATTCCAGCTGGGAAGGGTGAAGGTAGTTCAGAATTTTCTGTGTTGATCAGTGTCTTGAAGGGCTTTGTATTATTTTCATTGGTTTCAAGGGTCATGTTTGGTGACGTATTGCAGTGTGAGTTCTCTTGGATTGTCAAGGGTGAAGTTTGACCTCATTAATTCGAATGTTCTATTTGTAATCAGTGAAGGAGATTTCAGAGGGGAAAAGGTGGAAGCAGCCTAGAATGGTCGGTGCGGTCCACTACTCTAAATAACCTTTGGTACATCATTGGTTTCATTTAAGAAAGAGTCTAAGTTAGGCCAATAGTGTAGCAGAGCCAGTCACATGAGGATGCTATGTTCAATTTTAGGAATCACGTGTTGTTTAAGACTCAGTTTGAAGTCCCTATCCATATAATGTTCCTCTCAACATCAATGATCATGTTCAGGTGACGACTTGTGGTGTCGTGTTCTCATTCAGTGTGACGAAGTGTGGTGCACTTGCACCATTTCAGCTCTTGTGTTGGTGAATGTTTTGTGTATGATCAGTTGGATATCATAATGTTTTGTGTTTTATGGTGTTGCCTCGATTGAAGTGTGGTTGCATGTGACACCAAAAGGAGAAGCTCCATTCGGGAGTCTTCGACACCTGACTACGAGGTATGAGATGCTTCAAACATCAGGGCTCCAACCATAGGCCTCGGAGTGAAGCTGGAACGTGTTCAAGAACCCCGAGAGTGTACATGACCCCAACCTGATTTATGTCATCAGTGTTGATGGTGAAAAGGGGGTTAGACTATTTTCGTTGGTTTTTTCATTCTGAATGAACCATCTGGTTGTGTACGGTTTCTGTGACCATGTGGAGGTGTGGTCGTCTCGTTGCCTTGGAAAATTGGGGGTTGCGTCCCACTGGATGCAATCTCTTTAGGGGTCTTTATGGAGTATGTTGGTTAAATCTGTATCAAAGTTGAATAGTGCTCATCCAGGATTGTGGAAATGCTGGTTTGTCTTGGGTCATGATTTTGATGCCCCGGTAGTCGGGCCCCACCCTCCCCGCCCCTTTTGGTGGGGTGTTTGGTCACTATCGTGAAATTTTCAAAGTTCTATCCCTTCTGTCAGTTCTAATGGCGGGGAGACCCACATTGGGTCTCACACGAATGTCTCTGGATTGAATTAGTGCTAAACTCTTCTTTAATGGCGGGGAGTCCGCTCGAACCTCCTTGTGTCGGTTTTCTAGTCTCATCATGGGCGTTAGTAGGTTCTTAATGGTGGGGAGCCTCTCGGGATTTCCCACATTGACCATTTGGTTCTGCTTCTAAGGATGAGTTAGCGATATGTGATAAGGTTGATTCTGGGTCGTGGTTGCTCTCGCTTATCATTCCAGACAAACGACATGGTTTTCATGCAATGGTGCTTGGGATGTTTTGGCTTGTGAAGTTGGAATCAGTGGGTGCGAGAGTTTCCTTCCTTGATCAGTAAATTGTAGGCGTTTTAGCTCTTTGGGGAGGGCGACAATTATCATAAAGTCTTTTAACGAGTTCTTGAGGTTGTCATTTGAGTCACTTTCTCTGAGCACAATACATTTGCATCTTTTTGCTTGATGTTTGTGGGGATCCCCTTTGAACCTTAACGGAGTGTGGTTTTCTGCTTTGAGGTTTGGTTCTAGTTGTGGCTTTCCGGGGACAGAAAGATTTATGGTGGAGATAATTGTCACACCTGCCTCTTTTACATTATTTATTTTATCAATTTTTTTTCTTGGTATCGGGGAGTCTGGGAGGAACCTGACATAAATTTCTGAATTCTTATTTAAAAAGGTGTTTTTTGGCCTTGACTGCATCCAACGCACTATATTCGAAGCTGTGTGACCTCACCCGGTTCACCGCACGCCCTGCTCAAGGATAGACGCCCCGAGGCCTTGCTCGAGTCACTGCGTGACCTCGCCCAGTTAATCGCATAGTCTGCTCAGTGATCAAGGTAGGCATATAAGATGTAATTAATAATGAAACAGAAATCAAATAAAAAAATAACAAGTTTTAATAAACTTTAAGAAATCGACTTAATGAAAATAACAATAATATTTGAGATTATTATAATTATTATTTGCGAAGCCGTGGGACTTCGCCAGGGGTGCCGTGTGACCGCCTGTTGTGAAACTAACCAAATTCAATGAATTAGTAATAATGAAAAAAATTAAATGTGTGATAAAAATTTAAATAATTATTTTAATGATAATAATAATAATACTATTTTAAGATTTTGATAACAATAATAATAATAATATTATTATTATTATTATCATTACTATTATAGTGTTTTAAGTTTTATTTTATTTCATTACAAACAATTTATAATTATAAATATATTTAAGGTTTTAGGTTTTTAGTTTTATTATTTTTTTCCTTCCCCTTTTATTTTTTTCCTTTTCTTTTTATTTTTTTACTTCTTCCTTAATTCCTCTGTCTCTCCCGTCACACGCCTCCATTAACCCTAAAGCCACATTTTTTTCTAGGCCTGTTGCGCCTATCCCCTTCTTCTCCCTCAGACTCTCCTCACCGGCGGATCCCACCTGAAACTCATCTAACAACCTATCGTGGCTGGTGCGCCTCCGCTGTATGCGTGGGAACCCCCCGGCTCAGAAGTCGTGCTTCCTGCTTCCGCAACCACAACCATCCGCCGGCCTTTGCTTCGTCCAGGTGACCGCCACCTCGCTGCCCCTGCTCCATCCGGCGCCACACCACCATGCCAGCACACCCTCTTCTGAGCCGGTGTTTCCCCCCTTCCCCCTTTCCTGGCCCAACAAAACCCAGCACAACCCTCCCCGGAACCCCCTGGGCCTGTCGCAGCCCTCTCCCTGGTACCCCGCCGGACCATCCATCACTCGGCCAAGACCTCCCTGGCCCCCCCTCGGCCTGCAGCCTCCTCCCGCTGGTACCCCGTCGCGCCACACCTCCTTTACCTCCTACATCCAGCCCGGAACCCCTCCAGGCCTCCCTCGAGTTAAGCCTCCCCTAATTTGATTATTATTATTTTTCATTTACTATTATTTATTTTTATATTTTTTTATAGTTTTTCTGTTTTGGTTTTTCCAATGGATATGAGGTCCAACATTGTGGTTATAACTTGAAGATTTTAATTTGAATTCGTGACCTTGAGTTCGCGCGAGTTTCCTTGTGGTTCAAATGGTGCACAATTAATGTTTCACGCTAGAATTTGAAGGTTTCACATCAATTCTTGAGGTTCAACATCGAGGTAGGTGGTTGCCCATCTAATTTTTATCTGATAAATTAATTTTCAATGCTTAATTTGTTTTGAATATTATTTAATTAATTATTGTTGTGAGATGTTGGTTCTATTTGAAGTCTGAGTTGCATTGAAATTGTTTAGTAACTTATTCATATTATTTGGTGTTTTCTACTGAGAACTCTATTCATGGCTTTTGAATTGTTCTGTTATCTTTTTAAATCATGATAGAGGTGAGAACTATTTTTCTGACATGGCGGTGGGTGTGTTTGGTCAAAATATTGTTTTTTCTTGAGTTTAATGGTTAACGCTAAAGGATTTATTTTAAATTGTTTTATAACATTTTATTTTTGGCTTGTTAAATTCTGTGGTTTATTCAATTGTGATTTTCATATGGTTTATGGGTTCTACATCAAACCTTTTGGTGGTGCAAGTTACACTTGAAAACTTTATTTGAGTGCGTGTGATGTTGGAATGCGTTTGAATTTATAACTGGTTATTCTAGTGTGTGCCAAAGCCTTGTAACACTCTTTTACTACTGCTTTATATTTTTTTGCGGTGTATTAAATTATGAAAATGGTGTAAAATGTGTTTGAATTTTTTTTAGTGTGTTTATTATTTCAAAATTTCGTTTATGTGTGTAAGTGGTGAAGGGTTTAATGATAAACATTTTTTTATTGTGCGGATGGTTTAACAAAGTACGTAACCTATGCAGATTGAGTTTTGAAAACACTTTTTGTGTGCATATGGTTTGAAAAGAGGGTTTGAGTGTGCAATGGTGATTATATGTGTGTAAATATCTTGTTTGTCTTTTATGCATTAGTGTGACATGTGACATGAACATGAAATTTATTTGAGCACAAACTGGGATGCCTGGGTAGCTAGGAGGGTAGACTAGACAAGTGGGCTAGTGTTCCGGAGGTGACTCGACCCGGTTTCACTTGCAGGACTGACGATTGCAACACTAACTAAACATATGCATTTCTAAGGGTCGTGGTCTTCTATTCCATGTTTTCTGAGGGTCGTGGCCTTCTAAGCCACATTTTCGTAGGGTCGTGGCCTTCTAATCCACGTTTCACCAAGACACTAAGCTCTAGGGACCCAAGCTAGCTGATTCCCATGCGGCCTCTCCCATATTAGTGCTCATTGGTTACTTTGTGCCCATCGGTGTGACATACTGGTTATTTTAATAAAAATAAGGGTGCGTGTGTTTTAATTTAAGTTGTTATATTTGAAACTATTTTCTTAAATTTCGTTTTCTTTTAAACTATTGAAGCTTTTATTTGTTTTCTTTAGTTAATATTGGAAATGTATTTTTTATTTAATAATTTTGCGTGGAAACTTTCTATTTGGTGACGTCCTACTAGACTCTTTGCTCACACCCTACATACACCTTTGGGATTATGTAGGCCTTGTTCTCTGTGTATTCCTGGTTGAGGCATCATTCTCAGTGGTGGTGGTTGGTCGTTGATGGTCTTCTCGTGTAGGTTAACGTTTGTTATGTGTGGATGTCGCACCGCTCCTGTTACTTTGAGGTTTGAGTAAGAGTTTTAGTTTCCACTATCATCTTTTCTTTTTAGTTATTAGTTCGATTTGTAGACTTTAAACATGTTCATAGTTTAAAGGCGTGTGTGGTTGTCTATTTCTAGTTTCAGTTTATTTATCTGGTTAGTTGTTTATTTTGTCTTTTATTTTGAGTATATCATTCCCAGGTAATGTTTGATACCCCAGGCACTTGTGTCAGCCCGTTGGGATCAGGAACTCCCTTCGGGCCTTGTCGCGGGCCGGGTCGGGCGCTGGGTCAGATGAAGACCTAGACTAGTTCGTGACATTCAAATTCATCTTCATCATCATAATCATCTGTTTCTTCTTCTTGTTCTTAGTCTTCCTCATCATCATCCTTAGGTGGCATTTTCTCAGGGTCATGCTCCTGGATGAGAATCACTTTCACTAAGAGATGTGGTTCTTTGTACTGTCCCCATTGGCACACATAAATTTCCAAAGCTATCATGTACGCATGCCAGAGATGAAAGTCCACCCTTTACCCCACCAAAATTCTCCCAGATCTAGAAGGTCGATTCCAGTGCACAATAGTTTCTACCACAGGCCTTCCGAATATAGTTTTTTATCATAGCCTTCTCTATGATAACCATAAAGATGGGAAAATGGCATCAGCGGTCAGCTGTATAAGGTTTCTCAATCACTTTATAGGACCTTTATTATATGGTACATGTGGTCGACTATGAGCCCATCTCTCTTCTGAAGACATAGGCATGATTGTACTTTATGATGCTCCTACGAGAGAGGTTCCATATTGTGATGACCTAGCCGCCTGGCTCACCTCTAGTCTAGCATCTCCAGTTTTACTTCATCTACACTCTCATCATTTAGACTCCACACATACTTCCTTTATTGGTCAAATTCATCACTACATAATATCTTTTTGATATGATCTTATCTAGTGGTAAATATACTTCGTTGATAGGCCAAAATTAACATCATTAAGGGGAAAGGTAATGAATTCACCAAAACTACTAGTCATGAACATGAGTCACAGTAGGGAAAGGATCCAGGGATGCTACTTTTCCCAAACCCCTGTATATACTAACATTGTCATATGCTGCATGCACCCAAATTATTACGAAATCCTTAAAAGAACATAGGGTTCACAAAATATTTTCCCATCAATCTGGGGTACTAGCACACAACCCCTAATGATTTGCATGTAATACCTCTACTCCAATGTGACTCACCCATATTCTAACATCTTGATAGCTATGGTCCAAAATAGATGAATTTTGATGTTATCATGGTTGCTGAGCTTATGTTTTATCCCCTCATCTTTGAGCATCAAGGGATTAATTCCATCAATATTTTTTAGGGATGGCCGCAGACCATCACCTAGAGGGCGGATGGCATTCCAGAAGTCATACCCACCATAATGAGCTAAAACCAATCGCGGATGAATCTAGAACGGTCCACATATTCTTCTAGGAATACCTCATCAAAATATTTTCCCAAAAATATTGTATAACTTGGCCAACACGGGCACACATAGTCTGACCGTGTTCCTGGATGCTAGGATTCCAACCATCTCCAACACCCCTTGACAGACCTACATCCTCATTTCCCTTATTGACAATAGCCACCCACTTATAAATACAGCAATAAATACATCATATTGTACATTTGGGTACAAAATTTCTTTTATTATGAATCCCCAGGGTCAATACTCACCTGCCTCCATGACCATCAAGTATGATCCCGCCTTACCCCTCTAAGATGTGTCAGGGCATTGCTTCTCATGACCTAGAATCTTCACTACATCTTAATTTTTTTAGAAATATACTCAACCATCTTAGATAGGACATATCATTTTGGATATACCTGATTTCTCGATTCTCCTTATCCATCTCCAACAGATGTCGTGTTAGAATGGGTGTGCATATCATGTCCCTCGAAACGTTCTTAGTTGGAAGGATCTTTCCATACTGGTACCCTTCTAGGGGAATTCCCCCGATATAATGGACGTCCTAAAGGCTGATTCCCACTTCCCTATGGTGGAGTTGGTGGGTATTTGTGTCAAGTGACCAACGACTATATAGATTCGACACTAGGTCTTGCTAATAGTAAGAATGGAACAACGTTTTCCACACAACTGCAAATAGCCCGATAGACCACAGCTCATCTCCGAACTCCTCGCATGTCTGGAATACCCAATATTCCAATTCAAATTAACTCATAATGTTTCACCTGGACCTGAAGTCGCATTCCTTCCAACCTTTGGTGTCATTAGTAATTCTACATCTAAAGGTGCTCGTAATGTGAGATAGAGAATCCTCAGAAATTGAGGGGATCCCCCCAACAGTTATGGTTTTCGGATTTATGATTTAAACAAACACATTCTGATTTTCCCTAGAGGGGTGACCAATTCTCATGATATTGTGAAATGAATGGCTATCTTCTCATGTTATCCATGACCATGGTGTGTCATTCTTAAAGCCTGGCATCAACACCTCTTCTAGAATATCAATGTTCTATATAAGTGGACTATCACATAGAACATAATACTGTTGATTTTTTCATCAGAATATTGAAAATAAAATTATTATCAAACATGAACCTTCTCATGTGAAGAATTTGAGGGTTTGTGATCACCTAAGACCTTTTGGAAGCAGTAGCAGCTTCACTCCTAGTATCGGCTCATTCAACAGCCATTTCCATTGGGTCCAATAATTGAAAAAGGGCATCCCAAAAAATAATTTGACTTCACAGAACTATAATGTCTAGTTCTTTTAATATGGATGTCCTCCAAGATAAATTCATCCATGTCAAGTGTACACAAGATCTAGATGAACGCGAAATAATCCACGGATGCGCGGAAGGAACCGACTGAATCCAATATCTTTCATGTAGAAAAGAGTATCTATTATGAACGAGAGAGGAGTCATCTTGCACAAGGGAATGTAAAAGTAGGGATCCTACCTCCCCCTATAATATTTATAGTCTTAGATCTACCCCATCACGTTCGTGGAAGTGGTTTTTGCATTGAATTTGAATTTTATCACACACAGACCATCATGCATTATACCGTTCGATGTTTCCCTTAGAATCCAACCATTAAGTCCACATTAAGATTAGATTTCAAGGGGGGAATTTTTGGCACCTAATTTAAGTTGATGTCAAGAATAGGAATTTTTTAAGCAACATAAATGTAATATTTTGGAATTTCGGACAATCCCGGGACACCTAAGGGAGGTAATAAAAGATTTATAGTATACACACAAGATTGAAAAACACACGTTAGATCTGGAATGCCTAATGTGACGTCTAATGGATTCTTCTATATCGAACATCTGAAAAATGGAAGAGTAAGAAGTGCTATTTAAATTTGGAAGGCATTAAAGAAGCGATACCACATGTAAGATCTTGTGCACCCAATACAACGTCACAGGCATCCTTGCACACCTCCACTAAAGTTATAGTCAAAATATAAATGTATCCCCTCATTCTGAGGCACAATTATGGAAGAAGAATCGCCTCTCCCATGCGAAAAAGATGACACCTTCCATGACTGCATGAATGACATGGCCTCCAGGTACTGGATCATGCACAACAGTTCTCCCAAGGCTCCTCCTTCTAGTGGGACCACTATGGTTTGATCCTCTAGCATTTCAATTTACTCAAAGGAAACTATTCACAAATGATCATTCATTCATGAATGATTTTCCTTTGAGTAGTTAAACTTTTACCACTGACCCATGATATTGCGCACATACTTCCATCTTGTGTGCGATCCCTCATCTTGCGCACAATTACTCAATCTTGCACAGACCCCTACTTATGTTCTCTATGGGTCTTTCTTACCACAAGGAACCTTGTACCATCCCTCTTGTATGAAACAACCCTATCTTGGCTGCACATCCTCCATAAATCCCCACAGGCTTGCACACAATGATATTCTAGTCCTTTGAGGGGGTGATCTATACTTTGTTTCCCGACCTAATGCTTCTTCACAAAGGTACGCTGACAAATATTTCTTCTTAGCATAGCCATGGTAACATGGACCCTCCAAAGGATCAATCCACAACCCTGTTAACACATGGTATTGCTGGTGCCTTGCCTTCATTATGTGTTAAAGCACACAAGGTATGTATTTACTAGGGGTGAGGAGTAAATCTCCATTGTCTTAGCTGCAAGACATTAAACTACCAAGCATCCACATACTCAATAGACGTGGATAAACTGTGATAACCACATGAGTAAAAATACCAAGGGAACCATGAAGGGGATGTTCACTAGCACCCTCTCACTCCTCCTCTTCCGCTATGCTTCATTGCCATGTGCACCTTAGGAAACCCTTGGGTAAGCACTGACACTCCTTGATAGGTTTCTCCATGTATGATTTTCATATCCTCCAAATACATCCGGACCCCAACTCAGGCTTCCCCAAATAGTAAGTCCCAATATTATTCTTTGGGCTTTCGACCACACGCAAGCCCCCTAATTCCTCATTGGTCCCCTAAACATCTATAAGCCCCATTCTACTATTCACTGACAAACCTTTGACGGTGTGATCATCAAGACAATAGTTGAAACTTATTTTTGACACCGAGTTTGAATCAAAAGGGCTTAGAGTATGTATTGAACTTGACATCCCCTTTGGGCCACTATCCATGCATAAGCCACAATACCCTATAAACTGAACTATGTGGAATTAGATCTACTACTTTGATATAGGTTTAAAATAAAACTTCTCTAAGGTCCAATCATATTATCACATTATTCCGAATGCTTCACATTGGTTCACCATCATAACGCTTGATTTTAAACTGTAACATGTGATGATGAAGAAATAAAATAATAATATAGCACTATGATATCCATTAAAAGTATTATAAGATATAAGACTTTATTGGGATTATAAATTATATCTTCAATATTTTCAATACATTCTTTTGATTTTTCATAAATTAAATGTAAGGAGCTACATGTTGGATTTGGTTTTTCCCGGCTGAGGGAAGTGTATTGTTTCCACCCCCTTCTAAAGTGTAGGTACTAACACATATATAATGATTATATTATCTCTAAACCACTATAATGTTTGTCCCATTATTGTAGAGAATAAATTTAGTGGTAAAATCTATACATGACAAGGATGAGACACTCTTATTGAGTAGTAGACCTTGTAAAAATATTGCATTCCATGTTTACCTTTTGCCTAAATATTCATATCATAAACAATTGAAATAAAATAACTAAGATCCTAATAGGTATAAGAGGTCAAGGAAGAAAATGTTATAAAAGGTTAAAAAGATACAGACACTAATCCACCCCTCTCAATGTTGAGTATATCCCAAATTAGACATCTAAAATGGTATCTGAGCTAGGTCTACCTTAATTAGATTCTCTATGTTGTAGCTATTCTCATTTAATTATTTGAGTTTCTCTCAAGTGTTAATAATGATGTAAATATTTTGTGAATATTCAATTTATATTAAGAATATTTCTATTTCTTCGAATACCATGATGAATATATGAAAGAAATATAAAATAACATGGAAGAAGAGTTACCTCTTATCTAAACAAGTGGAAGGATAAATATCTCTACGTCATTCAAAAATGAGGGAATATCAGTATTGTCTTGTAAAGGATTAGTGGAAAATGTTTACACTATGTATATGGAAAGTATATCTTCCATAATTATATCAATAGATTCCTATGATAAAGTGGTATGTGATATTTCATATCAAAACTCTCCTAAAGATGATCCAGTACTATTGGGATTGATTACATTTTATTGAATTATCAATTTATGTAATAATGGATTTGACTCATTTATATCTGAAATAATTAATCTATATTATCTTTGGGATATATGAAATTATGTAATAAGAGACCACCCATCTTGAGAAGTAGTCAGAAGTAATGGATATAAATTTAAATGAAAAACTTCTTGATTGTATATAGCCATATAAATAAGCCAAAACCGTTGGAGAAGAAAGAGTGGAGCATGGAATATTTTCCATAGTGTTTTAATATAGGTTGATAAATTATATTTATGAGAAATATAATGTCAAAACGTCTATGGAAGAAAATATTGGTGTACATGAAGAAAAGTTGAAAACTAGCATTGCGTATAATGATTTAAAATTAGTAGAAAAATTCAAGAAGATCAATGAACTTGAATATTTTTTACAAAAAAATGATATTATTTATGAAAAATCTAATTAAAGAACAAAGATATATTGTAAAGTGAATATTATTTTTATTGAATATTAGAAGACAATAGTCAATATGAAATTTCTAAAACTAGATTTTTCAATAGAAAATCTCGAGAAGATGCATATTGAGACATAATTATATAAAGATACTATGGGTACTACTATTACACTCACATTAGAAGATTATGAGGTTAAAATACCTCAATAATCTTACAATAATATAATTACACCATTCAAAAATCTATCAAAAGTAACAATGATTAAATATTTATTGTCCATACAGTATCGTAACAGTATTTTTGAATCTTTTTTCATGAATAATATAGGTTTGAAAACAAAATATAAATCATTATCGATGAATATAGGTTATGATAAGCCTACCACTAGTATAAGGGTGGATAATAAAAATTATGTAGAATATGGTTCTCCATCCAGTGGAAAAAAGTTATGATAAAAACCAAAAAATATCCTATAGAAGAAATAAGAAGATATTGGTTTGTGGGTAAATATTAATGTTAAAAAAGTTTCAGGAATTGTACATTAGATTATTGGTACTATCCTTTAAATGATAATTCCTGAATAAATCCTCTTTTTAGGGATCCCAAACCATAGATGAAGAAGAATCATAAAAAGGATATAAAATATCATTATACATCAAATATATTTTAAAAATATTTAATATATATATGATTTACTCAATGGTAGAGTTTTGAAGGCTGATACATTCTTATCTCGACATGTATTAAATGATTATAAGAAAATAAGACCATAGGATTTGGTTATGAAATAAGAATCATCACTTTGAAATTAGAACAAAAATGTTGTATAAAAATTCTCCTATGAATATTTCATATATGAAATGTGAAAAACATTGCATTCCATATCGAAGAAGTTGAAGATATGATTAGCATCAAAAAGAATAAAAATATCGGTGAAACTGGGAAGCAGACAAGTGGAAGATTCCCACATACCCCCAATTTTACCAAATATATGTTAGTTATCTGGATTGAATATTTGAATAGAATGAAATGGATACATCATAAGCACGTATAGTAAAAAGAGAAAAGAAAATATTCCACATGAAAATAAAGTAGTTGGGTGTGTGAGGTGGAACATAGTCGGACACACTCCTAAAAATTATTCTATAATAATTTCAGAATAATAATAATTACTTAAAAGATGGAAGTCTCCATGGTTGATAAAAATAAAATAAAATATATTGATAAAATGATTTCATAGAAAAAATTTAATAAATTTATAAGATCCATGAAACCCCAATTAGAATAGAAGTTTAGATGTGAAAGCAGAAAGAATGTTGAAAATGGAGCATCTTGGCTGAGAAAACTATATCAAACTTTAAGTTCATATTATGAAAAAATGAAGGATCCAAATTATTCCCATAATAGTTGGGTATTTTATTTGTTCTTATAATCCAAGGAATTGAAGGTGAATAATGTTATTATGTAGAGGATATGAGAAGCAGTATGTGCTGTCAGCTATTTATAGGAACGTTGAAGTCATCGTCCACGAATTATTTCTCAATTCGTATTAAAATATAAATGTGATAGATGATGAACATTTTTAATGTTGAATAATGTTCTTATATATCATATAGAATAAAGATTAATAAGAAATTATTTTGGTTTGATCTTATATTTGGTATCTTGAGGAACTATTATTAAATAAAATCATCCCTAGTGATGTTGTGAAAATTTTAAAATCTGGAGAGTCACAAGTTAAAAATAAATTTTTGTGTATTATACATATTGTAAAAAATATGAATCCATTCATGAATGGGTTTTTAATTATGAATATTTTTGGGGTGTTTCTCTTGAGGGAGAGAGAAATTATAAAATTTAAAGAAGTTATCAAAGAATATTATTTCATAAAAATGTGATTACTCCTAGAAAGTTCTTGAATATAACATCATTATATAAGTTTTGATTTTATTAATCTCGCATCCTTGGATATCAAAATTAAAAAATATAACACCAAGGGGGAGTAATTTAATTAATCAATTACATAATAATTGTGGATGTATGGATGTTAACCCAGGTTGATTGACATGTTGAAATCATATACATATTTTATTATCATTTATATAAGGATTATCAATGTTTTTACTCGATAAAGAACCATGTGTGTGTTATTTATTGAAAGAAATAGGTTTTGAAGGTTTCAAAGGAAAAAATGAAAAATGGTAGCAAAATGCCCATTACATGATGTGAAATTCCATTACATGATGTGTTGCCAATTTTACAAGTATGGGACAAGTTGGAATGTAGGTCATGGAATAAATTCTATACATGAATTGACACGAAGTGATTCACCAATACATTTCATTTAACCTTGTAATCCCATTACCTATTTTAAGGTACATACTGAAAGAATATAAACATAGTGATTGTAAGTTACACATCCTGAAAAGAGTCAAATTTTCAAATCTACATATGCGATTCAAAAAAGATTTACGAAAATTCAAAAATCATAGATGAAAAATAAGATTGGAATTACCTGTCATGAAACACCATTACACATTATGTAATATACCGATTATTTAGCTAAAATAAGGACACTGTGTACAGAAAATGGGTAATGAACTTTTGATTTTTCTCTCATTTATCTAGTCTTCCTTTCGACTTTTACTCTAACAATTTCTATAAAACTCATATTTCACTGAAATATTTTATTTTTTTACATTTTTCAATTTTTATGGATTGATTTGAGACACATTATTTTTTTTACTTCATAACTATCAAGATACATACGTTTTTGTCCTCAATTATCAATATTAAACAAATCCATGCAATGTTTGTTCTAGAACCTTTTTGAAGAAAGTAATTTATTAAACATTCAATTATTTTGAGGATTAAATTTCTTATTCTTGATTACATATTAATTAATTGATCAATACCAATACTTTCATGTTTTATAAATTCATAATACCAATATGATTTGGAATATTAAACATGTTTGTAATTGACTATAATTTTTTAATTGATTCTGCAATGAATAGCTAAACCACTTTGGGTAGGGATTGAGTGTAGTGGTGTTTGAATCCAATTGATCATTAATTCTTAAATTGGTAAAATTAAAGAATAGTAATTTGGTTAGAAAATAATTTTCAATCCAATTTATTTAGGAACAACTAATCATTGGAAACATGAAATAATGAACCTAAGCTGATTTGATTATAATAGGTTATTAACCTTAGCATTTGACACTTTACTCTGTAGAACAAGGCATAACACATCTAGGTTAAAACTTCATTCAAAGTGTGGAATAACTATCTCTTGGATAGATCTTATTGGCTAGATCATATCCAAATGGTGACTTTTTCATGAATATTAGCCTAAATAATAGTACTATTACAAGTTAGAATTAAAAATCATAATTTTTTACAATACCTATAAATTTATCATAATCTCATATTTATCTTAGTACCTTTCCACCAATCCTTAGAATTAATCATTTCCTAAGTTCGATCCCATTGCGAGGAATTATATGAAAAGGGTTCTTTGCCTTAGTTAGTGTAAGGCAATCCAAAAATCATCTTGGTATCATCCCTTAAATACCACTATATTATTCCCTAGTAGGAAGTGTAGTTTAGTGAAAATACATCTAATCTGAACAATTCTTGTTCAAATTAAAAAATTTGTGTGGGAGTGTCAATGATTATTCTACTTGTTGAACATGAGTGTTTTTTATCTATTTTTTGATGTCAATGGGGGAATTTAATGTTGATTATTATTGAAAAATATTTATAAATCATTTCTATATTTAAAATGGAATAATTTTTTATAACTATGGAATAAAAGCATATTAGTTCTCATTTCATATGGTATCAAGACCAGTTGGTAAAGGATAACATTTTGGTATAAGTCATATCTACAAAACCCTATGATTGCAAAATATAAATATTATATTACATAACATGTATGAAATGAATAATCTGGCATCAAATGGAATATAACATCATGATACATGACAATATATTTATTTTTCATTAATTACAATCTCTTTGATAGCTTCAAATCCACACAATACTGAGTTTGAACGAAACACTATAATCTAATAAAATATTGTTATTTAAAAATTACCATTATAACATTATTTCTAAATTTTGGGGTATGAATATTAATAAATATATTGTTAAGATTATGGATATATTTAGATTAAAAATAAAATTAGAATCATTTAAATGAAAAAAAATGTTTTTTGGAAATCCTATTTTTTCTAAAAGATTGTTTAGTCACACATTACGCACATAATTTAAAATTATCTTTTAGCACTTTAATAAAAAAATTTAAAAAATACTCACAATTTTATAAATTATAATATCAAAATTTTATTTGTGTGAATTTTTTGGATTTTTATGAAAAGTTTCATTTTTAGATTAATAGAGAAAGAATACTGAATTTTAATTGAAAACAACCATTTCATTAATAAAGATAAATTATATTTTGAATAGGTTTGGATTTAAAATTAGTCACATTATATGTATATATATTTATATATTAATACAATTTGGTTCATTGGAATATTTTTTATATTGAATATGGATATAAAAACTTTGTAAACATTTGATCATTTTTCCTTCAAAACCCAATTTTCTCATCACGTTTATGGGATTAATTTTAAATTAAAATTTAGAAAATATGTTAATGTAATTTGAAAAATTATATTAAAATTTTTAAATAACATTAACTTATATAATATAATAATTTCAACTTAATTTTCAAAATAATGAATATTAAAAATAGTAAAATAAATTTTTACTATAGTTATGAAACAAAATTGATTTACTGGGGGGTTAAACTAAAAATAACAGAGTTAAAGTATCCTAAAACTTTTTTGAAATATATTTTATAGAACTATTTAAACAATATAATATCTAATTATCCTTAATAATCCATTTAGACCCTTATTTCTGGTACAAAATGTGGGTACACCTTTTTTTTCAAATGTTATAAGTGTGACCCTCACCTCACTTGTAAAAGGACACAAATCTAACCTATTATTCACAAAATCAAACTATTTTATTTGGAACATAAATATCCAAGTCACCTCCCAAATTTCATACCTTCATCCTAGAATCCTTAATTTTTTTATAGAGCATACCTGGGAAGGAATTTGGTGCAATCCTCAGGAGGACACCCGATGAAGTAGTAAGGTTTATTTTGTTTATTGCTTTATCTCATTAAATTATTATTAAAACATTATGATATAATTTAATATGTATAACAATTATAATTATATATTTTTATGTAAAGGTAATGAACTAAAACATACAATCATATTCTTAACACGTAATAAAATAATCAATCGTTTGTAGGGGGAATAGAGCCTCCCGAACTAATTTCATTTGTTTTTTCTATTAAGAACTCCAACAGTTGGGTATGAAGATGGATATAAATTATATAAATTATATTTAAAAATAATTACATATTTTGAGTCATTATGTCATATATATAGTTTTTAAAATACATTCCGTAGGGGATATGAAAACATCTATCATTTGTATGGCAGACTACCGCCTTACGAAGCGATGTGATTCGTTTCTCAGTAATGATTTTAAATGAATAATAATAAAAACAAAATTTCATGAATTTATATGACATAAATTAAATTTTTGTTAAATTAATGAAATATTTATAGTTCATAAAATATAACATATCATTTAATTTATACAATGAAAAATGATAACGTCATTTGTGTATGTGTGGACTACCGCCTTCACGATGCATTATGAATCTATTTTCATCACCACACCTCAGTGGTGATATATATAACTATATTTCAAAATATTATATGGTATATATGATATTATTCAAATTATTTTAATATAAAATTTTAATTATCTTTATTCTATAATGATTATTGAAAAAATGGAAGCATTACTCATGCGTACATTCGACCTACTGTCAACATGATTGTAAAGTATTTTTTTTCCAATTCCATAATTATATATTGGTTTTAATGGAATAATTAAATTTAAATATCACAATTACATAATGATTATTACTCTATATGTGTTTAAATAATTACCTCTTTGACCAAAGTCAACCTACCAATGTAATTTATGATTGGCAATCCAAATAATGCCAAAAACAGCTGATGTAAACATAATTGATTAACTAACCATATATGACATGGTAATAAGTTAAATAAGAGGAATAAAAACATAATAATTTTTCTTAAGAAACTTAATAATTAACATAATTTTATTATTCCGGGATATAAAGAATTCATATGATTATTTAGACTTATGGTTAGGGTTTTTCATCACACTTTTACTTTTATGAGACATACGTCATATTCCACACATATTTATTTCATATTGGGTATGTAATACCAATTTTAAATTTAATATAATGAATTAATTTAACTTTGTGGTATTTAATTTTTTTCCTTTCATTTTATTACTTTTATAATAATTATGATACAAAATTTAACAAAGTGGTAAGGGTTTATTTCACAATGTCATCATTATTCAGGATTGTTTTTCTTTAACTCTCCTTTGAGGGGATTATTTGATATTTATATCAAAAAATAAATAATTTTTATTAACCTATGGTTATTTATTAACTTTTTCATGTAATATTACAATTTTTTCTGTAATTGTTACATAAAATGATTAGGAAATTTGTTAAGAAAATTCAACTTTATTTCTCTCTTTGGTCAAAAATCATTTTCCTTCAAAAACCTTGTATTATAATTTTTTTTAAAAATGTATTATGTATTTTAAATATGATTTTTTAAATAATGTTTTACCCATTTATAATTTTTTAAAATTATTGAATCGAATCCCTATATTGGTTTCAAATTAATTCTCATTTGTATTTTACTATAAATTTAAAAGGAGTGGGTATCTTTTACATGTATAAAATGTATAGAATTACCATCCCTCATCACTATCATTTTCTTGAAAATTCCATTTCATGTTTATAAGGTTATTTTTAGAGAATTTTTTATCTAATATTCTATAAATTATTATTTTTTAAAATTTATTTTCTAAGAAAAGGATGTTGAAAATATTTTAAAAAATATTTTGTTTTAAACTAAAAATTGTAATTTTCAATGATATAATATTTTCCTCAATGAATTTTAAATGTGATCTTTAAAAATAATTTTCTATCTTAGAAAAATTAATTTGATGTCACATATGCTTTAATGCATATATTCTTTAATGATAACATCCTTATGATTTCTATGAATGATTTAAGATCGGTTTGATTGGGGATGTACTATGTTGATACCATTCATTTTACTCCAAATGGATTATGATAATGGGTTTTAATGATGATAATTATTAACATTTTATGTTATAGTTTTTCAATATGAATTTTTATTTTGATTATGTTAACCCATTTAATTTGACGAATACATCAGACAAAGTATGTTATACGAGGGGTCCTATATAGCCACTTGACACATTATTAGGTCTAATGAGATATAATATTTTGGGTTTTGGCCAAGGAATTACCCATTTATATAGATGCCTTTTAGGAGGCCTAAAATGTATATGATTTCTTGTCATAAGTCCTTGATGATATTAGAAGTCCTAGATCAAAACCTCAATGGTATATTATAGTCGTCTGACATTAGGCATTCCATCGGTATGAATTAATGTATTGATGTTCTTTGGGATCATTCTCTTAGTTAGAATATATAGGGTTATGTTTCATGATCATGTGATTATTTATAGTGTTACTTGGATCATCATTTATTAATAACATATTAGACTGAAGTAATTGATTAAATGGAATTTGTGTTAGTAATTAACCTTTATATATTAATTATTCCTTATTTATTTATAGCTTCTATTGTATGCATAGAATAACTGAGAATATGACCTCCCCCATTTATTATGTTTTATTTTTTTTAGTATTTGAAGAAGTATTTTTTGATTGATATACAAGAATAGACTATGAATACAAATGGAATTATCAAATAAAATTCCTTCCATGTTTTATTTTTTAAAATGTAATTTGAATTTCATGTTTGATCTAGTTATCCAAGTAAACTAAAATATTTGATCCTTGAAGATGTGATTCTAGGTATCATATTCCAATATATTAATGTATACAATGGATTCAGTTAAATAGGATTGGATTCATGACTCTATGTATCATTTAAAGTTATTTATAAACCTTCCGAATAGGATTTAAAAAATATAAACTGTGGATCATAACACTACGATAGTATTTGAGGATAATTATAGAAGAACATACTGATGTTTTAGTAAGGAAGATATTCTGGGGTTTATCATAGAAAATAATTCCCTCTATATATACTAAAGGTGGCGTGGATCTAGAAAAATATTCCTTGGGATAATAACTCCGAAAAGGGAACATTTGTCCTGACCCGACCCAGTCATTAACTTGTGGATGAAAATAAGCCTTACCAGACACCTATATTTACACATTTGGGGGGTATGGTTAGGATAAATCACATTTTCATTACAAATTATTATTAAGGAGTTTAATATATAGACATACTATATGGAACCATTTGTATGATTAAGAGAGTATCTTTGAATACATTTTTAAATTTATGTAAAATGATTCACTAGTTTAGAGATTATAAATTATGATTCATAATTTTATGATATTATATATTTTGTTTGATTATTTTTCAATGTTACCAAATTGATTAAATGAGAATCATATCAATGCCTGTACTTTATTTTGGAATTTTCCTCCATGGTATGATAACAAAGGTAGAGCTGGTTATGTATTTGGAACCAATCATATTATAACCATATTGGGGAAGAAGACTCAGGTTATGGGTAGTAAACTCTTTCATATAGAGAAGGCTGCTGATCCACCATAGTGTAAAAATATTATAAGACTTCGTGAATCCCTAGAATCTATATTTCTATGGGACTAAAAATCTATTTTAGGTATGAAATTGATAAGATCCTTTGAGAAGATATTTTTCACTCTAAGAAGTAGTGAATGGGTGAAAATTTTAATGTAATATTATGATCTAACTGAAGATACAGATCAACTGTGGTAGTTAATTCAAAACCCTAAGGATGAAGAAGAAAAAATAAACATGTAAAGGATGGATTGAAATGTACTCTTCTTATAAAAGTATTTTCCACATGAGTGATGAGAGGATATAGACACATTTTTTTATTCTATGATATAATGAAGAGGGAAATGTTTCTATGTATTATTTAAACATTAAAAGGTTATGAAGGTATGTTGTGGATTAGGTATGTTATCTAGAGAAAAATATTGATTGTTCATTTTATTTTATTAAGCCAATCCTATAAAGAGGACTAGACTTCCATAAATTACAGACATATGAGGATATAATATCATATTTTTTCAAAAGAGATAAAAAAGTACCCTTATCTTTTAACATAAATATTAAGTAAGATAATAAGAGGATGACATAAAAATACAAGGAATGGGAATAATGGAAAAATTATTTTCTAACATGTGATACTATTGGAATAAAAAACATAGTACATGATTAAAAGAAAAAAGAGTTTTATTAATGTGAACGGAAAAATGCCACCATGCTAATGATTTTTATGTTCAAAAGGAATCTACCAATGTTTAATGAATTAACTCTATGAAGATTGGGCACTATGAAAATGAATTCCCTAAGTGTAAAAGGAATATACATCCAAAGAATATAATATATCATGGTCAAGCTGGTTAAATTTACATAGATGAAGTGGAATAATTAATTTTATTATACTTGTAATAAAGAATTATAACTTTTTATTATTTTATTAATTTTACAGTTTTTATAATAATTATAAAATTTATAAGGATTTTCCGAAAGTAAATTTTTTGTTAAGAATTTTAAACTATATTTTGAGTTGTACTAATGACCAAGAAAATTGATTGAGTGGATTTTTGAACTTATTGGAAAACACATGATCAAAGGAAAGATAACCCATGATATGTTACTAATGTTGTGATAATGATGCTTATATCAATAAATGATTGATATGGACAAAGTAAATTGGATAGTACTAAGTAACTTGGTACTGATTTATGATTTGTTGATAATGTTCTTTATGTTATCATTGATAGTGTTAAAAAATTTATTTAAGGAATATATCCAATGATCTATTATTTATTTAATGATTAATGTAGCATTAATGTTTTTAATAAGAATTTATGGTAATTAAGGTTAGTACCATTATTCAAAAGAATACATGATGATGGTGTTCACATGTTTGGTATGTGATGATTAAGTGCTACATCATGTTTTTTGTGGTATTAATTACAAGTCCATTTTGGAAATTTGTTATCCTTCATTACAACTTTTTAGATCATAATAATTTCCAAGAGTCAAAAGGATAACAATTTATGAAATAGTATACGTTGAACTTTTGATGAGGTTCTTTAGATTAATGAATTATTTTACCCTATTAATATTTAGGCATATTGGATAACCAATACTAACTATTTTTTTAAAAATAATAACTAGATATTGAGGGAATAAACTATCATTATATTATGGATCTTATGATATGTTAAAAGATAATTATAATACTTTGGGAAAAAAATCATTTCTGTTTATTTATTTCATAGAGTAGGGGATGAATTAAAAATTGAATAAGCACATGAAAAGGATGAAAATTTTATTATTAAATAAAAACTTATCCAATAAGTATATTTCCTTATATACCTTGAAATTAAAAAAATTCCTCATCTCTAGGAAATAGATACTGAAATAATATGCATTCCAAAATCCCTCACATATGTTGAACCACTAGTCGTTTAAATCACAACAAGCTTATTATTTTTTAGACTCTTTACTTTTATTTGATCATCTACTTTATTTTGATTAATGGCCTCCATCACTCTCTAATTATTTATTATTTACATTCATGTAAATATCTCTACCTCCCATTAATTTTATCCAACATATAAACCTAGATATTTGTTATTCAATATGAAATTTTCATTTACCTTCTCTCTTATAAAGATGATTTTGTTAACCCATATCATGATCTGGGATTTCAAGATGGGTATTTTGAAAAGGAAACCCTTGATTTCCAGGATAATAAATAAATTGTGAGGACCAAATTTACATTAGTTGGTAGAATGAAACACCTATTGATATTAAAATATTAAAATAATATTCAACAATGTGTATTACATGAATAAATTAGATTATAATGGAATATAACATCATGATAATTTATGATTTTTTTGTTTTTAACTAAATTTAATCACTTTAATATCTTTCAATGCATAGAACACCAAATTAGAATAAAAAATGATACCCCCATAAAATAATATTATTTAATCATTTATAATATAAAACAAATATTAAATTTTAAGGATTTTAATAGTAGTAAATAAAATAGTAAAATTATGGTTGTATACTGATTAGAAAAAAATAAGAATTATTTAAATGGAAAAGAAATGATTTCAAAAAAATTGTATATTTTTAAAAGATGTGTTAGTCATACTTTTAACACAAAAATTAATATTATTTTCAATTTTGGAAATGTATTTTGAAGTAATAAAATTCATTTTTGAAATCATCATATCAAAATTATTTTAGAGTGACTATTTGGGATTTTTCTGAAATGTTTAATTTTTTAACGAATACTGATAAATAATGTATTTAAATTGAAATATTTATTTTCATTTAAATTATAAATAAATTGAAATTATATTTTGAGTTTGGTTTAAAGTAATATTCGTTAAAAAAATATTATCTAAATTAATTCATTTAAAAAAAAATCTTATTTATTTTTCTATATAAATCTATTGTAATTTGTTTAATATTTTCTCTTTAAAACATAAATTCTCATCGAATTAGTGGGATTAAATATAAATTAATTTTTTTCACTTATGTTAAAGGAATTTGAAAATATGGATTTAATTTTTTGAATCATAATAATTTGTATTATCTAATAATTCCAACTTAATTTTTTACCACAATGAATTGTAAAAAGAGTAAAGATTAATTAACATGGTTAAGGTAAAAAGTGATTTATCGAGAGGTAAAACCAAAAAGATAAGTGCTTAAATGAACTAAAAATGTGTCTAAAGTATATTTTTTATTCATATTTTGACCTTCTAATTTATAATAATCAATAATATAATATGATCCTAGGATTTTACGATGGATATTATATGAGGGACGAATTGTAGTTTAATAGAATTTAAATTGATTAAAACCCTAACAGAGTTAAAACAATTTTTTGGGATGATAATGGAATAAATTATTAGAGTAAAATATATCATACTTAGAGTTAGTCCAAAAATAAAAAATAGAATATACGTTTAATAAAATAAACATTGAGGATGAATTTCACAGTAGAAAATATATAACTCATAAAAACAAGTAAAATACATATTTTTAATTAGAATAAATAACATGATATTTATAAAATTAATGAATACCATTTTAATCATAATTTTAAATGAAGTCAAAAAAGCTTGACTTAAGGAATCTAAAATTTAAACTAAACAATCTGGTTTGTCTTTCTTGGGCAGAAATGCCCTGATCACTAAGATTGGAATAAACTCTCTCTTCTTAACCCCAGAAGAACTAGATCTGCTTAATCAGATCATGATATCTCCATATCACTTGGACACCTATATCATAAACCTAATAGAACACATAACACTATAGTAAAAACATTTGAATTTATTTAAAATACTCACTAGGATTTGGGAATACAAAAATATATAAAATATTACCATGTTATAAGTAACAAGAGGTTACAAGATAGAAATATTCTGATTGATTTAGATTGAAAAAGTATCAAATACCATATCCTTGAATGAACCTGTATTTATAGAAACACATCCAATGTTCATATTTCTATATATATTATAGTTGGTCGTAATCGTCTCATATGATCTTTAATTGACACCTCATCTAATACATCTACACCCAATGACATTTTGGTAGAACCATTACAATATGTAAAAATGTATTTTGACTAGTAGAATTATTTCTAACACATATAATAAATAGTGATATTAATATGTTATAAAACATGTTAGCATGCTTAACTAAAGTAATTCACATAGACTGACTAGTATTTTTTATTCTGATAGAACTGATTTTATCGCAGTTATAGACTATATTTGGTCACACTGTTAGACAATATTCTATAATACTAATGGACTGGAATATTTTATTCTGATGGAGTAAAAAGGGGTCAATCAGATAGAGAATAAATCAGATAGTTTAATAGAAAATAGTTAATTTATTCATAAGTATTAGAATATTATTTAAATTTTATATTTATTTAGATAAGAATTATCTATATATTCCGTAGAATAAGATGTTTTCTAGAAAAAATTTTAAAAAATTGAGAAATATAGCGTTAGTAAAAAAACATTTTTTAGAGTGTGTTGTGATTATTAGAACTATGTATTGGTAGGATAGAAAGTAATCTATCTAAATAACAAATAAATTATTTTTAACCGTTCAATCATATCGAAAATATGTGTACACCTTTCTGAATTCAAAAATTACAAGTGCTCTACTCACCTTACTAATAAATGGACACCCTCTCCCTTATCTTCATGAAACCAAAAAACCATTTCAATTTAGAAATTAAATATCTAAATAATTTCATATCAAAAATCCCAACATACTATAAGACTTATTTTGGATATAAAACCAATGTATTATGGTATTTAGTGAAAACCTAAGGAGGATACACGAGGAATATGTAATGTTCTTCAACAAGATTTTTTTTATTTTATTTATTCTATCACATAATAAAATTATTATTGAAAAAAGATGATGTAATATCATAAGAATCCTCCACATATATTTTTTATTTTAATGTCAGGACCTACAACAATAACCACTTACATCAAATGAGTAATGAAATCATCATTCGTGTGTACGATGGACTGCAGCCTCAAAATCTAATTTTATGTATTTTTCGATTAATAGATTTCACGGTTAGTTATGATGATGAATATAATATATATATATATATGTAATATTTTTAAAATAATTATACTTATTCAGTAATTATATCATATATATAACTTTTTACATTCTATTCTGTAGGGGATACGATAACATCGCTTGTGTGTATGGAGGACTACCACCTCACGATGCAGTGTGAATCATTTTTGAAAAACAATTAAGATAGAGGGCCATAAGAATAATGTTATTGAATATATGTGATATAAATTAAATAATTATGATATCCAGGAACTATTTATCATTATTAAAATATGATATATCATTTTATTTCCTACACTGAAAATTCACAGCCTCATTTATATATATATGGATTATCACCTTCGCAAAGCGATACGAATAACTTTTCATCACCAAAAAACATGAATGATATATATAATTATAATAAAGAAATAATATAGTATATATGATATTATTATCATTATTTAATGATAAATTATTTCTATCTTCCTTCCAAAATGATAATTGATAAAATAAAACCTTATCAATGGTTATGTACGGCCTACCATCCCATTTATTATAATATAGTTCATTTTTTCATAGACAACTTCTAATATTGGTTTTAATTGTATAATTTATGTATAAAAATTATAATTATTTCATGATTATTTTTCTAGAAATATTTAGATAATTATCTATTAGACCATTTTCAACCAACCAGATAAATTTTTGAAACATATTCCAAATATCTTCAAAACAACCGAAGAAATCTTATTTAATTATGTAATCATATATTACATGGTAATTAGTGAAATAAAATTAATAATAAACATTAAAATGGTTCTTAATCAACTAATTAATTATCATATGTTTTTTATTCATCATGATAATGAATATACGTGATGAGTCTCACTCAAGGAATGGGGTTTTCATCCCACCTTTACTTTCATGAGACATATTCCATATTCACCAATTATTTATTTTGTGTTGGGTATTTTATACCATTATTGTATATTATATTATTATTTAATTTATCATCTTGGTATTTAATGTTTCATTTAATTTTAATTCTTTCATCGGTCATATGATTCCTAAGTAACCAATTTTGTAAGTGTTTGTTTCGTAATCTCATCATTATTACAGATTGTTTATGTTTATATATAGCTTGGGGAAATTATTTGATATTTCAATTTAAAAATTGATTAATTTTCTTCTAATATAGTTATTCATGATCTTCTTCAAGTAATATTATTATTTTTCCTCTATCTAGTAGTAAAAATAACTAATAATATGTTTTTATGAAAACATTTCATCAATTTTCACTAAAATTAAAAATATGTTTTCTTCCACAACTATGTTTACAAAAACTATTTACAAAAATATAGTTATTATTTTCAAAATGATTTCATGAATATATTTCTACCAATTTTGAAATTTTGAGTTTTTGAATGGAAGCATTAAGTAATTTAAAAAATAATGCAAGTTTGGACTTTTTTTGGAAAATGTGAAATTATTATTTGATTTAACATATAAAACTTCAATAACATTACCACCATATTAACCAAAATTTAATGGAAAAATAATTTAAATTTAATAAGGTTATTTTTAAATAATTATTTTCCTAATATTATGGAAAATAATTTTTTAAAGTTATTTTAAAGGACAAGGATTGTGAATATATTTTATGAATATTCTTGTTTTAAACTAAAAGGGTTATTTGAAAAAATGATATTTACTTAGGGAATATTCCCAATGATATTTCCTAATAATTATAATTATATTAAAATATCATTTGAAAATATTTATTCATTAATGTGGATATAATCTACACATACCATCCTTATTATTTTTTAGGATGGTTTTTGACCAGTTTCACAGGGTATATACTATATTGATACTATTAATTTATCTATGAATGGTTTGTGATTGTGATTATAGATTTGTGGAATTTATTAAATCTTGTATGATATTTTTTTAATATTAATTTTTTTGATGATGATGATTCCAACCTTTCATATAAGGAATGTATTGGTCTTAGTAAGGGATGGGTGAGGCCTGTTATAGACTCTCGATGCATCAGTGTGTTTGATTAGATAAACATAATTGTGGTTTGGTCGAGGAAATACCCATTTATATTGATGTGTTGGAACAAGGACTAAATGTTATTAGATGTATTATAACATATCCTTGATGATATTATGTCACACAGAATAATGCATCAATGGTATGTTTTAGTTTTCCAACATTATGGATTCAATCATTATGAATTCATTTATCATTTTTCAATGTAATTATTTAATTAGTTAGAATACCCATAGTTAATTTTCATGGTCATGTGATTCACTATAAGGAATAATTAGATAATTATTTGTTACTATAATATTATTCTCTAGTTATTTAGTAAATGTACTGTGTTTTAGTCATTTACCATTTCATATTGATTATGACTTATTTATTTATAGTTTACATTGTACGTTTACCCTTACTATACAACATAGATAACCAATTGATTATGTTTTATTAAACCTGGAATTTGTGGAAGTGTTTTATAAAATACTTGTAGGGATACCATAAGTGGAATAATTTCATTCATAAATAATTTTCTAATCTATTTTTTGTTTTAATATATAATGTGAATGTCAAGTTTTTATCTAGTTTACTGAGACTATTATACTATTTGTTATTTCATGATGTGATTCTTTATATATTACTCCATTTAAATAAATTAGGCATTGACTATTTGTTTCTAGGGATGGATTCACTGAAAAATTATATTGTTTTCTAAAATAATCTTGACTCACATAGATAGAGAACGACAAGGTGGATGACCCATTTTGTAAATACGAATAGATACCCTTTTACCATAAACATTGTATTTATTTTAAATAAGGGGAAGAGAAAGTGAAATGAAATCGTGGAAAGGTAAAGGGATGAGATTCACATATTGATCTATTTATTTGGAACGAACATTGAATAAATTTACAATAATTACAAATAAAGAGATTAATAATTCTACATTGTCTATTAGTTGTATTTGTTGTCAATTATTGTTATTGGTTGTCAATGGTAGTCAATTTAATTGATATATTTCATTGATTTTAGCATTCTAAAGAATTTATATTGAACGAGGTTTCCAAATAAAATAAGATATCCAATATCGATAAAAGATTGAATAAATCCTGGATTAATGAATGACAAAAATTATTCAATTACACTCAAGACATATTATCATAATGAATTTATTTTGAAGACTTTGATTTTATGAATATTTAAATTATTTTATTATTCTTAATGTATTGACTATGTTTCCTGAAATTATTTAACATGATTTTTTACAATAATGAATAGGATGTGAAGAAATATTATCGGATTGTAAATAGATCACTATAATTGATATTCTTAAAAGAAATGAGAAGGAATATAAATAGCATGAAAAATAATATTTTATGTATTGAAGTAGAAGAGGGAATTAATTAGAATTACATGATATATATTATTATTATATGTGATTTATTATGAAATTGTGTTTTTATAAATAGATTTTTATTAATTATTATAATTATAATTACTCTATGTAATATTTTTTGCGGGCCCTTTATTTAAAAATAGGTCAACCATAGAATACAAGGAGGGACATATTAGAAAAAATATGGGATCAAGGCTCAACCATGTGTTAGCCAACCCTTTAATTGGATTCCATAGCAGTAGAGGAGAGTGGGCCTATATAGCTCCCACATGGGTGCACTAGAATTATTAGTAGGAATACACTCCTGCAGAATTAATGTAGTGGGGTGTGTGGAGAAAAGAGAGCTGGCCTACCCCATTTTTAGTGTGTTGGGTTATGTGTTATGAACCTTATTGTCAGCTTGAGGTTGAAGTGACATGAATTATTTTATATAGGAGAGATCGAGTGCCAGAATATTCAATGAGGGATCAGAAACCACACATACTATTCACGTACTTAAGAAAGGCAAAGATAAATCCTATCTGTTTGATCTTCCCTAATCTAATGCCACACCGGCCTCTATATAGGCATCGTCTACCTATCTACATAAATATTTGATCTACTACATTTTTCAATGAAAGGTAATCACTATCGATCAGGTCATGCACCGAGCATCAAGCTTAGTGATAGAAACAATCATGAACGATCTTATTCAAAAAATAAATACCCATGAATTATATGATTATCATGTACATACTATATCAACATATGGAGATATTTTTGAATAAATAATGAAGTTCATGGTAAAATATTTTATGTAGTGTGCGTGCATGGAGTCACGGGGGAAGAATGAGATTATTTTTTAATGCATTTGAGATACTCACTACGATGGGAGAAGCCATGATCCGATAAGAAAAGACTCCAAGTTTTTTTCACATATAATATTTTAAAAACACAAATATAATATTTGAATTTCATTGAATTCACAGATTTTAAAATCATCATTAACCTGGAATAATTTTTGAACTTCTATGTTGGTCAATTAATGATGCTGAGTTATTGAATCCTCTCAATAAATACCAATATACTGAATAGGGAAATGATGTTTCCATTAACATATTTCATTAAGATCACTCGTTATTTAAAAAAGCATGATTCTATGAGTTTTTATTATTTGGTGATGTCGGATATCTACATGATAGTGAGTTATGCGATGTGATGTTTTATGAATAACAATCTTCCATAATGAAAAATGAATCACTAAATCCCATAAATAATAATAACCCCACACTTATTTCTTTGTGAATATGAAGATTATTTCCACGATTTATTTATATGTTTCAGACTTTATGAGATCATAGTAGTTACTATATACCCTAATAAGGTGTATGTGTTACACTAACATCCTGTTCTACACAAGGGAGGTGTTCCATGTATAAAACATTATAGAAATGAAGTATATAGGGAACCCATGTGATATAATTTAATGAAGTTCTTGTGAATGATAACTGAATGGTATGGAACATAGCTCTGGAAATTTTGTTATAAAAGTGGCCAAGGGTGTCCATACACCTTGTTATCATGAAGGATAGTTCAATAATTGGGAAGAAGATAGTATATTCAAGGCATGGATATGTGAATGTTTACAGGCATGGGTTGTTTACCAAAATAGAAAAAATGGAATTATATAGAGTTATTCCATTTGTATAATTTTTTTTAAGGTATCATGAATAATTATAATTTCTAAATAGTATTTAAAATAATAACATGATCATGTTTTCTAGGGTTATCGTTAAGGATCTTATGAAATGTATCCTAAATATATGCATGAGATGTTGTGAGACTTTCAAAGATGAATAAGTAAGGTTTACTAATAAACTATTATTCTAAGGGTAAATAGATACATCACTAAATTTTAGATATTTTTATCATAAAAGACATAATAAAATACAAATATAGTGTTGAAAATTTTTATGTGTCAAATATCACAAGAAGAGGTGGTGAATATCCAATCTATATTCAATTGATATCATTTTGGTCAGATAATAATTATGATATAATCTATCTACTAAACATTCAAATTATTTTCAGTGAAGAAGAAAGAGGGAAAAATAGAAGAAATAGAATAATGTTATATAAAAAAATATTCCATAGGATGAAGAAGAAGAGAAATTGATGCTTTTATTTTGTTTCTACGAAGACGAACGAAAGTTTCATGACTTTAATTTTTCACCTAAAAAATATTGATCAATAAAGATAAGAAAAATTTAGAATTATGAAATAAATTATAAATCTTGTTAGGTGTAATAATTTCACAGTGGTATAATGTATCGCTTAAATGTGATAAAGAATTTTTTCAGAGGTAGTCTAAATAACTGGAAAAATGATATAAGTTGGAAAAGGTTTTCACCAATCCAAGGATGAGGATTTTTTATCAACCCCTTATAAAGTGTTGGGACTCACACTTTTCTTTGGATTATATTGTATCCAAACCATTGTAATTGTTGTCACATTAAAGTAGAAAATTCATGTAGTTATCCTCACCATACATGGAGAGGACTAAGTACTCTTATTGAGTAGTGAAACTTGTAAAATATCATGGACCCTATTTTCATTATTTTATATACTTTCATATGATGTTGAAAATTAAATAGGATAAGTAAAACAATAACAAGTCTAAAGGGTAATGTGATAGATATTTATTAATTGTGAAGATGTTACAAACACGGATTCACCCCCTCTTTCTGTTGAACTTATCCCAAAATAGTCATCTAAAAATTATTAAATAGTTAAATAATTTTTTATGTTTTTATTCTATTTTAATCTCTTAATATCAAATGAATTTAATTTATTATAATAGTACATTTCTGAGGAATCGATGGTCTTTTTAATCCATGATTTATTTTAGGGTTTGTGGCCATTAACATTATCCTGATCAAATTCATTATCACACGACATCACTTCAGGGTACATTATTTTCTCCATCATGAGAATATTTTATTTAAAATTGATTTATATGGAATATTTTCATCTACTTTGATGTTGTCTCAATCATATTTCATTTATATATACAGTATTATTTGAAGGTATATTATTAGGAAATTTAATTCATTAATTTGGGAAATATTCAGCATTCTTGATTTAATATGGATAAATATTAACCTATAATGAATGTCCAGAATAAAATATATTAATAATTAAATATATTTTGAATACATATGATCTAGAAGTGATTCATGGGGGATAGTTATTAATGGAAAATTGATCCATCGATAGGTTTCATGAGTAAAAACATGTGGACACATTCATTTGGTAATTTATGTCTTTATCCCATACAGTGAAAGTTTTTTTGTAAAATCCCATGAAGATACGATTCATTGTATATTGGAAAAGGACTTGATGTTAATATAATGAATTTCTGTATTTCTTTATTTAAATTCATGATAATTAAGGTTTTATTTTCTATGTGATTTCTATAATGATATTACAATTCATTTACATTTAACTTATGTAATTGATTGAGTGGAATGATTTTATATTATCCAATATTCAATATAAATTATGCCTTTTTAATAATTTTAGTTTCCTATATACAAAACCTATACTGAGTTTCTGATGTCATTGATTATTGGGTTCTTATTCCACATGATATAAAGATGTAATCTTTTAATGATCATTAATGTTGAAATAAAAAATGTGTTTCTATTTTTTGTTTTTCCTATGTAATATGATAATCATGTATATAACTAGTTTATCAAAACTTCGAAATTGATTGATCCTTTACTGTGAAAAAACTTATATCTTTTTTAATATGATTATTAATCACCAGTTATGTGATACTAGAGTTGGGGATACAATAAAATATACCATGTAAAATTAATATTGGTTCATAATATTAAACATGTCTCACGGAATTGAAAATGGATACAAATAATCTCTATTATTTTAGAAATGTTTGAAGCAAAATTCTAGGAAGGATTAAATTTAATAAAAAAACATTGAAGGCTTTGGATAATGAGTATATCATGATACATCATATTATAGTGTAATTAGATTCAACATACAAAATAAAACCTGGTTTATAATATGAAATGTGCCTCAGGTGTTTAAATTGAGACAAAAACCCTCAAATTATTTCACTATTAACAAGAATTAACTCTAACATCATGGATAAAAAATAAATATCTCAATAAAAAAATTCAAAACCTTATTCACATACATTTACCTTTATACACGCCATTTATTACCCATTATCACAAATATATTAGATATTTATAGTTCATATCACTAACCAGGTGATCCAATCTCTGATTTCATATTTCGTATTACTTTGGTGTGGATGAATATTATTTATTAAAAAAATTAATCATTAAATTTTTTAACAATATTATATAATCAATGTGTTTAAATAGTTCATTATGACCCTTTTTATAATGTTAATCAAAATTGCATTTTCTATCAAAATGGAAATTGTGAATAACTTTTTTCTTCATGATTAACCACTGAATATGGATATATTAACAAATATATTAAATATAAATAAAATATTTATTGAATCATTAAAAACTATTACTTTTTTTATAATATATTATCATGATATAATATTTCTTAATCATTAACTATATAGATATTATAACATCGTTAACATATTTGTTAAAACAGACTAGAATAGAAATATGTTATAATAATTTATTAAGTAATTAATATTATCTATAGAGAATATAAATTTTAAATAATCTTAAACATTACATAAATATTATATATATTTAATAAATTTACTTTTATTACTCTCCAAGAAGGGTGGTGATGAAAAATGAAAGTCATTATTCGAAGAGGCTGTAGTTGCACATGTACGCATGAATAATATTTTTATTTATCAAATAATGATATAAGATGACAGTATAAGATAAACTATGCTTTTAAAATCATAATTTCTACATATGAAACGTTTTTATTCATCATATAAAACACTAAACTGATCGGTGGTGATGAAAAATGAACCACATCTCTTTGTAGAGGCGATAGTAATCACGTATCCAAAATTGATATTATATTATTTTTCATAATGAATTCAAATGATTAAATAGTAGATTTCCCAATAATAAAATAAAATTTAATGATATAAATAATAATAATGTAATTATTTCAAGTCTTATATAAAGTTTTATATACAAATATTTATAAGAAACATATAAGGAGTAAAATATACTCACATTGACAAATTAATTCTTCTCTTAGAAATATCCTTGTAAATGGATGACATAAACTATATAACTGATACCATTGTATTAACAACATGATATTGATATGTATAAATAGAAAAATGGTATATATTTTTACCAAAATTATAATTAATATGTTTATCATTATGTGATGTAATTTTCCCCCTTTTTAGGAGTGAAGAGATGAGAAATTTTTGGAGTAACCATTAAATTTCATTAATAGTATGTCGATATTCTTGGAAAATGGATACAGAAGTGGGAAATAATAAATTTTTGGGTAAAATAATATTTATAAATACTTCACAATTCATTTTTGCACATTATTTTAACATTTACCAATCCTTTTACTCAAATATATTTCAATTTTATCTTTTTTTGTCTTTGTTATGTTATTTAATATTTACCTAAGAAATTTAATTTTAATTAAAATAATAAAATAGGTCTGATTATATAATTTGAAAATATCTATTTATAACATTTTATCTGATTTATTTAAAAATATTTCTATATTCTATAATAAATTAAATTTAACATTAGCGAACTTCACACATAAAACCCTATTATTTAAAAAAGTGTATTTGTAAGAATAAAATTTATTTATAGGATAAAATTATAAATGTATTATTTATATAAAAAAAATAATTTTATTAGAAATAATTATTTTTATTTCAAATTCAAAAAAATGTAAATCCTCAATTTACCTTAATTATATTTAATTAAATTATATGATAATTTTTGTTTTATTTAATTGTGAAATATTACTGATGTTTATAAAATTTTAAAAATAAGTTTTATAAATAATTGTGCTATTTTAAAATGAATATTTTTACTAATTAAATAAAGATTTTATCATATAACATTTTTTTGAGGTATTTTAATTTTAATTACATATTGATATATTAATAATAATTAAGACTTTAATATTAAAACGTCATTCTTCACAATTCAATGAAAAATAATTTCTTTTAAAACTCACTAAAAATTTATCTTGAGCTAATATTTTTATTCTAAAAAATAAAATGAAGAAAATCGGTAAAAGTAAAATTCTAAAATTGGATAATCTACCTTTTCGATAGGACCTAAAGGTATTATGACAATATTTTTTGTTCGGAAATATCGTTTTAATGTTTTATATATTTTTATTCTTATTTTATATTATTTGAAAATAAAATTTTGTGTTAATATTTTTTCAAATATTGAATATTTATTTTATGAATGATATATTTAATATAATAAAATAAAGTGTATAATATCATATTTAATAATTATTTCTTTTTGAGTAAATAAACAAGAAAAATTGTTACTTATCTATTCTAATTGAGTTTTACTAATTCCTTAATATTAATATTTGTCTTTATTTTTATTTCGTCATATATTTCATAATTCTATTACCTCTATTTTTACAAATTAATTACAAAATAACAATTTTGTTGTAATTTGTTTTTCTATGTTTCATTAAGGATACATGTTTTTTGTGAAGTAGGTTATCATAAAAACTAGATTTCAAAGGAAAATATATTTTAATATCTTTGGCTGTTACATCCCCCCTAAATAAATTATCATCATATAATTTCAATAATCCCTTTCTAATAAAATCTATCAAGGGAATCTAAAATATTTGTATAACTCAAGATATAATATCAAAAGAGGTTTATAATTAGATATCTTCAGTATGTCTTGGAAATAAATATTTTCCCCTTATCATATTAACTGATTTGTTTATCATTCCAAAGAAACTTATTTCTCCATTCCCTCATTCTGCACACATGAGTCATATTCCAATTCCTTAAAGGAATTCCACCTTGTGAATTTACCAAATTTTTGACATGATGAAAATTTTATTTTCCTTCCTTAATCGTCTTTATCTACAGAAAATCCATGAGACTCCATCCTTTTCTTCATTTGGGTGTTTTGAAACCTGACAAAGTTCATATTGTTAATCATAATTCATGATAGGATATTGGAAACAATCCCAATAGTTCCCACTCCAGATATTATACAATTTGGGTGTTCATTGAGAAAAATTCTATATTTTCTAGGACATCCATTTTGAACACGGTTCTGTAGGTCTTTATCCATTAACAAAATAAAAAAGAGTTAGTAATATGTGATGTTCAATTAAAACCATATGGGAATCTTATGTGTTAATAATTCAACCTAAAAAATTCTTACTCTTTGGAATTGATACATTATCATTCAGTTCATCTAAAGTCACTCTCAATTAAATCATGGTTTCATTTGGTTTATTTATCTCATAAACCATAACATAATAAATGTACATTAAAATATTGTAAGGATAACATAATTATCCAACAAAATCCACTTGAGTAGGTTTATTTATCTCACAAACTGTAACATTATAAATCTACATTAAAATCCTTTAAAGAAAATATAATTATCCAACAAATTTCACTTGAGAGAATCTATCCAATTTTACTATCTTAGGCTGACTCATCATGTATTATATTTTTGATAAGATAAAATCTAAACCATCCTTTTTGTGTGATTATTCCAAGTTAAATCTATTAATGTCACAAACACTTTCCAATTTTCATACATCGTAGTAATTTCTTGGAAAACACACAATATATACATTACCAAAATATAAAAATTTTATCCTATACATAAAATTATGTATAGGGTATTATCTATTCTTCTATTATCATAAACCCTAAATAAAATGAAATATTAAATTTCACATGAAATAATGTAAAAGGTTATATATTAATTTGAAATTATAATCAACCATAATTGATTAACTATTGATGGCATTTATAACTCTTAAATTATCTTCAACTATTAATATCCTACTCTATAAAGTAATTTTATATATAATATAAAACAAAATGTAATATCCAATATATAATCATAACATAATAACATGACTTAATGAACATATTTCATTATATACATTCACATGAACATTGAGGATTAGTGATTTATAGAATTTAGAAAAATCATTGACTAAAAAATACCATTTATTTCTCAACTAATAGTTATTTTTTTCTACAATATATGTCTTCAATATCTTTGAAAATCCCTTTAAACATGATATTTTCTTAGAGAAATATATGCTGTAATATTTTGTTCATTACCCAAGGAATTTTAAATATAATATCAGGGAGATGAAACACTATATAAGAGAAAACGTATACCAAAATATATTGTAGAATAAACAAGGCATGAATAATATAGAAGGGAGTAGATGATAATAATAAAATATCATATAACAGATCACATGTGTAAGAAATAAATCCATGGATGTAATAATAATATAAATCATCATATGGGTAATAATAACTAAATTCATGGATATGGAATTCATAAGACAAGATAAAATGATATTTACCATCAAGTCATCAACCAAGTTATTATTCTTATTATAAAGGTATCAACCATGAAATCATACTTGTGCTGGGTACGCATTCACTAAATACCAAAACCTTTTATCTCATTATACCAACGGATGCATCTAGTCGTTATATTAATCTTGTGTCTACCCATTAATTATTTATGTCTAATTAATTAACCACATATAAAATATAAAAATAAATAAAATTCCTAATAAACATATATCAGATTTCTATAAAAATCCATATTGAGATAAAAAAATTATGGATTTTTAATAACTTCTTTTTAAATAAATGGGATAACATTGGCATAATCCATCAAAGGAATTATTGGGGATGGTTTAAAAATAAATAATATACTTTACATACCAATCTATAAGAATCTATTTTTTAATAACAACATATTTGGTGTCAATGCATTCTTCAGTCAGTAAACAATCATAATACATTTAGATAAAGAAGAAGATTTTTTAAATTATACAAATACAAAGTGTAACAAAAGTAATGTAAAAAATATTTCTATAAATTAAGAACACATTTATAAGAATAATTCATTTAATGATGTCATATATAAAGGTAATTGAATGAAAAATGATTCTATAATAGATGATTATTTGTTTAAAAAGGGTATTGAAGGATTAGTTATATGAAATATGTTGGATTATAATATTTTTATTGGATTCCAAAAGTATTATGAAATTAAATTATTCAATTATTGATCAATAGGTAAGTATATTTGTAAAAACATATAAATAATATGGTCATATAAGAGGATGATTCTTAACAGAAGAGTCAGGGTTGGTTTCATTACAATATGTAAATTATGAGAATAGGGGGGAAATAAAATAGTTATAGGACATATGAAAAACATAGTATAATGATAATACAACTTTTAAAAAAGTGTATAAATTCCAAAAAACATTATATTTATTCATTAAATCAATTCATAGATCCATCCTAAAAGGGTGGTGATAACAAATGGAATTAATAATTCAGGGAGACGGTAATCAACACATATTTACAGTTCATATTTTTAGCTCTCAAAAAATTGGATAGAATTATGGTTTGGATAAATGATCATTTTATAATCATAAATTTTTACATATTTTACCAAATAATTTACCCAATGCATCATTATTTCCATTCTTGATAAGATGTGATGAAAAACCATCCACTTCTCTTAATGGTGGAGGTAATCCGCATATACACATAATTTAAATTGTTTTGTTTTTATTAGTGGATGAAAATTATTAAATCATGGTTTCAAAATCAATATAATAAAACATAAAAATATTAATTAAACTAATATCATTATATTAGTGTGGATACTATTTTTTTGAAAAATAAATATTTAAAATAAAATTCTTTCTACTAATAAATACCCATGTTGTGAACTTTTAATTTGTCTTGGTAATATCCTTGGAAAAAGATTTCTTAGGCTACATAACAAATAATAGGGACCTTTTAACATAATATATTATTCGAATTAAATTAGATGTAATTTCTGCATCATGAAGTCTTATTTCTGTTCCGCTTTTGTATGTGAAAAGAAATATAATTTAAGAAGTACCCATTGCATTTCAGAAATGGTATATTACTATTCAAGAATAAAAGTATCAAAAGTTTTTAAATAATGATTTATTTGGTGATAAAAGTTTTATAAATCCTCAATAATTTGTTTATTCACATGTTTTAGGACTTTTTGAATCCTTTTACAACTATATTTTTCCCTTTTACCATTTTTGGTTTTTATCGCGATAATTAATTTTTACAAAACTAATTTAATTTTAATGACTAAAAATAAAATGATCCATTATAAATTATTTAAATCTACTAAATATTAATATTATTTCCATTTTATATGTAATAATCATATCTATAAGAAAAAATTAGTATTAATATATGTAAATTTCACATGTAAAATCCCATTTTTAGAAAAAGTGTTTTTTTAAAACTGAAACATATGTGTAGGATATAATTGTAATTTTTTTATAATTTTTTATATAAATATGTTCATTATAAAAAATAAATTTTATATGTCATTTAAAGAAATTATAAACCAAATTTTATCATAATAACATTTAATTAAAAGAAAAACAAAAAACAGTTTCCTTTAATGGTAAATATGACCTACCTTTATAAAATGTTACACATAGGTTTCATAATTTATAATAGTAGTTTTAAATGTATAATTTCATTCATTAAATAATTATTTTATCATGTAAAATTTTCCATATGTTTTTAATTAGTACTAACTTTTTGATATATTCATAAATTCAATGACTTTAGTAAAAGAACTGTATTCTACAATATTCAACTAAAAATTAATTATTTCATAACATTATTAAAAATTGATCATAGAAAAATATGTTTATTAAAATTCAATAAATGATATGATATTAGTAAAAATAAAACTAAAAAATTTGATAATTTACCTTTTAACTTAAAACAAAAATATACAATAAAAGCAGTTTTCATTAGAAAACAAAATAATAACTATTCATATTCTTATTTCATATAAATCACCACTCAAAATTTAGTGTTAACATATTATTCATATTAGTAAAATATTTTTTTGGATAATATATATAATTTCATAAAATAAATATTTTAAAAATAAATTTAAGAATGGTATCATTTAAATAAAAAAAAAGTCTTATTAGTTACCTAGATACACTAATTGAATATAATCAATCCATTAGTTTTAATAACTACCTATATTATTTGACATATAATTAATAATTAAGATACCCTTAATTTTAACTCTAATCATACTAATATATTTTAAATTTTATTGATAATTTTTCAGTTTGATATGCGTTTTTGTTTCATGTGAATAAAGAAATCAAACATGTTATGCTTCAAAGGAAAACATAATTTAAAATCATAGGGCCGTTAAATTAGAATTTTTTCAAAATCCTAAAAATAATTTTTATTTTTAACCTATAAATCATGAATTGTTTATATTCTTTTCATGTACTTTATTATTATTATTTAGATTCCTTCACAATTTTCCATGACATTATAATGTTAATAGCATTTTAGTTTTTTTGGGAATTTTTAGTTTAAAAAGTTAACAAAAGAGAATGATATTCTACCTTGTTTTTCAAGGAACAATTTAATCTATTTTAAAAAATTACTTTCAAATAGATGTCAATATCATTTATGTATTTTAGTGATTCACTTGGGATATGAACTAATGATATCATCAAACTTTTTATATGGATTTATTATGATGATGAATTCTGTAGGCTCTCATGAAACCCATTACGTTTTATGGGTTAATTAATTGATGATGAAGTCATGAGTGTTTTATTTATGTGGAACAAATTTGTAGAATTTGTCATTCTATGACATCTGATTTCGTTACAGACCCCAAATCCATTGGGTGATGATGTAATATCTTCTGATATTACTAATTAATTCTGGTAATAATCCCTAACATAATATATTAAGATATTCTGGAAGTTTTTCTTCATCCAATATGCTATGGGATTTAGGAAATAATGTATGATTCATTATACTAAGGTATTCAAGAGATTCTACAATATCCACTATGATATGGGTCGTGGTTGATGATTCTTTATCCATTATATTTTGGGATTATGTTAGAAACACTTGGTATATAATGTTATGATTTATTATTCTTATGATGATTATGTTTCCTTATATTATAACACTTCAATATGATATTTTTTCATTGATCATGTTAATGGTTTCATTTCAATACCCATGATTCATGTTTTGAAGAAATTTATGCCATGTACCTGGAGTTTCAATCTATGTTTTTTTTCATTATAATTCTATTATGTTATGAACATGATTATATTCTAATACACTTATTCTCATATATTGCTAACTGATGATATATAAGTGACATATTCCATGTTTACCCTTACTGGGAATCAATGCACACTCTTTCTTATGTTTTCATATCCCTATAATTTGATGATTTTTTATGTAGGATATTCTTAATAAGCTTATTTTTTGATAAAAACTTTTATGGTGATATAAAAGATATTTCATGAAACTGATTGAGTATGTATCTAGTTCCTAAATAAACTAATTATTTAATAATATATGGAATGTATAATTGTGAGATGTATTGAATATTCATCTAAAATGTTGGGATATTTTCTTATTTCTCGGGTCTCCTCATCCATTATAATGAGTGATGAAAAAACCCAATAATGCCCTGTGGAATAATATACTAATGTTGAATAATCATATGAATAAAAAAATAACATTATAGAATAGTAATCACAACTAGAATACCAAAAAACAATGGGCAGAGAATCATCACATAAATCCCATATCATAATTGATCATACTAAATCACTAGAATCCATAATTATAATGGTTCAAGATTTATTATTAGCACCACATAATATATTAGATCAATCATTATTACCATTATCCCTTAGTTTATTAGATGAGGTGTTTTTACTAGTATTCCTTAGTTATATTATGAGATATAACCCCATTAATTGATGAATTGGAATGCAGTAATGGACCTATCCATAAATTTTCTAGGCTAGGTGCCCTAAAATCTAGTTCCCCAAGACAATTCTTTAAATGAACTCAGGTGTATCTCCTAGTATTCAATAGGCTACTGACTACTAGCGTGGGTATATGTAGATACAATTGGGAGATATAGACGCTGCATTTTACAACCCATGTTTTATTCTCCTCAAAGGATGAATCAATATCATGTTCATCATCACCAAATTCAAACACAATAGAATGTTATGGGTAATACCATTGAATATACAACACAAGGGGATAATTATGAAAATAACTACACCACCCAAGGATATCCAATATTCACACCACTTGTCTGATTATTACCACCAAATCAAATATCCTAGTACACCTAGAATCACCCAATGGAATATAAAATTATCCAAAAAAATTATCCAAACCTATATTTTTCAACAAATCAACGTAAAAGGGCCTGATTCAATATCTGAGCACAAGAAAAATCACCAATTCTTGTCATTAATTTCAAGGTACTCAATGGCCAAAACCCGATACAACACATATTTTCAAAACTAAAACACCATGATGGATCTTTTGCAAACACATCAAACCTGAAAAATTTACCATCTCATAAACTAATCACTCACCTGCTGTGGTGAACCCCACCATATGTTTTAGATAATAACCTCTAAATACTATTGTTTTCCACCTCCACTATAATAAAAAGCCCTATTGGACATTGAACTAAATATTTCACAATGTCCCTGACATATTTCCCAAATCACTACACCCAAAACGCCCTGACAAGACCATCAAACAATAGAATCCATACTCATCATCAAAATGCAATTGAAATAGATGCATAACCTTCATCTATCCACATATCATGAATAACCAAGGTTTTATTTAAGGGCCCATTTCCATTCTAGAAATGTATATGAAACTCTCCAAATAGTTATCATGCTTCACTACACTCACTGACAGATCCCTCACATATGTACCCCATAATACTTCTATAACCACCCTGATCCTGGATCAAATGGTTGACCTAATAAACAACCATATCCATGTCCCACCTAACCTTCCATAATGAACCCAAAACTATAACTCACACGTTTCTTATTAAAAACTCTTTTCAATCGCATTTAAGAAATATTTTTCTCTTTACATCTTTAACGGTTGTATCACATCCCACCTTTGGAGTGTGGATGACACCACCACACCTAATAAATTCTGACCTCTAATGTTCATGCTCCCATAATTGATGAGTCTAAGAAGTGGGAATCACCATCTCACCCTCACAAGAGTGACCAAATGATTTGTTAACCATATCCAATTCATGGATTCCAAGAATGGATCCATTATCATTTTATGACATGACAAATGAAACACAATCCCCACATAGAGATGGATGGTGGTTCACCTCCAACCACATGGCTTCACTTACATTCATAAAAGGGAAAAAACATCAAGAGGATCCTTCATTTATCCATAAAAACAATTAAGTATTATATGAATATATCCAATTCTTTCATAGTGTACTCAAGATGATCTTAATATATTAAGCATGATAATCATTAATTAGATAGTACCATGGGATTTGATCCAAAAATTGAAACAAAAATGTTCCATTTATGATGTCACTTCTCATTATAGGGACACTTCAAGCACATTCAAATCCAATAGCCTCACTAGCCACAAGAATTTCATCAACCACAAACCTCCATGATTCAAGAGGGGTTCATTAACCAAATCTCACAATTTTATCAAAAATATCTACCCAAAAATCTTGAACCTAACATTCTATAAGATGTTATAACCACTATACTACCTATAGTCCCCCACTGTTACTCAAATGATTTCCATAGAAATAAAAACAATCCATCTCACTGATCCAAAACTAAACAGTTCTACAAATATTCAGTGCTCGTCAACATCATTTCACAAAGGATGATATGTTCTTTCCTCGAAGCTTGTTTTCCACATATCCTAAACAACACCACTAATTACCATCACATTATTATCATGTTTACCTAATCAGAAAACCTGAAATCACACACATTCCAGTGATCATTAACTAAACTCATCTTTATGTATCAAAATTTGTACATCACTAATGATGGGACCATACACCCAGTAATGTTAATAGCCATTCCTCCTAGCCCATCAGCCTCATCATTATCAATGAATCATTAATGTTTCTCCCCAATAAAAAAACATCCATACAAGATAAGTCAAACCACTTGAACACTCATTTTGTTTGGAATCATTTATGGATCGAGGGTATATATCCATAGTCTAGTATCACTTACTTAATCCATCCAAAATCAAAATTGATTCCTAAATTGGACCACATTTGCATTATAGGGTCAGACAACTGAGTTGTCCTTTTCATCGAATTAAACCTTACAATAAACCAACAACACTCAGGTGTCACTCTACAAATGGAAACAACGACTGGACCATGCATTTTAAAAAAACTCAATGTCACTAACCATGCATTGATTGAACCTCTGATTCTTACACCTATGCCTTACATTCCAAGACAACCATAATGTTGGGATGAACTCCATTGAGGTTTCCATCAATTTTACCAAAACCATCAACTCATGATCTAAATATGTGTCATATTCCAAAAAATGGTTTTCCCAAATAGATCCACTAGGTATAACCCATGCTAGGAATCACTCTATGCGTTCCTCTTGCAAAATTAAAAAATATACACATATACCTTGTGCAACCAATGATACTAGAAACCCAGGTAAACCCTCTGATGGGTCACCCTCAAAGATAAAACAACACTAACTCATTAGATAGTAGGAACATCTAGCAATGGACACTCGAAAAAAAAACATGAACAATGGAACCACAAACCAAGACACCCAATTAAGGGTCCCACAAACAAACCACATGATCACAACGCATGAAGGTAACCAATTCATCATTTCCCAAAAAAAATCTCAAAACCTTAAGTTCACAACCCTATCAAGGGTAGAACAAAAACATACCATTAATCAACACATAAAACCCCATAAATTCACCACTACCAATAATGAAGTGTATCAAAACTAGGGTAATCTAAAACCCAAAATACACATATAAAGGTCTATATAAAAAACACCAATTATTCACATTTACAACATATAAAAGTCAAATAATTCCCATTTTCCTTTTTAATTAAACATTTCTATTTAATTATAGAGGTTTAAAAATTTAAAAACACTTACTTACAAACATTTTCAAAATTACCTGCTTCATTAAATGTCATTTATACCTACATATCACACACATGTCTCCAAAAAAGTTAGTTGAGTGGATTTCCACCATACACTAATATATGAATCAGATAAATGGATAATGAAACGTCATGTACTGACCGATATAAATTATTTAAAACCACAATAATATACGAATGAATATCATATATAAAAAAATATAAAAAATACACTATAAACCATCTGAACCCTTGTGAAAAATCTATCATAAGATATATACAGATGAAAAATCTATCCTCTGTTTTTAGAATAATGCATGATCACATATATACACACCATCAATTTCTATAATGATCCTAGAAATAAAAACACAAAAATCTATGACATTAAATCCATGTACACCACTCGACGTAGAAATATCAATCAATGGTTAGTGAACATTACAAGGAATCAGTTCCCACCATTCCAACTTATGTTTACCCCAATTTGAGATGCTACAAGAACCCATACATGAGCTCATTAAGATGAACTGAAATGATCTATGTGTCTTATATTCCATTCCCAAAATATAATTATAATATAAAACCTCCTCTGATGTCAATTTATACCATCCTAGAATGGGTGATACAATAATTGGTGCCCCAAGTTGGTTCATAACATGACCTCAAGCATGCATCCCTATACGCTAGAGGTTTCTGATTAGTAGCACATGAATATGGTGATAAAATGGGGAGACTATAGACACATAACATAGTGTCACAAAAATAGAAATAATTATCAATAAGATACATTATACAATAAAAATGGAAAACAAATAACATATGGAAATTTTCAATAATAATCCAAGTGAAACATTTGATAACGATATGATGCTTAAACTATATGTAAGGAAGTCAAGAAATAAAACCCGAAATACCAAAATTTTTAAAACCCTAACTAGGAATCTAAGTCCCAAACTTGTCATAAAACCCCATTCTATAGGTAATAATCCCAAACGTAAACCACGATTCAGTACCCTATCTTGAACCTTTTCATCAAACTTGTAACATCTATCCGGTTACCCAGGTACCATGGTGAACTGATTAGGGTGTGAGTAACACTCAGCAGGTCACCTCCAATGGTTTCAAAATAAAAAACTAGTATAAAGAACAATTCATGTAGGAAACTAAAGGAACTGATAAACAAGATAATAAGAGAATATTGTTCAACATTTAATTATCCTTAATACACTCTTGGGTCTACTATGTCTCCCTATAATGACCCATACTTTACATACATTGTTATTACTTCATAATTGAAGCACACTTATTACAAAATATAACAAAACCAAGAAAGGACCGTATAGGTATAGCGTATTTAGAAACTGGGAAACATAAACAACTCGTTCATAAAGCATCTACTTTTCCACCCATTTATTTCATCATATCTAGAGTCCCTTTTTGTCATATATTATTTAATAACCTTCTTCCTGACCTGGGGAATGAAAACAAACGAAAGGGTGAGCTGAAATGCTCAGTAAGGGAAAAAAAGAAATATCAATCACATCATATTCATAAGAACATAACTTTTGGAAATCTTAACCTGCAAAAGAGAGCATAATTTCATAATATGGGATAAATCATAGTAGTGAAATGTAATCCCAATAATCATAACTTAAAACATGAAACATTGTGACATACACAAATAATCATATAAAATCATTTCTTGTTAGTCAAGACTCATTTCCAAGACTATCTTAGTGGACAAAGTCCATTTCTGAACCGAGTCACCCTCGTTTCAGTCCTGTTTCACTGAACCGGTATAACCTACCGTTCCAGCCATGTCTATATCATGAGATATAAAATCTTTACCCAATGCATTGGAGGGAGATATAGGTCCCACCCATCTCATAATGATACCCGTCTTACGTGTGCCACAAAATCATAAATCATACATCATTTCATAACCCATGTAATACAAATGGGAATCTTAAACATAATGACATCATAAAACAATTCATATAAGATAAAGGAATTCATAAAAATAATTCCATCACAACATAATCAAATCAATGTAATAATAGGGATAAAAATAGAACCCTGTATAATGATTTAAATAATGTTATTGACTTATTCCAGAATCATACTTATTTTTATGATATCCTATATGGTCATATTCTTAGCTTCTTAGTAGTAATATTTCATTGCTACTTGTTATTCGGGTGTTTATAACTTTTTGTTCTTATGCGTGCCTTGTCGAATAAATTCTTATTCTTATCTTTAGGTTATAGATACCACATTTACAGAATGGTATTAGTGTAATATATATCATATTAATTCATTAAATTTATTTATATAATCATTATGAAATGAAGATCATGTAGAACGAGTCGCATCACATCGTGGAGATGGTATTCCGTACGCACGAACGAGTGATGATATCGTTCCTATGATCGTGGAATTGTATTGGAGTGTATGTATACTATTTCAGAATTGGTATTACTTAATAATAGTCATATATAGTCATTATTTACATCATTATACCCATCCAAGTAAGGTGGTGGTGGAAAATAGATTACACCACGGCGTGGAGACGGTATTCCGTACGTATGCATGCACGGTGATTTCTTTTTCCGTAGTATGGATAGATGGTGAAATAGGGTTGTTTCATAATTATAATAACATATCAGTATATGAGTGATACTGATGTTATTACTTAATGATGAAACAACTAAAGGAGAAGAAGTGGAAGAAGAAATAAAGATGAAAGAATCAGTAACGGACATTACCTCATCTTTGAAGTGCTTCTTTGAGACCTTTTTTTAGGGCAGTAAAATTGGTCTTTGAAGAATACCAGGACCTCTAGGATGTCTCTAGCGAAGTGGAGAGGAGTAATTGGAAGGGTATGTCCGAGCTTGAAGGCTCAAAGTTGTGTGAGGAAGAGGGGGAGGAGGTGCCCTTTTATAAGGTAGGGGAGGGGCACCTTTGGGAAAACTAAAAATATTATTTTATTATAAAGTAATGGTCGGTTTTAAATAGCTCCAAATTGATATATTTAGAAGATAAGGAGGAGATGGGTCGAAATCATCTCATAAAATATAATTTAGACAAGGTTAGGTTCCTATTTTAACCTTATCATTTAGATTTATCATTAAGTTAAATAATTTTACTTTTACTGTGTCTTCTTGTGTTCTTATACTATAAGGTTAATAAACTTACTATAAGCAGCCAAACGAACCCCAAGTTGCATATTATTAATATATGTATCCTTATCTAAGTTATTTGGCCGAACCTTAGATTTTTAGGAATAAAATAACAATTACTAATATAATATTTGTTTTAAAAACTATTTTATGTCAATTTTGACACTATTTAGTAATTGATTTTTGTGAAAATCATAACAGAATGATTAGTTCAAAAAAAGTTACTTAAATCAATACTAACATGTCATAGTAACCTATAAAATTAGTGGAATTCATGAAAAGTCTCAAATTAAATTTATTTTGGTGTTTATAACTTCAATTATGTCAATATTTCATTAATAAGATAATTACTGCATCATCATTGCCTCATAAATAAATTAAATTATTTAATGTCTAAAAATTACAAATAAAATATCATTTTTTAGGAAATATTTTTATCTTTATAATGAATATTTAAACTCGAATTTATCTTATGTATAACCTTATATTAAAAATTATTTACTTATTAAACATTGATTTTAACTATTTTAACCCTTCTTAAAATAAATTAATAATAAATGTCATAATCTAATCCAAGTGGGCCTAAATGGTCATATTTTATTCCTATGTTTGGTTTTGGTCGAATTAAACTTGTCCAATAGAATTAGGACATGTGTTAGGGTAATAATAATATCATCTTTACCCAAAATTACCATATTTACTTTTAACCGTGAAAAAAGTAAAAATTTACTATTCACCAAAAATTATTTTCATCTCATTGAACCACATTTTAGTCCTTGATATTAACCGTGTCTCTCAAGATTTCAAAATTCCACTCACAGAGGTGGTAAAATTAAGTTTTATGAAAAATTCAGTTTTTTAACTACCACTTAGTGGTTTCACTATTCATCAAAAATTGAAAGTTTTCATAAAAATACCGAAATTTCAACCTAGGCTAATTTCGATATTCCGAATCCAAAAATGAAGTCCATTTTGAAAAATAAAATTTATAAAATTTCAAAAAGTGGTTATTACTATTCATAACGGCTAGTTTTAATAATATTTTAATAGCATATCATTGTTTAGTGAAACTCAGTATTGCGTACGACGCAAGCTATCGAGGAAAGTTGGGATTTCGTGTAATGCAAGCCAAGCAAGTGTTGTGTAGAAAAAGATTCCTTTGATGATTTATATAACATAAAAGTCTCGGGTGTTACATTCTACCCCCTTAAAATGAGTTTCGCCCTCGAAATTCGTCACTTTGTAACAAACAGATGAGGATACCTCTCCCTCATCATATCCTCAAGCTCCCATGTAGCTTCTTCTAATTGGTGGTTCCTCCATAAAACTTTCACCAATCGATTGGTCTTGTTTCGTAGGAGTTTTTCGCTACGATCCAGAATCTCTATCGGTTGTTCTTCATAAGAAAGATCTTGCTCCAGCGGTACAACTTCTGAGCTGAGTACATGTGAAGGATCAGGTATGTACTTTCTCAGGAGAGATACATGGAACACATCGTGAACTTGAGAGAGATTCAGTGGAAGCGCCAATCGGTAAGCTACCTTCCCAACACGATCCAGTATTTCGAAAGGACCGATATATATAGGGCTCAACTTCCCCTTCTTTCCAAATCTCATAACCCTCTTCCAGGGAGATATTCGTAAGAACACTTTATCACCCACTTCAAACTCTAGGTCTTTTCTTCGGTTGTCGGCATAACATTTCTTTCGACTCTGAGCTGCTCTTATGTGTTGTTGAATAGATCTGACCTTTTCTACCATCTCATCAACGAGATCAGGTCCTAATAGCTTTCTTTCCCCAACTTCATCCCAGCAAGTTGGAGTCCTGCATTTCTTTCCATAGAGAGCTTCATAAGAAGCCATCTGAATACTGGAGTGAAAGCTATTATTATAAGAAAATTCCACCAAAGGTAGGTGTTGATCCCAACCACCTTTGAAATCCATAGATCAATCTCTCAACATATCTTCAAGGGTTTGAATTGTTCTCTTAGGCTGACCGTCTGTCTGAGGATGATAAGCAGTGCTGAAACTCAACTCTGTATCCAGAGTATGCTAAAGACTTCGCCAGAACTTCGAGGTAAATCTCGGATCCCGATCAGATATAATAGAATGTGGTACCCCATTAAATCTAACCACTTCCTTTACATATATCCTGGCATGTTGATCCAGAGAGAAATCCTCTCTAATAGCAATGAAGTGTGCAGACTTTGTAAGACAATCAACTATGACCCAGATAGCATTATTGCCTTTGGATGTTTTAGGAAGTCCTGTGACAAAGTCCATAGTGATGTTTTCCCATTTCTATTCGGGTATGGGTAATGGTTGTAACATCCCCTTAGAGTTCTGTCTCTCAGCTTTAACTTGATGACAAACCATGCATCGAGAGACATATTTAGCAACATCTCTTTTCATGCCATCCCCCCAGAAGTACTTTTTCAGGTCCCTATACATCTTCGTGCTTCCAGGATGAATAGAGAATGAAGAACTATAAGCCTCATCCAGCAGCTCCTTCTTTAATTCGGGGATGGGAGGAACACAAACCCGATTCCGGAACATTATTATCCCATCACAATCAAGGTTGAATTCAGGAACATTTCTCACCTTCTTTTGTAACTCGACTTCTTCTTTCTATGCCTCTTTAATCTTCACATGTATAGAAGTTTGAACATTAATTTGAGAAAGATAAGATTTTTCCCCTTCCATTATAATTCCAAGATCCATCCTTTGTAAATCCATAAATATTGGATCTTTTGTGATCCTCATCATGGATAAACTGGCATGGTCTTGTCGACTTAATGCATCTCCCACCTTGTTTGCTTTCCTAGGGTGGTAATGGATTGAGTAGTCATAATCCTTAATCAGCTCCAACCATCTTTTCTGGCACATATTTAGCTCCTTTTGTGTGAAAATATACTTTAAACGTTTATGATCAGTATAAATGTCACACCTTTCTCCATAAATATAATGCCTCCAAATATTTAATGCAAAGATTACCACAGCTAACTCTAAATCATGTGTTGGGTAATTTTGCTCATGCATTTTCAACTGTCATGAGGCATAAGCCATCACCATACCATTTTGCATAAGAACACACCCCAATCCCTTCTTGGATGCATCACTATAGATCACAAACCTTTCTCCACTACAAGGCAGTGTGAGCACAGGTGCACTGGATAACCTTCTTTTCAACTCCTTGAAATTCTCTTCACATTCTTCCGTCCTGACAAACTTAACTCCTTTTCGAGTCAACTTGTTGAGTGTATTAGATAATCGTGAAAAATCATTCACAAAACGTTGATAATATCCAGCCAAACCAAGAAAACTTCGGATCTCAGTTACTGTTGTTGGTCTCGACCATCTTTCGATAACCGATGTTTCTGCTGGATCCACAGATATCCCCTCTTTTGAGATTATGTGACCCAAAAATTCAACTTTTTGAAGCCAAAATTCCCACTTGGTAAATTTGGCATAAATCTTATCCTTTCTCATGGTCTTCAATATAATTCTCAAGTTATCTTCATGTTCTTCCTTACTCTTTGAATAGACAATAATATCATCTATAAAGACTTCCAAAAATTTATCAAGATAGTCTCTAAAGACTCTATTCATCAGATCCATGAAGATAGCAGGGTCATTAGTAAGACCAAATGGCATAACTATAAATTCATAGTGTCCATACCTTTTACGGAAAGCCTTCTTTGGTATATCCTCCCTTTTGACCCTCAATTGATGATAACCTGAACAAAGATCAATCTTGGAAAAGTATTGAGCTCTGCGTAGTTGGTCAAATAGGTCATCCATGCATGGGAGAGGATATTTGTTCTTGATAGTGATCTTGTTAAGTTCTCGATAATCCATGCAGAGTCTCATTGATCCATCTTTCTTCTTAACAAATAGAACAGGTGATCCCCAAGGTGACGCACTAGGGAATATGAATCTCTTATCAAGATTCTCTTGGAGTTTCCTTTTCAATTCCTTCAACTCAATTGGGGCCATTCTATAAGGTGTCTTTCAAATAGGCAAAGCACCCGGTACGAGTTCTATTGAAAACTCAACTTCAAGATTCGGTGGAAGACCTGGTAATTCCTACGGAAAGACATCATCAAACTCCCGTACAATGGGCATATTCTTAATCGTGAGTATCTCACCAACCATTTGAGATAAATAACCTTCATTTAGTGGAATCAATACCCATAAAATGGAAGAAATTTCCACTGGAAGGTTATGTTCATCCTTGCATTGATAGACGATCATAGATTGATCTGAAATATGAAATGTGACTTCCCTTATTTGGAAATTGATATAAGATCCATATAAAGAAAGCCATTCCATGCCAAGAATCACATCAAATTCCACTATAGGAAGGATCACAAGATTTGCATGAAGCAATTTCCCACAAACTTCGATCGGAGAAGAATTATAAACTTTTGATGCGACTATTGTGCCATTAGGTGTTGTCATAGCTAACTCAACATCTAATTGTTGAGGTAATACAGTGATACCCTTAGAAAATTATTCAGAAATAAAAGAGTGGGTGGATCCAGAATCAAATAAAACATTTTCTTCTTTAGAGTGGATGGTAAGTGTACCTTTCACCACATCGTTATCGTACTCCACATCGCTGATAGAAATTGCATGTGACTTTCCTTTGACTTTAGCCTTAAGAGTTTGTTGATGTCGACCATCATCATCAACCCTTGGATTAGTGTATTTAATGGCATAATGTCCCATCTCCTTTCACTTGAATCATTAAAGTGTAGTAGGTTCATTCTGTGTATCCCTTCCTTTATTTTCATCAGTAGACATCTTCTTCCCATCATCGCGGCATTCAAATGCCCGATGACCTTCCTTTCCACATTTGAAACATTTACTTGTCCCTTTAAGACAACTCCCTCCATGTTTCTTTCCACACTTTGAGAATAAGGGAAAGCTCATCTTATTTTCAGTGTGCTCTTTAGATTTTCCTTTGAATTCCATTTTCCACTTCTTGTCAAACTCATATGACTGATGGGTTACTCTAATCTCCATCTTGACTTTGAGAGCACATCGAACGATTTCCTCGTAGCTATTGAATTCCCTTATGGATAACGCCCTTCTAAGACTTGGTTTTAAGCCACTAAAAAATCAAACGATATTACTCTCAGGTTGGATAATAATACCAGAAGTGTACCTTGAAAGTCTTGTAAAATTTGCTTCATAGGTACCAACAGATTCATCATCCTTTTGCTTCAGTTCAAGAAACTCTTTCTCCATCTTTGTTCGGAGAATACGAGGGAAGTAAATATTGAAAAATAAGTTCTTGAACTCGTCCCATTCCATGTACTCAATTTCATCCCTTTGCCTCGTATTCTTAATAATATTCCACCATTGATCAGCATCTCCTTCCAAACGATACACTGATAGGATGACATTACCATGTTCAGAACATTGAAGAACTGAAAATATCTTTTCAGTAGTACTAATCCATTGTTCAGCAAATAATGGATCAGTAGACCCACTGAAAGAAGGTGGACGATGTCTCATGAAGGATTCAACAGAATGTTGCTCCTTCCTTTGCTCGTTTGGAAGACCTGCATGATTCATATCTTGAGAAAGTTGTGTGAGCATGGCTACAAGATTTTTCATTCCAGCTCCCATAACATTTGGTTGCTCAGGGGGACAATCATTTCATTGCCCATCACATTCTGCATTAACACGATTCTTTCGGGTTCCAGCCATTGACTAAACCCAAGAATAATAATGTGAGCAACACTAATTATAATAGTAAAACCATATAATCAAGAATAAAATTTCACACTTAAGTTCTTATCATATGTTGTTCATGTCCATTTTTATAACACTAAGATTGTGTTCTATGCTTAGACTTATCCTTAGGATTCTTACTAAGGCTTTCACATCCTAGTTTTCAAAGGTTGACTATACCTTTCCTCTGATACCAACTATAACGACCCATACTTTACATACATTGTTATTACTTCAGAATTGAAGCACACTTATTATAACATATAACGAAACCAAGAAAGGACCGTATAGGTATAGTGTCTTTAGAAACTGGGAAACATAAACAACTGGTTCATAAAGACTCTACTTTGCCTCCCATTTATTTCATCATATCTAGAGTCCCTTTTTGGAATATCTTACTTAATAACCTTCTTCCTGACCTGGGGAATGAAAACATACGAAAGGGTGAGCTCAAATGCTCAGTAAGGGTAAACAAAAGAAATATCAATCACATCTTATTCATAAGAACATAACTTTTGGAAATATTAACCTACAAAAGAGAGCATAATTTCATAACATGGGATAAATCATAGTAGTGAAATGTAATCCCAATAATCATAACAAAAGACATGAAACTTTGTGGCATACACACATAATCATAGAGAATCATTTCTTGTTAGTCAAGACTCATTGCCAAGACTATCTTAGTGGACAAATTCCATTTTTGAACCGAGTCACCCTCATTTCAGTCCTGTTTCACTGAACCGGTTTAACCTACCGTTCCATCCATGTCTATCTCATGGGATATAAAATCTTTACCCAATGCACTGGAGGGAGATATAGGTCCCACCCATCTCATAATGATACCCTTCTTATGTGTGCCACAAAATCATAAATCATACATCAGTGCATAACCCATGTAATACAAATGGGAATCTTAAACATCATGACATCATAAAAATATTCATATAAGATAAAGGAATTCATAAAAATAATTCCATCACAACATAATCAAATCAATGTAATAATAGGGATAAAAACAGAACCCTTTATTATCTTAGATGGAAAATAATTTTGATAAAACACTTGAACTCCATTCTTGAGGAAAATATCCTTTCTTCTTGAAAAACATTTTTCCTTTCTTAACATGTCATACATATTTAAACTAAAATAAGTTGATTAAAAATAAACATGGAAACTTGTAAAAGAAGCTTCTTGGAAATAATGTTTTAAAAATCCATTCATGCTGTATATGTTAAAAAAATATTCTTCTCGTACTTTTGTCGGAAAAGTCAAAAAAGTACCTCGTACGAAAAACGACAAAAAATTCCTTTCATATCTTTTACTAAAAACTCACCAAAGGGTAAAATAGGATTTAAACAATCGTAGGTGGATGGAAATAATATTACATATTGAGGAAACATGGATGTGGATGATAAAATACACCCCAGTAAATACTAAAGTATAAACAATCTCTGATAAAAATGAGATTGTGATATTTCCCTTACCTTAGGTCCGTTTTGCATCGTAAGTGTATGAAAATCCTGTATAATGATTTAAATAATGTTATTGACTTATTCCAGAATCATACTTATTTTTATGATATCATATATGGTCATATTCTTAGCTTTTTAGTAGTAATATTTCATTGCTACTTGTTATTCTGGTGTTTATAACCTTTTGTTCTTATGCATGTCTTGTCGAATAAATTCTTATTCTTCTCTTTAGGTTATAGATACCTCATTTCCAGAATGGTATTAGTGTAATATATATCATATTCATTCATTCAATTTATTTATATAATCATTATGAAATGAAGATCATGTAGAACGAGTCACATCACATCGTGGAGACGGTATTCCGTACGTACGCACGAGTGATGATATTGTTCCTATGATCGTGGAATTGTATTGGAGTGTATGTATACTATTTCAGAATCAGTATTACTTTATAATAGTCATATATAGTCATTATTTACACCATTATACCAATCCAAGTAAGGTGGTGGTGGAAAATAGATTACACCACGGCGTGGAGACGGTATTCCGTACGTACGCACGCGCGATGATATCTTTTTCCATAGGATGGATAGATGGTGAAATAGGGTTGATTCATAATTATAATAACATATCAGTATATGAGTTATACTGATGTTATTACTTCATAATAAAACAACTAAAGAAGAAGAAGTTGATGAAGAAATAAAGATGAAAGAATCGGTAACAGACATTACCTCTTCTTTGAAGTGCATCTTTCATACCTTCTTTTAGGGAACTAAAATTGGTCTTTGAAGAAGTCCAGGACCTCTAGGATGTCTCTAGGGAAGTGGAGAGGAGTAATTGGCAGGGGTTGGCCGAGCTTGATGGCTCAATGTGGTGTGAGGAAGAGGGGGAGGATGTGGCCTTTTATAAGGGAGGATAGGGGCACCTTTGGGAAAACTAAAAATATTATTTTATTATAAAGTCAAGTTCGGTTTTAAATATCTCCAAATTGATATATTTATAAGCTAAGGTGGGGATGGGTCGAAATCCTCCCATCAAATAGAATTTAGACAAGTTTAGGTTCCTATTTTATCCTTATCATTTAGATTTAACATTATGTTAAATAATTTTACTTCTACCGTGTCTTCTTGTGTTCTTATACTATAAGGTTAATAAACATACTATAAGCAACAAAACGAACCCCAAGTTGTTTATTATTAATATATATAACCTTATCTAAGTCATTTGGCCGAACCTTAGTTTTTTCGGAATAAAATAACAATTACTAATATAATATTTGTTTTAAAAACTATTTTATTACTATTTTGACACTATTTAGTAATTGATTTTTTTGAAAATCATAACAGAATGATTAGTTAAAAAAAAGTTAATTACATCAATAATAACATGTCATATTAACCTAGAGAATTATTTTAATTCATAAAAAGTCTCAAATTACATTTATTTTGGTGTTTATAACATTAATTATGTCAATATTTCATTAATAAGATAATTACTTCATCATCATTGTGTCATAAATAAATTAAATTATTTAAAGTCTAAAAATTACAAATAAAATATCATTATGTAGGAAATCTTTATAGATTTATAATGAATATTTATAGTCTAATTTATCTTATGTATGACCTTATATTAAAAATTATTTACTTATTAAACATTGATTTTAACTATTTTAACCCTACTTTAAATAAATAAATAATAAATGTACTAATCTAATCCAAGTGGGCCTAAATGGTCATATTTTATTCCTAAGTTTGTTTTTGGTCGAATTACACATGTTCAATAGAATTAGGACATGTGTTAGGGTAATAATAATATCATCTTTACCCATAATTACCCTATTTACTTTTAACCGTGGAAAAAAAGTAAAATGTTACTATTCACCAAAAATTATTTTCATCTCATTGAACCAAATTTTAGTCCTTGATATTAACCGTGTCTCTCATATTATCGAAATTCCACTCACAGAAGTGGTAAAATGATGTTTTATGAAAAATTTAGTTTTTTAACAACCACTTAGTGGTTTCACTATTCATCAAAAATTGAAAGTTTTCAAAAAAAACCAAAATTTCACCCTAGGGTAATTTCGATATTCCGAATCCAAAAATGAAGACCATTTTAAAAAATAAAATTTATAAAATTTAAAAAAGTGGTTATTAATATTCATAACGACTATTTTTAATAATATTTTATTAGTATATCGTTGTTTAGTGAAACTTGGTATTGCGTACGACGCAAGCTATCGAGGAAAGTCGTGATTTCGTGTAAAGAAAGCCAAGAAAGTGTTGTGTAGAAAAAGATTCCTTTGATGATTTATATAACATAAAATTCTTGGGTGTTACACTCCCAATCAACCAAACCATATCCAGAAATTCATGGATTCTAATCCATAACCATAGGGGTTACAAAATTTATGTCTCAAAGTGGGTGATAATTTATCAGTTCCTTATTCACGAACCATAGAGAATCATTCCAGGTATATAAAATTGGGATATAGAAAACCATGTTTTACCATCCGAATCAACCTTGTAAACCTCCATGAAAAACATCATTACCATGGTATGGACAATCATTACAAACAACTAAACCTTGATAGCCACCTCTGTGAACCCCAATATTAACATTGAATAGACCTTCATGAACAACAACCAAATCCTCTATGTGGACCACCATAATCAACATCATTTTCATTGTATGTAACTACATAACCAACACCCCAAACCTTGATATGGACCTCCATGATCATCATTGATTCCGTTGTGTGAACATCATGAAAAAAATATAAAACCAAAATGTGGACCTCCATAACCAACATCGTTTCAGTATTGTGGACCTTCATGACCAATATCCAAAACCTCAATGTGGACCAACACGACCAACATCATTAGTCTGGTTTCTAACACCATGAAAAACACCCAATACCATGTCGTTCTTTACATTCATAACCCATCCATAAAATTTTCATAAAATCCATTTAACACATAAAAATTCCACTTTGTTTCATTTAAAGAAAAAACACTTAAAAAAATTTGACAGGCTCGATGAAACCACAATAGCATTTAAAAAAATGTTAAATCACAAACTCATTTCAAATAAACATTTAAAAACTAGTAAATAATCTCTTTACAATTCACATTGAGGTTAAAAAATACTTTTGAAACATTATCCACTTTGAAAACATAGTATTACCTCACTGAAATGCCCAACTGAATGAAAATCCCAGGAACACCATTTTAAACACTTCAAAAGCCTCTTAGGCATTTTATAAAATATAAAAATATAAATCCTTTAAATAATAAACTTAACAAGTTATAATCAATTACTCTCAATCTATAACAAGTTTCTATTTAACCATAACCACATACCAAAATAAAAATTACAAACCATTCATTCTAAAAAATTCATTATCTCATATTTTACAAATTTGTTTCACCATTTTAAATGGATTAGAATACCACATGGGTAGCCCTATATGTGGTATCAAAACATCAACAGACCCAAAAGGTCTCTAAATAGTCATTCACATAAATTAAATGAAAAATTAGCTTTTCATAGTCAAATATGAATTATTTCTTCATGTCAAAATTTACAAACAACCACAGACACATATAAAGCATCACAACTATGGGAAAAAGCCTGTAGACCACATACCAGATGGTTGTATACAAATTGTTGTAAGAAACCCCTTATTGAAAATAAAAAGGCATTAAACAAAATTTATAATAAATCCTTGAAAAATAGGATTCCGGAGCTTTATAAAGAGAGGAAACTACTAAAAAATCCTATTCCAGAAAATGGAATGAAACAGAGTCAGAGACTGACCATGAGCTTTGATTCACAGTAAACCACACTCCAAATACCTATGAATGAAATGAGAAACAATCATGTATATTCAAGAAGCCCCTATTATTCCCCATATACATATGGGTGTCAAATTTCGAAGACTTTATTTGGAGAACCCATTAATATAAACATTGTAAAATGGTAATTTTATATTTTTAATGTGGCACACAGTTAGCCAGATGGTTTTCTATATTGTGAAAAGTTCCACCATACAAATTGGAAACTAAGATTCACAATGTGGGGAAGAAACCACATAAATTTAAAATATATGGGTTTCCCATGTGATTGCCTCTTTCCATGGAGGCTAGGCCACAATGTCTTTTAAAGGGACCTAGATGGTTTGAAAAATCATGTGGAAGTTATGCACCCACCTATGTCCAAGAGGAATGCAGGCCACATGGTATCACTTAGATACCCAAATGGTTTAGGTAAATTGGGTGAAAACCCATATCCCCACACTACAGTAGTTATATTCTTATTATCTGATGTCATAAATCACTGGGACATCGAAAATACCAAGCCTCCTCATGGGAAACATTTCTTTGACCATATTAAAATTGGTTTCACCAAAATATTAAGTAATCTTGAACCACTTAAAACATGACGACCTTACACAACCACCAAATTTTAATAAATTATATATGTGCATTCTAAAAGAACCTAACAGTCATGATTTCATCATCTCTTAATTAATCCATTCAATGAAACATGTATAATGAAAACTTTCACAATCAATCCCCATATATATCAAGACAAAAAAAGCTAATTTTTACCATTATAGAAGATCTAAATTTAACTATAAAAATTATTAACTTATTTCTACATGGATGATAAGTAAGTTGATAAAATAATATTAAATATTATAGGAAAAATAAAGGAAAATATAATTTTTCATTTTGTAACCTTTCAATATTGAAAATTCCAAGAGAAATGGAAATAAAATTTTTTATAAAACTATGGAAATTTATAAGGGTATTCGATTAATAAATAAAGGTCATGAATATGTGAAAATAAATTCATTCAATATATGGTAAAAAGAAAACATTATTGACTAAATTTTGTAATAATCCAATGCGATTCATATGGAAAACATTTGAAAATATTCCTATTTAAAACATATCAAATTAACTATAAAATATTTTAAAATAACATTAAAAAATAATTGTATTATAGAAAATAACATTAATATTCTTTTAACGAATATGGGAATGGTTTTAATAGATATGTGGCATATAACATAACTCAATGGAAATTAAATCATAAATTATCCTGATAAAAATATTTTTTTATAGAAAACTTTCCCTAATGTGTAGTTTTTATGTAAATAATTTAACCTTATATATATAATAATTTTAGATATATTTTAAATCTTTATCAAAAATATATTTATACTTATATTAGAATATATTATTCAAACATAATTTCCAATATTCTATTAATTAATAATTCTCCACAAAAATCAATACTTCTGGTGGAAAATGTTTCATTATTCATGTATTTGTTTTAGTGATTATGATCCCTACACATTGTTCATGGGTTTATATTATATAAAATATTAAACATTTATATAATATCATATATATTCATTATAAAAAATTTTATAAAAATTTATTTAATTAGCTGATGAAAAATTGAATTTCATAACTTCATAGAGATGGTAGTTCGTATGTCTATGAATGTGGTGTTTACATTTTTCATTGAATGGAATGAAATGGATTAAAATAATAGGTTATATTTATGGAATCATAATTATGTCACATATATCATATATGTTTTTTAAATTCTCCAATAATAATATCCATTCTAGGGGGCGATGGAAAAAGAAACACATTGCTTCATAGATATGGTTGTCTATACCTACACAAGAGCAACACTTTCATTTTCCATTGGATGTAAATGGGATATAAATTGTTAAAAACATTTAAAAAAATATTATTTTAGTATATTAAGTATCCAGATGTAATAATATTTATATTGATAGAGAATATTTATAGGATTTTTATAAAGAAATAAACATTAAAAGGTCAGTAAGAACATACAACACATTATTAGATAATATATATTGAAAGACACCATAAGGATTCTTGGATGGGTGTTTTGAGAATCCCGGAACCTCTTGATCCTGGAGGGGAGATATGGGTGGATATTTTAGTAGTTTTTGGATAAGTTAGTGATCTTAATGTGCATGAATATGTTTGGATAAGAGGTTTCCTTTTATATGTTTCGGGAGTGGGACCATTGTAAATATTTAGAGCTTTCAAATAACATAAAGTCATTTTTGTGTGAAAGTGGTGTAATTTGGAAAAATATTACAATATATGATAATTAAATAAGTAAATCCCCTCATACAATCTTAATTTTAAAATATTCTTTGAAAATTGAATCTTTATCTCTTTGTTTAACCCCCTCATTAACTTTTTTAACTCATCCCATCATAACAATATTTTTTTATTGGAAACAATTATTTATGATAAAAAACGAAGCTAGAAATATTAAATAATATTTAATGTTATGACTCTAAAAATGAAATCCATTTTTTGAGAATAAATTCCTATTGGTGGTAGAAATTAATATAATTTTCCAACGAAAAATTCATAAAAAAATATTTATAAGATGATTAGAATAAAAAAGATATTATTTAAATTCATTGACAAGTATTAACTATTAGATTAATTAAGAATTATTTAATAGAATATATTATATAAAAAATTTATTTAAATTCTTCTACAATAATGTTAAATTTAATTTATTATAATTAAAAACAAATTAATCATATAGAAATAGTTTTCCAAAAAATATCTGTTTTTATGATAAAATTATTTTCTCTCCATTTATAACCATTTTGATAATAATTATGTAAGTTATCCAACATTTTTATAATTTTAATACTAGAGATAACATAAATTAACCTAAAATAAAACATATATATATAAATAGTTTTTATAAATATTACATTATCATTTATCCAATAATTACTAGACTTACATTACATATAATTTGCCAAATATATCATGAATATTTTTAATTAAATTAATTACTTGAATTTTATCTGTTTTATTTAAAAATATATTAATTTATTTAATTTATATTTTTAGTAAGGCATTTTTCATATAATTTTGAGGTTTTGTTTTCATCGCCCGACCCAGCGGGTCAAAGCATTAACTCCCTAAACCCCCTCAAATAAGCCAGTGGATGATTACTAGCACCAAGTAGGAATATCACACAAATGGGAGACCTTTGCCTAACGTACCTGTACGCACTAACCCATAAAAACATCCATGAAAAATTGCACATATATATATATATATTTAAAGTAAAATGAATGCACAAATATATCCCAAACGAATGATAAACCGATATACTAAACGTGAAATGGGAAAAACACACTCTCATAAAAAATTATAAAAGAATCCAGCCTTCTCAAAAGGAGTGGATTATTGTCATATGTTTCTACCAAAAATCTCTTCAGCCCAGCTGCCGTAAACTCATAGGTTATTCTAGCTCACTAAGCTCATCCTTACGTGGGTCCTTTAGGGACATGATCGAAAGGTATGAATTCCCCACAAGAATGAGAATGTGCAGGCGAATCCTATGTCGGGATGAGTATAAAAATACTATGTGGGCACCCTAGAAACCCTAAAGAAAAGGGAGAAACTAAAAGTCATCACTCCGTTAAACCTAGATAGAGGGAACCCAATTAAAGAAAAACTCAACCTAGAACCATCCTTGGCTATTCAAGACTAGTCAAATCAATACACAAGTGGAGTCAACCTCAGGACGTGAAAACATATCAAAGTATCCAAGAATCATCCAGATATAATTCTCTCAAACTCCATGTACCATGAGGTCCCAACCACATAGCCCCATAGAATTTTCTAAACAAGGATATAATGGTGACACATATCTAGGAGAACACACTCCATGAGATCTTCCATCTTAATGTCACCCACCCAAGAGATACACTCTATCGTGTACGACTATACCATTTCATGATGTAATATTGAGATAATTTGATCAATAGAGGACAACTCACTACGTCAATGTCTAAATATCAACCCCAGAGGTCCTCCCATAGAAAACCTACACCCTATACAAGTTAGTATGAAACCATGTATATAGGCCCTCCCCTCACCATTACACAAAATTTTGTTAGGACTTCTCAAGACTATGCTCCCCTTGCATCCTCACTAATGAGGGAGAATGGGGAGACCCACACCATTCCACTTCCCAATAACTATGGGAGTAATAACTTCAAACTGACCCTAAAAACCTATGAGGCTCCTACATGGGGAAACTCGAACCTCACTCCTTCAAGGGAGAGATAACACCTAACTAGGTATCACACATAACTAGTGGAGGGGCCAACTCCTCTTGACTATGATCCATAGCTCAGGGTGCTCTAACTCCAATTGAGGGACTTCACCCACTACTACTTAAAATCAAGGGTGTATTAATTCACAAATGAGAACCCGTACCCTAGTATGATAGGGGAGTACCATTTAAAGGATTGACTGTCCCCACCAAGATAAAATAGGGGAGTAAAAGATCGTAGATAGAGGACTCACACCCTGGAAAGATAGGGGAGTACCAATCGGTGGCTTGAGTAACATCACCCTGATATGATTGTGTAGTACCACTATACCAATATGATCACCATGGGGGTCCTGCAAACTAACATAGTAGGGGAGTACCAGCCCCAAGATAGAGGACCCACTCCAAATTATTGAAGGGGTGTACCAACTCTGCTAGAACTATATATATAGAGGAACCACACCCAAGAGTGGATGGGGGAGTTCTGACTCTAATGATAGGATACCCTCACCCTAACATGATAGGGGAGTATGAATTTTATCTATACATCACATATAGAGGACCCTCACATTGACATGACATGGGAGTAGAAACTCCACATATAGACAACATACAACCTAGTCCAATATGGGAGTAACTACCATATCTACCCAATGTGTATGGAGGGAAATCACCCTAGAATTAAATGGGAGTGAAATATATAACTAAAAAAATGATATGGTGAACCCATGTTCTTACCCAATAGGGGAGTACTAACCTCAATAAAACATCCCTTGGGTATAGAACCCAGATCCACAATGTGGGGAGTTCTATCTCTACCAAGACTGAGAGGAAAGTGAAACTCGAACCATAATGATATGCGGGAGAACCTATCACAAAATCCATATATAAAAACCAACCCAATATATAACATCAGTCAAACACTTCAAAAAGGGGAATAATGATCCTCAAAAATAACATCACCACATTTCTATAGGTAGAGGAATTGCACGACGATACTATTGGAGAGAACCACTCTACCAGACTAAAGAGTCTTGGGGAACCACATCATATGGTTATAAGAATGGATGCCAACCCTAACTTAAACCCAATTATCCACCCATATCACTATAAAAGTTTAAGAATAACTACTACATTATTTTGATCAAATCATGTCACATCATATCAACCAAGCCTCTGTGAAGGTCACCATCATATTCTATGACAATAACTAGTTCTGGTAGGCTACTGAAAAGGTTGAATTCGATCCTCAATAGGGAGATACAAAAGGAGGAAGATCCAAAGAAGATCTTATGAATGATCATGTTGTGAACTAGGGTCCACACAGCATGTGAACAAACCTGAAAACATAGTTGTGTCCTATACTACATGGAATTGATGTTCATGTAGGCATACATGATGTGTATGGGATGTAAACGGTGTGCCCAACCTCACCAAGCTCTGAAGCCATATATTTCCTCAGAATACATGTCTATCCATGTATCACACATGGTCTGTACCATATGTATAGAACATATCATATCTAAAAGGACACCTGGATGCAAAATTTTCATGTCCCCATGTCCAAAACCATGTGTCCATGTACTGTGGCCGTGTAATTATATGCGGGCTTGTAATATCACGTGGATACCCTAGCCAAATCCTCTGGATAAAAATCATGGGCTCACTACATGGTGTGTAACCCTAGTACATGACATGTAGTCAAGAAAATGCATATTCCCTAGATGGGAATAACACGTGTCAGTGCACATTATTTTACATACAGTGTACAAGGTAATTTCAACTGGAATTTCCATGTTAGGTAACCGAAGCACCCATATTTCCAAAAAAACTTTAATATCAACCAAGAATATATCTATAGAAATCAAAATTGGGATCCACAAAGTAAAAAAATTATTAGAAATATAACTCAAATCATCTTACCTCATAGTGAAATACTAAATATTTCAGTCCAAAATTATGCATGAATCACGATTAGCTTCGATATGGTGATGATAATCATCAGAAATATAGATCAACATCACCTCATCACTATGATTTAGCCTCAGTTCATCTATCGTCTGAAGGGGGGAGGATATTTGTGCCTCTCATGCATCATGTTCACCAAGGGGGATGGTGAGGTATGGTTTAATTTGTTTAATTTTATCAAACTAATTAAACTATTTGTTAACACCCATCCACCAACTCTCCATTAGTTGAACACCTGACCCCAAAAGGTTTTATGTCACACCTAGGATAAAAAATAACTTATGAACTCAACCACAAACTCATATTTTTGATACGAGAATATTCATAATATTTATCCCATGTTTCAAGGGATTCTTTGTGTATGTGAAAAAAATTATTTAATATTTTTAATATCACCACTTGGGGGCTCTCTAGGCCCATCAATCAATCATTGACTTAGCGTCTGCCTTTAGAAATATTCACAGAAATATTCCAAAGTCTTCAAGGTAAAAAATAGAGTCATTTAATTCTACCCACATTAGGTATTTTCATCCCTAAAAATAGAACGTCTAGATATAAGATAAATGAACTATACACTAGAAATCCCATCCCATCGAACACACCAAGGGTTCCCATGTGGATTATAATCATGCATTAAAGGTAACCACAATGGCCAATTCACATTAACATTCAGATCCAACTAAGTCAACATCACACAACAAAAGGAACATGTCACCTAATACGTGATATGTGGAAGAACACGAAGAACCATTATATATCTAAAATCATGGGTTCTATTGGAAAACCATCTCGTCAACCTGATGTAGATATACTTGTATCCCCAAAGTTCACATCCACCAATAGATAAACTTCCCCACAACCACCTAAAGTGTATTTTGTACCATCTTGATTTTGATAACATGAGGGTATCAACAAACAAAACAGTATATCCAAATTTTAAACACTAATTCTACTAAGTCCGTCGAATGTGATCCTCCTATTATGACATAGTTCACCAAACCAAAAACATTTTCGCACAAACTAATGCCATCCCCACTAAGTTTTAATTGTAAGAAACCAATACAAAATGAGGGATCAACATATGTTATAAATTTTCTATAATTTAATTCTTCTATGAATGTATCTCTCCCCCAGGACTTATAGGCATACATGTCAATAGAAAAACACAGCTGGAAACTCTAAGACCATCTCTAACACTCTATCAGACAATTTCAACCCGAACACACATGTCTAGGGAAATAGTTTGCAACAAAACTATATAGTCATGTTGTGGAATCACTAACTCACCCATAGGGTATTAATCACTTCCAAAAAATGAATCTCATCAGGGAAACAATCTATCTCCCTAATGTATTTAAGGATATGTCCAAAACACCAACATAGGGTTCGACTGATGCCACGCACCGACACGTAAGAACATTTAATATTTCCATCTCTCACCAATAAGATGGAATGATGGTTATGATAAATTTTCATATCAGAATCAATATTTTTCCCATAGGTAACATATTAATTTATCCAGTCCATAGTTGATTTAATTGATGATAGAAGGTGATGAAAAAGGAGAAACATATCTTTGTATTGGCCGTAGTCTGCACATACAAACAATTTATAATGTTTTGTTTTTATTAGTTTATTAAAAGGATTGAATAATGGATTAACAAAAAATATAATGAAATTATATTATATTAACTATAATAATTTAATTATATTAGTGTGGCTATATTTTTTTGGAAAATAAATATTTTTAAGAAAACATTAAGTATTATGAAATAATCTTGTAGATAACATAAAATTTATATTGGAAATCTCCTTGGAAATAGAGGAATTAGGTGATCTAACATACACTAATGGAAGTTGAAAATAATATAGTATTCTATGAGAATATAAATTGAAAAATTTTGGTTGAAAATTTGATGTAATGGGTATGTCATGATTTGGTGGAAGTGTTCTTATTTTATAAGTGAAAAGATAGTTAATTTTAGAAGTACCCTATTCATTTTAGAAATGGTATGTCACTATTCTAGGGTCAAAGGGTCCATAGTAATAAATAATGATATTTTGAGTGATATATGGTTGATAAATCCTCTATAATTTATTTTTTTTTATCATTTTTTAACATGTCTCAGGCTGTTATACTTAGATTTTTCACTTTTACCATTTTTTACCTTTACCATCACAGTAAATTTTTACCAAAGTAATCTAATTTTAATGCCAAACAATAAAAAGAACCATATTAAATAATTTCTATATACTATATATAAATAGAAATTTTATTTTTAAAATAATATTATTATGTGTAATAAATAATGAATATTAAAATTAGCACATTTCATGTGAAAATTCCATTTTAAGAAAAAGTGTATTTTTACGATTAAAACATAAGAGTAGTATAAAATTAATAATGTTTTGTTACTTCATAATATAAATAGGTTTATGATTAAAAAAATAAATTTTAGTTTTATTTAAAAGAAAATAAATACCAAATTTAATTATAATAACATTTAATTAAAATAAACACCCAAAACAATTTCTTTTATTGGGAAATAATACCAATGTTTATAAAATGTTAAACATTGGATTTCTAAATTATAACAGTACTTTGAATTGTATATTTGTACTCCTTAAATAAATATTTAATCATGTATATTTTTCCTAAAATTATCTATGTCATACATACATCATTATATATCCATAAACGCTACGAATTTAGTGATGAAATTGTATTCACACAATTCACCTAAAAATTAATTATTCAAAAAACTCTCCAAAAATTATTCTAAATATAATATTTTTATTAATAACAAAAAAATAAATTCAATTAAGAAAAATTAAAATTATAAAATTTGATTATTTAACATTAAAAAGAATATAAATACACAATGAATACTATTTTCACAGGAAAACATATTTTTAAAATATTAAATATAGATATTATTATTTATTATCAATTAATAATCAAAATTTGTGCCAACATATCATTCATATCAATAATATAATTTATTCATAAAATATTTAGTATCTTAAAATAAAACACATAAAAACCAATTTAAGATGGGTAACATTTAAAACATATAATAAAATTATTTAATACTTAGCTATACTAATTGAATATTATTAATGACATAGTATTAATAGTGACTAATATTTTATTCAACATATATTTAATAATATAGTAAAATATGATTTTACCCCACAATATAACAAATTTAATTTTATGGTTTTATATAATTCTTTTCTTCATTATGGTTTGGTGTTTCATGTGAATCAAGCCAACAAACATGTTAGGTTTCAAAGGGAAATATAATTTAAAATATCAAGTTCTGTTAGATTTAAAATTTTAAAAAATATTAGAAACATATGTTATTTTTAACAAATAAATATTTATTGGATTATATAAAATGTCACACACTTTATTTTTATTTAAATTCCATTATAAGATTCCATGGTATTATAATGAAAATGTCATTTCAGTTTTTTTGAAATTTTTAGTTTTCAAATGTTATCAAAATGAATGGATATCGTAACTTGTTTTTCAAAGAATATTTTAAATTATTATACAAAATTATTTTCCATATATGTCAATTTATTTTAATAATTTTTATGCTTCACTTGCAATATGCACTAAAGATACAATCCACCTTTTCCTATGGATGAACTATGATAATGAATTCTAAATGTTCTCATGAAACCCATTTCTTTCTGTGGGTTTATTAATTTATGATAAATCCATGTGTGTTATATTAATGTGCCACAAATATGTATTGATTATCATTCTATGATAGGTGGTTCAGATATATTCCTCCAATTCACTGGGTAAAGATGTAATATCTTCTAATATTAATAAGGGATGCTAATAATAATGCCTAATATAATATAGTACGGTTTGTTTGTAATATTGCATGATTTAACATGCTATGTTATATGGGTAATAATGTAAGGTCCATTATATTATGGGATTTTAGGGACTTCACCATATCTAGTATGATATGGGATATGGGGGATGATCTTCGATCGATTATATTTAAGGATTTTAGTAGTTATATACGGTCTATAATGATATTATCTCCCATTATTATGACTATGAATCATTTTATTAAATACCAAATTGTTATATTATGATTTCATGGCTCATTATAAGGGTTTTATTTCAATACATAGGCTTCATGTTATAATTAAATTTATTTACTAAAACTTTCATTTCATATTATTGGAAAAGATTATTTTATGTTATGAACTTCATTATATTCTCATAATCTTATCCTCATCTTATAAAAAGTTATGATCATTAAGTGTAATATTCCATATGTACTGTTAAGGGGCATATGAGCTTAGTATTCTTTATATTTTTAAATCCCTAGGTTTTGAAGAATTTTTTTATGTAGGATATTCCAAGGAATGTAATTTTATGGTAATAACTATATGGGATATATCAAATATCTGTCATGAAATAGGTTAATTATGTATCTAGTATCCGAATACACTAAACCATTAATGTTCTAGGGAATGTATAATTTTTAGATGTATTGAAATTCATCTAAAACATTGTAATATTTTTTTATTTAATGCTTGGGTTTACTAAACCATTATCATGTTCCATGAAAAACATTAAAAATAAATGTGTAAGAACCTAAGAATACTGAATAACCACAATCATTGAAAAATATAACATTGAAGATCAAGAATCACTACTATAATCCCATAACACAATGGATCTCAAATCACCACCAACATCATATATCAAAATGGTTCATATTGAATCCCTAGAATATCTATGTATAATAGTACATGAATTATGATTAGCATCCCATCATATATTTGATCATGAATTATTTCCATTAATTATCCCTTGGTATATTTGATATAGTTTTATTACTAGCATAATTGTGTAATATCAAGAGATATAAAAACATTAATGAATGCATTGGAATTATATAATTTACCCACCCATAAAAATTCAATCAAGGGTTCCACAATAACTGGTTACCAAAGACGTTTGAACCATATACTATTTTTATTCAAATATCTAACCATTAGGAATAATTTTTCATGAGAATGACTCAATAATTAGTTTTTTAATTCAATGGGATCCCCTCCACTCAATTATAAAAATGCACCTCTTCTCCTCTCTTTCTTAGACATTTTTAGCCTTATAACATAACAAATACCTACCATAATACCATATTATATTCCGAAACAGATTGTATATGTTATGGCCTTTCTAGAATACCATATCTTAATTTTTTAGGTGTAATAAAATACAGGGTCCTCCACCATTAGTTATAACTAATAAATAAGAGTTTTAAATTTATTTCATATTAAAACTATTTTAAATAAATGGTTTCCATTATAAAATAATGAAATCAGTATCTTAAATATAGTGAAGTTTTATTTTTATTTTTTAATAACCATTATCCACACTATTTTCATCCTATAAAAAGAAACAACATCACTCGTGTATATGTACAACTTATTGTCTCCATATTGCTGTGTAATTTATTTTACATCAACATTTTTCATGGATGAATGAAATGACATATTTAAAAAATATATATGTTTTAATGATATTATTATTATTTATTGGTGAATTATCATTTAAATTATCTATATTTGATCCATAGAAAAATGGATAAAACACTCATGTGTTTGTATGACCTACCATCTCTGTGAATGGTGTGAATCACTTTTCTATAACTATGTTTTAGGATGACTGTATATATATATATAATGAATATAAATGATATTAATATCATGGTTATCATTCTGAATATGATGGTACAAATATCAATATATAAATACCAAGACTGATTGTAGTGCCACAAGCCGGATTGACCACTTTGAGTAGATGTTTGAAATAGTTGTTTATTTTTCTGAATAAATTTTTTTTCAATTAAACATTTAAACATGTTCAGTTACTTTAACAGACAGCATTATCTCTCAATATCACTTTGTGTTCTATAATAAAAATGGATACAGAGTTAAAAAATAAAATCACAATGTTCATAAAAAGACTAATCCTTGTTGATACTGGTTATTCCCCCTTGGTTACAGATTCATTGATGTCAAATTGTGGATTAAAATTCTCTATATATTATCAAGAGAACACATTTTCTTTCTACTCCAATAGAAATAATTATTCAACAATCCAAATAAGAGACTCCTTTTTCTCTAGGCTCTAATCAGAAGACTTCAACTACTCCAGGTACCTTATAGAACACATACTCTTTGATTGAGGCTTGGTATATTGTAGGCTGATTTCTTATATTCCTCCACAAGTTTGTAGAATCTTACTTTCTCAGGTACACTACATGTATCTTTAACAGCATGTAACAAGTTTATTGGTCATTCTCAAATATTTATAATCAGCGGTAATGAATATATTCCTCAATGAAACTATGCTCTGGCCGACATTATATTCTTCTGAAGTCACAACCACAACATGATGTGTGAAAGTTGTGAACACAAGTTCTTCAATATATTTTTCAATATTAATACTCACACAATATAATTCACTATATTATTGAATTCTAAATTTAATTACACATTATAAATATATTTAATGGAATCATAATCCTTTTCACATTTTTTATGATATTTATTATTATGTAATTCTCAATTATGTTATAGGTATCTTTCCAAATGTATGTGTATTGAGGATCACATTCATGTGCATAATTTTATTTGGATACTCTTCACAATTATTTATATATTAATGTTTTTAAAAAATAAATATTTATCCAATTTTGTTTCACAGTATATTCTCTTTCACATATGCATGCATGGGTTGTATGGGTTTCATGAAACTTCATCCTTACATTGAGTGAAGGGATCTCATGATCTCACTACCTTCTTTGCATGAACAAGTAATGATTATGAAATTTTCTTACGTCTCCTTTTCTTGACGTGAAAATTTTCATGTGATATGTTCACTATCTTCGTGTGACATGTTAGGACTCATTTGGGTGTCTCCTCAAATGTGTTCATGTAAACAACAAGCTTCTTCAAATGATCCAAATTTCACTGGTTCTCTTCATCTTCCTTTGCATAAGAATTATTGGTGTCTATGAGGTTAATTTTTTGATTCAAAAGCTATACATAGGTCTATATTAAACACTTGTTTAGAAATATATGGATTTTCGATTTCACATTCATGAGATAATGGGTTTTGACAGAATCCTACACATAACTAAATAGGATTTTCATAACTTATTCATGTAATATTAACATGAAAACTAATTTTTTCCACCATGTCACTAGTTCACAAAAGTTCAATATTTCATAGATCCTCAATGAATATTAAAGGAAATCATTATTCTTCATCACTCATGCCACAATTTATATAGAATATAATACACCCCCACCCCTATTCATTTCATGTCATGTTGGGGCTCGTTAAAACTGACAGGGTTGTTGGAATTTCGGCAATTCTTAACCATTCTTCGTATTCGAACCTCATACAATTCTAAAGGGATCAAGTTATTCACATGATCAGTTCACATGATCAATTCAATGATGATGAAATACATCAATGGAAATATTCATAATTATCTGAATGATACATCAATTATTATTAAATAATGCAGAAGATAATCGTGATCAAATATAACAATATCATCAAGAAACAAATTCCTCATTGTCTTATGTTCTTGCAACCTATTATCATGATTAATAATTGATTTTATCCGTTCATTTCCATGATTATAAGATCATAAAATAATGGTATCATGTTATTATGAATTGTTATTGTGACATATTAATGTGACGAGTTCATGAGGCAATTCGATCATTCTCAGTGAAATCCTTCTTTTAATCATAGAATGTATTTAAGAAAAGAATATCATGAATTTTATTAGTGTGATAATCTTTGTCATGAAGAATTGTATTGATAACATATGATGGATGGTTTTTTGAGCTCATATTGAAGGAATCCTAATTTTTTAAGGATTGAAGACAAATAATTAAATAGAATAATCATTTTGTGGGAAATCAAATGGTGGATATCTATATGACCAGACAATAATCGTTATTTCCATATTTATAATAAATAGGAAAACATTAGCCGAGGAAACGAATCCTACATGTAAACAATACTACATAATGTATTTATTATATCTTATAATCCATACTGCTAAATCATTTCATCTAGTAATGTGGGATTTTCACATGACACACCGTGAACCCATGCGTCATGGGCCACACCTCACATGAGCAGGTGCACCACCACCCTACAGGCCCTATACATTGGTCGTCCATGCCATTGGGAGAATGAACATAAGAGCCTTATACATAGGCCTTACCACATTTTTTCTTGCATGTGCAACCTCCTTTGGTTGGATCTCACAAGGGGGTTACCCATAAAGTCCCACTAAATGTTGTTAATGGACAACCCTTAGGGGATTCAATATTTGGACATATTTTTTATAAGGATAAAATTAAAAATTATTCATAGAATATATTATAAGCATAGAATATAATTCAAATCCATAATAATTATTTCCTAACCACTTTAAACTTCTACTATAAATATAATTGATTCTTTATGGAAAATAGATTTGTACTTTTCTCTTTCTAAAGAGCCTTTGAAATACTTCATGAAAAATGATATTTTCAAGGTTATATTCATTCAAATATAAGTATATTCTAAAATTATAATAAAAAATGTTCTTTTAATGAAATAAGTCATTGACATGAAGACCAGTACCATAGTCATCTTAATTAACATATAAAATTTCAGGTGTAGGATATCCAAATCCATCACGCGAATCTATAAATTGTTTTCCATGAATCACCACTTCGTCTGCCAATAAATATTTACTTAATGACAAAAAATGAATATTAGGATCTAAAATACCCCCTTTTTATTTATTATCAATATCAACATATATTATAAGTTAATATGTGGTGAAAAGACTCTCCCACTTATTAGAAATAAAATGATAATGCTGAGTGGGGGTTTTCTCATCTTGTTTTTCTTTTGAAAACATTTTCTTTTTCAATATATAATTATTTTTATTCACATATAATAGAATGATGATCCAACATGGTTATCATATAAAATATATTTTATTTAATCAAGTAGATTTTTTCTTGGTCTTACCCAATGGGGATAAAAAGATAGACCCCACCATGGTTTTCTATATTGTCTATAAACAACCATGAATGGGAGATCCTGATCATAATTTTAAAATTCCATTATAAGGGTTGGAAATAAAAAAATTATCAATTAAATTCTACATCATTCAAAGAATTCAGAAAACACATCCGAATAGTTGACTTGAAAATTTGCTGGTCCCCATTTATCTTATTTTTTTCTCAACAATGATCTACCCCATAATCAATATGATAATACGATTAAGAATAATGGATGAAAGTGTGATATTCATACCATGAACATAAATTTTGAAATAATCCTGGGGTTTTCATATTAATTATCATGGTTTCAACCCCTTAATTATTGTACATTTTCTTTTCATTTTAGGGAGTTCAGTATAATCCATGAAGTACAATCTCAGCATGTCTCCCAGAAGTGATAGTCTCAAACATCATCTTCAATTCCCTACATTAGTAGTTAAAAAAAATAAAATATTAAGGAATAAGGAGAAAAATTATGGTTCTCTATAAAATACACTCACACTAAGAGATTACTCTCAATATGGGACATTATTTTCAACCAATATCATTACAAGAAGATTTCTTGTCTCCAATCTTGTTTTGAGTCTCATTGATTTGTCTGTAACCATTCTTCTCTTCCTCTTGTTTTATTGAATAATTATTTCTAAATCAATCCAATGTATCTTCATGTTTCCACTTGTGGATAAATTCTCATAAAAATACATATAAATTCTTGAGACCACGTTATTTACTTTAAAATTCTAATTTTTCTCAATTTCCAATAATTGTCTAACTGGTATCAAAAGATGTGGCCCAACAACTACACAGTCTTCATTGAAACTCTTAGTCTTCTTGGAATATTTACATGAAAAATAACTGATTTTATTTTAGATCATTTCCCATTTAAAAATATAGTGAACTTCCCCATCCAACCTTATCATGCATACCTAAACCTTGTAACATTTCAAAATACATATACCATTAAATTTGTTTCAAATATGAAATTTATTTTGTATAGATTGTTTTGGTGAATATATGTTTGTAGGTTGTTTTATATGAAATTTTTTCTTCAAAATTTCAATACAATCCCATGATTATTATATTATTATTTTTAAATACATGTTATTCCATAAAGAGTATTTTTTTACTTTTATTTCCAAAAGAATACTAGGATCACTGAATCATTATTCTCCCATATAGATTGCAAGTGAATTTAGATCAGTATTTTTGTTTTCCTCTTACCTACCAAGACTATCTTTTCGTAGGGTTTGTGACCTTCATATTATATTATTACCAATAAATAATGTGGAATATTTCATCCCATTATACTTTATTGGATTTAATTTTACATTTTTACTCTCAATATTGGTATGATTATCCCTTGATATCAATAGATTTATTAAAATCTTCTCTAACATTATTCAACTCTTGTTGACCATTGAAAAATATGGATTCTCTTTCAAATAACCCATCTTCTACATATGTGAACATCTATTCAATACTATATATCACATTATATTGTTTGGAAATTTTAAATTTTGTTATCTTGATCTCACTAACAAAAGATAATTCTTTCATTACGAGCTACACATTTTCTTCATCAATAAGAACTATTTATTCTTAATTATTTTTAGCAGAAAATTTCTTATTTTCTTTAAAAATTATAATAATTTATTTCTTATTATATTTAATCTATCTAGGAAAAATTATAATTATTAATTATTCTTCTAATCATGTCAGGTTCATTACTCTACATCATCACTACTACATGATTAATCAATTATTCTCTTTTTATGGTAAAAGAAACCAACATCATTATTTAAAGAAAAAAATGATGATGAATATTTTTATTTCTAATAATATTTAGCATCCTAACTTTCTAGAGTTTATTCTTCTTCTAATACAATCTTTATTTATGTGTTCTTTTATCATCTGATTCTGATTCTTCAACAATATTCTTTAGACACTTCTTCGAAAAATAAAAAGATCTACCATAGTTGAAGCATTTTGGTGGTTTTTATTTATTCCCCACTATTTTCCTTACAAAACAATGTCGATATAATGGAAACAATGTGATTAAATTCATCACCATCTTCATTACTGTCTAAATATTCAGATTCAGTAATCTCTTTATGTTTGTATTTTACCTTTCCCATGTCTTTAGAGGATATTTAAAAATTTTTCATTATTCTTGAAGACTGGAGTTTTCTTCATATCATAAAATATTAATATATTATGTAGTTCATCAAGAGAAAAATAGTCTCAATATTCATGGAATGATATCATTAAATCGAATCAATCTATAAAATTCATTATCAACATTTATAAAATTATTGTTTCATCCATATTCTCCCCAATTCCTCAAATATTGTCGATTGTCTCATTCAATCTCATGAAATAGTCATCTATATTTTAATCATCAGCTATTTTCATGTCTTTATAATTACTCCACTAAACATGATGTTTGGATTCCTTAACATTGAGATGTCCTTAATAGTTACCTATGAGTTTATCCAATATCTCATTGGAAATTTAGAGACCAATGAAATTTATGTATACTGTCTCTATTAGATTCATCATGATAGCATTTTGATCATTTCCATCTAACTATACATTTAAAATTTCATATTGTGTCATTAAAGATTCATTAAAAATGGGTAAAAACACCATAGTTGTAGAATCTATCAGTTATTGATTAAGTTATATGAGAAAAATCAGAATCATATTCCTCCAAATATTATAATTATTCCCATCAACTATTGAAACATATCATATATTGATAAATCTACGATTATCTATATGTCATAAAGAATCTTGGATATTCAGTGGGTGCCTTCCCTCTGATAAAACTTATAGAGCCTGAGGTCAGGTTGACCACTGAGAGGGGAGGGGTGAATCAACGATTTCTTTTTATGAATTCTATTTCTTTTTAATTAAGCAACTCTAACTCATTATGGTTATTGATACAATCCATATTATCTCTCAATTTCAAAATATTTTTATTAGTACTAATGGAGAGTGACCCTTACCAAATATTTATAAGGCTCAGAAAGATACATCTCCCCATTGAAATTGGTTATTCCACATAGTTATAGTTTCATGAATATTAAACACATTATTAGAAACCTAAAACTCCAACCAAGAGACTTTATTGTGTTTCAGCACCAACTGAATAAATTATACTATAGATCTAACTAAGAAACACCTTATAATCCTACCTATAACAAAATGACTCCAAATACTTCCAAAGCTAACTGTAAGGAATCACCTTTGATGAAGGAATGATCCATTAAAGGACGATCTTTGATATTACTCCAGGATCCGGTAGGAATTGAATTAATTTTGTAAATGTAAATTATCATCAATTAATGTTGGAATGTCTATTGGTATTACTAAATGATTTATTACCACCTATAATGACCAATTTCCATAGTGAAACTATGCTCAGGCTATTTCTTCTTTCTACTAATACCCCGACATCAATAGGTTGTGTGAATGTTTTGAACAAATGTTCATTAATATGTTATGAAATATTTGTACTTGTAAAACTAAATTAGCCATATTATTAAACTATAAACTTAATTACACTTCATGAATTAATTTTTGGGAATTTGATACCTTAACTCATTCATTTATGGTCTTTATTATTATGTGATACTCAATTATTTGTTGTCTATCTTTTCACATGAATGTGTATTGATGATCACATTCCTGTGCTTACTTCTACTTGGATTATCATCCCAATTGTTTATGCATGAATGTATTTTGTTGATGAATGAACTATAATATTTTGTTTCTCAATGAATTACGCTTTATATATGAATGCATAGGTTTCATGGGTCACATGGAACTTCCACATTCCATTATGTAATGAGATCATGTGATCTCACTACCTCACTTGAATGACCGAGTAAGGATTACACAATTGTGTTACACCTCCTTCAAGTGGCCATAAAATTTTCATGTGATATGTTCACTAACATATTGTGAACATGTAGGATTCACACATGTGTCTCCTCAAGTTTCTTTGTATAAGAAACACGGTTCTTCACAAGGTCCCAAATCCAATGGTTCTTCTAAAAAATTTCATGTATGCAAGAGATGTGTCTGTGAGGTGTATTTTACGAGACATGAGCTGTTCATAGATCTATCTCACACAAATCATGATAAATTGATGGATCGCAAGTTTTTTATTCATATGAATATCTTTTTTAGTGGAATCCTTCATATAAAAAAAGAGATTAATGATATATTTTTCACATAATAAGATCATGTCGACTCCTTCTATAACATATGGGAATGGTTTTCATGATTTATCCATTTAAATAATGCTCATAAAATATTAAAGGACATCAGAATTATTCATTTCTCATGTCTTTTCTTCATAGGGGAGTAAAAACCACCTCACCTCAACTTTTCATTTCATGTTGAGAACTTATTCATACTCGTAAGGATCTCAGGATCTCATGAATGTTTAAACTTTTGGATTCTTCAAAACTCATTTAATACATGAGGGATAACACAGTCCACATGACTTCTTCACATGAAAACTTCATTGAACATGTGTTTCCCTTGTGGATATATCATTAATTCCTTGAATAATTCAGCAATAATTCATATAAATAACGATCTATTCATGATAAAAAATATAGTAAAATTCACGTGACAACATTATGGTTGTTTTATATTCTCATAAAATATTATAATGATGGATCATTGAATATATCTATTAATTCAAATGATCTTAAGATCATCACAAGTTACTATCAAGTGATTGTTACATTATATTTTGAAAACTTCATGATACAACAACATGCAATAACTTTCTATGACAAGTATATCATCCCTAGGAAAATCCTTCTCTAAATCATGGTATCCATGAAATATAACTATTTCATTAATTTGATAGGTGTTATGGACATTGTCTTGTAGTCTTGGATTAATAACACATGATTTCTAGTTGTCTCAAGATCACGTAGATAGAAGAATCATCATTCAGTTGTTTATGGAAATGGAACTAATTTTGTTCCGGTGGTTTGGGAAATCAGATGGTAGAGATCTACATAATCAGATGGTGCATAATATTTACTTATTTTTAATTTATGGTTGAATTATGGTTGTGGTAAAATGTCCCACATCCAAATTATGATACATTTGTGATTTTTTATATCAATCAATCCCTACCGTAACACTGTTTAAGATGATTGCAAGGGTAATCACATGTCACACCTTTCACCCACACCTAAAGTGGTGAGTCTCACTTTCATACGCCCACCAGTACCCTGTGGGCCCTCTACATGGTCTCATTTGTTCCTTATGGTGAATAATCATGTGGTCCTTATAGATGAGTCCTCTCATGCCTCTGCCACCATGTGTTCCCTCCTATTGTAGGTTTTCCCAATGGGGATGACCCTTGCCCCCTAAATGTAGTTGAGGGCTAGCCCAAAGGGGATTTTATGGTTAGGATCTATTTTTAACAAGGACACCATTAAAATGGTCATTATAATATATTATAAGTCTATAATCTATTTTTAGGCCTCTATAATTCTTTCCAAATCTCCACAAACTTCTACTTCTATAATAAACAATTATTTACAAAAAAAATCTATATACTTTTCTCTTTCTCCATGGCCATTGAAATATGTTATGAAAATTGAATTTTTCATGGTTTTATAGTCTTCTTCGAATTCCAATTATTCTTCAATATTGTATAAAAGAATCGGTTAATGGAAAATTCTTGGATACTAACATCATTCCATCAATAATCATAATTAACGATGAAAATTTCTTGAGTATAGAATCCAATGCCATAAAGTGAACACACAAAAATTTTAAAACTATCAACACGTCATCTATAAAATCTTTTGGACATATTAAAATCAAATTCAACATATTAGCAATACGTTTGAGCTAATATATGCATGAAAATGATGCAGTTATCACCTGAAAAATTTATTTAAATAAAGTATTATTATAAAATTTGTGATAATATGTTATAATAAAATCGTATATATAATTATATAAATGAATTTGTTCTAGAGTAAATATATAATATATATAAATATATATTGTTCAAGTGTTTTTAATGAATATAAAGCAAGATGATATTTTAGGTACAGGTTTTATGTTACAATCTCATTTTTATTGCTATTTTATATGATTAAGCTTATAATGATGAAATTTCATGATCTAACTCACAATATTTATCATAAATTTTATTATTATCTAGTTATTTTGGGATACTATTTTCCCATCCATTTTAAATTCTATATGTTCACAATATACCAAATGAATGTTTTAAAGAGAAGTTACGTTATTTCTCACTTCGGTGGCAAATCCAGTTTTCAAGTTCATAATTTCTAAAAATGTTTTCATGAATGTTTTTGAAATTAAAATATGATTGTTTAATGTATCTCCCACCAATAATTTCTTTTTTTTATTTTAAAATGAAGCTTCTCTTAATTTTTTAAACGAGGGACTATTTTTCTATAAAAGTGTGAATGTAATTTTTTTCTTTTATCATATATGGGATGAATGGAATACACTTCCATCATAACCTATCAATTATTAGAATATTAATTTTCTAGTCTCCAAGGTTATTTTCGAATAAATGTTTCTTCTTCGTATTTGGTGATTTTTTATATTTTTAAAAGGTTTTTTTATATTGAAAATTCTATTTTATTTAATAAAATGTTTCAGAGATAATTTAAAGAAATTTTTTATCTATGATAACATCATTTGATGTTAATTATTCTCTATTGGGGTTATGATCCAATGATAAAATCATTATTATTTAACTGGATTGTCTGTGATTATGATGATAATATATTTATGAAAAACATTTATTTTTAAAATGCAAATCTATGATGTCATAAAGAATGTTTTATGATCTTATTACATTTATATGAATTAATTTTTATTATTTAGTGGTTAGGTCCATTACAAACATCCAATGAATCATGTAAATTGATCTTGATATCTCCTGAAGTGATAATGATAACCATGAACATGATTACAAATATATTTTTTCACATATTTATCTGTGAGTAAGTGTTATCTTTAGATATGATCATAGAAATATGTGTAGACATGATTAAGAACAACTTTTTTCACATATTGATGCATGATTATGACCTCTTTCTATCTATAGTCACAAAATTATTTGTGGAAATTATTTCATTTATCCAGGTTCATATGTTTATTATATATATATTTATGTTACCAAATGTTTATATTATTACTACTGGATATTTTTTACTACTTTGAAAAACTTATTGATATTGCTTCTAGGTATTAATTTATTTCAAATCAAACGATCTTATTTTTTTGGGTTATTAACATTTTATGTTGAGAACATGCGCTAGAATATGTTATTATACCATTATGATAATCTCATACTAAAATTATTGATATATCTCATGTTTATTCTTATTGAGCATCTCAACTGAACTTTTTTTTTTTTCATTTCTCTGTTTTAAAAATAAATGTTTCAATTAGGGAATGTATACAATATTACTATGTGGTAAAATTATTTTTGGATATGTTGAAGATATTTCATGAAATAATAATATTATGTATCTATTTTCCAAGGAGACTGAACCACTATTGTCTTATGTTGTGTATTATTGCAGAATGAATTGAATATTCATCTAAAATGATACAATAGTATTTGGGGTTTGGCTTAGTGGTAAGAACCCCTTAATTCTACATGAAAAATGAGGGTTCAAAACCCATTGGGTGCAGGTATTGTAGCTGTACTATGGCGTACTATAGCAGCGGTGGTACTGGAGCAACGACGGGTACTATAGTGGCAGCAGGTAACTGTAGCGGCAGCAGGGGTACTGTAGTAGTGGTGGGTACTATATGTTATTGTAACAGCGTGGGTACTGTAGCAGTACTATTCACTGAATGGGCCTTGGGCCGAAAAAATGGTCCTACGGGCCATGTTATGGGCTAAATGCCTACTGGGCCTTTGGGCTATGTAATGGTTCTACCTCTACCCGGTAAAAAGAGGCATTTTCTTTGCATTAATAATAAATGAGGCTTTGGTGGCAACATAAAAAAAATCTAAAATGATGAAATATATATATATTGGGCATCTTTTAGAATTATATGAGGAATTTACTATGTGAGAAACTAGTTTTCTTGATTTTTTAATCATGAATTTTTTTACCTGATGGATGGAATATCTATTGATATTTCATAGGGAAATGGAAATCAAGGAATATATCTCATAGATGAATATAACAATAATAATTTTAATTCATGGTAATTATTATTAAATTATGGAATATTTGATTATGATTTAGTGGTATTTTTCAGTGGTGGGTTTTCAATAGGATTAATAGAAAAAATCCATGGCTTGTTGTAATAATATTATGTTGTTTGAAATTTTTTGGACATATAACACTTGGAAACATACTTGTAATTGTATCAATTAACCATAAAAGTGTTTTCATGAAAAATTTATGTTTATAGAGATATTAATTGGAGAATATATGAATTACCTTTATGGATATTATGTTATACGACATGTTGATTCATGGTAAAATTTATTATATTTTTTGTAGTTTATTTGGGAAGATGTAATTAGAGATTATATATGTTTTAGTGATTAATGTTTTTTGGGTTTAAAAAATAAGATGATTTTGGATGAATAAACAATTATCCCATTATGAAATTTGGGATCAAATATATTCAACCATATTTATAATGTTTTAAATTTTTCTTTGGTTACTATTAATATTTCAGAAATTTATTTTTATGAAGGTTCATTCGAATTTCATATTATATTACCTTGTGCAAGTCATTTTGGTTTTAATAAAGAAAAATTGCATTTCATAATTTTATAGATCATATAGTAGATTAAGAGTTTATTGTATTGATTTTGTCTTGAAAAAATCATCAGGATCTTGCTAATTCACAATGGATGATGACATAATGCATACATAATATGAATAATCCAAGAAAGTATTTTTTATCATATTTTATTATTCCAATGGAAAAAGAAATTTTAAAACTCTAGAAAATTGAAGATAATTATATTATTTCTTATGTGGAATTTGAAACACAACTACATATGACCTTCTTCAAAAAATAATTTTGATATATGAATCTTATAGAGGTTTATGCATTATAATATCCATGTTCATAACATAGAAATTAATGTTCCTGATAAAATATATATCCTATTTTATTTATAGGATAATTTATATTTAGTTTAGTGAAAAATTAAAATTAGGAGGAAATAATTTTATTAGGTGGGGAGAATTTAATACCACAATATTTTAGTTTATATATTCCTTTAATTGATTACTATTAATTATTGTGAACACCATACACAACATTGGGCTTAATAGAACCATGAAATAATATTCAAATATCCCTATTATAACCTAGAAGTTGAGTTAGAATGAATGAAATATAAAAACAACTTTATAAAATATATATAAATGATGATTCAATTAATTCAAATTATTAATTAAATAAATAATTATAACATTTGACTGATGTTTTTAAATAAAGGAATAATAAAATTTAATTCATTTAATTTTTAATAAAATTATTTCGTTTAAAAATTATAATTAATTGTTTAACATATAGGTAATTAGAATTAATTTCTTATCATATAATAAAATTTAATTTAAAAAATGGAAAAAAATTTGTAAAAATATTTTCAACATTATATTTTGTTTTTTTAAAATATTGATTTTTGGGTAAATACTAAAAATATAGATTTTAGAGAAAAATGTCATTTATTTTAATTAAGTAATTTAATATAGAATTTCATTGGGTTTTTATTGAATTTAAATTAAAATAACATCCCTATTATTAAGAATAATCTAAATAATTATATATTAGTCATGAATATATTGGATTTTGGTATAATTTCATTTTTATGCTTAAAAACACATTTTTCTACTAACTGTTTACATTAAAATTTTCAAATTCTATTTAAATTAATTTATTCTAATAATAGGGATTCAATATTGAAAGGTAGATTTAATATTTAATTTTTTTATGTATAAATTTTGGTAAATATTTCAATTTCATTCTTATTAATAATGAAAAGTAACCATGGAAAATGTTTATTACCACGATAATGTTTAAAACTTGTTAATTAAGGATAAAACAATGGGACACTGACTCAAAATCAACAAAAAATTGAATTTATTTCATTTAACAATGTTAATTTTACATAACTATACTATCTAAAAAAATATATCATTTTGGTTCTAGTGTCCTTTTTTATGACCTTTATTGTATTTTAAGGTAAGAAAAGTTGCAAAATGTAAATCTATTTCTTTAACTGTGTATAATATGTTGTTACATGGGTAAAAATAATATATAAACATTTCTAAACATTTTTATATAATTTTGATAAATTATATTTACTATATTTATTTATTTTTAATTTTTAGTTATTGAATAATTTCCATGAACGCTTACAAAAAACCAACATAATGCTTGGTCATGAAGTAGAAAAATCATGTAATTTATTTTAAAAACATTAAAAGTATTATATTTTGGATGAACTATTATAATAATATAATTTATTTGATAATTATAATGTTATTTTGTTTTTATAGAGTTTATATTTTAGTTCCATTTTTATCTTAGTTCCATTAATGTTAAGATATGTGAATATTTCTAAAAATGACCTGAAATGATATTTAATGTTTTGAAATTATTTTTAAACAATTAAAAAATTATAAAAATCATATATTTACTCATTTTATTAGCATATTATTTATAATATAATTCACTATTCATTTATCAACTGTTTTCCATTTTTAAAAATCCTTCGTGAATCTTAATGGGGTTTTTTTACAATTGTTAAGGATAAATATTGATAATGAAGGTGTTAAACTAAAAGAAAAGATTCAAAATGAAACATAAACATGTATAAAAATTATTATATGATTATATTCCGACATTATAATCCATATATTCAATTATAATATAGTTTTAATCCATTTTACATGTGTTATAAATTATTATATATAAATATTTCTAGTATTAAAAAATTTTCTACATTCTACACTTATAAAAGGGAACCTTCTCTACACTCTTATTCACCAAAACATTACTTCTTAAATAATTTAATACCTACAAAAAATCCTTATTATATTCCATCCCAACATCCAAGGGATTTTTTCTTCCCATATGTCCATCATAATAAGGGTTAATGAGTAATCCAAAAGAGGATTCCAAAGAAAAGGTAAAACTCTTAACCGAGTTCTTTCATTAAATTTATTATTTTACCTCATTAAATTATATTATAATCATGCTGATATAATTAAAAAAATATAATCCAACTAAAAATATTTTAATATGTTTATGGAAGAAATCTTATCCATCTTATTTTGGATCATATGGAAAATGAAAATATCACTCGCGCTTACGTACGACCAACCGCATCCCCATAGCATTGTAATTCATTTTTTATAAATATTTTACATGGATATTTATAACATGGAATTAATTAATATATGTGATATTTAATAGATAATTATGATTCTATATATATGATATATCATCTAACTTATTACCATTATATCCATCGGAAAATGATAACGTTGTTTGTGTATACATGTGGACTACCACCTCCATTAAAAAATATCATTTATTTTTCTAATTACAATGAGAATTAATGTTTCTAAAAAGGTATACAATATATAATAAAATTATTTTTGAAATTATTAATATTTTTATATTATTAATCCATTTCGTAACTCCTATAGCCATGGACAATATACTGATACAATTTTGGAGAAATTTATCTAATCACATGAATTGATCTAAGTAAGCAAGAACTATTAAATTAATGGATTAAATATTATTAAAAAAACGAACTTATCAAATGGAATATGAATAAAAAAAATTATTAAGATTGTATTTAATAAAATAAAATTCTTTATAAATTATAATCAAACATGTACAACTATGTGGAGACACAAGGAAAAGGATTTTTGTCACATGCTCATTTCATTTTAGGATTGTTTTTATTTAGGATTCCTTTGAGAAAATTATTTGATCAAAATTTTATAAATTCCATATCTTTTATTAACCTCAATTTATGTTTTCATTTTCCATTATAATTTTCTATTTCTTATTTTGTTGGATCATGAATTAATAAATATATTAAATGTAAGGTAAATTCTTTTAAAAAATCATGTCTCAACGTGTTCCTTTGAATCATTTTTCTTCAATGTAAATGTTCTTTTAAATTCTATATGAATATTATTATTAAAATCCAATTATTCTTTTAATTCCTTTTGAAAAATATTTTGCATTCTCATCAATGTTTTACATAGAATATTCTGGCCATTTCCCAAATTATGTAATTTTGGACTTTTTAACAAAAGTCTAAATGTAATATTTAATTTGACATTCAAAACATAAAAACAATTACATTAATCATAGTCATTACATTATTTATAGACTACATAAAAAGATTTCTATGGTTATTTTGAATGAAATTTTTTTTCTCAAAATTTTTGAAAATTTTATTGAAAGTTTTATCAGAAAGAAAACGAATTATTTTTTGAAAATAATGAAAAGAAATATGGAAATCATTTATATTTCTTTTTACAATATAATTATTTTTTTATAGACACAATCCATTTTCACGCTAATTCCCAGAATAAATTCTTATATTTTTAACCTTCATTTATGATGAATATATGGTCGTATTTCACCATCTACTGAATTATGCTTTTTTTGTTAACTTTATCATGATCACATGAACTATAACAATTTTACATTTATTTGGTTATATTTTTTATATTTCTTGTCCATATTTTAGGTATCATGGATTTATACGACATCATTTCAACCGCTTTGATGTTGAATCGACCATATACATTTTTTTATATTGAAGAATTTAATGGAACCTTATTAAGAATATTATTTATAGGGATTAAGAAATATTGCACATTAATGATTCAATACAGATAAATTTGGATATACAAAAAATTTAATAATGAATTATATTAATAAATCACTATATGTGTAATTCATATGAAATTAACTTGATGGGTGGGGTTCAGTTATAAATAGCCCCTCGATTCATCGATATGTCTAATAAGACAAAACATGTGGTCACATTTGTTAGTTAATTGGTGTACACCTACCCATATGAATAATGTATATTGGATAAGACCATAATGGTTACATTCATAATATCTTATCTGCGGCCTTTATCCTAAGGCGATGGATGTTATAATATATATATTAAAATTATTGATAATTTAGATATCATTTTCCATGTGAATGTTATGTTGATAATAGACATTGATGTACTTTGAACTATGTTTTTTGATTAAATGTAAATTTTTTGGTTTATATATTATACCATATTAATTATTTCTTGTTTACTTAATAAATCATCTGATGTGTGAAACCCTTACTAATAATATGAGATAAACCTGAATTTTTTTAATTTTTTATTATATAAATATGGAATTATTGAATTTTCATTAAGGACGAAATAAATTTTTTCTTGATATGTTCTATATTTACAAGTTAATGTTTTCATGTTTATTTTCCATTTCTTCCCTTATTGGTTAAAGAATCATAAAATATGTTACATGTATGGGACTTTCTATTAAATTTTTTTTATACTTTACATTAATAATTATTTTTATTCCATATCAAGTATATATCAAATTTTACAAGAATATCATCATTTACAGTAAAATTATTGTTTTATGTGTTTTCAATACAAGTTGGACTTTATTTAATTTTTTTAAAGGGAATTTTCATTTAATTTTTCCAATAATGAAAATTTAGTCATTTTTCTCTGATTGTGAATGGAATTGTGGTTTTAACATTTACCAGATCAACAAAATTTCCCAACATTATAATAATTAATTACATTGAAGAATAATTTAAATAGTTCCAAGATTATTTTTAAGGATATTATTTATCTCAATATTTTGGGAGTTCCAATTTATAATATTATTGAAATGAAAATTTTATTATTTTCTCAAACAAATGAAAATAATTTTTCAACTGATTTATGAATTTGTATTTACAATAACGTTTAATACACAAATTATTGTATGAGTTATATTTTTTGTAAATGGTTATTACTGGGTTTAAATGGTGTCCAATAAAATAGAAATATATCTTTATTATCAATATGTTGAAGAAGTTAGAAAGAATCATGTTTCTAAGGTACCAAAGTGATCCAAAATTGATAGATAAGTGTATAAATCTAGGATTAATCAATGAAGAAAAAAATAATATAGTATACTAAAGACTTATTATATATAGGAATTTATTTTAATAACATTGAATTTATATGTCTGTTGATTTGTTCACATTTCATTTTGGTTATAACATGTGTCACTATGTACATTTACATGAAACATTATATAAACTAATATAGAAGATGTGGAGAATGATGACTGGATGTTGAAGAGATGTTTGGAATTTATATTACAAAATGATATGTGGATTAATATAAAGGACATGGAAAATAATATTGAGTTTGGTAAAAAGAAAGGGATAATTAATGAGAAGGACATAAAATATAAAATTATTTTATGTTTCTTATTTTGAAAATGTGTAGTTTAAATATGTGTTTGTATTTATTAATATACTTATGACTTATTAAAAGTAAAAGTTCTAGTGGGCCCTTTATTTAAAAGTTGGTTATTCATAGCCACCCATGGTGGGATAGTTCGAAACACATATGTGATCTAGGCTCAACCATGGGGGATATATCCCATTCATGATTAATCAATGTGGTAGATGAGGGTGGGATAAATTATCCCACACATACATCACACTGGAAGCCTCAGATGGAACATATAACCTACAAGTGTCCATAGTAGTTTATAAAGAGGAGAGTGGGTTGGCTAAACTGTTGTGGCATGTGTGGTGTTATGAATGATGAACCCATTTTTCATCTAGAGCTTAATGATGTAAACATTAGTTCATAGAGGAGAGCCCAACCATGTGAATATCCAAGGTGGTATCGGGAACCATGGGTTCTATTCAACCTCTTAAAAATGATACATATAAAACATATCCATATAATAATCGTTGATCCAACACTATACTAGAATCCACATAGTCATTATCTACCTTTCACTATAAATAAGGGCTCAATTGTGGTATTTTATGAATTACTACCATAAAAGATCAATCCATGGATAGATAATCATTCTTAGTGATCAAAAATATCATAAAAGATCTTATTTTAAGGATCGATATGAATGCATGTTACACTTTCCATGAAGATAATATCTCAAAATATGAAGATTTTTCTAAAATAAAAATGATGTTAACATGTAAATATTCTAAGGCATCTGGGTTCATCTAGTTAAGGGAGAAACATGTAATTGTTTTTTCATACACATGTGATAGTCACATTAAAGGTATAATCTAGCCTTCTAGAAGAAAATATGAATTTTTTATTTATAATTTTTAATAAAACCATATCTAATATATAAAATCCATTAACATTGGTTGTATTTTAATCATTATTGAAATTACATAATATTTTGGCTTTTATGTTAGTGAATGGATGAAGGAGAGGTGGTGAAACGGCTTTATAAATAACGATGGACCAAAGAAGAAAACACTTTTTACCTTCACATACTTCATTTAGAGCTCCCATTATTCATCAAATAGAACATAAATGAATTTCTCTTATGTGAAGAAGAATATTATAGATCCAATCGTCATTTTGAAGAGATGTTTCATGATGTAATTATCTATTACAATTAATAATTTCTCACTTATTTGTGAAAATAAGAAGAACGAAACACTGCTCACACAAAGAATAAGAGTTCCATGTTTTCATGATATGTTTTATCCATCATGATTTTATGGTGGTTAATATGTACCATTAGCCATTTCTAGTGTAATATTAACCTATTGTTGTTATGCCAATAAATATTTACACATATAAAACCTTACATAATGGTAGAATATAGTGAACCCATATGATATACTAGTATGAAGGTCTTAAGAAAGTTAAATGAAAAATATGAAACTAAGGGTCTTGAAAAGGTGTTACATAACTGACCAGGGTTGTGCATACACTGGTATTTCATGAAGGAGAATGAAAAAATAGGTAGAAGATATAACATTCAATGCATGTATACATTAATTTTTATGAACATGAGAATTTAACCAAAATAGAAAAAATCACCATCGGTATTAGAATCATTTTCACCAAATAGTTTCTTGAAGCTAAAATAATTATAATTCCGAAGAATAACAAAAAATATTTACATGATTATTCTTGCTACGGGTTTGGTTGGGGAGACCATGAAATGTATCATAAATACATTCACGGTTTAATGTGATATTTTTAGTTTATTTTAAGTAGTGAATAAAAATAATCAATTAATATACGCTAAAGATGACGCTAAACTCAATTTTTGTTAATTTGAATCTAAGAAAAAGAATATGAAAATACTAAAATATTTAAAATTATTGTGTTTAGATGATAATAAGAAGAAGTTAGTGTCAAATCTATATTCGGTTGATATCATTTGGGTTGAAGATAAATTACGATATAGAATGTATGCAATAAATTCATATTACTATGACTTAGGAAGGAGAGAATAAAGGGAGAAAAGATGAATATATTTTTCATATCTATTGTAATAGTAATGATACAAATTTGAAACTAAACTTTTTGTTTTCATATAGTAAGAAGAATTTAATTTTATGCCTTCCTATTGTGAACGTAAAAAGTGAAGAAAAATAAATATATTAATAACACAGTACTGGGGCATATATAAGAAGTCTCAATAGATATAAAACATTATCAGTTTTTAAATTATATCAATAATAAGGTAAGGACTATATTTTGAGGTTGTATAAATAAATAGTAATGATTTTCAGATTGGATTTGGTTTTCTCAGGATGAGAAAAGTTTTTTGAATCCGCCACTTCGAAATTATAGGGACTCACTCCTAGATAAGGATTATATTCTATCTAAACCACTATAAAGTATGTCTCATTATTGTAGAGAATAAATTTATTCGTAATCAGTATAGATTACAAGGACGAGATAATCATATTGAGTATTGTACCATGTAAAAATATCATGTATAATATTTACCTTCTTCCATACACTTTCTTACGATATTGAAGATAGAATAAAAAAATATGATCTTAACATGTATAATTTTTCAATGAATAAAAAGTTATAAATGTTTAAAATGTTACCAACACTGATTCACCCTAATAAATGTTGAGTATATCTAAAATTAGATATCAAAAATTTTATCCAAGATAGGTTCACCTCTATTAGATTCAGTATATTGTAGTTATTATTACTTAACTATTTGAGTTTCTTTAATAGGTTAATAATGAATTAAAATTTTTGTGATGATTCAATTTTATCGAATAATATTTATATTTCTCCCAAGACCATGATTAATATTGAAAATACAGAGAAAATAAATTTGAATAATAATTACCTCTTATCTAAAGAAGTGGAAGGATCATTATTTCCACGTCATTCAAAAGTGTGGAAATATTAGTCTAGTAATGTAAAGGATAAGTGGATAAAGTTTCCAGTATGAATATGTAATGTATCTCTACCCCCATTATATCAATATATTTATGTGATGAAGAGGTGTGTGATATTCCATTTCAAAACACTATTAAATATGATCTAAAAACCGGTGGGATTGAAAACATTATATAGAATTATCAATTTATGAAATAAAGGATATGTCCCTTGGATAAAACAAATAAATTTTCTATATTATAATAGGATCTATGAAATAATGTTGGAATAAACCATGCATCTTGTGGTGTAGTCAAATGTAATGGAGATTGATTTAAAAGAAAAACATCCAGAATGTATAAATCCCTCGAAAAATAGCCAAATCCTTTGGAGCATAAAGAGTTGATCTTAATATAGGATCCTTTGAGCTTGAATAATGATAGATACATTATATTTTGGAGAAATATAATGTCAATTATACTTTGGAAGAATATATATAGGAAATTGAAAAAAAAATTAAAACTTCTATTGATGATTAAGATATAAAAATAGATGAAAATTCATGAATATCAAGGAACTTGAATATTTTTTACAAAATAAGGTTTTGATTTATGAACAATAAGTTGAGTGAACAATGAAGGATTGTAAAGGGAATATTATTATAAATTAATATAACTAAATCGTCCACAATATGAAATTCCTAGCACTTAAATTTTAGTTATAAAATCTAGAGAAGATGTATTTTGAGACTTAATAAAATAAAGAGACTGTTTAAGCTACAAAATAGTGAACAATGGATGAATATATGGTTAAAATACCTCCAAAATCTTATAATAATATCATTAAATCATTCAATTATCTATCAAAGTAAATGTGACAAAATATTTATTAACTATACCATATTGTAACAATGTTTCTGAATCTTTTTTCATGAATATCGTTGGTTTAAAAATAAAATCTACACAGTTATGGATGAATATTTTTTTATGAGAAGCCTACCAACATTAATAGGGTGGATAATAAAAATATTTTATAATATTTTTTTCCATAATGATTTCAAAAAGATAGAAAAAAAATCCAAAAATTTCCTATAGATGAAATATGAAGATATATGTTTGTCGGTAAATATTAATGTTGAAAAAGACTCGTGAATTTTAGATTGAATTTTTTGTACTATACATTAAATGATAATGCCTAAAATAATCCCATGTTAAGGGGTTTTGAAAAATTTATGAAGAAGAAAGACCCAACAGTTAAGAAAAATCATTATTCTTCAAACCGATTTGAAATAATTTAATATATATACATATGATTTATTCAATAGTAGTAGTTATAATTCTGATACCTGCTCATATAGACATGTATAAAATGATGATAAGAAAATAAGACCATGGGAGTTGGTAAATAAATAGGAATCTTCCTTGGGATATAAGAAGAAAAATTTTGTAAAAAAGATCTCCTGAGAATATTTCAAGTAAGAAACTTGAGAAAACATTGGA